>BSBM01001398.1:0-1200000 GCA_027924585.1 Larix kaempferi | reverse complement strand
CAATGACACATTGACAGTGCCAACCCAAGTATCCCAACCATCATGGATGGCAGAGGCCATGATGAACTTGAATAGACACATTGGCGGTTCCACCAACGATGAAAGCATGAACATGCCTTCACAGCCGGCTGATACTGTCCATTTTTATGTTGATGGTGGGTTGATAGAAGAACCTAACATAGACAACTAGGATGTAGCAGAAGAATATACTGCAGCAGAAGAACCTCTCATATCAGAATAACCACTTCCAAGGAACACACCAAGGCTTGGCCAATTCCTAAAGTTTCCAATGGAGAGAGTGTCAATGCAAGGAAGGCAAGGAAATACAGACATTCTCCAATTGGGTCGGAGTTCACAACTAATAAATTTAGAAGAGTACATAAGCCTCTTGGTTGAATCTGAACAAAAGAAACATGCTTTGCAGGAATTAAAGCAAAGGAAGAAGGATCTTGCAAAGGAAAAGAAGGAAGCAAGGATGAATGCAACTGGACATCGGGCACAGGAAACGATTGCAAGAGAGGCTAATCGACAATAAAAAGAGCACTCGAAGCAGTTGGCAAGGCAAGCAAAGGATGTGAGGAAGGTGCAACAGATGAACCAAAATTATGCAAAAGAAATGGAGGGAAGGAATGTGATGGTTGATACTACAAGAACAACCGATGACAGGAACATGATGGAAGGATCATTAGAATCGTTTGCAAGTAGTGCATGATTCTACCAGGATCTTATTAACATTCAGATACCCCACTATAATCAAGCAGTTTTACACCCCACCTCTATTCCTACTAGTGCAGGGGCCCATTCTATGTTATCTTATCCAGCACCAGCAATTATTCCAGGGGTCCCAAGCACAAGTCAAGCCTATGGCTATTCGATCCCTCCTTGGTTGCAAGGAGTAAATTGGCCTCAATCTGTTTCCACCAACCCCACCCATCCTAATCAAACATGCCCAGTAAGGTCACCCTACCTGTCTCAAACTGGAAACCCGACAAGAAATGATGGGGGAGGTGACAAACCTCATGAAGAATAGGATATCCATTGTATAGGCCAACCAAATGCTCTTTTTTTTTTAAGGCATTCTATTTTTGGGTAGCCTCAGTCAAGCATGATGAGGGCTTGATATAACCTAAATCCTAGGCATTGACATATACTACAAATAGAGGCATTGTTTTGACATCTACTACAAATAGAGGCATTGTATTGAAATCTACTACACATAGAGGCATTGTATTTGTATTTCAGTACTATTAATATAAAGTGTAGTTGTTTTATTATAAATGAGCATGTTTTATTTATTTATGTTTGTTTCCATTCTATGAATGTTGACCATTCCTTCCTTCCTACACAACACAATAGCTTCAAAATCCATCTAATTTTTGTCTTCCACACTCATAGCAACACTCCTTTCACAAGCTCATTTAAGGTGGCTTATAAGGAAAAAGGAAAACCCAAATATTTGAACCTATGTCAAAGTTGCAATTAAGTTCATTATTGCATTAATGGAAAATCCATCATATCCCTCTAACTCTATGGATAGCAATAGGTATCCATTTATCTAGCCCTTGTATGTGTTCCTCTTTAGATCTTGAATTTTGTAACGAGACTCGAGTCAAGTCTTGAGTATTTATCTTATTGGGCATGAGCTACGAGATCACCTAAGTTTACTGTTTTAAGCCACAATTTGCTTTCTGCGCTCTTTTTAGGAAGCTAACAACACAATCACCTAAGAAAGGTAAGCATAACATACTCACTCTAAAAAAAACATAAATTGGTATGTATGGTATCTCTCTCACTTGCATTTTTAGTTTGTTGCATAGTGTTAGTTTTGATCACCTAAGTTTACTGTTTTAAGTCACAATATGATTGTTGCCCTCTTTTTTTTTAATTCTCTAATTTCCACTTCAACTCAAACCATATCTAATTTTCACTTAAACTAAAACCCATAAACAAATGAACATGCACAAACCAACCAAACAAAACAACTAAGTACGATATCTAATTTGCACTTAAAATCAAATCCATAATTAATATTGATTAAAATTCACTCCATTAATTGTATCAAATGCTTAAACTGCCACTTAAACTCAAATCCATAAACAAATGAACATGCACAGACTAGCCTAACATCACTAATGATTACCATCTCAAGTTTCCACTTAAACTCAAATCCCTAATTAAAATGGAGAAAAATTCACTCCATTAATTGTATCAAATGCTTAAGCTGTGACAATTGCTTAAACTGTATAGGAACAAATGAAAATGCTTAAACTGTGTCAAAGTTTCTGCACCAGTTCACTACATTCGATTGCAAAGCCATCAGAAAAAGAAAGACAAACATTCACACAAAATGAGGGGCCATGCCAAATTTCCTATTTGTCATCAAAAACCATGACAATTACCCACATTTTCTTCTTTTGCAGCTTCAAACAAGATTATAAAGATGAATATAAAGTTCAAACACATGCTGCTGCAAATTTTGCAGAAAAATGGATATAAACTGTAGTAATCATAATTGTCAACCACCACATTTACAAACTATTGAAAAAATGCATAAGCCCAGCAGCAAGATGCATTTGCAAAAATGGATTGAAGCATAACCGCATAACCCATTGCAGCATTTACTGGCCAAAATCAAATCTAAGCTATAGTAAAAACAAAGTAACTCCTACGAAACCCTCCACCCACAAACCCTAATAAAAAAATATTTTAACAACTGTATATTTTAACAGGTGGAAGCATCACGCAGAGCCAGAACCATAACAGTTTAATTAGTCGAAGTCCCAAATTACAATCACGTAGAACCAGAACCATAACAGCATGCAAAATCCACACAAGGTTTGAAATATTCAAGAAACACCCATATCCATCCATGGTCCTCAAAAACGTTTACACCAATTTTTATAGCTTGAAATGACACCTCTCCGTCCGTAACGACACTTGCTTCCCTTGGTCGCATGACGACATTTCTTGAGATCAAGTTCAGTCACACAACAGGACATTTGTGGATGGAGGAGTCATTTGGGACACTAAAAATGGCTGAAATTACCTCATTCTTGACCCATTTGATGTATATGACCCTTAGGAACATTTTTCCAGACCAAACCATCTCCTGAAAATGAGCAGAAAAGCCTGTTTTTGGCCATTTCTTAACATGAGCGCTGGTACACAGGCATGATAGTAGCGTGTATACCATACTGAGCGCGACTCCACTGTTGAAATAGTAGCGCTCAAATCCATATGTACGCGACTTTGTATATTGTAGAGTAGCGTACACCCCTGTTTTGGTCAAAATCTCGAAATTCGAGTAAGTTAAGTTGATTGGGAAACCTCTTGAGCGGTTATAACTTCTTTTCCTCTTCCTCACTGACTATATAAGGAGGGTAGAAGGGTCATATGAAGGGACCAAGCCCAACTACAAATTTATGCTGGAGGAATGGAGACCCTCATCCCCCTCTCTTGTGCTTCAGTTTTGGTAAACCCTAGCACAGTTGATTAGACGCTGGAATCCTTGGAGAACAGAAGCAGGAGACCTTGAATCTACGTTTCGTGAAGTGCCAAGCTTGAAGGAAGGTATAACTTTATGTACTTGCTTTCATTCATCAATAAAGATCAGACGTTCTTCTCTTTCCAAATATGACCTATTAATGTGTATTAGATTTTATTACAGTTTGTTTATAATCTGATGTCTTCTTCTATTATGAATATCAATCTTATATATGTAGTCAAATGTGTTTGAGAAAGGTATCAAGTTGTTTTGCAGGTCTGGGCATTGCAACACTGGATAAGCATTGAAGAGCAAGGGAGGCAAAGCTAGGATCAACCTTCTGAATGAGGTTCCTATATCTCTAAACCCTAATCTCTTCATTTATTTGTTGTACTTGTAGAATGCTTGTAAGTCTATCTTTATCACCGTAAGTTGGTAGTTTCTCCCCTGAACTATAGGTGCATTTTCCCCACAACAGAATGGCGACTCCGCTAGGGAAAGCCTAACTGCTTAGGGGTATCCAAGGTCATTTCTTTAGTCTTGTTTGATGGTATTTGTTCATTTTATTGATTAGGATTAGTTAGTAGGCTCTATTTGACCCTCCTTGGCTCTTACAGACCCTTCCCAGCCCTTGCAAACCCTTGTGGACCCAGGTGTGGTGGTTTTAACCCCATTTTTCCAACTTTTTCCACCTGTACGCTACTGTTTGTACAACACAGTAGCGCTCATACGCTAATTTTCCTCTGCACAGTAGCGCCCATCCTACTATGGGCGCTGGTATGCCTCATACATAGTAGCGCTCAAAATCTAGGTTTGATTTTTTTGAGTTTTTGGTTTATGGACCCAAATCTGGGAGCTGTGGCTGCATTTTTTTATGGTCCTTGATGACCCTAGGTCTGTGTTAAACCCCTGTAAGTGGTCTCCTATCCTTGTACTAATCCTACATTCATGATTTGAACCTCTTTTGATCAATTTGGGCTTGTTTGGAAAGTTTTGGGGCTTGTTGACCCAAGTTGGGGGGTTGTGGACCCGTTTGGTGTTTTGTACCCTAATTTGAGTCTGACTGAACCTGCTTGCCCCATTTCCACTGGATTTGAAACCTTTTGAGTCTTCTTGACCCTTTTTGTATCTATTTGAGTGAAATTTCTCTTTCAGATTGGTTTTTTATCCTCCCTTATGCTTTTAAGTTTTCTTTTGTAGTGAAAGCTCAAGTGTTTTGGCTGTTGTTCAAGACCTTGTTTGCATTGTTTATGTGCAGACCTAACTTTACCAAACCATACTTCTTCATGGTCCATTTGCTTCGTTTGGGTCTAAAAGTAATTTTTGTACTCTTTTCCCAATGTTTGGCATGCTTACATCAATAAGAATTTGAAAGTCATATTTGGTAGCTTTTACTGTTTCATAAAGAGAACCTGAAAGTTTCTTTGCTTTGCTTTGATAGTAGGTTAGTTTCAGTTTTGTTTCTTACCTTTGGAAAGCATAAAGAATTTTGATTTATTTTCTGAATAGAGTACCTTGCAAGTGGCTTAAAAGATCTTAGAGTGCTTTGCATCAAAAAGAACAAGTTTTCTTTTGCATACCTAGTTGCTTGAGTAGTTGCATTCTTAGGTTTTGAGTTTAATTTTGTACATTTAGACTTTATTTTTACCCTTTTTGCATTCGAAAGATTAAAAATTGCATTTGCACATGCATTCTAGATCAGAATTTTAAGGCTTGCATTGAAAAGAAAAAGATTTGTTTGGTGGTAAATATTTCATTTTCAGTACTCTATCTCTATTATAACCACTCTCACACACCCACTACCTTTTTGAGTAAGCAAGTAACCTTTAAAATGAACCCTAATAAAATGTACTAGTAACATTTTCTTTTCTAGGTTACACTACCAACTAGTCTTGGTTAGGATCTTGGGTTTAAAACACCTTAAACCACCCAAGATCACACATTACGCAAAAATCGTAGTTCGACTATCACAGGTAAACCCACTTCATTCAAAGCTTGCCTGGGATCTATGCAGTAGGTCTTGTGAGATCAGATTGTTGGGAATACTCCTCCTACTTTCTATTTCGAGCATATACCAGGATTGGATCGCGTTTGGGGAATCTTTTGAGTTTCGGGCTCAGTTACCCTGCCCATGCCTTCTGATTCGACTAGCGACTGTTCCCCCAGGAGTTTTTGGTGTTGTGGTATCCTTAGTATCTGACCTTAGGTTCATACACAGGTGACAGTGGAGGGTATATCTGTTGTACCTAGGATAGACGTGGGAGGAAATCCCTTGCAGGTCTTTGGGAGGGCGGTTGGGTGATTCCAGCGCTTGCACCCTTAGTCATTGTATTGTGGACCCCGAGTAACTATTCTTCATCCTTTGTTGATCTGTTCTGGGCCCTCATCATCCCAGACTCTTCTACGGAAGGCATCTGTTTTCCTGGTTTGATTTACCTAGGACCTTTTTTAGTGGTGTGCTCTTTGTGCTACTTGTTTTAGTTTGCCTTAGAGAACTTCTTGTTCATTTGAGCAGGAAACTATGTCTAGCATTCCGGCGAGTGCCAATCAAGGTACCCCTGTTCTGGGGGATCCTTGTGCTATTCCATTCATTGAAAACATTGGTGCTCCCTTAATGGATACTCTGAATCTTCCTGGATTCACTATTGGGCTGCCGGTTTGGTTGTTTTCCACTCCGAATGCCTTGCATGCTCCCGACACTTCTTTTGTGAGCACCTCAAATCAAGAGCATCAGAACCCTGTGCCTCCTTTGCCAGTAACATCTTCTCCTCCTCCTTCTACCTCATGTGGTGAAAGTAGCAATACTAGTAGCCAGTAGTCTAAAAGGAATAGACGGAGGAAGAATAGGAAGAAGATGCCAAAACAAGGGGGTAGCAACCTGGCCTTTGTGAGTCATGCTAGGGGTAAACACCCTTCCTCTGCAAGTCATGCAGGGGGCACCTACCCAGCCTCTGGAGGTCATGCTGGGAGAAAACTTTTAGTCACTAAAAATCATACTGAAAATTTGTCTTCAACCACTGTCAGTCATGTTGAGGACACGTCATTGATCACTGCTAGTCATATTAATGACAAGTCACCATTTCCTATGAGTCATACTGGAGACACCAGAACAACCACTGCAAGTCATGCTGAGGGAGTTGACATTGTCGACAAACCCAACAAACAGAAGCTTAAGTTCCCTTGTAAGTTGTGCGAGGGAGACCACCTTACTTACTTGTGCCCTGTACTTTCAGAAGTGCAAAAAGTGTGGTCCTTAGTTCAAAAGTCTGATGCTTCTGAGCAACCAGCCTCTGTGAGTCATGCTGGGGGCAAGCTGTCAGCCAATGCTAGTCATGCTGAGAGTACTGACGTTGTAAAGGATTCTAAACCTACAGGACGGAAACCAAAGTTCCCTTGTAAACTTTGTAAGGGAGATCACCTTACTCACTGATGCCCTACCATTCCAGAGGCACAAAGAGTGTGGTCCATGTCTGAAGGAACCTCTGTTCCTGAGTTGTCTATAGATTCCCTATAGTCAGATCAACCTTTGGTTGATAAATTGGTTGAACCAATGCAATCTTTGGTCGACCCCACTCTTCCTTCGGAGAGTGAAGTGATCGAATCGATGCAATCTTCGATCGATCCCATCAGTCCTTCGGAGATTGATGCACCTACTGCTGAAGTCTTCTGCATTACCAGTTTGGATGTTACTGAAAAAGGGGGCACTTCATCTGTTCCATGTGAACCCCTACCAAGCCCTAGGATTGTTTCCTTTGATTGGAATAGTCTAGCTGAGCCTCGTCTTCCTTCTTTGACACCTTTCTAGATAAAGGTTGATATCGGGAACCATACGGTTGATCGATGCATTGTTGATGAAGGTGCTTCTGTTAGTATCTTATCTGCTTATGCTTGGAGAGATTTGGGTTTTCCTAATGTTATTCCAGCTGCTAATTGGTCGTTGACCTTTGATAGAAGACATAGTGAACTGATCGGATTCCTCCGTCAGGCACCTGTTACCTTGGGTGGAAAAACAATCTTAGTTGATTTTATGGTTTTAAAGGACCATGTGGACTTTGATATGATCGTCGGGTGTGATTACATTTATGCTATGCATGCTGTGGTGTCTACGTTTTTTCGTGTGATGCATTTCCCTCATAACGAAAACATTGTCACCATCGACCAACTTGCATTCGTTGATCCTCCTTATTACCCAACTGTAGACTAGTCTGATCCCTCGTCATTAGGCACTACTATGTCACATGGGCCTTATATGGCATATTGTTCCTTGAGTTCAACTACTACTGAAAAGAAGTCTCTGAGTTCATGCTTACCTTCTCAGGACTTGGTCCCAGCTTTTGACCAAGTGACACCTCCATCTGAATGTTTAGATATGTGTTCTATCTGGGATGATATGCTTTCTTCTGATGAAGTTTTCCTAGAGTCTATAGTACAGTCTGCCATTCATTTGGATGTTGATCCAGTCACAGTTATGTCCAACCCCGGTTTGACCTTAAAGTCTGATCTTCCTACTGTTGAGTCTTTGGACTCTCCTATAGATCCGCAAATCAGTGTTCTTGCTGAGTTTGATTATGCTTCTAGAATTTTCAACTCCTGTGATGATGAATTTGTTTCTGCATATTCCATCATGTCCTTCAACTTTGATCTTCATCTTGAACTTGATCTTGTTGATTTTAAGTCCTCGGGCTTGGGTACCATAGAGTCTTCATTTGAAAACTCTACCTTGTTTATGCCTGTTGTTGATGATAGTGAAGTTGAAAGTATTTCTACCACAGTGACTTGTATCAGGTCTTTCTTTACATATGTTTTAGATACGATCTTGGTACTGATGTTTCTTGGAGACAGGATTCTTAGCTGGATGTATACTTGCTTACTGGTCCTTTTCGACACCTTGTGCGACCATGTCAGGTATATTCAGAACCTTACATATTAGTTTAGGCTTCCCCGCTGTTATGTTGCATTTGAACCTTTTTCCATCTGAATTCACCATAAGGTCGAACCTGTTGGATATTGGTGTGTTAGCCATCTCTTTATGCATTGTGCACCAGTCCGACAGTAGAGCCTACCTAACTTGGGTCACCCTAGTCAGCACCCTTATGCCATTCTGGTGCCCATGCTGAGTTTTTCTCATAGGCTCAAGAGCCTTTTTAGATTTACCATGACTTTGAGAAGAAGCCTCATATCTTTAATATCATCCCTGATAAGGCTCCCATCTTTGTGTTCAAATTGCATATGCATCTGTTATGATCCTGCTTGCGCTAATGAGCTTGATGCTAGCTTCCACGCTTTTAGCCCATTGTATAAGCCTCCATCTATGATTTCATTTCCGCTAAGCCCTGTATCATTTTTTCCTCACAATTTGACACCTTTTACCTGGAGGAGATACACCCTAAGTGTCCTTATCTTGCTCATGTTCCTTGCATTAGGCATAGCTTTGTTCCATGCGCTTGGAGCTAGTTTTGCATGTCCCTGACATTCGTCTCCTCCCATTTTGAGCATTTTTCTTTTACTTCGAGCTCGTTAAAAAGAGTAAGTAGGTTTCGAGCATTCTTTTGCCTTCACTTCGAGCTCGTTAAAAATAGTAAGTAGGTTACGAGCATTCTTTTGCCTTTACTTTGAGCTCGTTAAAAACAGTAAGTAGGTTGCTAGCATTCTTCTTTTACTTCGAGCTCGTTAAAAACAGTAAGTAGGTTTCGAGCATTCTTCTTTTACTTTGAGCTCATTAAAAACAGTAAGTAGGTTATGAGCATTTCTTTCACCTTTCCTTTGAGCTCGTTAAAAACAGTAAGGAGGCTATGAGCACTTCTTTCATCTTCACTTCGAGCTCGTTAAAAACAGTAAGGAAGTTATGAGCATTTTTCTGTATCTCCTTTGAGCTCGTTAAAAACAGTAAGGAGGTCATGAGTTTACTTTTACGGACTTGTTAAACCTTTACGGAAAAGATCCCTATGGAGTTCTTTTAAGCCCTTTTCAGACTCCTTAAATAGGAAAAGTTTGTCGAGCATAGTTGTCTTTTCGGGCTCGTTAAAATAACTGAACCGACATCCACTTAGGTATAGAATTACCCCTTTTCTGGGCCTTGGTGGATAATTTACAGAAAAGGTATACTCTAGGTATACTCTTGTATGTGCTAGAAGAGTGCTTCTTCGATCATTTTACACTTTTTTGGGGAAGGAGACTAACTTTACGAAAAAGGACCTTTGGAGTCGTCTTTAGGGTTTTCAGACTCTCGAAATGTGAAAACACCAAGCGAGCACATACCAATCCAGGCTTGATATAAAATCCATGGATAGGTGTATAGAGGACTGTTTAAGTTTTTCAACTCTATAAGCAAGAAAACACCACCGAGCACAGACCAATCTGAGCTCAATATAAAATCCACGGATAGGTGTATGGAGTTTTCTTCTAGGTTTTTCAGGCTCCTTAAATATGAAAATATTGTCGAGCATGCTTTAGTTCTTTATCAAGCTCGTTAAAAAATGAAAAAGGAAAGGGAAGGGAAGAATGTTAAAATATCTTTCAATATGATGGTAGCAAGTCAACTATCTCCTTGAACAAAGCACTTGTTTTGAGTCTATCAAATAAGTTGGGTTCTAGTGTTGGCCTTAGGATAAACCTGATATCAGAGTTCTTACTCCTTCGTTTGGTTAGTCTTCCAATCATATGGAGAATCTGTTAATGTCTCCTACATTGCAGATTTGTATCGTGGTCTCTTTGTGTTCAAAGCTGCCTAAGTCACTCTTATGTCGTGCTCACTATTCAAGGATACAACCTATGTCGGCCATTCTACAATTTCCTTGACCTCATGTGTCGGCCATTCCTTGGTGTCAGTATGTTTCATCATGTGTTCAGTCCTACTCCAAATCAGATCATACCTATTGAGTGTCCCTCGTGTTGGATGATGGAGGATGCATTAAGGCCTCCCTTCCAACGGACTTCTTCCCATCGACTTCATCTCATTATGATCTAGGAATGAATTTTAGAGTTTCGGTTAGTACCTTGGGGATTGCAGTCATTAGCGGCAGTTTCCCTCGCTATTGGATAGATGGGAATACATCAATGTCTCCTATCCGATGGATTCTTCAAGTGTTCGATAGCAATACCATCTATTCGCACTTGCTTGAATGTACTAGGTACCTTGGGTTCCATTTTCATTATTGGTGGACACCCTCGCATTTGTTAACGGTATACATCAATGATCGGTAATCAAACGATACCTCCCATGTTCGACATCAACTCATTTATTCGCATGGATAGGTTTGTACCTTGGGTTGTTTTTGGATGAAGACCTTGGGATCCTCGATAGCATCACCTCATTTATGTTATCACCCAAGTTGCGCAAGACTGAGCCACACTCTTTTTGGCTCTTGATGAGACATAGATCCAGCTTATTCTCTATGGCTATGTTCTCCAGTTTTGACATAGATCCACCTTGTATTTATGTGGCTATGTTTAAACTTATGTGCCTCATGGATCCACGCTTGTATTTTAGTGGCCATGATAGATGCATCGGTATTTTGGATCATTATTGTATCCTCTTGGAGGTCATGTTCCACCATTTGAACATGGACAGTTACCCCAAGGATAAGTTTGTCTGACATTGCCTTTGCTTTCAGGTACTTCATTTGAGCCTATGATTCTTGGTTTCTCCATTCCTCCATGATTCAAATCTTTGTTATTTATAATGTATTTCGGCCATCATTTCCCGCACTCCCTCTGACCTCATACATTAGGGGGCATCTGTTATAGCTTGAAATGACACCTCTCCATCTGTGACGACACTTGCTTCCCTTGGTTGCATGACGACATTTCTTGAGATCAAGTTCAGTCTCACAACAGGACATTTGTGGATGGAGGAGTCATTTGGGACACTAAAAATGGTTGAAATTACCTCATTCTTGACCCATTTGATGTATATGACCCTTAGGAACATTTTTCCAGACCAAACCATCTCCTGAAAATGAGCAGAAAAGCCTGTTTTTGGCCATTTTTTAACATGAGCGCTGGTACACAGGCATGATAGTAGCGTGTATACCATACTGAGCGCGACTCCACTGTTGAAATAGTAGCGCTCAAATCCATATGTACGTGACTTTGTATATTGTAGAGTAGAGTACACCCCTGTTTTGGTCAAAATCTCGAAATTCGAGTAAGTTAAGTTGGTTGGGAAACCTCTTGAGCGGTTATAACTTCTTTTCCTCTTCCTCACTGACTATATAAGTAGGGTAGAAGGGTCATGTGAAGGGACCAAGCCCAATTACAAAGTTATGCTGGAGGAATGGAGACCCTCATTCCCCTCTCTTGTGCTTCAGTTTTGGTAAACCCTAGCACAGTTGATTAGAGGCTGGAATCCTTGGAGAACGGAAGCAAGAGACCTTGAATCTAGGTTTCGTGAAGTGCCAAGCTTGAAGGAAGGTATAACTTTATGTACTTACTTTCATTCATCAATAAAGATCAGACGTTCTTCTCTTTCCAAATATGACCTATTAATGTGTATTAGATTTGATTACAGTTTGTTTATAATATGATGTCTTCTTCTATTATGAATACCAATCTTATATATGTAGTCAAATGTGTTTGAGAAAGGTATCAAGTTGTTTTGCAGGTCTGGGCATTGCAACACTGGATAAGCATTGAAGAGCGAGGGAGGCACAGCTAGGATCAACCTTCTGAATGAGGTGCCTACATCTCTAAACCCTAATCTCTTCATTTATTTGTTGTACTTGCAGAATGCTTGTAAGTCTATCTTTATCACCGTAAGTTGGTAGTTTCTCCCCTGAACTATAGGTGCATTTTCCCCACAACACCAATGCTGTCAAGCATACACACTGTCGAGGCTACGCCACCATTAAAAACCATTAACAAAGTTCAACACATAATATTCTCAGGGCTACACCACCATTAAAAACAATTAACCAGACAGTAAAAGAACAACAAAACCCACCATATTTCATTGCAAACATACCTCACAACCAAAGAAACCCTAAAAATGGGGCAGGTAGACAAACCCATGCCCGAAACAGCCAGACAAACCACAAGCCACATCAAAATTACAATATAGCTAGACAATAACAAGCCACAACAAAATTACGAATCAGACAAAGGCATAACAAAATCATCCGTTAGGAGATGTGGAGTGTTGATAAACACTGTGCAGATGCTGGTAGGATTAAACCCTACCGATTGCAGGATGGCCGCCATGGAGGCCCGTCGAACCAGCCAGCGTCGACCACCTCGAACGAACATAACAAGGAACAGTCGCCAACCTCCGCGGAATGAACCCATTGTTGCCAAACTTAGCAGAACGAACCCATAGTCACCAAACGCAAAGTTGGCCGCACAGAAATGACATCCCACCGAACATAAAGCCAAGGTAGGCCGCCCAAAACGCAGGGCAGGGCGGGCACACATGAAATCCCACCGAACCAAATGACAATGATCACTTCCCAAAATGCAGAGCAGGCCGCACCACAAATGGCATCCCACCGAACCAAACATGCAATGCAGTGTGAGCAGGTTAAGGTTCAAAGTTGCTCTGTCTTCGCTCCATTGTGTACCACCAAGCACAAACCAACAGAGCCACCATTCACACCACCCGACGCAGGCAGTGGAACCCTGACAAACCAGTACTGGGGTGGCGAAACAGCCACACACCGGACCCAAGCAGCATTACACGGGGTGGTGGACAAGCCCCAGCAGAACGGCGAAATGAAAACGCTAAACCCATCCAAAACCCTAAAAAACGATATGGGCAGCTAGTGGACACGCGTCGGTATGATGTGGCCACTTGTCGTACATCGAATGTGGCTTGTCGGGTGTCTTTCGACATGGCAGAGTGGACCCCGCACCACATTTGGCCCTTCTCCCTTATGTTAACACAAAAAACAAATAATCCATCTATAGAGGATTGTAGAAAACCATAGTGTTACATAACTTCATAGCAAGAATTGTATTTTTGTATTGTATTTTTGGTTTTAAAGAAGCTGAATGACACAATGCTTCATTTCTTGTTGGCTTTAACATATCAAGTTTCAAAGGTAAATCTTCATGATCAATTATGTATCTTTTTTATTGTATTTTATTTCATTTGTCACAATAGTTAAATAATTTGAATGGTTTATTTTTATATGAATTAAGGGCATGTGCAAGCTAATGAGGGTCACTTTTGGCATGTTAGATGCAATAGAAAACTGAAAAATCAGGTATCCCTCAACTTACTTGGTTTTTTTTAGATACTTACACAAGATATCTTGCATCGAGTAAAAAATATGAAACATAGGAAATTGAGTCATGTTTCTGAATATATAAGTTTTAAGTATTGAAAATTTACATAACTATGTCAAATTTCATTTTTTCTAACACTCACTTTTTATTGTTTGGAAAATGATAAGGTATATGTTTTTGCGGGTGCAGCCTTTCAGTGCCTAACTGATGGTTTCAGGCTACAAAAATTGGTAGACATGTATAGAACCCGCGTCACTCGTGCAGCACTATTTTTCCAAAATTAAATGTTTAATTTTTATTTATTTTTAATTATGTAAGTGATCAAACCTCGAGAACGATACGTCAAATTTGGGTCCAATCTTTGAAGGTCTTAATGCAGTTATTTCGACTTGGATTTTTTATAGCATGTAGAGGTTGGTGTCTATAGTGAAGCATATAATGTTTTTCTAAATGGTTTTGAAATGAAAAAGTTACGGAATAAACACTAACAACATGTTTTTTTACTTATGGAGTGATGACAAAAGAAAATTAGGAAACAAATAGAAAATCTCAATTTAAAAAAAAAAAAATTACATATTTGGAATATGCATAAAAAATGCTATCTATGCCTAGAAGTTCGTCAATAATGGTCATGTCTGTCATGTTCTAGAGAGCAGTGAAAAACAAGCATATTGAGAAAAATGGTGGAATGCATAATTAGCTATGGTTCAGTAAATTCCATAGCACAGGTTTGGTAAGTCCGAACTAACCACATAGGACTGTAGTTGACACACGGACGCAGAAGGAGAGGTTAATTAGGTGCTCTAGAATGCGCATGCATTCTATTTAAATTCAAATATTTTGATTGGCGCGCAAGGAATGCGCATGTGTTTTGTATGTACATAACGCGCACACGTTCTTAACTTCACAAATTTATGTTTTTAAGTGTTGAATAAATTTATATACCCACCACTCCCTAGCTCCTCCTCTCCCTCTCCCTAATACCTGTTAGAACATTAATCCACCACTTAGTACCTTAGTCTATAGCCTTGGTCAATATTACTGTCATTTATGCTTTAATACACTATGGTTTGGACCTAGGTAGCTTAGTTGGGCAAAATAACCACTTAACAGGAAGTGTTCAAACCTACATGAGCGCTCCAGCTCAGTCAAAATCCAAATGTGTGCCCCCATTTAATGCTAGAGCGCTCCCCTTCCTTGAATTGGGGAATTTTGGTTGACTAGGAGCGCTAGGGGTGTATTTGGCATGATTTTGTGCATTTAATGCCTCCTAGAACCTCCCACTCACCTTATTTTGCACATGCATACTTTCCTTTGAGTCATTATTGTTCTAGGATGCCTCAGCCACGTCCACACCTCCATTCGTGACCATTTGGGCTGATTTGGAGCAAGTTGGACCCACCTAGGGGGGATTGAGGCCAATTTGGCCAATTACTTATGTATACTCATTTTGGGCTTCCTAAGCGTCACGAATTTATCCAAATGTAATATAAACCTGTTCATAACATATTTACATGTTAGACAGTCAGATAATATCAAGTTTATGTTCGCACTGTGTGTGTAAATTGCTCTTCTTTCAAGCATTTTTGCTGGTTTTTGCAAGTAATTCGATTTGTGAGGTTCTATAAGGCTACTATATCTTGATATAGATCAAAATTCTCACATGGTATCAGATCCTAGTGGATTTTAGTGAGTTGCATATCAATCTTGAGTGTTTGAGCTACATTCTTGAGAGAATTTCCAGATAAAATTGAGTGTTTTTTTGCAGGACTTTCAACAATTTTCTCACCATCAACACAAGCAGAAATGGAAGCAAAATACATCTTGCTTACTCCTTTCAATTTCTTCTATTGGAAGGCTGAAATGGTCATTCAATTGAGATCTAAGGGTCTCTATAGAGTTACCGTGGGCACAGATGTGGAGCCAAACTCTGCTATGGAGAAATCCAAGTACTACAATCGACTTGATGAAGCATATGGATTACTATGCCTGAGTATTTCAAGAGAGCTCTTATTTCATACAGACAGTTTGACAACCCCAAATGAAGTATGGGTTAAGCTAGAATCACTCTTTGGGAAAACTGATGAATTGAGACGACATCAACTTGAAAACGAGCTCATCAGCTTGAGCCCAACACATTTTGAAACTATCCAGGAGTTCTTCACAAAGTTCAAGTCTCTAGTGCTTCAGCTGCAGCAATGTGGAATTGTTAAGAAAGAGAAACAATTGATATTGTCCATCCTTTCGATGCTAGGTCCAGAATTTTCATTGTTTGTAAGCACCTTCCATTCTGCAAAAATGACACTTCAAAATTGGCAAATGCCAACACTAGCAAACTTCATGGAATGCCTCACTCAAGCGCAAGAAAAGCTCGTTCAAATGGGCACCATCAAATCTAAAGATCAATATTTGGAAATGGGTGTTTCGAATGCCTCTAAGGGAAAGTAGAAGGAAAAGAATTCGAAGCAGCCAGAGAAGAGGAAGTTTGATAAACCCAAATCCACTGATGGGGGTTCGAATCCTTCCAAGGAGAAGGACAAGAAAGGGAAAGAGAGGACCAAATGCACCTATTTCCACAAGGGATGGCATCTAGAGAGATCATGCATGAAGAAAACCATTGATACCATGGCGCAACTGCTGGAGAAAAATAACATCCCTGTCCCTGATGGCACAAGGAAGAAAGATGGCACCTCCAATTCTGACAACAAGGAGAAATGTCATGCCTTGGTAGCAGGTATTTCTAATTCCTCTTCCTTCATTATTGATTCAGGGGCACATCTAGGAACATGGTTTCATCTAGAGAGCTCTTCTCCTCTATGCATTCGAATAGTGGCCCAGCAGTTCGAATGGGAGATGACTCTGAAATCCAGACCAAAGGGATTGGTAGGATTGACTTGGAGCATGGTTATTTCAGTGATGTGCTCTATGTACCATCTTTGGCTGCAAATTTGTTATCAGTATATCAAATGACCCATACAAGAGAAGCCAAGAGAGTAACATTTACTCCTGATTTGGTAGAGATTTCAAAAATTTCATCAAACCAAGTTGTGGCAGTTGGGTATGTAGACCACCAAGAGAGGATGTACAAATTCTTGAATTTCCTTCCTAATTCTAGTGACCAAGCTCTCCTCTCTCATGCCAATGAGACCTCCAAGCTATGGCATGAAATATTTGGACACATGAATTACAAGTATCTCCAAGCATTGCACAAAGATGAGATGGTGGAAGGGCTTCCTGAAATCAAATCTTCGAATGGAGCTTGCATTGGTTGTGTAGTTGGGAAGCCTCTATAGTGCAGCTATGAGAAGGGGATGGAAAGGAAAGCCACTCAACCACTTGGATTGGTACATTCAGACCTCATTGGTCCTCTACCCACTCCATCCTATGGTGGATCAAGGTATGTATTCACTTTCATAGATGACTACTCTAGATTCTGCTGGGTTTAATTCCTAAAATTAAAATTTGAAGTGTTTGAGAAATTGAAGATTTGGAAGGCCTTAGTGGAAAATCAAAGTGGGCATAAGATATAAATCCTTAGGAATTATAATGGGAAGGAGTATGTAAACAAAAAATTGTAGAATCTTTGTGAGGAATGTGGCATTCAAATGCAACACTCAATCCCCTACACACCATTTTGCTACACCACAGCAAAATGGTGTGGTGGAGAGGAAAAATAGATCTCTCGACGAGATGGCAACATGCATGATTGAAGCAAGGGATATAAGCCCCAAGCTATGGGCTGAAGATATCAATCGTGATGCACATATTCAGAACAGGGCATTCCACAAATCAGTAAAAGTAAAAACTCCCTATGAGGCATGGTTTGGCCAGAAACCAAATGTCTCAAATTTCAGAATTTTTGGATCTAGAGCATGGGCTCGAATTCCTTTAGAAAAGAGGAAGGCTTTGCAGTCACAGAGCAAGGAATGTATCATGGTTGGTTATGGTGAAGACACAAAGGGTTATAATCTCTTTTACACATCCACACTCAAAAATTTCATTGAAAGAAGTGTGCAATTTGAAGAGGAACCAATACCATATTTTGAGCTTGCACCAGGGGAATGCTCTTCTCCCCCACACCTTGATGAAGTAAGTAATGATTCAAGCTCTGTATTTTCTGATAATTCTGATAATGACATGGCTGAAGATTACATTTCTATAGATGAGTCACCATCAAGGCCAAAGTGGGATAAAAAAATCATACAAGCTGTAGGTGAATTGGCAGGCAATCCCCAAGAGCCTAGGAAGACTAGATCTCAAACAAGCAAAGTTTCCTTTGCAAGTGAAATTTATCTTGATGATCATTGTTATATGATTATTGGATCTGATCCACAGTCATATCAGGAAGCTTATCATGATCCAAGGTGGAAATCAGCAATGGAAGAAGAATTCCATTCTCTCCAAGAGAATGAAACATGGGATTTGGTTCCCCTTCCTCCCAAGAGGAAGCTTGTGCAATGTAAATGGATTTTTCGAACCAAACTTGCTGTTGATGGCTCTGATGTGAAGTACAAGACTAGATTAGTTGCTAAGGGATACTCTCAAGTCCAATGTGTGGACTACACCCAGACCTTTGCATCAGTTGCAAAGATGGATTCAATTAGACTAGCTCTAGCAATTGCAACTAGTAAGGGTTGGCAAGTGCACCATATGGATGTTAAAAGTGCATTCTTACATGGTGAGATATAGGAAGAGATCTACATGCAACAACCTGAATGTTTCCAAGAGGATCCTTCACTTGTTTGTAATTTGAAGAAATCACTATATGGACTCGAGCAAGCCCCCAAGGCTTGGTATGCAAAAATGGATGTTTTATTGCTCTCAATTGGTTTCATTCGATGCAAATATGATCCAAATGTATATTTGCAGCAATGCGATGGTATTTTTCAGGTTATTGTATTTTATGTTAATGGTATTTTAATTACAGGGAGCTGCAATAAGCAAATTGGTTCAATATGAAAGAGGAATCATGCTGAGTCAACCTAAGTATGCTTCAAACCTGCTAATTAAGTTTAAAATGGTTGATTGTAAGGCATCCAAGTGCCCATTCGTTTCAGGCATCAAAGTAGGTGAATTTGGTGATTCTCGTTTGGTAGATTGCACACTCTATAGGCAGCTAATTGGTAGTTTGTTGTACCTTACACATACAAGACCTGATTTGTCTTATGATGTAAGTGCTATAGAAAGGTATATGCAGCAGCCACATGAGCTCCATTGGAAGGAATCCAAAAATATCCTCCAATATGTCCAAGGAAAAAATAGTTTTGGGGTACACTATGCAGCTAGTTCTTCACTTCAACTAGTTGGATTTTCTGATTTGGATTGGGCTGGAGATCCCATTGATAGAAATTCCACTTCAGGTTTTTTTTTCATGTTTGTTGAAGGTCCTATTTTCTGGTCAAGTAAGAAACAACATACAATTTCTCTTTCATCAGCAGAGGCCGAGTATAGGGCAGCAGTGAATGCAGCCACACAGTGTGTTTGGTTGCAAGGAATTCTTTGGTAATTTGATGTTGCAATTGATTCTCTAACCAGCATTTGGGTGGAAAATCAAAGTTCCATCAAGATATCTACTGATCCAGTTCATAGGAAGAGAATAAAGCATATAGAAATCCATATGCACTACATCCAGGGCTTAGTGCATGATAGAGTGATTTCCTTGCAGTATTGCCCATCCACAGAGCAAACTGCTGATATATTCACCAAGAGTTTCGCTGAGAAGACCTTCACTCACTTGAGAGATTTTCTTGGAGTGAGTGATGGATGGTGATTGATGCTATTTTGTTGTAGGTTTCAGAACCATGTCCATTTTAGAGGGAAGGTTTTATCCCATGAGGTTTTCCTTCTTTTCCTCAATTTGCATGGACAAATAAAAATTTTGTTATGTAATGAGGTGACTTGAGCCTTTGTTGCTAAGGCCTCCCACTTAATTTTCATGAGATGTACTAATTTTTGGTTAAGGGGGGGTGTTATAAAATTAATCCACCACTCAGTACCTTAGTCTATAGCCTTGGTCAATATTATTGTCATTTATGCTTTAATACACTATGGTTTGGACCTAGGTAGCTTAGTTGGGAAAAATAACCACTTAACAAGAAGTGTTCACACCTACATGAGTGCTCCAGCTCAGTCAAAATACACATGTGCACCCTCATTTAATGCTATAGCACTCCCCTTCCTTGAATTGGGGAATTGTGGTTGACTAGGAGTGCTAGGGGTATATTTGGCCCAATTTTGGCATGATTTTGTGCATTTAATGCCTCCTAGAACCTCCCACTCACCTTATTTTGCACACCTACTCTTTCCTTTGAGTCATTATTGTTCCAGCATGCCTCATCCACATCCATACCTCCATTCGTGACCATTTGGGCTGAGTTGGAGCAAGTTGGACCCACCTAGGGGGGATTGAGGCCAATTTGGACAATTACTCATGTACACTCATTTTGGGCTCCCTAAGCCTCACGAATTTATCCAAATGTAATATAAACCTGTTCATAACATATTTACATGTTAGACAGTCAGATAATATCAAGTTTCTATTCACATTGTGTGTGTAAATTGCTCTTCTTTCAATCTTTTTTGCTGGTTTTTGCATGTAATTCGATTTGTGAGGTTCTTTAAGGTTCCTAGATCTTGTTGTAGATCAAAATTCTCACAATACCCACCACTCTTAAACCCCCCTCCCTCTATCTCTCTCATAATCCTATCACTGCTAACCCTTGATCTCTCTCTCCCCTCCTACACCTAACCCTTTCTCAGTCTCTCCCCTCCTACACCTAACCCTGACTAACCCCCTCTCTCTCTATCTCTTCTTTACTAATCCACTGATCCCTATCCCCCAACCCTCTCTCTCTTCTAACCCCCTGACACCCTCCTCCCTATCTATCTCTCTATAACCCCTTAACCCACCCCACCCCACCCCACCCACACATGACCACCTCCCCTATCTTATTTTCTCTCCTACTCCCCATACCCATAACCCCCTCTCTTTATCCCCTCCTCCTCGTAACCCTTACAAACCCCCTCTCTCACTCTCTCTTCCCTACTTCTACACCTCTCTCTCTCTCTCTCTAAACCCCCTCTCCCTAACCTCTCCCCCATCCCTAACCATCCTACTCTTTCTATCTCTCTCCTACTCCCCCTATCCCTAAACTCCCTCCTCTCCCTATCCCTTACTAACCCCCTCTCTCAGTCTCTCTCTTCCCTACACCTACACCTACCTCTAACCACACCTCCCATATCTCTTCTAACTCCCTACAACTAATACCCTCTCCTCTCTCTCTCTCTCTCTCTCTCTCCCTCCTCTACCCCCCCCCAACCATTACTAAACCACTCTCCCAGTCTCTCTCTCTCTCTCCCCCCCTTGATAACTCCCCTCCTAGCCTCTTACCCCTAACTAACCCCTCCTCTCTCACTCTCTCTTCCCTACTTCTACACCTACCTCCCTCTCTCTCTCTAAACCCCCTCTCCCTAACGTATCCCCCATCCCTAACCATCCTACTCTTTCTATCTCTCTAGTACTCCCCCTAGCCCAAAACCCCCTCATGTTTATCTCTCTCCCCTCCTCTCCCTAGCCCTTACTAACCCGAGCACTCTCAGTCTCTCTCTCTTCCCTACACCTCCACCTACCTCTAACCACATCTCCCATCTCTCTTTATCACTCCCTACAACTAAAACCCTCTCCTCTCTCTCTCTCTCTCCCTCCTCTTACCCCCTAACCATTACTAACCCCCTCTCTCAGTCTCTCTCTCTCTCTCCCCCTCGCCAACCCCCCCATCCCCTTACCCCTAACTAAACCACCCTCTCTCACTCTCTCTTCCCTGCTTCTACACCTCTCTCTCTCTCTCTCTAAACCCCCTCTCCCTCTCCCTAACCTCTCCCCCATCCCTAACCATCCTACTCGTTCTATCTCTCTGCTACTCCCCCTATCCCAAAACCCCCTCCTCTCTATCTCTCTCCCCTCCTCTCCCTATCCCTTACTAACCTGAGTTCTCTCAGTATCTCTATATTCCCTAGACCTCCACCTACCTCTAACCACACCTCCCATCTCTCTTTCTCACTCCCTACAACTAACTCCCTCTCTCCTCTCTCTCTCTCTCTCTCTCTCTCTCTCTCTCTTAACCTCATTCCCCCCCCTAACTATTACTAACCCCCTCTCTCAGTCTCTCTCTCTCTCCCCCTCGCTACCCCCCCCTCCTAGCCCCTTACCCCTAACTAACCCCCCCTCTCTCACTCTATCTTCCCTACTTCTACAACTCTCTCTCTCTCTCTCTCTCTCTCTCTCTCTCTCTAAACCCCCTCTCCCCCATCCCTAACCATCCTACTCTTTCTATCTCTCTGCTACTCCCCCTAGCCAAAAACCCCCTCCTCTATATCTCTCTCCCCTGCAAAATCCATGCATGTATGCAAAATATAAATATGATGGTGAATAATATTCTAACACCCTCCCTCAAGCTATACTATGAGGTAGTAACTAAAAACTGGAAAAAGTAGGGCCCTGGTTACTGAGACCAAAGGTCACCCCGTACAACAATCTAAATAATAAAAGAGGAAAGAGGGAAAACCCAATGGGAAGAAATCCGTCCCTCAAAATAGACTGAAGGATTCTAATGTAGCATTTCATCACTCACCCTGGAAGGAGGAAAGTGTCCTCCTTTTCCAAAGAAGGATCGATCGATCTGAAATGGATTAGTAAAGTGAGAAGGATGAAACCTTCCATTCTGATAATCTGATCTGGTTCTCCGTTGATCAGTTGGATCACCAACAAGATCACCAACAGATCATAGAGTAGTGGCTGCCCAACTCAGAAGAGGATGATCATCAGGTGAGAGATCATCAGGTTCTTATGGAACTGGATCTTCCATTCGCTCATCTTCTAAATCAGTTGCTAGATCTTCAGTTTCTTGTGGATCTGGATCTAGCATTCTCTCTTCATCATCATCACTCAGATACTCTAAATCTGAACTGTCATGTGATGAAGATTCGCTCTCTTGGAGCTCATCAAGCAGTGGAGGTGTAGTAGGCAAGCTATCATGCTCAAAAGGATGAGCATCATGAGAAGGCCATTCCTCAAACTGTACACTCCTATCAAGAAATTTAGTCATGGTAGAGGGATCAAGCAACTTGTAGGCCTTTCCATCCAATGCATAACCCAGCATAATGCACTCTCTTCTTTGTGGATCTAGGGCTCTCCTTTTCTCATTTGGAATCCTTTCCCATGCTCTGGATCCAAACACTCGAAGATGGGACACATCATGTTTGTATCCCATCCATGCTTTGAAAGGAGTGATGTCTTTGAGTCCCTTGGGAGGAACTCTGTTTTGAAGATAGGAGGCATAGTTAATGGCTTTTGCGCAAAGACTAGGGTTCAACCCTTTCGACTTCAGCATGCAGGTGGCCATTTCTTTCAATGTTTTGTTCTTCCTTTCAGCTACACCATTATGTTGTGGTGTATAGGGAATGGTATGTTTCATCTCAATGCCCTCTTCAGCACAAAATGTTTGAAAATCACCTTTAATGTACTCACCTCCATTGTCAGTGCAAATGGCTTTTATCCTCCTATCTAAAAATGTATCTGCAGAAGACTTGAAAAACTTGAAGAATCCAAATACTTCTGATTTAAATCTAAGGAAATATACCCATGTGAATCTGGAATAATCATCAATAAAGGTGAGTATATACCTTGCTTTGTTTAGAGATAGATATGGAAATGGCCTAGCCACATCACTATGGATGAGATCTAGAGGATGAGAGGCTCTCCTTGCCTTCCCCTTCTCAAATTTCTTCTCAGAATGCTTTCCCATCAAAAAACCATGACAATTTCCCTTGGCAAACTTGATCTTGGGAAACCCATCAACCATCTCCTTTGTATGCATGTCTTGCAAGTATTGATAGTTAAGATGCTCAAACATTCCATGCCACAATCTTCTTTCTTCATTGGAATGAGTGTGGAGAGCAGATTTCCTTGAGAGAAGTAAGAAGTGTGAGAACTCATGCAACTTCGACTTATGATTTGCAACACCTTTTGCAATGGTAGATCCTGATACCATGTCTTGAATTTCAACCTCATTAGGAGAGAAGAACACCCTCTTGGGCTCTCCAGTGTAGGTCAGCTGATATACATAAATTAGATTAGGAGTGAGAGTGGGGACATAAAATACATCGGTGAAGTATCCATGATCTAACTTGATTCTTCCAATCCCTTCAGAAGAGACTTCAGAATCATTCGCCAACATAATGGATGGTACAACAATAGCTTTGACTCCAGTGAAGAGATCCTTGGAGGAAGACATGTGTCTTGAAGCTCCAAAATCTATGATGAAGGAGGATTGAGTTGATGCACTTTCCATGAGGGCATGGAATCTCTCTTTGTTCTCAGATGTAGATGGTTCACTCTCTTTCTTCCTATCACATGCAGGTACTGGGAGATTATTCTTCTCAAGGAGTGAGGCCATGAGATCTACGGTCTTCTTCATGCATGAACTTTTAGGATGGTATCCTCGATTACAATATGTGCACTTGGATTTTCCCTTCTGAATGTTCTTGTCCTTCTTAGGATTCGGGGCTCCATCTGACTATATGGGAGCCTCCTTTTGTTTTTTATCATTCAACTTTCTATCAGAAATTTTTTGTTTTCCTTTTCCATTTGCTCTTCTTGACTCAGTGGCTGCAAGAGCTGAATCCAACTTGGCTTTTATCACTCCCATGTGCACTAGTTTCTCCTCCTCAAGAGTTAGAGATTGGATGAAGTCTACAAGCGAAGGGGACTTCCATTTTGGAATGGACATCTTGGCTGACTGGAAGGTCGAAACAAACAATGAATAATCAGGGCCTAGCTTCAAAAGGATGGAAAGGATGAGTTGTTTGTCCTCCTTCTCAATCCCATACCTCTTCAATTGTGAAATCAAGTTCTTGAACTTATTGAGAAACTCAGTGATAGTTTCGAAACTACTCAGGATCATGGAGATGATCTCATTTTCCAATTTTGGACCCTTCAAATCATCATTCTGACCAAGAAGAGATTCGAGCTTGTCCCAAACCTCCTTTGGAGTCTTCAAATCGATAACATGAAAGTGTAGGTATTCAGAAATGGAGAGTAGCAGCAGTCCTACTGCTTCATCAAGCTTATCTAAGTACTTGGATTTCTCTACTATACCAGTGGGCTCAACTGCAGATCCATTCACTACTCTTGAAATACTCTTTGAATTCAAGAATATGTCCATTTTTTCCTTCCATTCGAATTAGTTGAATAAATTCAACTTGAGATCCATGATACAATAGAATTCGAAGCTAAAAGAGAGGAGATTCCTGCAAAACAATGATAATTATGAAAAGAAGATATGCTACAATTCGAATTGAACACTACCTTAGGATACTGAGAACATATGACTAAGTCCTTCACACCTGGCTAGACCTCACTAGATCGCTCTAGTGAATTCAAGGTAATAGCACTAGGATTTGAAGTGGAAAGTCAGAGGCATTTGGTGCTCAATGAAAGATAGATTCTCAAGGAATTGTTGCAACTGTTGCTGCTGCAATTTGAATAGCTGTTATTAGCTCTGATACCATGTAATATTTAAGAAGTAGGATCACTCAGTAGTAGCAGACCTCACTAGAATTTAATCATGTAGTGCAGAAAGAAGAAGAAGAAATGTTGAATCAATAAACACTCATTACATAGAAAATGGAGAAAATTGTTGTATCATACATCAGTTGTAAGCTAACACTCTGAATAATGAATAATATCGAAGACAATACAATAACTGTCAAGAGAATTCAAATAGAGCTAAGGTCATTCAAATTCATCCTCAGTGTCTAGCTTGGATAACATTAGAGACATCATCCAATCAGTAGTAGCAGTCACAAATGGTCAATAGTTAGTCAAATGAGTCTAACTCAGTCGAACAGAACCATCGAAGCACAGATTGGGGGATGGAGACTCCAAGGAGGGCACATGAATTTGTCAGAAGGTCAAGTGGCACTCCAGAACTAGCTAACTGGGAGCTACAGGCAATTAGGATGAGCAATTAATGGAATAACTGAGCAATCAATGTTCTAACTTACTGTTAAACTCCTGGTAGGTGAGATACGACGCACATGTCAGCTAGGTGAGGAAAACAAGGTGTTAGATTTTCATCATTTAATTCAATATGATCTAGGATATTAACCGAGAGAACAACATGTACAGCATATCAAACACAAGAGACAAGAGACACAAACCATTTCATCGGGGAAACTATAAAGGAGAAAACCCCGCAACTTCCTCAGAAATAGAATGAGCAATGATACAAAACCCCAAAACAAAGAGATAGTCTCCTAGCATCTTCTCCTCCTCCACTTGTGTGCTCTACTCACTTGTGAGAATGAGTGAGTGAGTGAATGAGAAAATAGAGTGGTGCAACCACTCTATTTATACTTTAACTTGACCTGCCTTTTACCCTAACTGGGCCGACCCCTTAGTGGAGTCTAATAACCCTTCCACTTAAACTCATACTAGGCTGACCCCTCTAAGGTGGTCTAATAACCCATCAAATATGAGTTACGACACTTACAATAAAACTTGTGACACTTGCAAATACAAATGACGACACTTCCAATCGAAGGAATAATACATCTCCGTTGGGGATACAATAAAGTACAAAAGTAATACATACAATATACAAGTGAATATCTTTCAAAGTTACAAATACATCAGCACTCCCTCTTAACTAGGAAGGTATTCTCTTAACATAAGTCATCAATACATATAGGCCCAAGTCTTCAATACTGGAGTTGGATCATCGTCACTGGATCACGGAGCATCATCGTTACTGCTGTTGTACTCGTGATCTCGATCACTGGTGCTATCTTTCAATTCTTTTCGTCATAGGAATTTCTACAGAGCCAACCCTTTTTCATGCTGTATGTAGGCCTAGCATCCATGTAGGTCTCCATCATCTCCGCGAGCGGCCCATCTGGTGGAATCTCCAGACTGATTATGTGCATCTACAAAACCTAAAAAGAGCATCCCAGGACTGATTACGTGCTACTACTCAACTTGCAAGATCTCCCAGGACTGATTACATGTGAATCAAGCAAAACCTTGAAAGAGCATCCCAGGACTGATTACGAGCGTACTGCTCAACCTATAGGATCTCCCAGGGAGCGATTATATGCAAACAAGCAAAACCTCTAAAGAGCATCCCAAGACTGATTACGAGCTTACTACTCAACCTATAGGATCTCCCAGGGAGCGATTATATGCGAACAAGAAAAACCTCAAAAGAGCATCCCAGGACTGATTACGAGCTTATTGCTCAACCTATAGGATCTCCAAGGGAGCGATTATATGCTACTGAACAACCTGCAACATATCCATGGCCAGAGAGTATCATCCGGATACTCATGATCATACAGATCATCCTCGCTTGGAGCATCATGTGGATGCTCATGATCATATGGATCATCATCATTCAGAACATCATACGGATGTTCATGGCGAAGCATCATCTAGATGCTCATCACAAAACACTTACATCCCTAGCCATTGGGAGGACCCACCTACCACCATGCTTGGAAGGGATCCAACATCTGTGTCACATCACTTCCTCCTGGAAGTATCTTCTATTTGAAGAACACCAAGCCTCTCTCTGAAGTACTCAAACTTCACCCTGGCTAGTGGCTTGGTCAACACATCTTTTATCTGCTCATTCGTCGCAACATATAGGAGATTCACTGCTCCTCTCTGCACCATATCCGTACTTGATCTCGATATGCTTCGACTTGTCATGGAACACCAGGTTCTTAGACAACTTCACACTACTCTGGTTTTCACAGAAGATACAAGTAGCATCCAACTGGAGATCAAACAAATCAGACAGTAGCTTCCTTAGCCAAACTGTCTCACAACTAGCTGAACAAGCTGCGACATACTCTGCTTCGACTGTACTCAGTGCTACACAAGATTGCTTCCTGTTAAACCAAGAGATCACACCTAATCCCATACTGAAGCAACACCCTGAAGTTCTCTTCCTATCTGCAGCACTGCCTGCCCAATCTGAATCAACATAACCCTCCAGGTTAACCTTTTGATTTGCATAATACTTGAGCCCATAATCAACCATACCCTTAAGGTACCTCCGAATATGCTTTGCAGCAATCAAGTGAACATGTCTAGGATCCGTTAGGAACTATCTCAATGTGTTCAAAGCAAATAAAATATCTGGTCTTGTGTTCATTAGGTACATCAAGGACCCTATCATCTGACGATACATCGTGGCATCAACCAACTCTGATGAAGCATCACTCAATAGCTTCAATTTCGATTCCATAGGTGTGGCCATGGCCTTGCATTCCATCATCCCGAACCACTTCAATATCTCTACCGCATACTTCCCTTGTCCAAGGAAGATTCCATCTGCACTCTGCCACACCTCCATGCCTAGAAAGTAATGCATCATACCCAAGTCCTTCATCTCGAACTCGGCAACAAGCTTCCTCTTCGTATCAACAATCAACCCATTCTCACCTGTCACAAACAAGTCATCTACATACGGTAGGAGTATCACTGGATTGCCTTCCTCAACCTTGTAGTAAAGGTTGGAATCCGCTTTACTCTTGCTAAATCCCAAACTAGTCAGGAAGCTATCAATCCTGTTGTACCATGTCTTGGGTGCTTATTTCAAACCATACAAGGATTTCTTTCGTTTGCACACATGGGTGTCCTTGACATGTGTCTCAAACCCGAGTGGCCGCTCCACATACACTTCCTTTTCCACTTTATTACTACAACCAGAGCAAGTACTGATCTGATGGAAGTGTATCTAGCTACAGGTGCAAATGTTTCCTCATAATCTATCCCTTCTTTTTGGGAGAAGCCATGAGCCACAAACCTTTCCTTGTATTTCTCTATGCTACCATCTGCAGCATCCTTGATCTTGTAGATCCACTTGGAAGTCACCACATACTTCCTTACTGGTATCGGGACCACATCCCAGACATCATTCTTCATGATCGACTGGTACTCCTCAATCATGGCATCCTTTCATTATTGCATCCTTGATCCTGGGAACTTCAGATTCTTCAATATATTTAATAAGTAGTTTTTTCTTGAACTTCATTGCTTGTTCTTCGAAAGAAATGTCATTGTCCTTCTTTTGTAGGTGATTGTACACGATCTTTCCTACAAGTCAAATTCAATTGCATGATTAGAAACTTCTCATAGTTTTCAAAACAAAATCTTACACATAAGGACCTATATCATACAGTCATGCAATTATCTTAGCCAATGCTTCAATACAACATTCATCCATATCCCGTATTCATATGGTAACTTTCTAGATGCCTTCCATCTCTACCAAAACATTGTTAAGAGTGTTCACTACTCCCAACATGTCAACAAAGAGGTTTCAATCTAGATAAGTAGCAATGGAATGTTGTACAGTACCATAGGCCACTTACCCATTACTATATTAGTAGTATCTTGTTGATTAATGCAACTTTTCTGAAATGCATAATAGACATCCTAAATCTAGGAACATAAGTATGTACATGACTGAACAACATCATTTAAGTAATCATATATACAAGAAATGACAATTCAAATGCTTATCTTTGTTTGGTTGTTGGTTGGACTCCCTCTCAATCTTTGCTTCCTTGCAGGAGCTGCTGGAGTCTCTGATAGTGTGCACCTTAACCAATGCTGAAAATGGATGAGAGGTTCTTCCATAGATTATTTGTTTTCCGGATTCCAACTCTGCAGTAGCTTCTTCTACTCCTTTCATGTAAAACTTCATTACAATACATATTCTTCATCACTTGAAGAAACTTCATTGCCTTCCTTGGTTCTCTTCCTTGGAGGTTCATCATCCTCTACAGTGTGAGCATGGTGTCTTCTCTTGTTGTTGTTCTTCTTGTGGGAGTTGCTTTCGTTCCTGGGACAATCTTTGCAATAGTGTCCCTTCTCATCACAAGCATAACATCGAATGTGAGAAATATCTCTCATGGATCCTCCAAAGTTCTCCCTTCGATTCTGGTGGTGGTATTTACCCTTCTTGTGATGAGGATGCTCCCTCTTGTGGTTATTCTTCCTAGTGTGTGTTGTGAGAACCTGGTATTCATATCCATCTTTTCTTCTCGAGCTACAATTCGAGCTTCTTCCTGTGAGCATTGCTCCCATAGCCTACTGAATGTGATGAGCTTCTTCCCATAACAAATTCCTTGAATGAAGAAATCCCATGACCTAGGAAGACCATTCAAGGTGGTCATCACAATTTAACCATTCTCTATATCTTCTCCCACAGCTTCAATTTGTTCTTTTATCAGAGACCGTGGTAAAGTAGAACTGCATGGTCTCTGCATTTTGTATCTTGACATTCTTCAATTGATTCCTCAAAGTCATCTTCTGATTTATGTTCTTTCCTTCAAACAGCTTGGTCAAGGAATCAAACATCTCCTTGGGTGTATTTAGAGAAGACACATGTGGTATGAAATGATCTTTGATAGAATATGCAATGATCCTCTTGGCCTTGACCAAGTTCTTCTTATGTAAGGCCTTAGCCTCATCTCCCTTTGGAACTGGAACTTCTTCACTTATGTAGGTGTCCAATTCATTCTCTTCTATGATTAACCCAATCCTATACTTCCATGCTCGGAAGTTATCAGCCCCTTCAAGTTTATCCTCAAGCTTGGTGTGGTGAGACATATTTTAAAGAGTACTTCAAATGGAATTAGAAAAGTTTTAGGTCTTACCACTTTGATTTGTTGAAACTGGATCTGGAGCTGGCTAGGGTTTGGTAGAGAAACCCTAAAAATCCAAACTTTGAATTTCAAACTTTTGTCTGGATAGGGAGATGCATTTGACTGAGGAGAGAAAGCTTGTGTGCTCAGATTTTGAAAACTCCAAAGATTGACCCTTCAAAAATGACCTGCGAATTTTGGATCTACAACTTCTGTCAAAATCTCGTTTTCTGGGTTTCTGGTTTTTTCAGGTAAAAAAGTCAAATTAGGGTTTGACTTTCGTCGAGATTCACCCAACCAAAAAATTCGATCTTGGTCTATAAATTTTGATTTTTCTTAGGAGATAAATCCTATGCTGAGAGAAATCCAAAATTCCACTTATGTCAAAAGCCCTAATTTCCCACAGCAGGGACAAGGCAAAAATGAAAATGCTTAGAATCCAATTCTGTTTTGACAGAAAGATATGCCATATTGTTTCTAGTGCCTCTCTGAAATTTTGGATCCTCAGGGTCTGAAATTGTGTCCTGTGGTAGAATGACTTGCCATCTTTCCAACCCCACAGATCTGAGCTTAAATGGATTCTCCATGAGAGAGATATGCTAAGTGTCACAACATGACCTTTTTATGGGAAGAAACAACATAGCGAACTTGTACAGAGTGCCATGTGTCACTGTTTCAACTTCGGCCTCTGAAACTCAGACTTGTGAAACTACAGTCTGTTCCTTAATTATCACTTTTTACGAAATTCCATTTGAAGCTTTCTAGCCCGAGATATGAACTTTGTGCCTAGGTCACCTATTTAGGGCTGCATTTTGGAAGAGGCAGAAACCCTAACTTGTACGGATCATATCTCACAAAGGACAACGAATATGAGGCTAGAATTTTGATACAAGGTACATCCATGTCTGATATTCGGCTTGTAAAATTTTTAGATCCTGAACCTTCTCCAAAATGAATTTATAGCGAAAGTTCCATGATGAATAGTGTTTACTATACCAAGCCCTAGCTTCCAATTTGTCGCAAGTGCAACAAGTGTCATAAATGCCATACAATGCCTTCCTTCAGGATAGCTCTGATACCATGTTAGATTTTCATCATTTAATTCAATATTATCTAGGATATTAACTAAGAGAACAACATGTACAACATATCAAACACAAGAGACAAGAGACACAAAGCATTTCACCGGGGAAACCATAAAGGAGAAAACCCCGCAACTTCCTCAGAGATAGAATGAGCAATGATACAAAACCCCAAAACAAAGAGATAGTCTCCTAGTAGCTTCTCCTCCTCCACTTGTGCACTCTGCTCACTTGTGATAATGAGTGAGTGAGTGAATGAGCAAATAGAGTGGTGCAACCACTCTATTTATACTTTAACTTGACCTGCCTTTTAGTACCCTAACTGGGACAACCCCTTAATGGAGTCTAATAACCCTTCCACTTAACTCATACTAGGCCGACCCCTCTAAGGTGGTCTAATAACCCATCAAATATAAGTTACAACACTTACAAAAAAACTTGTGGCACTTGCAAACACAAATGACGACACTTCCAATCGGAGGAATAAGACATCTCCATTGGGGATACAATAAAGTACAAAAGTAATACATAAAATATACAAGTGAATATATTCCAAAGTTACAAATACATCAACACAAGGTGCATTAGGTAGGTAGGAGGGCTACTGGGGGCTGAAGACAAGATCTAGGGAGCTGAAAGTAGTCTCTAGGTGCTGGGGAGACCACCAAAATGATGACTAGATGCATACATGCATGCAAAATATAAAAATGATGGTGAATAATATTCCAACACTGGTCAAATGGTGGATGGTTTTTCTTTTCCAATTTGCATTAGATGTGGAAAAAATATTGAAGAAAAGTTGGTGTTGGGATTCAAATCCCTTATTGCTTGGGTGGATTTAAAATTCATTAAGGTGATTGATAGTAGTAAGGAATTAACATATGTTAAATAACAAATTTTAAAATTTTTAGTTTTGGAATTTCATTTACAAATATTTTTAATCTAGGGAAACATAAAAATTTATATTTGTTTTGATGAAATGAGGCAAGGATGAATGTTTGGATGCCTACCTTTCCAATCCTCCTTGCAAGACAAAATCACCCACCCCGAGCTTCGAATTTTCCCTCCCTTCACTTCTCCAAGATGTTTTCTTAAGCTCTGATTGCTCGAGTGTTTTGGTTTTCCATGAACAAACAGTGGCCGCGGTCCACAGACCGTTTTTTGTTTTGTTATATTAACCAAAACGCATGCATGTTATGGAATCCTACCCTACATGTTAATTGACATGGCAGGGTCGGAGCCCGCCCATGCCTAGTTTGGAGAAACGCGCACGAGTTTTCAATTTGCTAAACTTTAGCGCGTTTTGCGAATGCACGATTGCATCTAAAGGGTCCCTCAACTTCGTGCAAGGGCCCTTAATGAATTACAAATACAAAAGGATAGTATACAATAAAGTATAGGTTCACTGTAGTAACATTATGTTTAGATTCATTGTGGTGAGCCAATTATTGGAATATATAATGCATTTTGTAGATCATGTTGATATTATAGTAGGTTTTTTGTATATGTTTGTGTGGTTTGGGTCAATATATACTTAACCTACTCACAAATTCTAAATCTATAGTAGAGTTGAATCTCTTGGATCTTGAGATTGGCATGGGAAAGGTTAAGATGCAACTACAATCTATAAAAATGCAAAAGTGATATCTAATTGAACAAGGAAAATAATATTATCTCCATCTTAAAATATTCATTAATCACCTATTTTGTCTCCATTGGATAGTCCTATACTTTTCATAAATCCACCATAATCTTATTAAAAGATTTACTCCCTTATAAATTCCATATAAAGTGACGTCTCCACAAGTTAACTACGTGTTAAATTTTTATAATATATACTCCTTCAAATTGAATATTAATTGTCATTTAATTTTTATTCATTTCTTGATATAACAATCAAATATGCATTAAAAGTTTAAAGTGAGAAAATGCACATTGAGTTTATATAACAATAAGAAATCATGCATGCATGTACTACTTTGCATTAACATGAAGATTCACTATGATTCACTATCACATTGCATATGCTACTGCATTAATCTATACTTTTTGCGCATACATCATTATTTTCAACATTGTGTGAATTTTTTTGTTCTTTTTACATGTACAAGCATGTGTAATGCACATATAAGTTTAATAATTGTTATATTAACGAGAAAAAAATGCATCAATGGATAAAGTAAAACATGCTAAAATATTTACTAATGATTTATCTTTTTTATAATTACACCGAGAGTTACACCAATAGGTGTATATATCTTTGAATTTGGGGTGGACTACCATCTATGCTTTTCCTAGACTTAAGGAGGATGGGACAAGCATACTATCTAGATTGATTTTATAGTCGTTGTTCAAAATTTGAAATAAACAGTTATAAAAAAAATATAAAAAATAACTTGTAGTTGATGCATCACTAGTACAAAATGAGAAATTAATGACTAAAATTCGACTATAAACGACTATTTTTGAGTCGGTGACTAATACTATCTGATTTCCACTATCTTATCTCTAGTCGTATTTCACTAGTCATTAATTGGTTGGCTTATTAGTCATTGATTTAGTCATTGATAGTCATTGATTAAGTCATTGATTTAGTCATTGATTTAGTCATTGATACTCACTGATTTAGTCACTGATTTAGTCATTGATTTAGTCATTGATTGTCACAATTAATGAACAAATATATGACTAAATAAACTATTAGATGATAACATATTAATGACTAAGCTAAATATGACTAAATGTTAGTCGTGCTATAAGATACTGGAAATTAGCTACTGATAGTCGTATATATGCGAATTTAGTCGTTTTCTTAGTCACTAATTTATGATAGGGTACGGAGGAATCGAACCACCAATCTCCTGCCTATAATTATGCAAGTGCTCTACCATTGAACTAGCACGCTTTAAGAAGTTGTTATTGCTTAAAAAAATTTCAAGCAACATAACAACCTCACAATTCACTGCCAAAAAATATTGCACATGGAAAAAACTAAGAAAAAGTTGCATACCATTCAACATCTTCAATAGATATATGTGGCTACTCCACAATCTCCAACCCATGAACCACTACAAAACGTACACATGTTTCTTCTCTCGTAACCAGCTCTGGGAACTTTGTCCTTGCTTCTAGGGAAGATGCCATCTCTCTCCTTTTGAATGTATATGGGCCTGGAATTGTGATCAAAATCTAAATTATGGTATCCAGATGAGCTTCCCTATACATTCTACATAGCTTAGTAAGATATAGCACTCATTCAACTACATGTACAAGGAATTAAAGTAATACACTAGTCAAATCCATAACAAATAAGAAAAAGAAAGTGGACTTAAACATAGTAACCTTACAGAAAGAACACACTACACAATCAACAATGAATACCTTTCCTAGGGAACTTCTTTACAAGCCTTCTATACAAGCCACCAGCTGCTTCAAGTGCCACTCCCATCGTATTTTCTAGGATTCCATTTAGAGTGGCAAGCTGTATGTTCACCTCATTAACAAGAGTTTCATATAAGTTTGCCACATAAGCAAGTGAAGACAAATCTTGCATCACTTCATATTGTGCCTCTCTTGAATTTCTCTTTTTTTGCTTATCCTTTCCATTGGGACTGTTATAGGAAGATTATAGTGAATCAGGAACTTCAATTACATGAGGTTGAAGAAAATAATCAAGATTGAGTTGCAAAAATCATTCCCTTGCAGATTCAATTGGTATAACATTTGTTCCACATTCGACACAAAGAGAAAACTTTCAAATTTGAGTTATAGAAAGACCACATGCTCACAAGCAATCTGAAAACCCTGCATTCTTCAAGTCCCAATTATTGACATACCTTTCCAACAACTTCAACATAGAAATTAAAGAAAATAACACTTACCATTAATTGTCAGTACACCATAGGGAGACCTTGGAGGTTCATTGTTTTCAAGCTGTAAAGAATGCTCCGGTTCTACACCACCCATGGCCTATAGCTGTAAATAATTTCCATGTGACTGGTGCACACAACCCTGAGATGCACCACTCAGCATAGTTAACATCGGTGCGAAGAAACTACGACTATCAATGCAACTACAACAGTTAAAATTTCTTCAAAAAGAGATAAATGCAAAATTATAGCCAGATTTGTGATGCATAAATTTAGCAGTTGCATTATTTAAGATTGCTAGAATGGAAAAACGTACAAACAATCAGGTGAACCAACAAAATTAAGCTTTTTGTCACAGACAAAATGTAAAAGCTTCTAAACATTGCTACCAAAATAAAAGAAACACAAAGTTTCTTTTCAGATGTGCAAAGACACTGAGACCCATGTTGCTAAGGAAATAGGTAACACAGACACTTTCTAAAACATAACCACAAGATACTGATAAGGAGTTTACAAAGTAGATGTATATTTGACATAATATGCAATGGTTCACAAAACATTTAAACTTGCCTTTTTACAATTCTTTCCGGGAAAGTTATCACTTGGTGGACTAATTGGTGAGGTGCACAAACCATTGAAAACTGATCCAAGTCAAACTAACAACTTCTATTAAGTCCAAATTCCAATTAATCATTTTTTTTACATTTAACATGATTCATTGGGTAGGCCTCACCACTTTTTCAAAACTAAAGAAACAAGCAATAATTCATTAAAAATTCAAGGAGCAACAACAAAATTAAAAGGAAGTTTGAAAGTCCCCGTCCATGCACCAATATACACACTTACATAAAAAATATCCTTCTTGGTTATACATCTATTTGCAAGTATTTCCTTTACCAGTTTCCTAAAATTTTGAAAGTATTGTTCCCAAAGCTGGCATCAGTTATCTGGTTTGCCTAATCATTTTTTTTAAAACTTGAGAGAATTTAAAATAATTTATAAAAACAATAAAGAAACTACAATGAAATTAAATAAAACTTAAAAGTCCGTGTCCATACATTTATATGCACACTTAAAATATTTACTCTCCACTCATACATCTATTTGTTGATATCACACTTGCCCATTTCCTGAAATTTTTTAAGTGTTATAGCTAGAGCCTGCACTGATTTCCTGCTTCTGGAAAGATATGGAAACTATATTTTTCAAACAAATTGTTCATGTTTGCCACTGACTTCCATCAGATTATCCACATTGTCACCATCTACACATGCTCTCATACTATCTCCTGGCAGGACTTGGTTGGCAGCAATCTTTAGTGTTTTTGAAAGTGTTATGCAAAAAGGAGGTTTGGGAAATATTTTTTCATATTGGTCCACTCCATAGTACTGGTATTTCCGTATCCTAAGAAAATTTCATGCAAACATTATGGAACAATACATGATTCATTCGTTAGATCCCTAATAAACTCAAGTATGGCTTTAAAATTGTTTTCCTTTGGTTTTCTTTTCATCAAAACATTGAACGTCTTGTATATATCTTTTGCATCCTTCTCTACAATAACATTGACATCCATCTGATATTGTGTAGTTTCTGACGCGGTACACACCAGGATGAATAATGGATTGGGTATGTTTGATGGATTTATGTTAGTAGACAAGGTAAGTAACTTCATTTCACACATTCCAAGAAACCACTCTTTCCAGAAATCCCATTGTAGTTGGAATTATTTTTTATATTCTTAGCTTACTAAAAACTGTCCAAGATTTCATCCTGGCATGAGAAGGTGTACTTTTCACTAGGAATTGGATGACACTATGAGTGCATCCAAGGTTCATGCACGTATTTACTAGATGGAATATTCTATAAAAGATTCAATACTCAGTCATTCTTACTTATTTAATTTCATCCATTTCGAGGATAAATTAAAAGGAATCAACACTATTTTTTGTGCTTTCCTGGATTGTATTATGGATAAAAATGAGGAAAGGAAAGAACATTGTAGAGAATGGAGAAGTTACGGTACCTTTATGGAAGCAATCCAAGGCATCCAACAGTTCACAAGTTCCGTATCATACCACAATTCCCAGGCCAAAGACAAAGGGACGTCAACTTCCACTCGAGCACTGCACTATCATTTATTAGCTATCTATAGTCAATGTAAGATCACAAAGTAATTATCCTGTATCATCTACTAGCTAAAGCATCCAAACAAGCCCCAAAATAAAGATGACACAAGAGTATTGTTAGAAACTTAGAAATATCCATATATTTTTCCAATTTATAGGTCACAAAATTAGTTGAATCCACTTTCCAGTAGGAAGTGGCTAGTAGCCTTTCCACAAATGGACTTGTAGTAACCATGGACACTCTAGTGAAACCGTGAAAGAAAATGATCTTTTTAATTTATAATAGCAATGGGGATCCTATGATGAACTCTGTGTATTTCCTGGCATTTCATGATGTATTAACATAAGATATATGACCTTCATGCTTTAAGTATCAAGTTTTCTACTCAATATATATTGAAATTCTTCCTATCTTTCATGGAATTTTTATGGCAAAGATAAAAAAATCATTCATTGTACAACTCGATCATTCAGCCTCCCCGCCACACCTAATACATCACAAGTGTAGAAATTAGCTGGCTGCAATTAACATTAATTTCAATTAGCAAAAAAAATCCCTCTTTAGTTACAGAACATCCTTAAATTGTAGGATCCTATCCTATAGAGTGTACTTTACTTTCACTCATTCTAATAGAGTTGTTTATGAAACAAATCATCTGTTTATTCCTTTTGGCTAGATGAAACAATTACATTCAATATTCCATAGTACAACCATGAAATAACATCTCTACAGGATCAAAATCTTAGATTCCCTTTGGTATATGTGGCAAATAAATAGCATTGAATTTGTCACTAACACATTTTTAATAGATATCACAAATACAGCATGATGTTAGCATTGTAGCCATGTTGTCTTGATTCTAGTTTGGGGGCTTCTAAAGGAGCAAAATAATTCTTTCCAAGTTTCATTCTTTAAGAGGCGAGATATTTAGTCCCAAAATGGGATTTTACAATGTGATTATGCAATTATGTGTTACTAAGCACATAAATGGGTCTTGTAACAAATTATGAGGTTAAGTTTCATTAGTGTACATGCTTAGTGTTTGTTGCACCTGTGGTATACTTGTGTACCAATATATACCTATCCTATCAAAAAGTGTGTTTCCTTCCATGTTTAGGAGGCCCCTTGCACCAAGAGTGGAGTTAGAGTACACAAAGGGTACACTGCTTCTATGTGTAGATATGTTCGGACATTGAACAAATACTTCTGTGCTCATGGGTATGAATATTGTATGAGGAAAATATGAATTCACATACACACATTCCTTAGCTAACATTGTTCTCGTCTTTCCAAACAATGTAACTTGGTTTGAGAAATTATGTTGAACATTTGGAACCATTGCTGGGAATATTGCAAATTAATTTTAAGACTACATAAATGACAGTTTATCTTTCATCTTCTTACATATTATTTTACACCTCATGTCACCTCACTCCATATAATTGATTCTTCTACATGTCACTCTTCATATGTTAATATATTAGTACTTAATAGTGACACAATACAGATTCCATCATGGAGACAGTGGGACGCATTAATTTACCTGGGACCCAAAAAACACCTTGGCCACACAACTTAATCCCATGTGACCATTAAATTACAATACTTCAATATATTTAACCATTGTTACTGGGTTTCACCAAATTCGCCAAAAAACTTCAACAATTTGGGAATAACTTGGTTTGGTTCAATTATTTTCTTTAAATCGGCTTCTTTTCAATCTAAATTACTTAGATTTTCTAGGTAGCATTGTGGTATGTTGGGGCCATAGTTTTCACCCGAATTAGATAGGGCATTGGATGATGTTACATTTTTGGATGGAGATACTAGTGTTCATGTTAGGATCTGTTCTCCCTAGAATTGTGAGAGTATTCTCCTACAACACCATGGGTCTTCATGCAAGTATCGCAGAGTTCTAAATTACTACATCATTTTCAAAGATGAAATCAACCCCCAAATATGGAAGTCCTAATAAAACTGGGGAAGAGAATAGACATAGGCTCTTCTAATTGAGCATTTGTGAGCATCTGGAGCTGTAGAAGAGGGTATTGATTCAGATTCAAGCTATTGATGATACTCATGTAGGACAATGACGAGGAGAATAATTTTCTTCATATGTAATGATGTGTTTGAACTGTGTAGTTGCACTATGTAGTATAGTTATTTTTGGACTTTATAGGCCCTTTAGAGCCATAATTTCTATGTATTTTCATTTAAAACTTCAATTATATGTATTGTAGCCCTAGGTCTTATATAATGATGGCATTTTTCTATTTTCACCCTTTACATGCTATACACAAGCCTTCTTTGCATATTTGGTGCCTAATGGTTCATATCTACATTGATGCACATGAACATATATCTATTTTTATTAAATTTTTATATTTTATGTATTTTTTAGTTACTGATTTTGCAATTTAGTTTTCCATCTGGTTTTTCCAATTTTGGTGCGGTTCATGATTTTGGGAATTTCGATTCTATTTCTTACTAATTTGCTTACAACAATTGAAGATGGATTTATTTGATCCCTTCGAAGAGACCCCCTTGGTGAAGTGACTGGTGCACTGACATAATGTTGCAGTGACTGGTGCTTTCTATGAACATGCTTTTGAATCTAATGAAGAACAAACAGGGGAATTGTTTTCCTAGTGAACTATTGTGATTGTTGAATAGGTTGGTTAGTTTGTTCCAAAAAAGCAGTTTGTTGGTAGCCAAATTGTTGAGATGTTTGGACGATGGCTTGTTGAGCATATTGTACTTGCTATAGTAATTGAACATGGGAAGGTGGTTGCTGTTGCTGTTGTTTCTGTTCAATAAATGACTGTTGAGGCCGTGACTGCTATTGAACTGAAGGCTGGAGGTGAGACTGTTCTTGAAGATTCTGCATCAAAACAATAGGTGGCTACTGTTGATATATCAAATGATGCTGCATTTTTGTTTGCTTCTCCTGTTGCTAAGGTTGTCTTGCTTACAACTGGTGTCTTAGAGATTTTGATAGCAGAGTATTCTAGTACAGAACTTGTCCTGTTGAATTATTCAAATAATTTTGGGATACTCTTAACATATTTCACATGCCAGTCGTCTTTCCACCAATAATAGGTATTCCAACCTGTGACAATCCTTGCATAGTAGATAATGAAGATGCAAAACCAGCTGAACCCTGTGTAAAAACCTAAAATCAGAGTTATCTACTCCAAACATTATGTTTTATCATGTGCCCAAACTTGAATCCAACAACTTTTGGTGACGTCTAGAAGAGTTGTCTGGAAAAGGATTTATTGTTTGTCCTTAACTTTTGGCTTCTAATGTATTCATTCTGGAGGAAATTTTCTGCATATAATCTTCATGCAAAACACTCAAAAACCATATGGGAAAGTATTTTATGGTATGAATTCCATCTACAGTGACCATCAAATGACCATTAAATAAGAGGTTGGCCTTTACAAATTTATCTAAATTTCTATTCCTGTAAGTGATATATTGAACTCATAATGAGAATATTGTTCTATTAATTCTGAGCCCTGTTGCTGACCTATAACCTGGAAAAAAGAAAAATATAATGTATATTTTGCAATATTGTAATTATTAGGTGATTATGATATAATAAGACAATATCCAACTTCTATATAGATATGTCTACACCACATGTGACTGAAATCGATGAATATACATCACTGACTATTCTATCACATATCTACCTACGAGTGTTGGTCTGGAGTAATCCAGGTTTGGCTTAAACATAGATAACTTCATAAGCATAGTTAACTTCGAAACTACAGCAATGTTCAACATATGAAAGGCAAGTTCTAAGTTACAATTGTATTTTTAATTAAAAAAGGGACCAACTATTTTGATACTCCTACTTTGTAATTACATCATACACTCAGCACTTCCATTGCCCTACTTTTGTGGTCATTAATCAGACATTAATAAAATTATTTCATATTATCTTATCTTATCTCCTACTTGTCAATTTGTTGTATAACTTCCAATTCCACATTCCACTTAACAGAAGAACGGATTGAATAAACTAGGAAACTAGAATTTAGTAGAGTTGAATGATGTTGAACTTACTTCCACATCAAGGATCTTATCTGTAGTTTGTCCGTTTGTTGTATAACTTCCACTTAACAAAAGAACGAATTGAATTAACTAGGGAACTAGAATTTAGCAGAGTTGAATGACGTTGAACTTACTTCCACATCAAGGGAAGTTATTCAGAATCAATCACACCTGCATTACAATGAAAAAAAACCCTAACATTGAAATTTTAACTACCATCATTGATAATAGTTAAGTTATAGTTTACTCTCTCGAATATCTCATTTGTGTATCTAGCTTTCTGTAAAATTGCTCATAACAACTCTTTTCTTACGAAAAAACATGTAAAACAAATTTATTTTAATTGAGAAATATGTTAGTGCCCAAATAGAGGGGAAAACACCCATAAAGATAACCATCTAATCATATGACATCAGATCCTTCCAAAGAGTTGTATAAAATTAATATTGATATGTGGAGCCATATGTTGTCGAATTGGGGGTGGAAGTCTAGGAAATAGATTCAACAATGAAAATATATACTCCTTTCTCCACCAGAAGAAGCTCTTGTCCCCTTTTATCAATGCCCAACGAACTTCTTTTGATCCTGAGGATAGGTGGATTTGCAGTTTGCAGACTGCAGTGTGTTTGGCGTCTTCAACTCAGCTACAAATTACAGATTTTTGCAAGCTTCCTTACTTACCAGGAGATTCCATGTAAGCTCAATTGGATTAGATAATACTCACCAATGATTTTTCTTAAGTATCCAGTCGTCCAAAAATAGTGAAACACATTCATTGGGACTACAAGTTTGTCAAGAGTTGTTGGAAATATGTCCAAGATCAACACCCTCTCTAGTTTCAGGGGCAACTTCATTGGTCAGCAAGAGATTCATGCTACATAGTACTTTCTACTTTCTCTGGAATTTAGCATTTGATATAGACTCACTACTATGTTCACTATTTGGATATTAGGATGCAAGTTTTCCTTTAGTAATGAGATTGGTTCATTTCATTAATTTTGTTATGTATGGAAGGGAGAGGTATGTCTGCAGTTTTCCACTACAGGTCAAGGTTATATTTTGATCAAAGATGCTAAAACATTTCAATGCTTTGGAATCTTCTAATATTATTTTGGCCCTAATAGTGCTGAGGAAGAGGATAAAAGTCATCTTTATGTATACCCTTGTCAGTTTTGAAAATATATTTTTGTTAATTTAAGATGTATTTTTTCAAAACCAAAAAGAAATGGAAAGATCTCTATAAATGTTAGGTAGCTGAAAATATGTTTTTAAATCCAGGTAATAATATATATAATATACTACTCATGAATCTAATCGAATATGTCAAATAATTGGTAAGAAGAATAGGTTCAATCATGAGAAAATAATAAATACTTAAATGTAGATAGATCAAATATCTCAAACGTGATAAGAAAATGCTACATGACTATGAATACCCTACTGCAAAAACTAGTATAAAATGAAAAGTGTTATACTTGAATCATTATATCAACGTCCAATGAGCTTCCACAAGGAAAATGGGTCTTGGCTTGTGGTACAAAAGGCTCTTGAAATTCATGTGCTTGCTACATGACTATGAATACCCTACTGCAAAAACTAGTATAAAATGAAAATTGTTATACTTGAATCATTATATCAACATCCAATGAGCTTCCCCAAGGGAAATGGGTCTTGGCTTGTGGTACAAAAGGCTCTTGAAATTCATGTGCTTGAAAATGAGCATGTGAAATTTGGCAATTTTGGTTTTTTGAATGTGCTTGAAAATGAGCATGTGAAGTTTGGCCATTTTGGTTTTTTGAACTGAGGCCGGGAGTCACAGATCCGTTTCTTTTACTGCCAATAACATTTCATGGATGGATTATTTAATTGTATATGAGAATTTTCCTAGAATTCAATTTAATTAATGCACTAAAAAACATGAAAATTTTATTAATGGATGGAAACCTTGTCAGTTATTTATGGTCTGGACATTATCCTTCAATGCGAAAAGGAAATAGCATGAAGCAATGATATTCTACAATAGCAACAGAAATTTCAACTCAGAAATATTCAATGACATCCTTTTATGGGATGACTCGACTGCTAAAGGTTACTATCAATAGGCTAATTTCCCTGATCAAAACGAGTCTGCAGGGAATTCTTCTTATGTTACAATGTAACATTCTTTAGAGAATTATGGCAACCAAATTCACAATTTGCTAAAAGAAAAACTAATTACATAAATGAAATATCACAAAAATGACCAGAATCAAACCAATTATGGGCTTAAAATCATTACATCCACCATCAGCTTCATTGAAACAAACACCATCAATGATGCAGGGAAAATAAAAACTCGTCAATCACTGTACAAACACAACATCTGGTTTCTATGGTTTCAGAATTTACCTTACTACCCTTCCAAGAATCTTATATGAATAGGTAAAACTTTAATAAGGAAGCCTTCTTCCATCATCAATTTTCAATTATTAATCAGAGTTAAAATAACCATTATTTACAACCCACAATGCATATAACTCTCACAACCGGAAGTTATTAGATAAACAAGGTGGTTATAGGAATTAAACTAGCATAGCAGGAATAATAATATGGTGGAAAAACTCAGCATCACTGGAATCCTACAGGGTTACCAGGTCTCCTAATTTCTGAGTCTATCTACATGTGCAAAATATAGATAATCTATATGTCCATTTACTCATCCATATTTCCTGCAAAAACATTATTGCTCGCATACACATACCTCCATGACGTTCCTGTAAATGAACTCTACAGTTCCATATCCACAAGCTCAATAATGTCTACCTCCATATCGCCACTGATTCCCCATTCTCCAAGACTGATTGTGTTGTTGAACTTTTTTTCTCTCTGATCAGCACCTACAGGTCGCACAGATAAATATGCAATCAAAATAGAAAAAGATTCAATCATAGCGAATGCACCAGGATATCAGTCCATCGAATCTATTACTAATTCGATTCCCCAATCATGGTGAGCGCAGCTTAGATGTGAGCAATTGCAGTCTTTTGGCGCTCGACCCAATCAATGGTGAACCTGAAAATACACAAAGACATATTACAAGAGGGTTTGGATTATTTTGTACATTGATGGCGGTTACCTTCCAATGTTTCAACACCACTTTTCCCAATTGTGCTCAATCCATGACCGTGCTCTGCGGATTTCAACTTTAGAGCTGAACAACCACGAAATTCCCAAATTCCCTTCGACATGTTACCAATAGTGAATTCTGGTCATGCACTTCAATTGCATACAATATTACAACCCCATCAAACCATACAACACGAAGGAATCGATTTGGCATCCATGCCATCGACCCATAATCTCTGTTCTTCAAGAAGATGCTACGATTCTCCTTACAAGAATCTAATATTCCTATAACTACATATCATTGAAAACAATCAACTTTGAATTCTTGTCCGCATAGGGTATTTAATCTCGTGGCTAAAACACTGAACTGTTAGACGTATATTCATAGGGTTCTTTCTTGTTTTTCTTCTCTTTCTATACAGAGAACAATATAACCATCTGTTCATTTGCCATAACCTTCAATACTAATAACTATTCGCAACCACAGTTCCACTATTCCTTTACCTTTGGAATAATTGAACCCGCCTATGGATTCTGTCCAGTTTCAACAAGATCAACACCAAAACAAGAATGGAACACAAAGTCAGTATCTCTTGAAACAACTTTGTCATCAAAGTCAGTACGTCTGCCAAACTGCTGAAATTTTGAATTTTGAATTTCTTCGGTACTGTAAGAACAGAGCAAGGCCAACAATTAGAGGAACTGCAGTTGTGTAGATTCCAATTATAACTGCTTTAACATCTGACCTAAGGCCCCTACCATACCTCTCAAATCAGGTACCTCCTTTACTGCAGCATCAGTGATGAAGGATTTTGGTGGAACAATGGATGTTCTATTTTCAGGAGCTAGCAAATGTTCTGCAGAAAATCTCAAGGGACATGAAGGATCCCCGTCTTTATGAAATCCAAAGTAACCAGCACGAGAAGTTTTCCCTCTGTCTATATCTCTTGAAACAACTTTGTCATCAAAGTCTATGTTTTCCAAAATGATGAAATTTTGAATTTTTTAGGTAATATAAGAACAGAGCAAGGCCAACAAGTAGAGCAGTTGTAGCTATGCAGATTCCAATTATAACTGCTTTAACATCTGACATAAGGTCCCTACCATGCCTCTCAATGGTACCGGGTCCATTGTTAGATGATGATCGAACTTGAAGAAAAATCAGAACAGTATTTCCAGGAAAAATTGAGTAAGGGAACTTTCGAGGGACATAACCATCCTTGGCCTCATCTAGGATTTTTCTAGCTTTGTTTAAGACGCGGCTGGAATGGGTATTCATCATTCCAACTTTATGATTATAGTTGGATTTATGTGATGTTTTCAGCATTATCATGTGCAGTAAATAACATTACAAAAAATCGTTATGATAAGAGAGCGTATCTGAGATCTGCAATGTAATACAACACTAAATGGGAATGGGACTAGGGTTTCTGGAGATGGCCGATATTGAAGGCGAACAAAGAAATAGCCTAAATATCTTTTGAGGTTTTGGACACCAAGGGTCTTTGTAATCTGGTCATAAAGCTCTGTATAGAAGGAATGAAAACCAGGGCAAATCTACTATCAGCACTGAAAAATGATTTTGCCCTGGCTATTGAGGGTTTATTTGATTCCGGTTTTGGGAAAACAAAGCTGATCTTGGGGTTTAGGGTTCTCCAACGAGATTGCTTTCTTCCTCTCTTAGCCAAACCTATGTGCTTCCACTAGTTTATTTGAACACCAAGAAGTGGATGAACAAGAAAACTATTCGAGGTGCAGTATCTATGGAGAGAATATGTGTGATTTCAATGTCATTATTCATTTTTCCTTTTTCTTTTATGATTATTTATTTCCCCTTTTTTTCGAAAACTTTACAATTTTTTTTTATATTTATTTTATTAGTCTTATTTTTTAATATTAATATTACATATTTTATAATATATTAATATTTTAATTATTATTAAGGTTTTTATCTTCCTGGAGATGGACTACGTTATTTAACCTGAAAGGTCGATTTCAACTCTCCCACACAGGTTTTCCAATCTGATCAAAATATATATTATGTATTAGTATATTATATATCAACATACAATATAGTATATATTAATTATAATATTATATTAATATATTAACTATATATTATTAATGTGATTATCAACTGTGACTCAAGTGTGAATTTCAATTGTTTCTAAGTTTTATTTTTTTGGCTAATGCATCCTTTTTCCATTCTCCATTGAGCTATTTAGACAATTGGATCATTCAAGGATGCATCCTATCCATCGTGGAGTTTTATATCACTTTTACCAATGAACACTGACCAGTAATTGACATCTTGTGCCTTTGATTTCTAAAATGTGTTCCAGCAAGGAAGATTTATCATGTCAAGAGACTCCATATCTATGACTGAATCCCTTCAAATTCAGCAGCACTTTTGCATAAAAAATAGTCATGCAACAACACTTTAAAGAGTCATATTTTTAGAGAGGGTTGATCCTAATTTACAAAAGAGGTCTCCAGTTCACCTACAGACAAGCATTTCCTTGTGGGAGTAATTAAACATGTACAGATCAAATAAGGAATTGTCTATGGATAGAAGATAAGCTCTACATATCAATGCAGCTGACAGGACAATATTATAAAAGTTCTATGTGTTACCTCTCAAACCCTCACTTCTTTAGATAAAGTCGTAAAGCTCAAGTGAGACCTTGGAGGAAGTAAGAGCGATTGCCAATCTTACCTTACAAACCCACTTCACAATTTAGGCCAGCTCTCCTCCGGCTGAAGGGGGGATTTCCTATAAGAATAGGACTTACTAGAACTTAGGAAATGGAATTCAAAGTGAAATGAAGAGATAGTTTTTGCAAAGCAGTATGATAAGTTTAAAAATAAAATGGATGAGTGGACCGAAGACTAGTGTCTTATCCATTGGGAAAATGGGATCAAATCAAGGTTCAATGGGAGGCCATCCGCCATCCTATTGAGGAAAATATGGCAATTGAGACTAGAACGTACAAGCTACAATTATAGCAATGTGTTGAGGCTTCAACATGCCCGTGTTAAATGATTTTGGGATTTGGCCTGCTCCTCCTCCTTTATCTAGATGCAAGGCCTTTTTCAATGGGGCTTCTCAGGAACAGGGTAATTTTTGTGGTGTTGGGGCTCTCATTATTTTGGAGCCAGGTCGTCACTTTATTATGGTTAAATTTCAGTTGATCGGGGACCAATACGAGAGGAGAGCTATTAGCGCTCTGGACTGTCCTCTTTTTTGCCAATTCTCAGCATCTTTCTTTACACCATATTGTTGGTGGATCTAAACTTATAGTTGATTAGGCAAAAGGTTTGTGCTCTTTAAAGGTGATGGAGCTCTCATCTTGGATGGCTCATGTTAATATTATGCTCAAGGCATTTCCTGATGTCTCTATCATGCATATCTTTAGGGAGTTCAATGCACATGCAGATGCTTTATCCAAACGTGGTCTTGTGGCCTTAGAGGGGTTTATTCATTTTGATGAGTGGTGCGGGGGTCTACTTTTTTCCATAGGAATTTTTTCTATTTTTGGCTCATAGTTGGAGACGTCTCTCTTCGTTTCTATTTTTTTTTACTTAGCGGTTATATATACCTTTCCTCTTTTCTTTTTGGTTGTTTCCCCATTGTTGACTTTTCCATCCATCCGCATTGTTAAAATTTAGTGAAATATTGTACAAATTCATTATCAAAATTGTAATTTTCCATTATCATTGTGACACAACTAAAAATGATTAACATAAACGACTAATTCACATTAATCGTTGGTATCTAGTCATATTTATATTCCCATGACTAAATTAGTCATTTATGTTAGTCATTTTTATTTAGTCACTTGTTATCTAGTCATATATTTTATCCCGTGATTAAATTAGTCATTTATCTTAGTCATTTTTTGTTGGATTATTTAAAATTGCTCAATTTTAGTCGTTTATCCCTTGAAAAAACAGTGGTGACTAAATTTTTTAGTTGCCTAGTCACTTATCTCTCATTTTGTACTAGTGCATGGATAACCCGTAACTCATGCATGGATAACTCATAACTCATGCATGGATAACATGTAGTGATGCATGACCCATTTAACTAAAGAAGGTAACAGGTATCTGAGGCATAAACAACAGGTGATTACAACTAAGTATGAAGAACAAGTAACAATTAACTACTTTTTCATGACACTTAAATTGTGACCTATCAGTGTTGACCGGCCACAAGTTAAGTGGTTGTGCTAGTTATTGTTTTATTGATATTGAGAAAACTTATAGTAGCGTGTAGTTTAATCTTATACATGTATTATTCACAGAAATGCATACAACATAATACAGTTATATTATATAGAAATTAATTCAATATCAACCGAAAAAAAATATTGTATTTATTCTTTTAAGATGGAGTACAAGTGCAGGGACTCATCTTTGGTAATGCTTGGCTTGGATTTCGAAGAGGTCACTGTGAGAATTCGCCTTCACTGCTACATAGATTAAAGACAATATAAAATACAATTATTATTGTCTCAACTAGTGTCTGTTTCATAAGTGATCAATATCCTTGATACCACCAACTTTGTATAAGTGTCCACTCATGAAAGAAGTTGTTCTCAACATTGAAAGGCCCTAAAGAATCAAACCTAGGCATGATATAGTGACAAAATCATTTTTGAGGTGAAACGTGCAGGCTGGGCATGGGTCAACATTGAAGGGACATGTCTACACGACATTGAAATAAAATTAAGGCATGTTTTGGGTAGCTAACCTCATTACTTCAATTATGGGCCATGAATCAAAAGAAATCAACATTGTACCTGCATTCTAGGTGAATATGGAGCCTCAAATCCTTATGTTTTGTGCATTTCTAATTGTTTTTTAATTCATAATCAGCAGTAAAACCCATTTCTTTGAGTGATGGGCATAAAAATTAGGGGATTCACTTGTCCTCTCTATGATTTCAGCCTACAGATCAACATTTTCATGCAACAAGCCAACCATGATTATGTAGCATCTAATGATTATCACACTCAAACCTAGTCTTCTACATGTGTCATCTCAAGATGTTTCCTTCCATGTTGATCCAGCTATAACATGTCTTCTCAGAAGAGAGATTAAAGGGTATAGAAGCCTCACAATCTGTAGAAATTGAGCTTAAAAATAGACATGGGTTGACCTTCTTGCAAGACAATAAAAGGGGGGCGACCTGTGCACATTAAACAATAGGGATGACCTGATTTCAAGAAAAATATTAGATTCTACCTGTGATTCTAGCTAATAAGTATAACCGTGTAATCCCAGATAAATTCCCCAGAACTTGGGGCATCTCATCAATATTGAAGGGATTTCCATTGAATGATTAACGATATTATACCAATTAAATTCATGAAAAAAACAATGAATTTGAAAGAGAAATTGTATGTATATAATATAGATCAAGGAGCTTTAGTAATTTGATGTTGTTGAGAATTAAGAGTGAAGTTGAAGTGTTGTAAGTGAGTGTATTTGAGGACACTAATGAGGAATCTCCAATGCAAAGAATTGTGCCCATGTGGGAAAGAACTATTTTTTTTCAAAAGCATAAAGCTACCCAGCAAGAACAACAAACTGGAAATGTAAATACAAAAACACAATGATTTCTAAAATTAGAGGAATGTGTAAATATTACTACAAGAATAACTAAAAGAGATTAAAATTATTTTGTCCATGAATTTGTTTTAATAATTAAGAAAATGCATGGAGCTAATATTTATTTACCCAATGATGTAGACACAAAATTCTATTTCTAACCCAAATTTAATTTTAAACATAAATATGCAATAAGGGATTAGAGTGGTATTGCAAGGTACCTCTTTCATATAGTAGCAAGAAATTGACCTTTGTAGCATGCAATAGAAAAAGTGGATTCCCGGAAAGCTTGTGCCTATTGTTAAACTTCTTTTATGAAATGGAGGCATTTTAGAAAACACATTTTCTTTAGTATCCATGATCTCAATTAGTCATCAATTTTGCTCGATTCAATCAACCTTATTAAATAAAATCCTTGGTATTGAACATTTCATTTTTTTTTAAACATGAGGGCTATAGAGGTTAACTTTTCCTAGATATATACAGAGAGGATACCCTAGGCCCAACTAAAGCATACCTTCATCCATGATATTCAGAGTGGTTGGATTCCTTGAATGAGAAAGTGGTTTTAATCCCTATTTATTTACCTTCTAATCTCAATGCCAAGACTCCAACTTGCTCAGAAAAATACTAGGCATGGAGCTACGATAAATAACCGGGAACTAAATTCTAAAGAGGTGCCCCACATTTTTATGCACAAATTGACATATGAATTCAATCTTTCAAGAATAAAAAATGGGTTTTCAACTACAGGGATTACCATGCCCATACATGTTCTACCCTTTTTGGATTTGTATTGCTTGCAGTATACCTCATCTTTCCATCAATTGTTATGCTTGTCGATATTGCAATGCACAAGCTAGTAACATGCCCCTTATAAAATCAAATTGCATGAATAAATAGAGAACTTGTCCAATGTTGAGATTATATGCTACCATAGACTAGATTGAAAATTCATTAGCATTCAATACATTATTCACAATAGTAACATAATCAGGATCTCTGAAAGATACACAATCACAAAGCACAAAAACAATATACCTTGGGAAACCCTCAAGGGCAAGAAAACCATCAACAAATTCCTCAATATAGATGATCAAGTACAATGCCCCAAAAATATGTCTCACAAATAAGAGAGACAAAAATCCCAAACTCTGGACTCAAGCCACTCCTTCTTCTCCTTCGTAGATATCTCTCTCACTCCACCATGCGAATTGCACGAATGAGTGAATGAATAAATGAAGGAATCTCTCCTTCTATTTATACATTAATTTTGGCCTAACCTTTAACTCAGTTAGGTCATCCCCATTAATCCTAGTTGGGCCAACTTCTATAGAGAGACTCAATTACCACTTATATTACATTTACTTGGGTGCTAATGACCCGACTTACAATGGAGGGTTAACCTCATGACCTTTACATGACCAAATCTCTATCTATGCTAATAGTCGTAGATTGTGATGGCTATCGTAGGATTTAATGCTCAACCAACTGATTGCTCTTTTTGAAATTGGATTTATCTTCTTGTTTACAGCTTAGTGGTATTCATTTCCTGGATTTTGCATTAGAATTTATAGCGATGGTTTCTGATACCGAAAGGCATCATACTTCACAAATTACAAGGTTTGACACAAAACATATTCATTCTACATACCCATCCTAGATCCATTTGAGGGACAAATTTATTTAGGGTATGTTTCCCAGTTGATTGTTGTCTTTACCTAGAGCTGATACAGCTCCATGCCATTCCAAGAAGAGAATTTAGTGATTCCCATGAAAATTCCTTAACAAAAATTAATTGTAAAATGCAATCAAGTGAGATTGACAATATAATGTTGGGCACATTTCGAAAACCTAATGTGTAGTCATCCAATATTACTTGTATGTTCAATATTTAAATTTAGTATTTGATCATGTATGTGATTTATCTAGTTGTTTGAGATGAAAGGGTGCTTGACTGGTATATATTCATTTCCTTGTGTTTACCAATATATGTTTCCTACTGACTTGGGAAAATAATTTAATTTTCACCTAAGCAGTTTTGGTCTCCTATAAAATTTAGGCCTTCCATTCCACGTTCATGTTTCCATTCCATGTACTTGTTTTCATAACAACTAAACGAGGCGAAAACTTGATCATATTTACTAATATTAAACTTTAGTGGTCGACTTAATAGAGTAGCTTCTATTTTGCAACTCTTGCCTATATGTACCATATATTTTTATGGTATAACTCTTAAGCGTATTATTGCTTAGAATATTTTAAAGAGCTTGATAGCGTCCTTTTGCAGATCGTTAAATCACTGCATGGATTTTTTACATTTGGAAGAGCTGGATGATGATGACCTTGTAATCCTCACATTATATATAATCTTAAATTTATGCCAGGAATGTTGAAAAATGAGAAGCTACTCATAAAGAATATCTCTTGATTTTTTAAATGGGTTGTGTGGTTAGAAAAAAATTTGATTTTGAGGTCCAGTAAAAGCCTAGTTATTAAAAATATTGATGTTTCCTTTCAAAATGTTGATGTATTTGTAACTTCGGAAGATATTCACTTGTATATTGTATGTATTACATTTGTACTTTATTGTATCCCCAACGGAAATGTATTATTCCTCCGATTGGAAGTGTCGTCATTTGTATTTGCAAGTGTCGCAAGTTATATTGTAAGTGTCGTAACTTATATTTGATGGGTTATTAGACCACCTTGGTGGGGTTGGCCCTATATGAGTCATGTGGGTTAAAGGGTTATTAGAACACCCTAGTGGGGTTGGCTTAGTTACAAGTGGTAATGGGTTATTAAACTCTCCTGAGGGAGGTCGGCCCAGTTAGAGTTAAAGGCAAGTCAAGTCATTGTATAAATAGAGAGTGCGAATCTCTCATTCTATTCATTCACTCACTCACTCACTTCACATTAGTGAGAGAGAGGAGGAGTGCACACAGGTGGAGGAGGAGTACCTGCTACAGATATTTATCGTTTGGGGATTCATCTTGGTGATATTTGTATTGGTTCTTATTCTATCTATGAGGAAGTTGCGGGGTTTTTCACCTTCTTGGTTTTCCTCGGTGAAATGCTTTGTGTCTCTTGTCTCTTGTCTCTTATGCTTGATATGCTATACATGTTGTTCTCTTAGTTAAGATCCTAGATCATATTGAATTAAATGATGAAAAAATAATATGGGATCAGAGCTAGCCTAAAGGAAGGCATTGTATGGCATTTATGACATTTGTTGCACTTGCGACAAATTGGAAGCTAGGGCTTGATATAGTAAAAACTAGTGATTGTGGGAGTTTCGCTATAAATCCATTTTGGAGAAGGTTTAGGTTCTGAAACATTTACAGGTCGAAGATAACATCCCCATGTACCTTGTGTCTGAAGCACAACATCTGATTCGTTGTACTTCTTGTTTTATGATCCGTACAATTCATGGTTTCTGCCTCTTCCAGATCTCAATCATAAATAGGTGACCTAGGAAAAAGGGTCACAACTTGGGATAGGAAGATCCAAATGAAATTCTATAAAAAATTTCAGTAAGGGAACGGACTGTAGTTTCACAGGTCCGCTTTTCAGAGGCCTAAGTTGAAACAGTGACACGTGGAACTCCGTACAAGTTCATTATATTGTTTCGTCCCATAAACAGGTCACGTTGCGACATTTGGCATATCTCTCTCTCAGAGAATCCATTAAAGCTCAGATATATGGAGTTGGAAAGATGACAGGTCGGGATACCACAGGAAGAAGTTTCAGACCCTGAAGATCCAAAATTTCAGAGATGCACCAGAAACAATAGGGCACATATTTTTGTGAAGTAGAATTGGATTCTGAGCATTCTCATTTTTGGCTTGTCACTGCTGCGGGAAATTAGGGTTTCGAAGAAAGTTCAAATTTTTGGAATCTAAGACCACAATTGGATGCTCCTCATCAAAATTGAAATTTAGAGACCAATATCAAATTTTTTGGTTGGGTAGAACCCCGGTCTCCATCAAACCCTAGTTCGGGATTTTGACCAGAAAACCAGAATTTGACAAAAGTTGTAGATCCGAAACTTTCAAAGTCAATTTTGTGGGGTCAAATTTTGGAGATTTAAAAATTGAAGTATACCAGCTTGATCATCTCAGCAAGGAGCATCTTTTCATCCAATCAGAAGTTTGAAATTCAAAGTTTGAATTTTTAGGGTTTCTTTGACAAACCCTAATCCATCTCTAGATCCAATTTCAACCAATCAAAGTGGATTGGCTTAATACTAGAAGAGAATGAATTGAACACCTGCATAAGTGAAGAAGTTACAGTTCCAGAGGGAGGTGAGGATAAGGCCTTACATAAGAAGACTACAAGCAATCCTGATAGGTATGACTTGAGGAGATACAGGTATGTTTTGAAATTTGTTCATGATTAAGTTTATGATATGTTTGTCTTCATATTATTGAGGTTAGTACAATCTTGATTAATTTTAGACTTGTCTTATCACCCTAGTAAAAGTATGAATGCATGTGAATGATAGAAGACATTCATTGATTAGGTTTATGACACTTATGATTGTACTAATGCACTGTGGTGTTGTATGAGGATGATGTTGTCCACTAACATGAAAGGTACATCAAGAAATACAAATCAAGTACTAGATCAAGAACATATGACCGTGGTGACATGAAGACAAAGAATCATCCATAGTCATGGATCACATAGAAGCTCTACTTACTAGGTATGTATAATTTGGTTCTACAATGGTTAACTTATGAGATATGCAGGTTACTAGCACAAGTCATTGAAGAGAACAAGGAGACATTGTTTGGGTATGTTAGACATAAATCGCAAACATGATAATCCAAGTATGTTTTTCCTATATCAAGTTAGAATCCTACCTTGTGTTAGGATCTTATATAAGTATACCTTTTGTATATTTGATAATGATTAATCATGAAGCTATAAGTTTGAGTAATCATGGGTTTATGCATATTATGCTTCTTAGTTTGATTAATGATGTGACAAACTAGAAGAGTCCTATGGTCAAATAAGAATATGTATGAGTAAAATAAGTACTCCCTGAAACCTTGAATACTAATGCTTGTGATAAATTACCTGTGTATGAAATGATCATGACCATACATGTTTAAGATTATTTAGAATCATAATGTTTTTATAGTATTGAGATTATACTAATGAATGTATGATTATGTATGAGATCTTGAGGATAACACAATGATGAATGACACTAGTGCACACTTAAGCATGCATAGTGGTTCAGGATGGATATAAGTTCAAAGACATATAATCATGATGATATCATAAAGGAAGCAAAGATCAAGAGGGAGCACATTCCCAGTAGTTCCTACAAGGAAGCAAAGATTGAGAGGGAGTCCACCCAACAACCAAACAAAGATAAGTATTTGAATTGTCATTTATTATATATATGATTACTTAAATGATGTTGTCCAGTCATGTACATACTTATGTTCCTAGATTTAGGATGTATATTATGCATTTTAAAAAAGTTGCATTAATGAACAAGATACTACTAATATAGTAATGGGTAAGTGGCCTATGGTATTGTACAGCACTCCATTGCTACTTATCTAGAATGAAACCTCTTTGCTGACATGTTGGGAGTTGTGCACACTCTTAACAATGTTTTGGTAGAGATGGAAGGCATCTAGAAAGTTACGGGATATGGATAAATGTTGTATTGAAGCATTGGATAAGATAATTGCATGATTGTATGACATGTGTCTTTATGCATAAGAATTTGTTTTTGAAAAACTATGAGAAGTTTCTAATCATGCAATTGAATTTGACTTGTAGGAAAGATCATGTACAATCACCTACAAAAGAAGGACAACAACATTTATTCTAGCAACGAAGTTCAAGAAAACTATCTATTGAAGATATTGAAGAATCTAAAGTTCCCATGATCAAGGATGCAGTAATGGAAGGATGTCATGATCGAGGAGTACCAGTCGATCATGAAGAATGATGTTTGGGATGTGGTCCCAAGACCAGAAGGGAAGTTTGTTGTAACTTCCAAGTGAGATCAAGCATGCTACAGATGGTAGCATAGAGAAATACAAGGCAATGTTTGTGGCTTGTGGCTTCTCCTAGAAGGAAGGGATAGATTATGAAGAGACTTTTTGCACCTGTAGCCAAATTTACTTTGATCAGAATAGTACTTGCTCTGGCTGCAATGATGAAGTGGAAGATACACTAGATGGATGTCAAGACAACTTTCTTGAATGGTGTAGTCGGAGAGAAAGTGTATGTGGAGCATCCACTCAGATTTGAGACACATGATAGGGAGTCACATGTGTGAAAATTGAAGAAAGCCTTGTACGGTTTGAAACAAGCACCCAGGACATGGTACGACAGGATAGACAGCTTCCTGTCTGGCTTGGGCTTTACCAAGAGTAAAGCGGATTCCAACCTTTACTACAAGGTTGAGGAAGGCAATCCAGTGATACTCCTATTGTATGTGCATGACCTGTTTGTGACAGGTGAGGATAGATTGATTGCCGACATGAAGAGGAAGCTTACTACCGAGTTCGAGATGAAGGACTTGGGTATGATGCATTACTTTATAGGTATGGAGGTGTGGAAGAGTGCAGATGGAATCTTCCTTGGAGAAGGGAAGTATGCAGTAGAGATCCTGAAGTGGTTCAGGATGATGGACTGCAAGGCCATGGCCACACCTATGGCTTCGAACCTGAAGCTATTGAGTGATGCTTCATCAGAGTCGGTTGATGCCATGGTGTATCGTCAGATGATTGGGTCCTTGATGTACCTGATGAACACGAGACTAGATATTTGCTTTGTGGTGAACACCTTGAGCCAGTTTCTGACAGATCCTACACATGTTAACCTGATTGCTGTAAAGCATCTTCTGAGGTACCTAAAGGGTACAATTGATTATGGGCTCAAGTATGATGTGAATCAAAAGTTTAACCTCGAGGGTTATGTTGATTCAGATAGGGCAAGCAATGCTTCAGATAGGAAGAGCACTTCTGGGTGCTGCTTCAGTATCGGATCAGGTGTGATCTCTTGGTTTAGCAGGAAGCAGTCCTACGTAGCACTAAGTACAGCCGAAGCAGAGTATGTCGCAACTTGTTCAGTTATTTGTGAGGCAGTATGGCTAAGAAAGCTACTGTCTGATTTGTTTGATCTCCAGTTGGATGCTACTTGTATATATTGCGACAACCAGAGTTGTGTGAAGTTCTCGGAGAACCTAGTGTTCCATGACAAGTCGAAGCACATTGAGATCAAGTTCCACTATATCAGGGATATGGTGCAGAGAGGATCAATGAAGCTCCAGTATGTTGCGACAGACGAGCAGATAACCGATGTATTGACCAAGCCATTGGCCAGAGTGAAGTTTGAGTACTCCAGAGAGAAGCTTGGTTTACTTTAGATCAAGGTTCCTTCCAAGGGGAAGTGATGAGTCCAGAAGAAGCAGATGCACATGGGCTTTGCTGGAATATTCTCACCATCATTTTTATATTTTACATGTTTGCATGCAACTGCATGCATCCAGTCATCATCATGGTGGTCTCCCCAACACCTAGAGATTGTTTCTAGCTCTTCTTTTCCTACATGCAAAACTGCACGTTGCATGCATTTGCATGCCTCTGCATGCGTCTAGTCATCATCATGGTGGACCTCCCAACTCCTGGAGCTTGGTTCTAGCTCTCCACAGCCTGTCTACAGCCCCCAGGGGTCTCCCACTTACCAAAGGTGCCCTTCTCTAGTATCTTGCATGACTAGTGCACCTTTCTCACCTACCACAACCAATTAGGCGCCTTTCTCACCTACTAGTCAGTTATCACTCAGTTCTTCCTTGATTTAAGGCTAGATTGACTCCCCCACTGACTGTTTCGCTCCAATGGACCTCCAATGAGACTTGTCTGCCCATTCTGAATCCAGTTATCTCGTCATGCGCCCTCCATTGAGCCTCCTTCATACAGTTAGTGCCTACCTCGCTCAGTTAGACTTAGTTGACTGATTGTTACCATTGATGACTGATATATTGACTGGATGATGACTCCACTATCATTCAAGCCACACTTCGAGTTAGGAATTTGAATGCTCTACTTTTCCTATTCGAATCCTATATTATGCCATCTTCATGGCTATTGTATTCATTCACTTACATTCTTATTCATTGTATAATACTAAGATATTGTTCTATTCTACTGTGTTTATGAGTGATCATTGATTGTCTCCTTCTCTTCTTCTTGCAACATATTTGAGAGTTTGATTGTGAGTTGCTACAATTTCCAGATCCCTTGAAGATTCTTACATGGTATCAGAGCAGGAAGCAGCTATTCGAGTTGCAGCAGCAGCAGTTGCATCATTTCTTTAAGCAGTTATCTTTCACTTGTGCACCAGAAGCCTCTGAGTTCCCACAGCAAATCCTGGTGCTATTACTTGAATTCATTGTAGAAATCCAGTGAGGTCTAGCCAGGTGTGAAGGACTTAGTCCATGTGCCAAGTGTCCTTAAGGTAGTGTTCAGTTGAAGTGTAGCATTCTCCATCAGCACATCTTTTATTGTTTTGCAGGTTTATTCACCCGTTCGGAATCTTCTTCAACTATTCGACTTTCTCTGTTCAGATGGATCTAAAGCTTACATCTTCCAACTATGTTGAGTGGAAAGCCAAAATGTCTCTCTTCATGAGATCAAAGAGCTTCACCCGAATACTCAACGGAATTATGGTAGACTCCAACCAGTGCAATTGAAAAGTCCAAGTACTTGGATCGGCTTGATGAAGCAATTGGTCTCCTCCTTCTCTCAATTTCTGATGAACTACACTTTCATGTCATCGATCTTACATCTCCTAAAGAGGTTTGGGACAAGCTCGAATCTTTTTTTGGGCCAAAGGATCATATGGAAGCACACAAATTGGAGAATGAGCTCATATGTTTGAGTCCTAAGAGCTTCGAATCTATCAATGCCTTTCTCACCAAGTTCAAAATCTTGATATCACAGTTGAAAAGATATGAGATAGTGAAAGAAGACAAGCAACTTATACTTTCTATTCTCTCAAAGTTGGGGGAAAACTTCTCAATTTTTGTCTCTACTTTCCAGTCACCTAGGTTGTCCATTGCAAAATGGAAGTTTCCCTCATTTGATGATTTCACACAATCTCTTACTCAAGAGGAAGAGAAGATGATATCTATGGGAGTAATCAAACCCAAATTGGATTTATTCCTTTACAGTTGCAGAGAGAGAGAATGGTAAAAGCAAGCAAAATATTTATGTCAAGAGATCGAATGATACAAGGCCTACAGATAGTCCATACCAGTCAAATAGGGCTTTGAACTCTAGAAAGACTAAGCATTTTTTGAAGAGAAGATACAAGTGCACATATTGTCTTAGAGGTTATCATCCTGAGAGTACTTGCATGAAGAAGACCATATATTTGATGGATCGGTTACTTGAGAAGAACGATCTTCTTGTACCTGCATGTACAAGGAAGAAAGATCCTGATACTGAACCTTCTGGATCCGAAGACAAAGAAAGATGTCATGCCTTCATGGAAAGTGCATCAACAGATTCTTCTTTTATCATAGATTCAGGAGCATCAAGACACATGTCTTCCTCCAAAGATCTCTTCTCCAGTTTCGAAAGCTTAGTTGGCCATTCCATCAAATTGGGCATTGATTTAGAAGTCTCCTCCCAGGGGAGTGGAAGAATCAATCTTGACCATGGTTACTTTTCTGATGTGCTTTATGTTCCTTCTCTTGCAGCAAATTTACTTTCAGTGTATCAAATGACTCATATTGGATAACCCAAAAGAGTGATCTTTTCTCCAAATGAAGTTGAGATACAATACATGGTTTCAAGGGAAATCATTGCAAAAGGAGTTGCAAATCATGAGACAAAACTCTATGAGTTTTCACACTTCTTACCTCTCTCAAAGGAGTCTGCTCTTCACTCTCATACTCATGAATAGAGTAGACTATCTCATCTCAACTACAAGCTAGCTCGAAATGTGGTTGATGGTCTTCCAAATAGCAATATTGCTCGTGGAACCTGCAAAAGTTGCTTGAAGGGCAAGAATCGATCTAAGAAGATTGAGAGAAAGAGGACCTGAAGATCTCTCAGATTTTTAGCATGGAAGGTTTCATCCTTGTCACATTACTGATCCATTGTAGATCGATCGATCCTTCTTCGGAAAAGAAGGACACTTGCCTCCTTCAGGGGTAAGTCATGATATGCTACTTTAACACCTTCATTCTATTTTGAGGGAGGGATTTCTTCCCACTGGGTTTTTCCTCTTTCCTCACTTAGTTTATTTTAGATTGATTATACGGGGTGACCTTTGGTCTTAGTCACCAGGGCCCTATTTTTTTTTATTTCAGTTATTACCTTATAGTATAGCTTGTGGGGGGGTGTTGGAATATTTTCACCATCATTTTTATATTTTGCATGCTGCATGCATCCAGTCATCATCATGGTGGTCTCCCCAACACCTAGAGATTGTTTCTAGCTCTTCTTTTCCTACATGCAAAACTGCATGCTGCATGCATTTGCATGCCATTGTGTGCATCCAGTCATCATCATGGTGGACCTCCCAGCTCCTGGAGCTTGGTGCTAGCTCTCCACAGCCTATCTACATCCCCCAGGGGGCCTCTCACCTACCAAAGGCGCCCTTATCCAGTCTCTTGCATGACTAGTGCGCCTTTCTCACCTACCACATCTAGTTAGGTGCCTTGCTCACCTACCAGTCAATTATCACTCAATTCTTCCTTGATTTAAGGCTAGATTGACTCCCCCGCTGACTGTTTCACTCCGATGGACCTCCAATGAGACTTGTCTGCCCATTTTGACTCCAGTTAGCTCCTCATGTCCCCTCCACTGATCCTCCTTCATTCAGTTAGTGCCTACCTCACTCATTTAGACTCAGTTGAATGACTGTTACCATTGATGACTGATACATTGACTGGATGATGACTTCACTATCATTCAATCCACACTCTGAGTTAGGAATTCGAATGCCCTACTTTGCCTATTCGAATCCTATATTATGCCATCTTCATGGCTATTGTATTCATTCACTTACATTCTTATTCATTGTATAATACTGAGATATTGTTCTATTCTACTGTGTTTATGAGTGATCATTGAGTGTCTCCTCTTCTTCTTGCAACATATTTGAGAGTTTGATTGTGAGTTGCTATAGCTGCCAGATTCCTTGCAGATTCTTACAGGCTTTTCCGACATGGTTGTAGATGTGTTCTCCCATGGTTGTGATGTAATTGCTGGAGATTTTCTGACATGGTTGTAGATGTGTTCTCCCATGGTCGTGATGTAATTGCTGATCCATTCTCACATGGTGGTAGATGTTTTCTACCATGGTGGAGATGTAAGGGCTGGAGCAATTCTCACATGGTGTTAGATGTGTTCTCCCATGGTGTAGATGTAAGGGATGAAGCCATTTTTCACATGGTGGTAGATGTGTTCTCCCATGGTGAAAAAGTAAGGGCTGGAGCCTTCCCCGAATGGTGGTAGATGTGTTCTCCCATGTCGGTGGTGTAAGTGTTGTATGATGTGCATCTGGGCTGTGCTCCATGGACGATGAGATGATCTGAAGAGGATGATCATGTGATGATAATATGCATCAGGACGATGCTATGACGATGATCAGGATGATCATGTGATGATGATGTGCATCAGGATGATGCTATGATGATGATCAGGATGATCATGTGATGATGATGTGTATCAGGATGATGTACTATATGATGATGATCAGTATGATCATGAGTATTAGGTTAATACTCATGGCTGTGGACAGGTTGTGCAAGTAGCATAGAAAAGATCCTGGGAGATCCGATAGGTTGAGTTGTGTGCTCATAAAAGTCCTGGGATGTTCTTTCGAGGTTTTGCTATAGGTATCATAGAAAAGATCCTGGGAGATACGATAGGTTGAGCTGTGTGCTCGTAAAAGTGCTGGGATGCTCTTTCGAGGTTTTGCTACAAAAGGCATGTAATCAGTCCTGGAGATCCGATAGGTTGAGATGTGTGCTCGTAAAAGTCCTGGGATGCTCTTTAGAGATATTGCAGGTTGCAAGACACTATTTTAAGGTTTTTCCTGACCACATGTAAAAGATCCTAGGAGATCCGATAGGTTGAGATGTGTGCTCGTAAAAGTCCTGGGATGCTCTTTCGAGGTTTTGTGGTGCTCACATGTAAAAGATCCTGGGAGATCCGATAGGTTGAGTTGTGTGCTCGTAAAATTCTTGGGATTCTCTTTCGAGGTTTTATTGATGCATGTAATCAGTCTTGAGGATTCCAAGGGATGGCCAGCTTGCAGAGATGATGAAGACCCATAGGAGGCTAGGCTTACATCCAGCATGAAAAAGGGCTGGCTCTATAGAACTTCCTATGACAAGAAGAATTGAGAGATAGCACCAGTGATCGAGATGATGAGTATAGCAGCAATGAGGATGATGCTCCGTGATCTAGTGACGATGATCCAGCTCCAGATTTGAAGACTTGTGCCGATATTTATTGATGACCTATGTCAAGAGAATAACTTCCTAGTTAAGAGGGAGTGTTGATGTATTTGTAACTTCGGAAGATATTCACTTGTATATTGTATGTATTACATTTGTACTTTATTGTATCCCCAACGGAGATGTATTATTCCTTCGATTGGAAGTGTCGTCATTTGTATTTGCAAGTGTCGCAAGTTATATTGTAAGTGTCGTAACTTATATTTGATGGGTTATTAGACCACCTTACTGGAGTTGGCCCTATATGAGTCATGTGGGTTAAAGGGTTATTAGAAAACCCTAGTGGGGTCGGCCCAGTGATAAGTGATAATGGGTTATTAGACTCTCCTAAGGGAGGTCGACCCAATTAGAGTTAAAGGTAGGTCAAGTCATTGTATAAATAGAGAGTGTGACTCTCTTATTCTATTCATTCACTCACTCACTCACTTCGCATTAGTGAGAGAGAGGAGGATGTGATGTACCTGCAATAATTAATTAATGCAAATACATGAGATATCAGAAATAATAGAACAGAATCGCTTTTATATTGATCACGGGCCACTTCGAGGGGGCAACCTCCTTTGAGCAAGCTCAATACAATTAACTTCACGGTGCCTTCAATGACCTCAACACACACTTATATACTAAGTCTATGCCCAATACCATGAGTCAAAACCATGGGACATATAATACTATGGGATGACTTACAAAGCATATGCGTCCAATACTATGGGTCAATACTATGGGCTAATATAAACTACGGATCAACAAATACTACGAGACGACTTACAAAGCATATGTGTCCAATAACAATATACTAACATAGTAAAGAGAAGGGTTTACATAGGTTCCTAACATCCCCTCTCCCTTAGAAAAAGCTTTGTCCTCAAAGCTTTGGTTGGAGAAATTGCTGCAGAAGTTGAAGGAGTGGTTCCCCGGTAGCATCCTCGGGTTGCATTTCAGGCCACTGATGCCTTTGGAGTGTCAAGGAGGATTTCTTGGAAGGCTGTAGATGAAGAAGAACCCTGTCAACTGCGTGGAAAATGCGCTCAGAACGGTGCTGATCGGCTTGTTGATTCAGGCGAATTCTGGCCATGTGAAGATTGTCCTGCAGAATGAGAAGAATCTGATTGCTGTTTCGAAGAATTGAGTCAATTTCCTGAACTGGGGAGCTGCTAAGGGTGTATGGAAGAAGAACTAGCGGTGTTTGTCCATAGACCGCTTCATATGGTGTTCTGTGAGATGTGGTATTGTACCACCAGAGCGCTGCTAGGAAATCCATAGAAATAGTTGGCCAAAGTTGTTTAGGGATGGGCAAGGGTTTGAGCAATCCCAAAAGGAGTGTCGTTTCACCCTTGTTGACTTGGAAAGTATCATCGTCAGCCACCATCTGTTGAATTGTCATTTTTAGTCCTTGCCAAAAGAAGTTACATTGTTCTTGGTCATACCTGTTGCAGAACCCAGAGTGCCCTGTTGATGAAGAAGTGTGGAGTTCATAGAAGAGAGAGCCCTGTTGAACATATTGCACCCAATTTGGAACAAGCAGAGAAAGAGTTATAATAGAAACTGGGTCATCAATTGTGCAAGAAGGAGCATCTTCCACCATATTGTCCGTACCCTTCTTGTAAGTGATCACATAGGGATAACCCATTTCAGGTGTGTTGGGGAGGAGACCCATTGTTCCAGAAAATTTTCCAGACTCGGGAGATCAGTCTTGATGCAGAAATAATTCCCTAATAGGTATGGCTGCCACTTCTGTATTGCATGCAAAATAGCCATCATTTCCTGCTGAGAGGTAGATGTGGCTAAATTCTTACCGGAAAGGTCTCGTGAAGGTAGCAAGTGCATTGGTTCAGCAAAGATACCTGCATATCTATCCAAGGAAGTAGTGGAGACTGTTGATGGGTGCATCTGAATGGAATTGAGCTAAGCGATGACACCATGTGAATTCTTCTTAAGAATTTTTTCCAGGCGATGTGAACTGATGATGCAGAGAGACCCTGGTTGTAAGCCCATAAATTTGTGTTGTGCCCCATTGACTTTAAACTGCATCCAAAGTTCAGCAAAATCCCATAAGATGGGGCCAAGTGTGTGTAACCATTGAACGCCCAAAACCACATCACATCCGCCTAAGGGCAAGGCAAACATGTCAAAGCGTAGGTTATAATCTTCCATAGAGATATGCACATTTGTGACACTTCCCCTTGCAAGGTAAGGTGCCCCCATTGGCAACCATGACTTCAAAGTTGGAGCAAGGATGGACAAAACAATCAGCCTGTTTGGCAATCTGAGGGTCAATGAAGTTATGAGTGCTACCAGAATCAATGAGTATGGTAAGAGGGAGCTTCTTGAAGTATCCCCTGACCCGCATTGTTTGTGGGGTGGTGACGCCGGTTACAGCATGGAGAGAGATCTCGGGTGGATCGTCCTAAGATCGGGTATCAATAGGCGGGTGTTGAATGTCGACCTGATCATCTACTGTATCTGTAGCTTCTTCACCAAGTTCTAAGGCTGGTGGAGAATCCACATCCAAGAGATAGAGCTTTTGTTGAACACATCTATGTCCCCGAGTGAATTTCTCATCACAATTATAGCAAAGCCATTTTTCTCGGCGTGCCTGCATTTCTATTTCAGACAAATGCTTGATAGGAGTTGGTTGAGGAGCAGGCGTGAAGGGAGGTCGTTGGGAACCCATATTGCTGAAGGGAACAAAGGTGGGTTTGGAGCGTTGTTGGGCTGCAATCTTGTCTTCTGCCAACTTAGCCAACCCTAGTGCTTCCATCATTGTGTTGGGACAGAACATTTTGACCTCAGAGCGGATGGCATCCTTTAGACCACTGATAAAACAACTCCGGTAAAATTCATCAGATAATCCTTCGGTGTGGTTGGCTAGATTCTCAAATTCGGTTTGATACTCTCTCATAGTTCCAGTTTGGCGAAGTTTAGTGAGGGCTCCTATGAAGTCATCAAAAGCACTAGGACCAAATCGTTGCAAAAGGAGGTGGCAAAAGTCTGGCCAGTTGGGCTCTGGATGAGCCTTGATGTACCAATGGTACCATTGAAGAGCTTCCTGTTCCAAATGAAAGGATGCCAATGGAACTTTGTTGACATCAAAAGTATTATGCAGACTGAAATACTATTCTACATGATAGATCCATCCAGTTGGATCGGTACCATTGAAGCGAGGAAAATCAAGCTTCGGACCACGGAAATTACCGGCAGAAGAGAGCCCATTGTCTACTGAAGACTCGGACTGTCGTTTATTGTGCATAGCTGAATGTTCAAGATGGAGACCGAGAAATTTTTCATCCAGATCCTGGAGTTTGGCTTGGATGGCTGCAAGTGCTTCCTCCATGGTTTTTGCTCCTGCACGGGTGACAACCATAACCAGGATTTTTTTTTTTTGGTTGACTGGGTAGGAAAACAAAAACAGGAACTACTTCAGTAAGGGAAAATTTGGATTTGGAAAAAAATCAGAAGGGTAATTGGGGTTTGACTAGGTTTTGGACACTGTTGGATAGACAGGGAAGCAAAAATGAGGATTTCAGAAGCGGGGTGAAAGAATGGAAAAATTTGACAGAGGGGAACAAAGAAGCAGAATTCAAAAAGGAACTCTGTGGTAAAATTTGAAGGTGATTGGGTGAAATCTGAGGAAGTTATGGCAAACCCTAAAAATAGACAAATGTGGGATTTCGGGGTGTAGGAAGGGGAATTGAGGATAGGGTCCTCGGGAATGAAATATGCAGAATGGAATGACAGGGGTTCCCTAAAACTTTCAAGGGAAACAGAGGTAAAACAAGGGAGATATGGAGAAAAAACTTTTTTTTTTTTTTTTTTTGAGACTGGAGCGGCTACGGCTCGGATTTTTTTTTTTTTTTTTTTACAGACTGGAGCGGCTACGGCTCGGAAGGAATTTAGAACAACGCCGAACAGCTGGATCTGGAACGGCTTGCAAAATGGATCTGAAACGGCACAGCAGCGATCGACAATAGTTCAGCTGAAAGTAGATATGGACCCCAGGTATGTGCGGCTTCCTAACAGTTCAGGGGTTTCACTCAGCCACCAATGCTGTCTGACGGCTTTTGTATTGGGGCAGTACCCCTCACTCCACAGCTCAAGTAAAACTAATAACCGCTTGGCCACAAACGACAACTCTTGGTTTACCTCACGGGTGGGAACTAATCAATCAGGTAGGGGTCGTTGCCCTTTTCGCTTGGAAGGTCCTCTCAATGGCCAGCTACTTCGAGGTTCCTATGGTACTCCTCACAATGAGTTTTAGGGCTTATGCCCAAGTACTTCCCACAGTTAAGCGGATAGGGATTATTCCCAGATCCGAACCTGCAACAGAAAAAATTTGGGCAGAAATTCCACCCAAAGTTCAAAAACTGGATCTATATTGCTCAGAATCGCTATTATAGCATGTTTCCAGAACTAGAACAACCACTCTGCTTCTACTCATGAAAGCGGAATAGAAATCTGGGCACTCGGTCAAAAGATTTTCTTGCCGCAATTTCCGCGATCGTCACCGAAATTCTGAAAAATTGTTGATTTTAAATCCGCGATATCTCCACTTTTAGAACTCCAAATGAGATAATTTTTTTTTTGAAACTGTATATTTTTGAAAGAGGAATTCAGATATGCAATCGGTTTCTTCTGATTTTGTGCAGAAAGTTTCATAAATTGATCTAAAAGTCGCCGCCCAAAAAAAGAAAAAAATTTCCCACTTGTGCCAAGGAAAGTGCTCTGATACCAGATGTGATGTACCTGCAATAATTAATTAATCCAAATACACGAGATATCAGAAATAATAGAACAGAATCGCTTTTATATTGATCACGGGCCACTTCGAGGGGGCAACCTCCTTTGAGCAAGCTCAATACAATTAACTTCACGGTGCCTTCAATGACCTCAACACACACTTATATATTAAGTCTATGCCCAATACCATGAGTCAAAACCATGGGATATATAATACTACAGGATGACTTACAAAGCATATGCGTCCAATACTATGGGCTAATATAAACTACGGATCAACAAATACTACGGGACGACTTACAAAGCATATGCATCCAATAACAATATACTAACATAGTAAAGAGAAGGGTTTACATAGGTTCCTAACAGAGGAGTGCGCACAAGTGAAGGAGTAGTAGTTGTTGCAGACATTTATCTTTTGGGGATTCATCTTGGTGATCTTTGTATCGGTGCTTATTCTATCTCTGAGGAAGTTGCGGGGTTTTTCACCTTCTTGGTTTTCCCCGGTGAAATGATTTGTGTCTCTTGTCTCTTGTCTCTTATGCTTGATATGATGTACATGTTGTTCTCTCAGTTAATATCCTCGATCATATTGAATTAAATGATGAAAAACTAACACAAAACAAAAAAATTTCCCGGACAATTACAATAAGTGTATTCGGATATAATACCTTAGTCACCTTTCTGCTTTGCATAGAGGATTCTATCTAGGCTAATAGTCATAGATTTTTATGGCTATTGTAGGATTTAATGCTTAGCCAACTCATTGCTCTTTTTGAAATTTGATTTATCTTCTTGTTTACAGCTTAGTGGTATTCATTTCCTAGCTTTTTCATTAGACTTTATAGCGATGGTTTCTGATACCGAAAGGCATCATACTTCACAAATTACAAGGTTTGACACAAAACGTAATCATTCTACATACCCATTCCAGATCCATTTTAGGAAAAAAATTATTTAGGGTATGTTTCCCAGTTGATTGATGTCTGTACCTAGAGTTGATACAACTCCAGGCCATTCCAAGAAGAGAATTTAGTGATTCCCATGAAAATTCCTTAACAAAAATTAATTGTAAAATACAATCAAGTGAGCTTGACAATATAATGTTGGGCACATTTTGAAAACCTAATGTGTAGTCGTCCAATATTACTTATATGTTCAATATTTAAAGTTAGTATTTGATCATGTATGTGATTTATCTAATGGTTTGAGATGAAAGGGTGCTTGACTGGTATATATTCATTTCCTTGTGTTTACCAATATATGTTTCCTACTGACTTGGGCAAATAATGTAATTTTCACCGCAACAGTTTTTGTCTCCTATAAAAGTTGGGCCTTCCATTCCAGGTTCATTTTTCCATTCCCTATACTTGTTTTCACTGCAACTAAACGATACACAAACATGATCATATTTACTAATCTTAAACTGTATTGGTCCACTTAACAGAGTAGCTTCTATTTTTCAACTCTTTTATATATGTATCATGTATGTTTATGGTATAACTCTTAACCATATTATTGCTTAGAATTTTTTAAAGAGCTTGATAGCCTCCTTTTCCAGATCGTTAAATCACTACATGGATTTTTGACATTTGGAAGAGCTGGATGATGATGACCTTGTAATCCTCACATTAGTGAATTTCTCTATAAACATGTTGAGATAGGATGACGCGCTATATTATAAAAACTATTAGATCTAATCTTAAAGTTATGCCAGGAATGTTGAAAAATGAGAAGATACTCACAGAGAATAGCTCTTGGATTTTGAAATGGGTTGTGTGGTTAGAAAAAAAAATGATTTTGAGGTCCAGTATAAGCCTGGTTATTAAAAATATTGATGTTTCCTTTCAAAAAAAATCTTTTTCCCGGACAGTTACAATAAGTTTATTCTGATATAATACCTTAGTCACCTTTCTACTTTGCATAGAGGCTTCTATCTATGCTAATAGTCGTAGATTGTTATGGATATCGTAGGATTTAATGCTCAACCAAGTGATTGTTCTTTTTGAAATTGGATTTATCTTCTTGTTTATAGCTTAGTGGTATTCATTTCCTAGATTTTGCATTAGACTTTATAGCGATGGTTTCTGATACCGAAAGGCATCATACTTCACAAATTACAAGGTTTAACACAAAACGTATTCATTCTACATACCCATCCCAGATCCATTTTAGGGAAAAAATTATTTAGGGTATGTTTCCCAGTTGATTTATGTCTGTACCTAGAGTTGATATAGCTCCAAGCCATTTGGAGAAGAATTAAGCACCACAAACATGTAGTTGGCTTAGTTACCAATCTCTGATAGTAGTTTTAGAAGAAAAGGAAGGAAATAGAAGAGACAAGAAAGTTACTTTGTATATAATGTCACAATTAACCTGCTATTGATCTTTCATTACTCTAGAAAGGGATGGACTTTGGGCAGAGGTTGAGTATTAGAACTAGTCAAGATGGGAACCACATTGAATCTAACCTATGTCTATTAAGTGAACTTGCCTTTGTTTAACTAAGTGTCTCAACTGTTGTTGAGAAAAAGCCTCCAAGATACATATCTAAGGCTCTTTTCTGCTTTCTAATGTTTTTTTTTAAATCTTTGTGCAGTCCAAATTCTTGTGATTTGTTCATAGATACCACCATATTTCCTCTAAGTTGAGTTTGGCATATATTTTTGTAGAGACCCTTGTATGAATGAGTATTTTTCTAACCATGAGGGAGAGGAAAAATTTCATGGGATCATGTCCTTGGAGATGTAGGGCATGCTCTTTGCATGTTCGGGGATGGGGGGCCACCTCAAAAATGTCTTTGGTTATCCTTGATTTCCAAGGGATTTCTTAAGGACATCTTCTATATGGACCTTGCAAACTGGGGGAATTTGTGTATCCTTTGATCCTACAGGGGACAATGGGTCATCGCTTATGTCCCATCCATCTAGAAACAAAGAAAACATACAAAAAAAAATCCCACTCCAAATCTCCCCCACCCCAAACATAAGGAAAAATCGATTAAAATTACAAGGGAGTTGCTTGGAATTTTATCAAATAACAACTTTACAGGGGAGCCATTTGTTAGTTTTTTGGGTTAATTTCAAAAGTGTTTATACCATGTTTTGGGTTTACTCATCATATTTGGGGTACATTGTGTATGTTTATCCCTTGGATGGTCCAAAATGGATTGTAGCATGAGATATTTTCCATGATACATATGCACAATTGAGAGAGCTTTCTTAGTGGATGCTTCACCTTAGGATGGTGATACCTTGGATTTATTCCCTTAGGCATTGGAGATCTCTTGCCTAGATGGTGGATGCCCTTCATTGTGGGATGGTACCATGCCGTGATACTATCTTGTCGGGATCTTTCCTTCTAAAACTACTATTGACCCTGTAAACCCAACATTTCTTCTGAGGGTGGGTAATGTCTACATTGAAAACATGAATTGGACTAAGGATGGAGTATGCATGATTTTGGCAATTCTGGGAACAAAAACATAGTGAAGTTAGCTTTGATGAGTTACACAATAAAATTTGTCTTTGGTTTTTTACTACTTCCTCCAACAATAAGCCACATAATGGTTGTTGAATCCACAAAAGTAACAAGGTAATGAATATCAACATTGGTATGCCTTGTGACTCTTCTTCATGTAACAAAACAAGTGACATAAGGTTTCTAGTTCTGAAACCTTTCTTACTTTCACTTGGGATTTCTCTCTCCCAAGTTACTTGTTCTTCCAACTGTTGGAATGTGCATGGGTGCTTAACTTTTTTTCTTGCTACCTTTCTCAGAGCTTACAAAGGGATGTTGATCATTCTTTGTGATCTATTCTTTGGTTGGAGTTGTTTTATTTCCTCAATATTGAGCCTCCACAAAGATTATCTTTGAGGATTTCACATTATTTAAATGTGTCTTAGAAAATCCACCTTTGACTTCCTTACCACCATAATATCCTAAATGAACATGTTGTAGTCTAGAGTTCACTGCAATGGGGCTCTTCATGCCTTAACCATGATTTTCAAGACATTGGCCATCAAAACCCATCCTTTGCAAAAACTTCAAGCCTATCTCTTTGGTATGAAATTCAAAACTACCAAAAGACTCATATGTTGATTGAAATTGAGCAAGGGGTGAATTTGAAGTGCTTACCCTAAAATTCCCTCAATCATGGTATGCGCATCTTGAGTCAAAGCAAGGCTGCTTTCTTTCTTAATATTTTCGACCTCCATTTAAATACTCATCTATATGGCTTTCTGACAAGCCAACTATTACACTATATTTTCCACAACCTAGACATTTTTCTCCTTAAGAAGCTTCACATGGCTTTACAAAGTTTTATGCAACTCTTCATTCTTCTTGTCCAACTACTAGAAAGTCTTTTCTAGTTGCTCATTATCCTCATAGATTTGTTTATTCATCTCCTATAGTTCCTAAATTATCACTCTCTTATGATATTTTCCCATGGATGCCTTATTGCAAGTCCATAGATTCATAAATATATTTCTATGTTACCAATCGATCTAAATCTTTTGGATGAGTTGAAATCTCCCAATGGCACTAATATCAAATTTCAGTTAAAACCAAATAATAGGTATCTTGAATATTATCAACCATATATTATTTCCTTATTAAGAAATAATAAAACTAAAGACAAATGAAATCATACAACAATATGCCAATATTTTTAAGGAGAACCCTTTTGCACAAAAAACGCCAATATGGTATTCAATCTAATAGATTGAAACCAATGGATATTGTCTTTTATTAGAATTATTAATCATTCAATCTAGGTGTTAATATTGCTCCTCTCCCCAATTCTTAAATGGTGCTAGCTCAATGGAAGAGCACCTGCCTTACAAGCAGGAGGTTGGTTGTTTGATTCCTCTGTGCCCTAATGATATTGCAATGTATTTCTAAAAAAATATTTGTTGTGATAATTTATATTAGTTGCTAAACGGGAAGCAGAATGTGGCAATAGTGTGGGAGTAAAAATGGACAATCAATTGGGCGCTAAAGTGGTAGCAAAACATGGTGCTAATGTTGACATCAATAGAGATGCCAAACTAGGCATTAAAAAGAGGCCCAACACTTGACGCTAACGAGGAAGCCAAACATGGCGTTGATTGTTAAGATTCAATATGCTAAGACAGAAAACATCAGCATTACATTCTATTTCACAACAATAGCTTATACAGGATCACTGAAAGAACAACAAGCATAGCATAAACACAAGAGACACAGATTTATCTTAGAAAACCCTCATAGTGTAGAAAACCCAGCAAAGCTTCCTCAATATAGATGACCAACAAATACAAAGATGTAAACCATAGACATGAGCTCCTTCTCCTCCATAGAAGACCTCTCCCTCACCTATGCAATATTCACAAGTGAGTGTAGTGTGTTTAAATGAGGAACACACCTCCTCTATTTATACACATCTCCAACTTGTCTTTTATATTAACTAGGTCGGCCCTAACTTAACGACTGGATTAAACACCCCATTACAATTGACTGGGCCGACCCCTATAAGGTGGTCTAATAACCCTTTGACCCACATAACACATATAGGGCTGACCCCCACTAGGGAAGTCTAATAACCCAAGTTAACACATTCCGACGGAGGAATAAACATCTCCGGATATACAATAAGGTCTTCATGGAGGAATGAAACATCTCCAGAATAATAAAGTACAAATATAATATTCTTAGAAGTTACAATATTTCAACACTCCCCCTTAACGAGAAGGATATTATAACATCTACAGGAGCAAGGAGTCATCGACTACATCATACATGATACATCTATAAATCATTGGAAGCTTTCTCAACATCATGAGTAACTCAAGCAGTTACTGGAACATCTTCAATACTGGAACATCAACATCTTCAGTACTGAGTCTTCATCTTCTGCAGCACTTGAACAGCTATAGCAACATCAACATCAACATCTGGATCCTCACGATCATCAGTATCATCATCACATGATCATCAACATCATCATCACATGATCATCAGCATCTGGATCATCTCGATCTGCAACATCTGGATCATCTCGATCTACAGCATCTGGATCATCTTGATCTATAGCATCTGGATCATCTCGATCTACAGCATCTGGATCATCTCGATCTACAGCATCTGCATAGTAGCATACTTTGCAATACACAAGATCCTATTACAGGATGATCAATCCCTCTCTCTTTAGGACATAGGTCCATGGATGATACAATCCAGATCAAGTTCCAGGATGATCAATCCTTATCACTTTAAGACAAGTCTCATGTCTATGGATGATGCAATCCAGATCAACTTCTAGGAGGATCAATCCTTATCACTTTAAGATAAGTCTCATGTCTATGGACGATGCAATCCAGATCAAATTCTAGGAGGATCATTCCTTATCACTTTAAGACAAGTCTCATGTCTATGGATGATGCAATCCAGATCAACTTCTAGGAGGATCATTCCTTATCACTTTAAGACAAGTCTCATATCTATGTCTAGGGAGGATGCAATCCCGAATCAGCTTACAAGATAATTAGTCTTTATCACTTTAAGACATCTCACCATGTCTAGGGACGATGCAATCCCAAATCAGCTTACAGGATGATTAGTCCTTATCACTTTAAGACATCTCACCATGTCTAGGGATGATGCAATCCCAAATCAGCTTACAGGATGATTAATCCTTATCACTTTAGGACATAAGTCCAAGGACGATGCAATCCTGATCCACTTATGAGATGATCAATCCCTATTACTTTAGGACATGAGTCCAAGGATGATGCAATCCTGATCCACTTACAGGATGATCAATCCCTATCACTTTAGGACATGAGTCCAAGGATGATGCAATCCTGTCACGTACATTTTGAACCAAACGCTCAGGGATGATGCAGTCCTATCATGTACATTTTGAACCAAACTCTCAAGGATGATGCAGTCCTATCATGTACATTTTGAACCAAATGCTCAGGGACGATGCAGTCCTATCACGTCCACTAGGGACCACTTTCTCAAACATATGTCTATGGATCTCTTTTAGGACATGTGTCCAAGGATGATACAATCCCCTCGTCCACTAGGAACCACATTCTCGGAGACATCTATCTACGGATCTGTTTAGGACATGTGTCCAGGGATGATACAATCCCCTCGTCCACTAGGGACCACTTTCTCGGAGACATCTGTCTATGGATCTGTTTAGGACTTGTGTCCAAGGATGATACAATCCCCTCTTCTTTCTCATCAACTTAGACCATGTCTAAGGACCATTCACCAACCTCACTGTCGGCATCACCAATACAGGTATCCACATCATCGACCTCACTGTCAATGCAGGCAATCTCATCATCAACGACCATATCACTCCCCCTTTCGAGGAGGGTCCTTCTAAACTACACCAAGATTGTCTTGGAAATACTCAAACTTTACTCGAGTCAGAGGTTTGGTCAATATATCAACAACTTGTTTGTCAGTGCTTACATACTCGAGCTTGATAGTTCCTTTTTGCACCATATCCCGTATATAGAAATATCGGATCTCTATGTGCTTTGATTTATCATGGAATACTGGATTCTATGTCACCTTGATACAACTCTGGTTGTCACACAGGATCACAATGGGTTCCATCTCTAAGTCAAATAAACCAAATAATAACTTCTGAAGCCATATCATTTCACAATTAGTAGAGCAAGCAACTATATATTCCGCTTCGGTTGTGCTGAGAGCCACACTAGACTGCTTCCTGCTAAACCATGAGACAATAACATCCACCTGATGTACTCTTCTTGTCTGAGACACTTCCTGCCCAATCAACATCTGAGTAGCCATGTAATCTGAAGTCATGATCTCCAAGATAATATAGACCAAAATCTATCTTACCCTTTAGATACCTCATCACATGCTTTGCGGCTATTAAGTGAACTCTTCTAGGTTCCACTAGATACTGACTCAAGGTATTTACGGAAAAGCATATGTCTGGTCTAGTATTTCTCAAATACATCAATGACCCAATAATCTGTCTGTATAGAGTCACATCCACTAACTCTAATGAGTCATCAGCTAACAGCTTCAAGTCGGAACCCATGAGAGTGGCCATGGTTGTACATTCCAACACATCAAATCTTCTCAAGATTTCCACAGCATACTTTCCCAGGTTGAGAAAGAATCCTTCTGGGCCTTACCATACTTCCAGACCTAGGAAGTAATGCATCAATCTGAGATCTTTCATCTTAAATTCTATAGCCATCTTCTTCTTGCTTTCCATGATTTGTTTCTCATTCCCTGTCAGAAAGAGATCATCCTCATACAATAATAGTATGACAGGTTCATCATCCATAACCTTAAGGTAAAGGTTAGGATCAGCTTTACTTCTAGTAAAGCCCAAGTTTTGTCAAGAAGTTATCAATTCTCCCTCTGTGACTGGACATCATTCATACTCTGTATTGAGTGATCTTCTGCATATCTTATCTGTGCCATCTCTCGTCAGATGGGTCTACTGATATGAGCCTCAATATCATTCGAACTCTGTGGTGAGTTCCTTCTTGCATCCATGCCATCTGTATATAGAAACCATCTTCAACCTTGTAGCAAAGGTTGAGATCCACATTACCCATGGTGATTATTAAGCTCATCAAATGACTATCGATCCTGAGTACCCATACAAAGCCTGATTCACACTTCTTCTTCAATTAAACCATTAAGAGAATGGTCTTATCTAGCCACTTGGAGAAAACATCTCGTCATGATCCTCTTCCTCTTTCTAAGAGAATCTTCTAGCCATGAGATTTCTATAGTATGTTTGATTTGTAAGTCTTCTTGTTGAACATCCATCACTTGTTCAGTGTTCATCATTCTTCATGATCTTTCCTACAAATCAAAATTAAGTACATGATTAGTAATACTTCATAATCATCAAATGATGTTGACATGATAACGTATTATGCATACAAATATGATTTTCATAGTTATGCAACAATCTTGACCAATACTTTGGCACAACACTTTTCCATATCCTGTATGCATATAGTGTCTATCTAGATGCCTTCCATCTGTACCAAAACATACTATCAAGAGTGTGCACAGCTCTCAGCATGTCAGCAAAGAGGTTTCATTCTAGACAATCAACAATGGAATGTTTGTCCAACTTATCAATCATATGCATATTAGTAGTATACTGTTCAATGCTATATGAGTGTTTACACTCAGCATGATATATTCTAGAAATACAAATATGCATACAACCATTACAAGCAATATCATTTACTATTTCAGAGATTCAAATAACAACTCAAATACTTATCTTTTATGTTTCTGTGGTTGTCTCCCGCTTGATATTCTATATGTATTTTGAACTTCTATTCATTCTGTACCACTGTGCATGCTCAAGTGTGCACTAGTGTCATCCTCATGATCTCATACACAAACATACACTCATTAGTATAATCTCAATATTATCAAAACATTATAATTCTAAATAATCTTGAATATGTATGGTCATGATCATTCAATACATGGGTATCTAAGATCCAAGCACAAAGTAGGATTCTAACATAGGAAGACATACCTGGATTAGATACATGCTTATTTATTTCTAACATACCCAAACAATATCTTTAGTCTCTTCAATGATTTAGAGACCTTGTGATAGTAACCTGCATACCTCATAAGTTAAGCATAGTAGAAATAAATCATACATACCTCGTAAGTAGAGCTTCTAAAGACTATGGATAAGTATTTGTCTTTATGTCATCATGGTCATAGAAGTTGATTTGTCTTTCTTGATGTACCTGTCTTTTGTTAGTAGACAACATCATCCTCATACAACACCAGAGGTGCATTAGTACAATCACAAGTGTCATAACCTTAAACAATGAATGTCTTCTATCATTCACATGCATTCATACTTTTACTAGGGTGATAAGACAATTATAAGATTAATCAAGATTGTACTAACCTCAATAATATGAAGACAGACATATCATAAACTTAACCATAAACAGATTTCAACACATACCTGTATTTCCTCAAGTCATACCTGTCAGGATTTCTTTTAACCCAATCCACTTTGATTTGTTGAAACTGGATCTGGAGCTGGATTAGGGTTTGTTAGAGAAACCCTAAAAATTTAAACTTTGACTTTCACACTTTTGAATGGATGGAAAGATGTGCCTTGCTGAGCTGATCAAGCTAGCATACTTCAATTTTGAAATCTCCAAAATTTGACCCCTCAAGATTGCCTTTGAAACTTCTAGATCTTCTAGACAGGATCCCGAACTAGGGTTTGATGAAGCCCACCCTTATGCCCAATAAAAATGTTCGATCCAAAGCTCTAAACTCTTATTTTTCTAAGGAGCTTCCAGTTATGGTCACAGACTTAAAAAATTCCAACTTTTGTAGAAGCCCTAATTTTCTAATTTTCCACCTTTTCGATCAAAATCCCGAACTGGGGTTTGATCAAGCCTAGTCTTCTGACCAACCAAAAAATTTGATCTTGGTATCTAAATTTTGATTTTTCTGAGTATCATTCAGCCGTGGACTCCGATTCCAAAAACTCCAAACTTTCTCTGAAACCCTAATTTTCCACAGTAATGACGATTCAAGAATGAAGTTGCTCAAAATCCAAATCTGTTTTGACAGAAATATGCACCTTATTTTTTCTAGTGTAACTCTGAAATTATGAATCCAAAGGGTCTGAAACTTTTTCCAGTGATATCCCGACCTATCCTCTTTCCAACCCCATAGGTCAGACCTCAATTGGATTCTTTGAGAGAGATTTATGCCAAGTGTCACAACGTGACCTATTTATGGGATAAAATAGGAGAGCGAACTGGTACAGCGTGCCACATGTCACTCGTTCAACTTCAGCCTCTGCAAAAGTTACCTGAGATATTAAAGTCCATGCACTACTTTCCACTTTTTACGAAATTTCATTTGGAGCTTCCTATCCCAAGATATGACCTTTTTCCCTATGTCACCTGATTATGACTGAGATCTGGAAGAGGCAGAAACCCTAACTTGTAATGATCATAACTCACAAAGTACAATTAATATGAGGGTTTCCTTTGGAAACAAGGTACATGAGGGTGTTATCTATGACCTGTAAAGGTTTCAGATCCTGAACCTTCGCCAAAATGGATTTATAGTGAAAGTGCCATGATGACTAGTTTTTTCTATACAAAACCCTAACCTTCAAATTGTCGCAAGTGAAGCAAGTGTCATAAGTGCCATACATTGCCTTCCTTCAGGTTAGCTCTGATACCATGTTAAGATTCAATATTCTAAGATAGAAAACATCAGCATTACATTCTATTTCACACCAATAGCTTATACAGGATCACTAAAAGAACAACAAGCATAGCGTAAACACAAGAGACACAGATTTATCCTGGGAAACCCTCATGGGGTAGAAAACCCAGCAAAGCTTCCTCAATATAGATGACCAGCAAATACAAAGATGTAAACCATAGACATGAGCTCCTTTTCCTCCATAGCAGACCTCTCCCTCACCTATGCGCTATTCACAAGTGAGTGTAGTGTGTTTAAATGAGGAACACACCTCCTCTATTTATACACATCTCCGACTTGTCTTTTATATTAACTAGGTCAGCCCCAACTTAACCACTGGGTTAAACACCCCATTACAATTGACTGGGCTGACCCCTCTAAGGTGGTCTAATAACCCTTTGACCCACATAGTACATACAGGGCCGACCCCCACTAGGGAAGTCTAATAACCCAAGTTAACACATTCCGACGGAGGAATAAACATCTCCGGATATACAATAAGGTCTTCACGGAGGAATGAAACATCTCTGGAATAATAAAGTGCAAATATAATATTCTTAGAAGTTACAATATTTCAACATTGATATGGTAGAAGAATAAGATGTTACTTTGGATGCAAAATATAGTGAAACAAAAGAATAAAAATTTGGCTCCATATTGGTAGAAAAACACGGTGCAAAAAATGAAGCAAGAATTGGTGCAAAATTAGAAGTCAAAATTGGTGCATATTGGAAGTAAAACGTGGTGCAAAATGGGATGCTAAAGTGGTAGCACATATGGATGCAAAATTGGATTCTAATTTGGATGCAAATATGGTGCGAATGTAAATGAAAACATAAATGTTAACACGATGCTTTTAAGGATGCAAATAGGGCACTTATGGGGATGTCATTTAGGAAGTAAAAGATGACGATCTCTAGGAATAAAAATAGGATTTTATTTAGGAAGCAAACCTCGTCGTCATTTAGGAAGCAAAATTGGACACTATTCTGGAAGAAAAAAATGGTCTCTATTTTAGACATCAGAAAGGATGCTATCTAGGAAGCAAAAAAAGATGTTATTTAGACTCTTTACATTTTGTCCATGACGCATCCCATTTAGCGTCTACTTTTACCACTTAATGAAAAAAAAAATACACTAAAAAGGGATCCTAAATGGGACACTAATTCCAGGATTTGTTGTAGTGACTATTTCCATTTACTTCCTTCAAATCACCATCTAGAAATTCTCTTTTATAATTGAAAAAAGTACTTATTTTATTCCATGACATTTTTTCCATGCATTTTGGCACACTTCTAATGTATCAACTTTCATTTTAAAGAATTTTTTTTCCAGTTCTCCTTGGCCTGAAATAGGTGCATTAGTTGTAAGAGAATTCAATACAAATCCTATTTTTGAATTTTCATTCAGTTCTCTGAATTTTTTGATACCTTCCATCATTGGATGTAATGGAATTTTTGAAATACATGAGTTTGAACAACAATATTCCTTGTTTATTTTCTCAAAGAATGAATTATCATCAATTGCTTCAGTGAATTTTAAACACAACTTCCTTTTAGAAGATGCAATTCCATTTTGATGGTTTATAGAATCGTATGGCCTTTTTTTTGCAAGTTCTATATTGACATATACATCATCATTGATTGACATGTTGTTGATTACCATCTACAAAGTACATGCTTCAAATGCCTCCCAAAAGTCAACCATTTTGTCTTCTCCATACTTCCTTAATATCACATACATAAGGGAATTATGAAGGCCAAAATAATAATTTGCAGGCCATCTGAGAGAACCTTCAACGAAAACAAAATTCTCACGATTGCAATAAAATTTATAAATTAAAACTCCAAATTCATTACCATTCAATGGTTCAAAGTGCACCACATCTTTTTATAAAACATTTGAAACAATTCCCCTGACAATATAATTTGGATTTAAGGAACACCGATGAATTAAATTTACCTTTTCTCCCACAAAATTAATATTGTGATTTTGATTGATTTGTCTCTCTAAACCATCAAATTGATCAACCTTTCCAACATACAATATTGAAATTGTATTTTAATCCTTTAGGTATTCTATTGGCCAATATATGAGGATTCCAACATTTAACTCTAAAGAACAAGAAGAACAAGGAAACACTAATTCCTTCACAAGATTACCAAATGAGAAATATCCCAAAATCCTTCTATCAAATGAATCACTCTCATCAAAATTTGTTACAAGGCCTCTGGCAATACAATCCTTCTGTTTTGGACGTCTATGAAGCAGTTCCACATTTCTAAGTAGAAATAATAAACAACTTTTGTAACGACTCCAAAAATTCATACTAATTTTTTATTTTGTTCTTAATCTCCGCTCAACGACATACTCCTATTGAACTATTTAGTTCTAGCGGTGTGATATTTTTATAACAATTTTGCTATTCATTTGGGGGTCATTGAAATCTAATATTTTTCTTTGGTCAATTCAGAACTCATATACATTACTTGTCAATATGCATGTCAATATAACCATTAAATCTAAACCCCTTATTTAATGTCCGTATGCCCATACACACACACACACACACACATTTTTTTAAAAGAAAACTATTAATAAATATTATCAAAACCTATACTAATATTTATTAAAATTTTCACTTATTATTAATTTCATTATTATCTATGCATTGCCATAATAGAATATATATATATATATATATATATATATATATATATATATATATATATATGAAATAGATTAAATGGTCGTTGTTATGTGTGTTGGCTTGGTTTTGCAACCAAGCTTTGTGCAATGGGCACCTATCAACAATGTGATAGTAGTTTCAATATAGAAAGCAAAAACGATTATGAATTAAATCTAAATCTAAACTAACATGTGCATATAACAAATAAATTTAAAAACAATTCATGAAAAGAACAAGAAATAAAAGAATAGATGTTTTGTATTAAGATACCTCAAATGGTGAGGATTTGTGTTGAGCAACTCCAAGGGTGAGTAGCTCCAAGCTCCAATGGTCTCTTCTCCAAGATGCTGAAAAATGGCCAAAAGTCTCATGAGAGATTTTGACAGCGTGAGAATAGGATGATGGATGGATGGAAAGTGAGGAGCCCCTACCACCTTTTTATAATTTTTGGTGGTGGGGAATACCATTATGGTTTTGAGGAAACCAATGGTATTGACCAACATGGTTTAGGTACCTTTTTCCCTCCTTTTTCCTTTTTTGAATATTTTGAATATTTTTATTCCCTTTTTAATATTTTTGGGAATTCTGGACCCTTTTTGAGGGTTTTTTATGCTTTTTGAGGAAAAATATTCATTTTGAGGGGAAAAAGGGGTGTATTATGGTCTTTTGGTGACCTTTTGATGGCTTTAGAGGCTCAAATGGTGAAAAAGTGGACAAATGGGTCATGTCAAAATGGAAATGAGCTAGTGAGCACTTTTTGGGTGTTAACAATGTGCCTAGCCATATGACCCATTAGATCGTGGCTAGGCATAGCCTATACATACCAATGCCGAAAACAATATTTTTACTTGGCTTAACTAGTCAACCTACTAGGTCATGATTAGTCATAACATATTGACTTTAATATAAGGTTTATCATATGATTATATGTTGGATGAGAGTGGCTCTTGACTGGCCATTGGATTTTTCTTAGCCTAAGCCTAACACCCTACCTTTCGTAATACGCAGGTGTATAAGGTATGTGATTAACAAGATCAAGGGGTCAAAGGGACCTTCCCTAGAGATCACCACTTCATCTGCATGCAACGTAAACACTTTCACGATCGAGCACTTGATAAAGTAGACTTTGGTAAAGTGGGTTTGATCCTTCCCACCGGTATTTTTCTTCCTGCATTTATGTGGATAACGACATATAGGTGTTGAAGGTCTAAAGGAGTGGGCCTTGCCTAGGATCCAAATTCCACCTGGTCAGTACTAGCACTATCATTAAAACTTGAAGTGCAGTTCATCGAAATATTGAACTCCATTGGTTATTCGAGATAGTTCTAGCATATTTGCATTTTGTTTGAGGGGAGGAGATGCTCTTCCTCCTCCATGCATTCCCTATAGTTCAGATCCTTCGATTCACAATCTTTTTTTTTATTAACAATGGAAGAATTCTTTTCCAAACTATTGTATATTGATGGTGGAATATAGTGGTAAAGGTTCTATTTGGTAGTTTGATTATATCTATCAGGGTTTTACATAGAAGTTTCTAGGGACAAAGCTACGTCCTCCTCGGCTCTTGACGTTGTTAAGACCATTTAGTCGTCACGTTTATTTACTTGGTTTATGGTTTGGTTTTAACTTCTTTATTATAAACATTGTATACATATATGTATTAACCCTGTCACATTGTTTCGTTCGCAAGAAAGTTGTGAGGTTAAACTTGGTCAATGCTCAATCGAGGTTGACATAAGAGGAACTATAGGATCGGGTTATCCCACATCCATTCATGTCTTTACTCACTTATACACCTACAAGGGTTAGTTATAATGATAGTTTAATTATCAGGGGCCTCATCTGTGTGCAAATACATGGCTAGGCTTCGACTAGCTGTTTGTAAAATCAATGCTATGATGCATATACTATAATGATACATTTGGTTTTAATACAAATACATTTCTTGTTAATGTTTTGCATAGGGTTTAAACCCCATTCTTCTGAATCATATTTATTTTGTTACTGGGTTATTCTTTAAGCAATAGGGTTATGGTTTAGTTATTCACTGTGTATATTAACAATTATGCTTAGGACGGAGTCATAAAGGATTTCTCACATTTGTATCTTGCCTCATTTTGATTTTACTTATGTTATAGTGAATTGATGCAGGAGCATCCTTCCTTCAGAACCTTATACTCTTAATCATACCTAGAAGGGGTCTTCATTTTCTGAATTAGTGGTCTTTGATGAAATATTGTAAATAATGCTATGTTTTAAGTGTGATTCTAGATGGGTGATGAGTCACTAGGTGAGTGATGAGTCATTGAGTAATTCATTAGGTGAGTCATGTAACCAAGTCCACAACTGATGGAAGCATTCAATGAAGATCAAAGGATATCATGAGCGAGTCATAGAGATAGGGTTAAGTGTTTTCTAAAATTAGATAACAATTGCTATGCATTAGGAGATTGTTGAATGTAATGTGGATCTGAACCAGAATTGGTTTTAGATTCCTTCTGTATAAATGTATGAGCCTACGAGGCATCAAAGGGATCCAAACAATGTAAATCTATCTAGAGTGTGGCCAAAACAATGTAAATCAGGCTAGGGGAAGTGATCCTGCTTGTATAAGGTTTCTTATGTGTGAATGAAGAAGGACCATTATGCATATCTCTGTAGAAATGCATGAATTGTATCTTAATTGTGATAGAAGGATAGTCCTTTCTATGTGTATGATTCCATAAATTGAATGATTGATGAACCTATTAATTGCATGACAAATCTGTGTGTATGCAGTAGCCCGAAAGTAGGGTTTTAGAGAATTGAATGTCGCAGGAGATTGTTTGACTGATCTCTGTGTATGAGTGAACAAAGTATCGTTAACAAAGATCCCCAGAATCCGAAGGATGGGTGTAATCATTTGAATACAAGGTGTGTGAAATTGATCATTTCACTGATCAATTTAACGAGATCATAGCTTCGATCTATCAGAGAGAACAAATAAGACAAAAGAGATCCCATTCTAAAAAGGAGGAAAATTTTGGATGGTTAAGATCAGAAGAGGGAGCTCGATGGTCTAAGAAAGATCCCAGAAGACCAAAGTACAAGTTTGTTAAAGTCGAGACAAGCAGAGATCGGACGATGGAGATCGAGACTGAAATGATCGACGACCCATATGGTATTTCGCTGAGGTGAAGTGAGTGGGAGATAGAGCTCTGAAATTCAAAGTGAGAGTTCTATGTTGAAAGTAGATCAACGGACGAGAGGAAGCCGCGAAATGATCAATGGATCGCAAAGGATTTTGTTGGAGAAAGAGCTCGAAGGTTAATGTAAAATACGGACGTGAAATCACCATCAAATATACCCTAAGTCAATCTGGATCCGACGGTCCAAAGTGTTGCGAAAGGGTTGTTGTGGGAGGCAATTGCGGAAGCCGATTGTGGAAGGGAGTGCATAAGGCACACCCGCAATTGTGGAAGGAGCGTTGTGGGAAGCTAATTGTGGAAGGAAGTTTGTGGAAAGGTGAGACCCGAAATTCTTATGTAATATAGTTCACTGACAATTTGAAGTCTGTCCTTCAATGACCACTGTGGAAGAAAGACTTAGTTGTTTCTGCTAAGTTCAAGGTTCTACTAAACTTGAAACCCACACTAAACCTAGGATAAGCGGGTTGGATTGGTTTTTTTGATCCCACCTTGCATCATTTTGTATCAGATCTTAGGTTTGTGGTTCTTCCTGATACCACATCATTTGGTATCAGAGCACAGTTTCTCTCTTGGAATTAGATCTACAATATAATATTGCAGTAGACATAAGATTGGTATGTTTATCAGATTCGAGAGCAAAAAAAAGATTCTTTGTACACTGAAAGGAGATCAAAGCAGCATTTGCATCCAGGTTGAAGAAGAATATGAGAGAAAAGGAATTGAAGTTGCCACGAAGGAAACATAGGTAAATTGAATTTTGATTTTCAATTTATCTTGAAATTGAAGAGTGGCAATTGAGATTGAGAAAATTTGTCAAGTGGAAGTATTCAGAGTTGAAGAATTCAGGGCATATATTGGTCCAAAGGAGCTATATCCAAAAGGAGAATGATAAGATATTGGTACATATCTTATAAGAGATTGATTGATGTGTTTATTAACTCTAGTTTGCAATTATTGCAGATTGAAGCCTGTTATAAGGTTGTTAGTAGCAAACATCTTGAAATCTATGACAGAGAACATTTGTGTTCTTGATGAGAAGAGTTTGTGAACTCTTAGAGAAAAGAAGAAGTAGTAGAAGAAACTAATGAACCAACATGGGTTGGACAAGAAGGGGACAAGTTGAATGTTCTCAGAGAGGAAGTGGATCTGTAGAATCCAAGAGGAGCAAAAGAAGTTGCTGAAGAGGTTCTAGAGGAGAAGAAACCAAGGATACCAAAAGGACAAGCTCAAGGAGAGATAGCTTGTTCAGGTATGAGTTAGTAGGTATGAAGACTTGCAGAGGGAAGTGGTGAGCTCCGAATATGGATGCCTAATGAGGGCAACTATACTAAGAGCCTACTTTAATTATCAACCCGGGGGACTACAAACTTTAGAGGTGCATGCACTATCTGTGCTCTTATAGGATAATCTTTGTCATGGTTGGGTATCAGTATCAGTGTTTTAAAGGTTGCCTACTCAATACATAAAACTGTTTATACTAGGGAATTAAATACTAGGAAACAGTAAATCTATTTTAAAGAATTAAAATACTAAAAGCAGTAAATATATTTTTAAAGAATTAAAATACTGAAAGCAATAAATCTATTTTAAAGAATTAAAATACTAAAAGCAATAAATCTATTTTAGAGAATTAAAAGTTCTGAAAGTGAAAGAGATATTCCTATGAATCTACCTAATGCAGAATGGTGAATCTAGACTATGAAAGTGAAATACCATAACAGATCTATTCTAAATTAAAGAAAGCAAGGTCTATAACTACTTATGCATAAAAATAGAATTCTAATCTAACATCTCATGCTACACATCTATTATTAAGAAATTAAAGCAATCAATCTCGAGAAGCAATTAATCATGATGGGAAACATTCATAAGCCTTAGATCTAAATCATGATTGTTGAAGGCAATGCTAGTATATATGGAATCGTTATTTAAAATGTGCATTGGAAGAAAGCAGTTACAAGACTACTAAAACCGTATTGCTGAACTACAAAACGTATTATAAATTACTATAGAATCAAGACATCATTCAAATGCTTCCATATGCGATATAAATTTTCATCACTGTAAAACACATAATTGGAAATACCTAAAAAATGGAAATCCCCTAACTTACGTGTTGGAGGGGCCCTCTCCAACCTGTACTCAGGAGGAAAAGAAACTTATAGACGCTGAATGGGATTTAACATCAATCTTCCATTAAAATATAAACTCCATGTCTTCACAAAAGTCTGGAACTCAGAAGTATCTCAAGAGTGCAAAAATGTAAAAAAATGTTTCTCCAAAAATGTCAACAGAGGCCTCTCGCTACCCGAGAGGTCCATATTTATATGATTCTTAATGTTGAACCTAACTAACTGTCTAAATGCCGATTCTCCTTGAACATGAGTGCGTTCTCTAAAAATCAGGAAACAGGGCGTCGAGCTGCATGATCCCTTAGTCTTCTAGCGTTCGTCCTTTAATGCCCCTGAACCTACTCAATCACGATTGATTTCCACAGAATCAGTTTATTGAATATGCATTTTAAACATAAAGAATAATCGTCAAAATGAACTTCATTAAATAATTAAAGTAAAACATTTTCCCCACAAATGAGTGTGTTTATTCACCATTGCTTGAGCTTGACTGCGGGAAAAAGGTTTATCAAATACCTGAAAATTGGACTCATCATTCTCTCCCATACTTGAAGGATTCACCCATCCTTAGGTGACTTACTCAATTTGTCGACGACCTCCCTAATGTCCCATGCTACCACCCTAGGGATCCCTGCCTGCCTGTGATATCCAAAATTCTGATCCTCCTTGGCCCATGCCCTCCTTTCTTCCTCTTTATTAATCTGTCCCTTGATGACTAGGGAAAGAAAGAATGGGGGATTCAGCCTCATCCCAATCCATCTGAGTTGATTTCTTGCCAGAGATTCCTTATAGAGTGTGGCTTTGAAAAGAGCATCATCAAGCCTGAAGGGGGAGTGAAGTTCTCTTCTTTTCAGATCGTTTGCCACTCTGCTCCACCTTTCCTTAATGGACTCATGAAATTCCTTCTGTGTTCTTCGGAGTGTAATGTCAAAATGAGTCATAGCCTCCTGCTGTTTTGCAAGGAGAATGGGGATTAGTTCCTCGTCCTGGGTGAGGATCCTATGGTTGTAGATTATCCCTTCAGGGTGAGTTGGCTCTGCTCTGATCATCAATGGGGTTTTCCATTTGGATGCGACATAGATATGGTAGTCCTGGGCTCGCTTAATTTTGTGGTTCATCCACGAACATAATTCCCTCAACTGGAAGTCACCCACATATGGGTTTGGCGACCAGTTGGGCGAGCCAAAAACTACGAAATTATGCAAGAAGAATTCACTCAATTGGTCCTTCTCTAGCTCTGTGGAGTTCAAAGATGCATCCATAAACTCTTTGGGAGTGCTTATCTCTATAGGGAGTCCTTGCTTCAACCTCTGGAGCTGGAATTTACCCCATTTCTTTTGTACATAAACTGCATATATTGCCGATGGCGGTCTGAGGTCCCGCAATCTATCATATATGTCAGTAGTGGTGGCCAAAATGTCCTTTAATTTGGTAATATCCTAGTCCTTTTTGGCTAATTCGTTTTGTGCCTCGGCCAATTTTTCTGCTCAGCCAGCTGTAGCTCCCCTACATAATGCATCTTCAGGATTTGTGTCTTCTCAAGTGAGAACGGGGAAGGTGTGGGCTGGCTTCCTGGCCCAATTCTTAACATTTCCAGCTCATTTCTGAGCTTTTCCAATTATGCCCGTGCCTCTTCGAGTTGGGTAACGACCACGGAGTTCTCATTGTGGTCTGGAGGGTTCCCCTGGAAGTTGTCTTGCTCTTGTATGTTCGGCCCTTCTTCTTTATCTTGCATTTCTTGCTCATCCTGCTCCTATTCTATAGTTGGGTCTCTCTAATCTACCCACTAATCATCGTCCCCATTCGACACATTTTGAACAATGGGACTGGGTTCCCTACTCTTTTCCTTGTCTATTCGGATTCAGGATGCTTGGGTGAATCTCTTACTCCTTCTCTTCGGCTCCTGATTTTTGGCAGGAATCTCTGGGTTTGCCTTAGGGGAGTCCTCTCTTGAATGTTTGATTTTTACTAGGGTCTCTGCCACATGGTCCAAGTCAATCTTCCATTTCACCCCTGATGCAGAGGCAGCTCTGTTCATTTCTCCTGGTGGTATGCTAGCTGTGGGTGTACTTTTCATCCTTTGAACATCTTCTGCGGATACCAGCATGAATTCTTCCCATGAAAGCTCTGGTAATTGCACCTTTAATTCCTCGCAAACGATTAACTTGATTATCCCATGATGGGCCAAGGCATCCTCCTTACCTTTAGCCACCTTCTTGCTCATTTCTGCTAGGGATTGGAGTAGGTAAAATGGAATACTAATGTTGTTGTTTGGTGGATGATGGGTTTTGTGTCTTAACAGCTCTAGGATCCGAAAATGAAAGATGGGAACATAGCTTAACCTACCAGAGCATGTGATGTACCTCAGAACAATTTCAGCCACGTCCTCCCATGGTGCTGGCATGGAGAGTCTTTCGACTCCATTTTTGTCTTCGTCATAGACCTCTCCTTGCTCGAGGAAGGCTGTTTTGCTTCTTGGTTCACCTCCCTATCATCCCTACTCCAATGCAAACCTCTCTGTAGTCCAGTGTATTTGGAAATTACATCCTCATCAATCTTAATACGTAACCCCTTCACTCGGGTGACGTACTGTTCATCCTTAATATGTTTGAAGTTTCTTGCAAACTCCTGAGCTACCCCTGTATCGTATCCTTTTAGTCCAAGGATGAAAGGCATCCAGCCTGCATTGCGAATGATCTACAAGATTCTCAAGCTCTGATAAATGGTGTTGTGATCCTCTGGTTCACTTTTCTTGAAACCCTTTGTCATTTTAGAAACTTCTTTATGATCAGACAAAACCAGAACTTTGGAATGTGGTTTATACCCTCAACTGGTCGGGCTCTGCCTACAGGGTCGAGGATTGCAATGCTGGCTGAGTGAGGGCACTAACTTTTTGGTTTGTTGCTTCTTGGGAATTCCGAGAGGTTTCTTATATGCAAAATCATGGAAGATTGTGCAGCCTTAATTATGGTCTTTCCGCACCTGTCCTTTCCATCATTCTTGTAATTGCCATTTTTAATCCCTTTTTCCCCATGATCGATCTTTGTACTTCATATGATGAGGGTTGTGATCATGATTTGGTGAGGGTGACAGGACTTAGGTAGCGATCATGACTTATTAAGGTGACAGGACTTAGGTAGCGATCATGACATATTAAGGTCATTCTACCATGCTGCCGATTTAAAATAGAAGCTGTCCTCAGCTGACTAGAAACGAATGTAGTATGGGATAATGTTTTACCTTAAGAATAAAATAAAATCATTCTAGAGATTACCTTGCTATGTATGCGTACCTGCATTGATGATCTGGTGCGTTTTTCATGGATGGCGGATTCTGTAGTAGATTTCTGCATGTGAGTAGTTACATGTGTGGGCTGCTTTTTCCTTTTTGCTCGTTTGAATTTGCTGAACTGGCTTCTTTTGAAAGTTGTGCCAGTTGTTGATACGACTCATGTGATGATGCTTCATATTGGATGATTGAATGGCAGTATGTGACTAGCTCTCTTGAATAAATTGCAGGCTCGCGTGAGTATGTTGAAAAGAATGGAATGGCGCGTTTGAAGAATTCCGTAGTAGTTGATTGTTGATTGCTGAATGTAGACGTGGTTGGCTCGCTTGAGTGTTGATATGTAATGTATCTGGCTTGCTTGAATCGAATTGCAAGCTCGCTTGAGTGCTGCTATGTAATGTATCTGGCTCGCTTGAATTGAATTGCAGGCTTGCTTGAGTGCTAATATGTTCGTGGATGCTTCATATTGGATGTTTTTTCTCTTTTTTCTCTTTTTTCTTTTTGTCTTTTTTCGGTTTTTTTTCTTTTTGTCTTTTGTCCTTTTTGTCTTTTTTCTTTTTTCTCTCTTTTTTTTAAATGAGTTGAATTTCACTGATTTGTCGCATCCTTTATTAGCATCAATTGTTGCTGGTAGAATTGCTGTGTAAATTATTCTTTTGACTGTGGTTTCTTGTAAAGTTTTAGGCGATGCCCATTCACTATCATGTGGAACTCCTCTTCATCAATTGTAATAATTCTCACAGCTCCATTTTCATAAATCTTCTATATAATGTAAGGTCCAAGCCATCTAGTGGTTAGCTTCCCTTTGAATGTGTGAAATCTGGAGTCGTAAAGTAGTGCCCAATCACCTTCATTGAACTTTTTATCCTTCAGATGTTGGTCATGCCATTTTTTTCTTTGTTGTTGGATGATTTCGATATGTGTAAGTGCTTGTTGGCGGTGCTCATCCAATTGATTCAGCTGTAGCATGCATTCTTTTTTAATTTCGGATAGATCCATATGTAAATCTGCTGCAATTCTTAGTGTTTTTATTTCAAATTCGATTGGCAGCATGACCTTTTTTTCATAGACTAGTTCATAAGGTGTGAATCCCGTAGTTGTTTTCCATGTAGTATTGTAAGCCCAAACTGCCTCACTAAGTCTGTCAGCCCAATCCTTTTTGTGAATTTGGACAGTTTTTGTCAAGATTCTCTCTAATTCCCTGTTGGTTACCTCAGCTTGACCATTTGCTTGAGGGTGGTAGGAGGATGACTGTCTGTTCTTTACATTGTTTATTTTCATCAAGTCTTCAATTAAATTTGATGTAAATTGTGGGCCCTGATCAGAAACTACTTCTCTTGGCACCCCAAACCTATAAAAGATCTGCTCAGTAAAGAATTTGGCCACATTGGTTTCATTTGCAGTAGCCAGTGCTGCTACTTCTGTCCATTTTGTAAGGTAATCAGTGCATACGAGGATATAGCTTTTCTGATTTGACTGTGGGTTGAATGGGCCAACAAATCAAATCCCCACTTTTCAAATGCCTCCAAGGAGATTTGTGGATGGAGTGGCATCTCTTGTTTTTGTGTTGGTTTTCCCATTCTCTGGAAATCATCACTGTGTGAAACATATTCGTAAGTAACCTTGTGGAGTGTTGGCCAATGATATCCTGTTTGCAAGATCTTGTAGGTTGTCCTTTTTGCAGCATAGTTTCCTCCACAAGGTTCATTGTGGGTGGCATGCATTATGTCATGTACTTCATCTTCCCTAATGCACCTTCTAAGTATTTGATCTGGTCCCTGTTTAAAAAGCATTCCTTCTATCCATGTGTATGTTGCACTTTGTCTTATTACTTTTGTCTTTTCTTTATAACTGTAATGTTCTGGAAACTTCCTGGATACTAAATAGTTTGCTATGTCAGCAAACCATGGGCTTCTTGTTGATATGGAAAAAAGGTACTCATCAGGGAAGTTATCTTGAACCAATTCATTATCTTTTCCATGTGTGACTCTTAACAAAAATTCGGCTACCACATTATGCTTTCTTGGTTTATCTATTATAGTAATGTCAAATTCTTGTAGAAGTAGCATCCATCTAAAATTCTTGCACTAGTATTAGGCTTGTTCATAAGATATCTGATTGCTGAGTGGTCAGTGTGGATAAAACTTTGGTATCCTGTGATGTAATGCCTGAATTTATTGATTGCATGTATGAGTGCTAGAAATTCCTTCTCTATGACTTTGTAGTTGAGTTCTGCCCCCGCCAAATTTTTGCTTATATAGTATATGGCATAGGGTTTCTTGTCTCATTCTTGTCCAAGCACAGATCCGATGGCTTTATCTGATGCATCTGTGTGGATGTGAAATGGAACTTCCCAGTTTGGTCCTTGGAGTACTGGTGCTGTGATTGTTTTCTGCTTAAGACTTTCAAATGCTGTCATGAAATTGTTTGTCCATATGAACTCATTGTCTTTTGTGAGAAGTGCAAACATTGGGGCAACAATTCTCCTATAATTTTCAATAAACCTTCTGTAGTACCCTGTCTGTCCAAGGAAACTTCCCACATCCCTTTGTTTGACAGGTGGTGGCAGCGTTCTGATTACTGAGACTTTGGCTTGATCAACCTCTATCCCTCTTTGTGATATATGATGTCCTAGAACAATGCCTTCTTCCATTAACATCCTGCATTTGTCATTGCTTAGGCACAAGCTCATTTCAATACATTTTTTTAATACTAATTCAAGATTGTTCAATTCCTGGTCAAAGTTCTGTCCATAGGGTGTGAAATCATCCATGAAGACTTCCATTTTGTCATTTATAAAATCAAAGAAAATACTCAATATGGCTCTTTGAAATGTCGCTGGGGCGTTACATAAACCATAGGGTAGGACCCTATAGGCATAAGTTCCCCATGGGCATGTAAAGGTCGTCTTATCTTGATCAGCTGGGTGTATTAAAATTTGGTTGTACCCACTGAAACCGTCTAAGAATGAAAATACTTGTTTCCATATAATGTATCTAGCACCTGATCTATAGATGGAAGTGGAAAGTGATCTTTCTTGGTTGCTTTATTTAGATCCCTATACTCCACACAAATTCTCCATTTGCCTCCTTTTTTGGGTACTATAACTAGTGGTGAGACCCACTCACTATCAGATATTGGATAGATGAACCCTGCATCTAATAACTTTTGTAATTCCACTTTGACTATGTCTTTTAATGTAGGGTTCAACCTTCTTTGAGGTTTCCTGATAGGAGTAGAACCTTCTTTGATGTAAATGTAGTGTTTGTAGATATCAGGATGTATTCCTTTCATGTCTGCATATGTCCATGCAAATGCTTTACTTTGTTCTTCTAGTATCTTCATTAATTTCCTTTCTTGCTATGGTTCCAAATTGGAATTTAAGTTGATTGTTCTGCCAGGGTGAATTTCCACGACTTTTACCTTTTCAATCTGTTCTTCCAGTACTTCTGTCCATAAGTCATCCATGTTCTGTTTTGAACTGTCACCTTTTTTTGTGGAAAAAAATTATTGATAACATGATTGTTAGAAGATACATTTTGTATAAATCTATCTATATGTCCATCTTCGTCTATTGCATTTAGTGATATTGCAGCATCAATTGTTAGGATAGGTCGGAGGTTGTGATTTGGTGTGTTCTTGTAATCATCAGTCCAATTTTGATATTCTAACTCTGAAGATTTCATTGCTGGTGGGTAGATTGTGATTTTCTTCCTGGCATGCCCACTGGTGATTGTCAAGCGTCTGCAGTTGCTAACCAAGGTCTACCTAGTATAATTGGATAGCCACTAAATTTGCTTTTGATTTCAATTATTATAAAATCAATTGGGTATTCCCAGGATTCAATATTGATCATAATGTCTTCTAGCATTCCTTCGGGTTTCACAGTGGATGTGTCTGCTAGTTGGAGTACTGTTGTGGTTGGTCTGACCATTGATTGGAGTCCCAGGTATAACATGGTTTCCTTAGTCATGACATTGATCGCAGCTCCCAAATCTATTAAGCTTTTATTTATTTGCTTGTTATTTATGGTGATGTTTACTACAGGACTACCAGGATCAAGATATTTAGGGTTTATTATGACACCCAGCATTAAATCGACCAATTGTCCCACTACATTTATAGTTGGTGGGTCACGCTTTCTCCTTCCTGGTTTCTTTAGGCAATTCTCCCTAATAAATTTGTTGCAGATGGGAACATCCCTTATGGCTTGTAAAATCAGGATTTGGATGTTTAAGTGCTTGAATTTGTTTAAAATTGTATTCTCTTCCTCTTCTTTTGTACTTTAGACTAGTTTTTCTGGAAATGAAGGGTTTCTGTTGCGTGGGAGTGGTTGGGTTTCGTCCTCAAGAGGGTATGATTCGTCTAGATGTTGAACATAGGGTTCTGCTGTTTGTTCTTGAATTTCAAGTTGTTGGATGTTGTGTGGGGATGTATTCTGCAACGATTTTCCAGATCGCAGGTTTATTTCGTTTATTTCGTTTATTTCTATGGTGTCTACAACATAGGTAGGGAATTGTGTGATATCAACATTATATGTCTGTTGCTGTTGTGGAGGCCTATTATTATTAGGATTTGGGATTGGTTGGGATGGAATGGGTGGAGGTCTAGGGGGTGGCTGAGGTTGTGGGGGTGGCATAATAAGTGGTTGTTGTAATGGCGCCCTCCAATTTGATGGATGGGGGTATTGATTTGCATAATTTGTGGTGGTTGGAAAAGGTGGGGTATTGAGGATAAGATGGTGGATAATACGGTTGTTGATATGATGGTTGATATGTTTGTTGATTCTGTTGCCATTGGTTTGGATTTGCCTATGCTTGCCATGGAGTTGGTGCAGAGTTCCAATTTGACTGTCCTTGATTATAGTAGGCTTGATTGCTCTATTGATATGGTCTAACAAAATTATTCCTCCTTTGATTTATAAAACAGAGCTATTCTATTGAACCTTCAGCTGCTGGGTCTTGAATAGCCGCCTTACATGAGGGTAAGAGGGGACATTTATCAGTGGAATGGTCATCAGTGCAAAGACCACATACTTCTATTGTGTTCAAGGTGCACTGCCCCTTCTCATGTTTTTTTCTACAACGAGGGCAGAATACTGCCAAGGCTTGGTTAATTTCATCATGCTTCTTTTTTATTTGAAGAGCATCAAGTTGCATGGCCAGAGATTGCAGGATGTCAGTCTTCATGTCATATAGCAGGTTTCCTAAATCAAATTTTGTAAGTGTTGGTCCTGAAGATGTTGATCCACCAATAGATGTGTGTGTATCCCTTGTCTCATTCTTAGTTTTCCTAGATCTAGAGTAGTTTTTGAAGATTTGCAGTTTCTGGTCAAAATATTTTTGGAATATATATCCATCTCCTAGAATATTTAAGACTTCAAAATTCTCTTCTTTTACACCTCTAAGAAGGACAAGTTTTAGTGATTCAAGATCCAAGGTGCAATGACTGGCTCGTTTGTAGCTGAGTTGAAATATTTGGGCATAATCTTCTAATGACTCTCTTTCTCCTTGTTGCATCCTAAATATTTCATCCCTGGTGTCTTTGGCCTTGCAGTAGTCCCTATATTTTTCTAAGAATGCATGTTTCATTTGATCCCAGCTAAAGATACTATTCCCTTCAAGGCTCAAGAACCACCGAAGTGATAGGTCTTTCAGTGTGGAAGGAAAAAGCCTTAGCTTTTGTGCATCAATAGTGTAATCAAATGATCTACAAACTACCTCAAATTCAAACAGGAATGTGTCAGGATATTCTGAAGTCAAACCATGGAAGTTTGGTAGATTATTAGGATTGATGTTCTTCATCCTGGCATCTCCAAGAGGTATGCTAATGGGAAAGGTGAAAAGCTCCCTAGGTTACTCCTCTTCGTTTGCCATTGTGGTGTTGAGCTGGAACTAGTAGTGAAGTTGCTTCTGTTTGGATCGAATGTGGATTCAGTTTCATTTTCAGAGTGTAGAAATTCAAACTGAGAATGGTTAGAACTATTATTACCGTTGTTTCTCATGGAATGCTTGGGCAGAAAGCGGCCAAACCTATCCCTTTTCCGACGAGGCATTCATTGGTAAAAATAATATTTATGTTTTTGTTTTATGTGATTTTTATTTTCTTTTTGTGTTGTTTTTAGGTGATGTCTCCTAAAATATTTAGCACCTCCCCGGCAACGGCGCCAAAAAGTGGTGAGCTCCCAATATGGATGCCTAATGAGGGCAGCTGTACTAAGAGCCTACTTTAATTATCAACCCGAGGGACGTACAAACTTTAGAGGTGCAGGCACTATCTGTGCTCTTATAGGATAATCTTTGTCACGGTTGGGTATCAGTATCAATGTTTTAAAGGTTGCCTACTCAATACATAAAACTATTTATACTAGGGAATTAAATACTGGGAAACAGTAAATCTATTTTAAAGAATTAAAATACTAAAAGCAGTAAATCTATTTTTAAAGAATTAAAATACTGAAAGCAATAAATCTATTTTAAAGAATTAAAAATACTAAAAGCAATAAATCTATTTTAGAGAATTAAAAGTGTTGAAAGTGAAAGAGATATTCCTATGAATCTACCTAATGCAGAATGGTGAATCTAGACTATGAAAGTGAAATACCATAACAGATCTATTCTAAATAAAAGAAAGCAAGGTCTGTAACTACTTACGCATAAAACTAGAATTCTAATCTAACATCTCATGCTACACATCTATTATTAAGAAATTAAAGCAATCAATCTCGGGAAGCAATTAATCATGATGGGAAACATTCATAAGTCTTAGATCTAAACCATGATTTTTGAAGGCAATGCTAATATATATGGAATTGTTATTTAAAATGTGCATTGGAAGAAAGCAGCTACAGGACTACTAAACCGTATTGCTGAACTACAGAACGTATTATAAATTACTACAGAATCAAGACATCATTCAAATGCTTCCATATGCGATATAAATTTTCATCACTATAAAACACATAATCGGAAATACCTGAAAAATGGAAATCCCCTGACTTACGTGTTGGAGGGGCCCTCTCCAACCCGTACTCAGGAGGAAAAGAAACTTATAGACGTTGTCTGGGATTCAACATCAATCTTCCATTAAAATATAAACTCCATGTCTTCACAAACGTCTGGAACTCAGAAGTATCTCAAGAGTGTAAAAACGTAAAAAAATGTTTCTCCAAAAATTTCAATAGAGGCCTCTCGCTACCCAAGAGGTCCATATTTATATGATTCTTAATGCTGAACCTAACTAACTGTCTAAATGCCGATTCTCCTTGAACAAGAGTGTGTTCTCTAAAAATCAGGAAACAGGGCGCCGAGCTGCATGATCCCTCAGTCTTCTATGCGTTCGTCCTTTAATGCCCCTGAACCTACTCAATCACACTTGATTTCCACAGAGTTAGTTTATTGAATACGCATTTTAAACATACAAGAATAATCATCAAAAACGACTTCATTAAATAATTAAAGTAAAACATTTTTCCCACAAACGAGTGTGTTTCTTCGCCATTACTTGAGCTTGACTGCGGGAAAAAGGTTTATCAAATACCTGAAAATTGGACTCATCAGGAAGGCTTGGGGGCAGTCCACAAGTGAATAAGATGAAGTTCACGGAGAAAGAGGAAATGGAAACAATGACTATTGAAGGTCATTGTAGAGGTTCAAAAGAAAGCTAAAGTAGGAGAAAAGATGCCAAGGAAGAAGACATCAAAAGGATGAGTCAGGAGAAGTATGACAGAGAATTAGTTGACATAGGATTGCAGCTTATTCATTTAGAGAAGTTGCTACAGAAAGAAGACCAGAGGTATGGTTGGATAATGAATAAGAAGAAAGTGATATGGAATTCACTACAAGTGAAGCTAAAGAAAAAGATGTCTACCATATTGAAGGAATAACTCCGGCAAACTGAGTCTAAGATGGAAGTTTCATATTGTGAACCAAAACAGGGAAGCATCCTTGGAGAGTATGAAGATGAAGAAAAAGAGAGACTAACTGAAAGTCTCATGGGTTCTTTAAGAAGTGCAGGTCAACTTATGGGAGAGATGACAATGAGGCTAAATGAGACCAAAAGGTCTTATGTTTTTGAAACTAATGATTTGGTTATGATTGCAGGTTTTGTTGCAGATGATAGGAAATCTTTTGAAATTGTCTCAAAAATGGATGAATCCAAATATGATGAAGAAGGTCTCTCAAGTGAGGAAACGTTTGAAGTGTTGAAGCAAAAGGAACTCATTGATGAGTTGCTTGATGGAGGAAAACAATCAATTGAAGATGTTATGAAGATGAAGGAAGACAAATAAATGTTCAAAGACATTTACATAGGGAAGGATCAGAATTACATTCTGATGAAGGAATAAATTAAAAAGTCATATTGGACTGTCAGAGAAATTGAAGAAGGAGAAGATATGCTTTCCAAAATCATAGAAGTAGAACATAATTTTGTTGTAAGAGAGGATGAGATGGTATCTTATAAAGGCATTCAAGATGAAAATTGTATGCATCCTATAGCTCAGACTATTGGAGAGAAAGATGTTGATGAAGAAAAGAGGAGGATGCCAGGAAGAATATCAACGGAGACTTTAGATTCTTATGGTTTTGAAACTAATTATTGGTGTGTGCTTGCAAGTATTGAAGAAAGTGAAGGCATACCGAAAAAGAAATCTGTCATAACAAAGGAAGAGACCATATTGTCTCAAAAGAATGATCACTACCTAGAAGAACTTGTTGTTGCAGAGTTGGCTAATGAAGACAGGGAGGAAATTTATGATCACAGAAAGTATGATGAAGAGTTGGAAATGCTAGAAGATTGGTTGATCAATCCAAGGATTGATAAATATTATTTCTTAATGGGTGCAAGCATAGAGATGTTTAATTGTAAAAATCCCGAAGATATAAGAAAAGAAAGGATACAACAGCTAATGGACAAGAACAACATAATTCAGCCAAAGGAAGAAGAACAAGTTCACAGTAAGCAAGTGTACCAGCCAATGGATAGACTGGACAATGAAATTGAGATGATAAGGATGCTGATGGTGAAGGTGTCTCAGAGAAGACATGAACAGAAAAAGAAGATTTGCATCAACAGAGAAAAGACGCAAAGCAACAGTAGGAGAAAAGTGAACAGGGAAGATTACAAAAGAAATTCTAGTGGGGCATTGTAGCAAAAAGTATGGAAGCCAGGAGAGTTGCAGTCAACAGCAAAATAATAGGACAACCATGAAGCAATTGAAAAGCTTCAGTAGAAATGTTGGGACCCAGGCATATTGAAGATTGAATATTATGACCAAGACGTCATATTTCTTTCTTCCTGGGGATTCTGATGCAGGAGCATATTTCCTTCAGAACCTAATACTCTTAATCATACCTAGAATGGGTCTTTATTTTCTGAATTAGTGGTCTTTGATGAAATATTGTAAATAATTCTATGTTTTAAGTGTGATTCTATATGGGTGACGAGTCACTAGGTGAGTGATGAGTCATTAAGTGAGTCATTAGGTAAGTCATGTGACCAAGTCCAAAACTGATGGCAGCATTCGATGAAGATCAAAGGATCTCATGAGCGATTCATAGAGATAGGGTTAAGTGTTTGCTAAAATTAGATAATAGTTGCTATGAGTTAGGAGATTATTGAATGTAATGTGGATCTGAACCAGAATTGGTTTCAAATTCCTTCTGTATAAATGTATGAGCCTATGAGGCATCAAAGAGAGCCGAACAATGTAAATATGGCTAAAGAGGAGCCAAACAATGTAAATTTGGCTAGAGTATGGCCACAACAATGTAGATCATGCCAGGGGAAGTGATCCTGCTTGTATAAGGTTTCTTATGTGTGAATGAAGAAGGACCATTATGCATATCTTTGTATCAATGAATGAATTGTATCTGAATTGTGATAGAAGGATAGTCCTTTCTATGTGTATGATTCTGTAAATTGAATGATTGATGAACATCTAATTGCATGACAAATCTGTGTGTATGCAACAACTCGAAAGTAGGGTTTTAGAGAATTGAATGTCGCGGGATATTGTTTGACTGATATCTGTGTCTGAGTGAACAGATTGTCGTTAACAGAGATCCCCAAAAGATGAAGGATGGGCGTATTCATTTGAATACAAGGTGTGTGAAATTGTTCGTTTCACTGATCAATTTAACGAGATCGTAGCTTCGATCTATCAGAGAGAACAAAGAATTCATAATAGCTCCCATTCAGAAAAGGAAGCAAATTATGGACGGTTAAGATCATAAGAGGGAGATCAATGGTCTAAGAAAGATCTCGGAAGACCAAAGTACAAGTTTGTTAAAGTCGGGACAAGTTGAGGTGAAGTGAGCGGGAGATAGAGCTCTGAAACCCAAAGTGAGTGTTCCACGTTGAAAGCATATCAACAGATGAGAGGAAGCTGTGAAATGATCAACGGCTCGTAAAATATTTCGCTAAAGAAAGATCTCGAATTTTAATGGAAAATACGGATGCGAAATCATCATCAAATATATCCTAAGTCAATTCAGATCTGACGATCCAAAGTGTTGTGGAAGGGTCATTGAGGGAGGCAATTGCGGAAGCCGATTGTGGAAGGGAGTGCAGAAGGCAGACCCCGCAATTGCAGAAGGAATCCAATTGCGGAAGGAACGTTGCAGGAAGCTAATTGTGGAAGGAAATTGTGGAAGATAATTGCAGAAAGAAGTTTGTGGAAAGGTGAGACCCGAAATTCTTAGGTAATCTAGTTCAACAACGGTTTGAAGTCCGCCCTTCAATGATCGTTGTGGAAGAAACACTTAGTTGTTTCTGCTAATTTATAGGTTCTACTAAACCTGGGATAAGCGGGTTGCATTGGTTTTGCTGATCCCACCTTGCATCATGAATGAATGTAAACAAGAGGGCATATCTCTTCAGAGAGAATTCTTATTATTTGCAAATAAAATAATAATTCTAGGGTTCGAAACGTGGTTTTATCTTTTCATTACAAAGTATATAAATTTACGTTTATGTTTCCAATGCTGGAAATGGCTGTGGGACTTGACCACAAGCCTATGAAAAAATTATATAGTATTATAACATATATTTATGTTACTGGGCGTAGCTGTGAGGCTGAACCCATCCTGGTTGTAATTCTAAAAGAATAACATAATTGTTTGATTTATATTCATTGGTACTTGCATAAGGGATTGAACCTATGGCTCGTCCCTGTTATGATGCATTTTAATTTGTATAATGTAATGTAATTATTAACTGATTACATGAATGTGTTACGACCCTTAGGGAACAATTCACATGGAAATGAAATCATATTATTATTGTATTTTTTGTACAGAGTAATTGTGTTGATATTTATATATGGTGTATGTGTATAATAAAGGACGAGGCCATGAGGCTTGAACCTTATTCTTCATTATTTCAATACATAGTTTATTTGATATAATGGGTTGCCAGTTTATTTGATATAATGGGTTGCCATGGCCATGGGATTTGACCGATCCGTTTTGACTTGAACTTACTTGTGATTATTCGGAATTAGTTTATGTTTTTTAGTTAAAGGTTATGTTAATGATTTCAGTTATTGTTAATATTACTCGTACTCCAATACATATTTATATATATTATTATAATAACACGTGAAATATATCAAGGGCTCTGCCTTGGATTCGAAACCGAATCCTCTCCTATTCATGTTTAGTACGAGTGATTTATCTCCAGGGTTTAGTAACCCATGATAATATTATTTAAACAGTTATAACAATGTTTCTATATTTTAATAAATAATTATTATTTTGCTAATTTTATTTGTGCTTTGTTAACAAATATCCCATGAAACAATATAAACAAAATTAGAATTTAATACAAATTATAATGCTCCTATTATAAACATATAAACATTTAAGTACTTATAAAAGACATAGAACTTGACAAAGCCTTAGCCTTTGCTAATAAGAAAATAAACCTGTGTCTGAATAAATAAACTTGGAATAACAGTTAATAGCATTATAAACAACTATGAACAAATTAGATGAATCATGGGGACATTGCACCATTTAAGTAGGGTAAAGAATATATATACTAGAATAATTAAAAGACCTATTCACTAAAGGCATATATTTAAAAAGAAGGTAATAATCATAATTAAAATGTAAACAACATTAAAATAAGATCAGTAGTCTAAATAAACAGATACATATTATCAGACATAAAATTTTAAATAATAAAAGAATGAACATAGATAGGAAACTTATCATACTTTAAGCATCCAACCGCTTGGGGAACTTCCATGTTCCTTCTAGCCTTAGAAATTGAACAATTCACTGTTCATTCCACAGGTCACCCCCAAGACAGACCAAGCACACTAAGATCAAATTACTTAGGGTTCTATTCTCTATCTTGTTTACTACAACAGAGTAGCCACAAAGTGTTTTTCCAGCTCTGTGTAAATCCGGTAATATCATCCCCCTCAACAAAATCCTTCTTAAACTAACCATATACTATTCAAGGTCACTAAGCACTTAAGGAAATACAAATGAACCTTCTGGTGTACTAAGGATCATTATCCCATGTAATGTCCACTCTCTTCAACTTTCTTTTTAGGAAGAGGGTCTTTTCATATTCAGTTTACTCTCTATCTTAGTAAAGAATCATTGCTCTTTTTTTCTCTCTTTGTCTTATTTTCTTCTCTTTCTTGTTCACGAAGTAGTTAGGTTTTTAGTTCCCTCCATTTCTTTTATTTTTAATTTATTTAATATGTATTTATCCTCAAATTGTTCTAACATTCCATTAACTCTTTTTATGCATTAATTAAAAAATCATCCCCCCTCCTAGTATGCTTGGTCCCTCTTTTAAGTGGTTGTTCCCCAATACTTAGAAACATTGAAGTAGATAAATAATATAAATGATGATGCCATTTATTGCTCTTGATGATCTAGAGTTTCCCCAACTCAACATCAAGTCCAATATAGTGAAATCCAAGTATTCTTTGATGCTCTAGAGTCTCCCGACTCAACATCAAACCAAAGTAATTAAGTCTAAACAACCTTGATGCTCAAGAGTATCTTGACTCAACATCAACCAAAAGTATTTTAAGTCTCTAGGAATTTATTAAAAAGGGTACAAAACATTGGGATATTACAACTTTCAATAATATTATTTTTTTTCTCACTTCCTATTCCAACATTGAATGTCTCATTCACCCCAGCTTTCTTTGTAGATGGCTCATAGAGCTTAGAAATTTGTGATGCATCCCATTCAATAAGAGCGCCTTTGCCTCTAACAAAGTATCTGCACCAACTTATGCATGCAGCAATGGAAGATATCCTTTCAAAACCTTAGTAAAATTTACAACTACACATAGATATTTGATTTCACTATTGTGTAATTTTTTCTATTGAGAAATGCTATTGCTTTAGCAACTTTCAATCCATTGGAAACAAGATCGACATTCATTTTACAATCAAACATTCGAGAAGACATTTTTGAAATCGATAAAGATACCAAAAATGAATTCATATAAATAAAAATACAATTTCACCAATTATGTAAGAGATCTACATTCAAAAATAAATATTAAGTGTAAAACAAACATGGATAGTAGGAAAGTAAAAATTTGACAAATTTGATGTCCAAACATAAAAATATTTGATCATAAATCGTTGTTGAGTAATTACAAATACCAATTTGAATGTGTCTTTCTTTTTAATTTTTAGTAGAAAACTTTTATATGTTTCAAGTCCTATAGCATGACATCAGAGAAAAGTCTAAAAATGGTGAGGACAAGCATGGCATTTTAAATGGGAAAGCATTTGAACCAAATAGAATATACTACACAAGGTGGGTTAAGAGGAAATATTAGGAGACCCTTCATAAAACATAAAATGGGCCACACTTCATTGATAATAGTAATGTTAGCGTTGATGGTTAAGAGGAAATGTCGGCAACCCTTCCTAAGATATACTAATCTAGTACCCATTCGTCTCAGAAATACATGAAAATAAAAAATTGTTAGATATTGCTTACATAATAGTATCATTAAAAAGGTGGTGCAAGAGAAATTATCAAGCGGTTGTTCCCTAGATATAATAATCCAGCCACAATTCCTCCAGTATAGTATCCTTTGAGAGGTGGGTCAAAAGAAAATATCAACATACACTTGATCAAATACAGGAATCAAGTCTCACTTGATGATTCTTTTCTCAACAAAGAGTGTAAAGAAAAAATATTGGGCTACTTTACATTGATATAGTAATCATGCAACGATTTATCCAAAATAGTATTATCCTAAAGATGGGTCAAGAGAATGTCAAGGGAGACAATTAATTAAATACAGGAAAAGATTCACACCTCATTGACAATATTATTCCAAACATGGAGGGTGGTTGGGTGTGTTGATTGATCCTTCATCATATATAGTAATTGAGATGTTGTTCCTCCATGATAGTATCATCCGAAGTGTGGGGGAGAAGATAATAGGTGCTCCTTCATGAAATATAAAATTTGGGTTGCACTTCATATATGATAGTATTATAAGCAGGGATGGTTAAGAGAAAGTGACCGGAGACATTATCCCAGGTATAACAATTCGTAAAACCTAGCTCTTGGTTCCACGTATAAATAACAAATCAATAAATTATTGATACAAATAGTATCCACAAATAGGTTGTTCAAGTGAAAGAGTTGGGTGACTCTTCCTAAGATATAGTAATTGGGTAAAATTTCCTCTTTAACAACATCTTTCAAGAGGATGGTTATGTGAAAATATTTGGTGTTCATTCATCAAATATAAAAATCAGGCCACACTTTATAAATGATAGTATTCTCTATAGAGAGAATCAAGAGGAAGTGATAATAGAAGTTGATTAGATGAGAGAAAAAAATAAAACAAATCAATAATAAGGCTTATGAAATGTAACAAGATGTTTATGAATTTTATTTTAAATTTAAAAAATATATTCATGACAATTACTTAAATATAGTAGCCCATTTTTTTAATAGATTGAGAGAAATTTTAAATGGTACATGATACTAAAAAAGTGGTTCAAGAAGAGAAATATTAGGAAAGTAATTTTTCTAGATGATACATTTCCTAGGTACCATATTTGAGGAAGGGTCAACCTATAATTAGCATGAATGAGATTTTTCCTAGATAACGTATTTGAGAAAAGGTAGGCGAATAATGTTGATGTATATGTAACTTCGGAATGTATTTCACATATATGTATATTGTATTCCTATAGAGATGGTATTATTCCTCTATAAGGAAGTGTCGTCATTTATATTGTAAGTGTCGTAACTTATACTTGATGGGTTATTAGACCACCTTATTTGGGGTCGGCCCTGTATAAGTCATGTGGGTCAAAGGGTTATTAGACCACCCTATTGGGGGTCGGCCATGTGGGTCAAAGGGTTATTATACCACCCTATTGGGGGTCGGCCCACTCAGCATTATGTTATGTGGTTAAGTTCGAGCCTACATGAGTTAGGTAAAAAGGCAAGTCAAGTCAAGTATAAATAGAGTGCGGGAGGCACTCTATTTACTCACTCACTTCTCACACATGCACTCAAGGAGGAGTGGCGCACTTATGGAGGAGGAGGATCTGCTGCTAGGTTATGGCTATCTCTCTTGGTTGGTTGTATCATTGCTCTATCTATCTCTGAGGAAGTTATTGGGGTTTTTCACCTTTATGGTTTTCCCCAAGTAAATCTTTGTGTCTCTTGTGTGCTTGCATTATTGTCTCCATGATTGATATGCTGTAGATATGATGTACATGTTGTTCTCTCAGTTAAGATCCTAGATCAGATTGAAGTAAATTCTGAAAATCTAACATGGTATCAGAGCTAGCCTGAAAGAAGGCATGATATGGCATGTATGACACTTGTTGCACTTACGATGCTAGGGCTTGATATAGCAAAAACCAGTCATCGTAGAACTTTCGCTATAAATCCGTTTTGGCAAAGTTTTCGGATCTGAAATTGTTACAGGCCGAAGCTAAGATCTCCAGGTACCTTGTGTCCAAAGGACAACCTCTAATTCGTTGTACTTTGTGATTTATGATCTGTGCAATATAGGGTTTATGCCTCTTCCAGATCTGAGTCAAAATCAGGTGACCTTGGGAAAAAGGTCATAACTTGGGCTAGGAAGCTCCAAATGAAATTTTGTAAAAAGTGACAGGTAGTACACAGTATGTACTATCTCAGAAAACGTTTTCAGAGGCCGAAGTTGAACCAGTGACACGTGGCACGCCGTACAAGTTCGCTCTACTGTTTTATCCCATAAACAGGTCACGTTGCGACACTTGGCATAAATCTCTCTCAGAAAATCCAATTGAGGTCAGACCTGTCAGGATGGAAATAAAACAGGCCGAGCTATCTCGAAAAACTTTTTCAGAGGCCGAAGTTCAAAGAGTGACACGTGGCATGCCGTACAAGTTCGCTCTTCTGTTTTTTCCCAAAACAGGTCACGTTGCGACATTTGGCATAACTCTCTCTCAGAGAATCCAATTGAGGTCAGACCTATCAGGATGGAAAGGTAACAGGTCAGGCTATCTCAAGAAACATTTTTCAGACCCTGTGGATCAAAAATTTCGGAGTTACACCAGAAACAATCAGGTACATATTTCTGTCAAAACAGAATTATTTTTTGGTACCTTCATTCATGGCTTCCGGAATTTAGGGCTTTGAAGAAAGTTGGAATTTTTGTAATCGGAGACCACGGCTGAATGCTACTCATAAAAATAAAAATTTAGAGACCAAAATCAGAATTTTTGGTTGGGCAGAAGGTCGGGCTTGATCAGACCCTAGTTCGGGACTTTGATCAGGAAAGTGAAAAATTAGGGCTTCTGTAAAAATGGGAATTTTTGAAATCTGAGACCACGGCTGGAAGCTCCTCAGAAAAATAGAAGCTTAGAGCTTTGGATCAAACCTTTTGATTGGGAAAAAGAGTGGGATTCATCAAACCCCAGTTCAGGGTCACGTCCAGTGAATCCGGAAGTTTCAAAGGCAAAATTGAGGAGTGAAACTTTGCAGTTTTCAAATTATGAATATACCAATTTGATCAGCTCATCAAGGCGCATATTTCTATCCTTTCGGAAGTTTGAAATTCAAAGTTTGAATTTTTGGGGTTTCTCTGACAAACCCATATCCAGCTCCAGGTCCAGTTCTTGCACATCAAGTGGATTGGGTTAATCCTAGAAGAAGATGGATTGGTCACCTACATAGGTGAAGAAGTTCCTGTTTCAGAGGGAGATGAGGCTAAGGCCTTACATAAGAAGATTACAAGCGATCTCGACAGGTATGACTCATCGAGGTATGTTTTGATATTTGTCCATGATTAAGTTTATGGTATGTTTGTCTTCATGTTATTACAGTTAAGTACAATTTTGTTTTTAGATTTGTCGTATCACCTTAACAAAATTATGAATGCATGATAGAAGATATTCATTATTTAGTGTGTTGACACTTATGATTGTACTAATGCATTATGGTGTTGTATGAGGTTTATGTTGTCTACTAACATGAAAGGTACACCAAGAAAGACAAATCATGCTCCAGTTCAAGAACATATGATCATGGTGACATGAGGATAAAGACTCATCCATTGTCATGGATCTCATAGAAGATCCATTTACGAGGTATGTATAACTTGGTTTTATAATGGCTAACCATTGAGACATGCAGGTTACTAGCACAAGTCATTGAAGAGAACCAAAAGACATTATACGGGTATGTTAGACATAACTAGCTAGCATGCTAATCCAGGTATGTTTTTCCTATATCAAGATAGAATCCTACCTTGTGTTAGGATCTTATACTATTGTGTTGTTGATAATGATTATTCACGAAGAGTCATAGGTTTGAATAATCATGGTTGTATGCATATTATGTTTCTTACCATAATTGATGATATGACTAACCAGAAGAATCATGAAGGTATAGCTTTGAATAATCACAGGTTTTATGCATATTATATCTCTTATCTTGATTGATGATTCAAATAACCCGAAGAGTCATAGGTTTGAGTAATTACAGGTTTAGACATGTTATGTTTCTTATGATTTGACTAACCATAAGAATCCCACATAAACCTTGAAAGCTAATTATTTCTGTTTGAAATGATCATGACTATACATGCTTTAGATTATTGTGTTTTTGATAATATTAAGATTATTCTAATGAATTTTTGATTATGTATGAGACCTTGGGGATAACACAATGATGATACTAACAAGCATGCATAGGGATCAAGAATGAGTATAAGTTCAAAGACAGGTGATCCAGGAAGCAAAGATCAAGAGGGAGCACACTCCAGTTGTTCCTGCAATAAAGCAAAGGAGCACACTTCAGTAGTTTCTGCAAGGATGCAAATATTCAGAGGGAGTTGACCATCTCTCTACATTCCACAATAGAAAGGTGTAGAAGAAGCTACTTCAGATTAGGACTCCAGCAGCTCCTGCAAGGAAGCAAAGACTCAGAGGGAGTCCACCCAACGAACAAACAAAGATAAGTATTTTAATTATCATTTCTTGCATATTTGTTTGTTTAAGTAAAATTGTTCAATGATGTATATGCTCATGATCCTAGACTTAGGATATGTCTTGTGCATATTAGAATAGTTGCATTAATGAACAGTATACTACTAATACACATGGGTAAGTGGCCTATGGCACTGTACAACATTCCATTGCTACTTATCTAGAATGAAACCTCTTTGTTGACATGTTGGGAGTTGTGCACACTCTTAACAATGTTCTGGTAGAGATTGGAAGGCATCTAGAAAGTTATGGGATATGGATAAATGTTGTATTGAAGCATTGGCTAAGATAATTGCATGACTGTATGACATATTTCTTTATGTGTAAGAATTTGTTCTGAAAACTATGAGATGTTTCTAATCATGCAATTTAACCTGTTTTGTATGAAAGACCGTATATCTTTACCTACAAAAGGACTACAACATTTGTTCCAGCAACAAAGATATCTATTGAAGATATTGAAGTTCCCAAGATCTGGGATGAAGAAATGGAATGCCATGATCCGTCGATCATGAAGAATGATGTTTGGGTTGCAGTCCCAAGACATGAAGGGAAGTTTGTTATGACTTCCAAATGGAACTATCTGATCAAGCATATTGCAGATGGCAGCATTGAGAAATATAAAAGTGATGAAATAGAAGATGCACCAGATGGATTTTAAGACAGCATGGTATGTGTGCAAAACTTGGTATGGTAGGATAGATAGCTTTCTATCCAGTTTGGGATTTACCCAGAATAAAGCGGATTCCAACCTTTACTACAAGGTTGAGGAAGGCAATCCAGTGATACTACTTTTGTATGCGGATAACCTGTTTGTTATAGGTGAAGATAGATTGATTGCCGACACGCAGCAGAAGCTTACTACCGAGTTCGAGATGAAGAACTTGGGGGTGATGCACTATTTGTTTTTGGCATGGAGGTGTGGCAGAGTGTAGATCGAATCTTCCTTGGTCAAGGGAAGTACACAGTTGATATCCTGAAGAGATTCGGGATGATGGATTGCAAGGCCATGGCCACACCGATGGCATCGAATTTGAAGCTTCTATGTGATGCTTCATCTGAGCCGATTGATGTCTCTATGTATCATCAGATGATTGGGTCCTTGATGTACCTGACAAACACGAGACCAGACATTTGCTTTGCTGTGAACACATTGAGCCAGTTCCTGACGGATCCGAGGAGTGTTCACCTGGTTGCTGTAAAGCATGTTCTGAGGTACCTGAAGGGTACAGTGGATTATGGGCTCAGATATGAGGCGAATCAAAAATTTAACCTACAGGGTTATGTTGATTCAGATTGGGCTGGCAGTGCTGCAGACAGAAAGAGCACATCTGGGTGTTGCTTCAGTATGGGATCAGGTGTGATCTCTTGGTTTAGTAGGAAGCAGTCCTGCATAGCACTGAGTACAGCTGAGGTAGAGTATGTTGCAGCCTGCTCAGCTAGTTGTGAGGCAGTATGGCTACGGAAGCTACTGTCTGAGTTATTTGATCTCCCATTGGAGGCTACTGGTATCTTCTGTGATAACCAGAGTTGTGTGAAGCTGTCCGAGAACCCAGTGTTTCATGACAGGTCGAAACACATAGAGATCAAATATCACTATATCAGGGATATGGTGCAGAGAGGAGCTGTGAAGCTCCTGTATGTTGCGACAGACGAGCAGATTGCAGATGTGCTGACGAAGCCACTAGCCAGAGTGAAGTTCGAGTACTTCAGAGAGAGGCTTGGCGTTCTTCAGATCGAGGACACTTCGAGGAAGAAGTGATGAACACATTTGCTGAAGCCATTCCAAGCATGTTGGAAGGAGGATCCTTCACATGGCTGTGGATGTAAGCGTTGGATGATGAGCATCAGGATGATGTTCTGGTTTCTGCTTGATATGATCAGTTGGATCATTTTTATGTATGTATGTACGCATCATGTTGGATGCTGGATATGATCAGTTGGATCATTTTTATGTATGTATGTACGCATCATGTTGGATGCTGGATATGATCAGTTGGATCATTTTTATGTATGTATGTACGCATCATGTTGGATGCTGGATATGATCAGTTGGATCATTTTTATGTATGTATGTACGCATCATGTTGGATGCTGGATATGATCAGGTGGATCATTTATGTATGGATGCATCATGTTGGATGCTGGATATGATCAGTTGGATCATGTGTGTGTATTTTGTATATGCATCATGTTGGATGCTTGGACCATGTATTTGTATATGTATCAGGTGGATACATTGTATGATCAGGTGGATCATGTATGGTGATATGTATCATGTATCAGGTGGATACATTGTATGATCAGGAGAATCATGTATGATGATATGTATCAGGTAGATACTTGGTATGCATCAGGTGGATGCATTGATGATCAGGTGGATCATGCAGCAGGATGTTGCAGTGATGATCAGGATGATCATGGATGGTGAGCTTCAGGATGTTGCTCCAGATGACATGCAGCAGGACGTTGCAGTGATGATGATCAGGACGATCATGAGTACATCAGGATGATGTATGGTGAGTATCAGGTTGATACTCTGTGGCCGTGGATCAGGTTGTGCAGATGAGCATGTCTGGGACATCCTATAGGTCGGAGTTGTGTACCCGTAACAGCCTGGGATGTTCTTTCGAGACATTGCTCTGGGAGGACATGTAATTTGTGCCCTGGGAGATCTCAGGTCGGAGTTGTGTACCCGTAACATCCTGAGATGCTCTTGCGAAGTTTTGTCCTATGGCATGTAATTTGGGCCCTGGGAGATCTCAGGTCAGATTTGTGTACCCGTAATATCCTGAGATGCTCTTTCGAGGTTTTGCCATGACCACATGTAATAGTGCCCTGGGAGATTTCAGGTTGGAGTTGTGTACCCATAACATCCTGAGATGCTCTTGCGAGGTTTTGTGGTGGACCACATGTAATTTGTGCCCTGGGAGATTTCAGGTCAGAGTTGTGTACCCGTAACATCCTGAGATGCTCTTTCGAGGTTTTGTGGTGGGGTCACATGTAATAGCGCCCTGGGAGATCCTACAGGTCGGAGTTGTGTACCCGTAACATCCTGGGATCCTCTTTCGAGGTTTTGTGACGCACGTAATAAGTCCTGAGGATTCCACAGTATGGCCAGTGATGACGAAGACCTGCAGGTGGTGGGCCTACATCCAGTATGAAAAAGGACTGGCTCTGTAGAACTTCCTATGACGAGTAGATTCAGAGATTGATTGAGATAGCAGCAGCAGTGACGATGATGATGACTCGATGACGATTATCTAGTGACGATGATCCAGAGAAGATGACTTGTGCTAGAAGAACTGTGCTGAGAAATACCTTCCTAGTTAAGAGGGAGTGTTGATGTATATGTAACTTCGGAATGTATTTCACATATATGTATATTGTATTCCTATAGAGATGGTATTATTCCTCTATAAGGAAGTGTCTTCATTTATATTGTAAGTGTCGTAACTTATACTTGATGGGTTATTAGACCACCTTATTTGGGGTCGGCCCTGTATAAGTCATGTGGGTCAAAGGGTTATTAGACCACCCTATTGGGGGTCGGCCATGTGGGTCAAAGGGTTATTAGACCACCCTATTGGGGGTCGGCCCACTCAGCATTATGTTATGTGGTTAAGTTCGAGCCTACATGAGTTAGGTAAAAAGGCAAGTCAAGTCAAGTATAAATAGAGTGCGAGAGGCACTCTATTTACCCACTCACTTCTCACACATGCACTCAAGGAGGAGTGGCGCACTTATGGAGGAGGAGGATCTGCTGCTAGGTTATGGCTATCTCTCTTGGTTGGTTGTATCATTGCTCTATCTATCTCTGAGGAAGTTATTGGGATTTTTCACCTTTATGGTTTTCCCCAAGTAAATCTTTGTGTCTCTTGTGTGCTTGCATTATTGTCTCCATGATTGATATGCTGTAGATATGCTGTACATGTTGTTCTCTCAGTTAAGATCCTAGATCAGATTGAAGTAAATTCTGAAAATCTAACAAATAATTCTGTGAGATAATACATTTAATGTGTAATGTACTTGAGGAAGGATCAGGCAATATTTTCTCAATATGATATGTTTCTTAGATAGGATACTTCAAGAAGGGATGGATGATCTTTCCTCTAGATAATATATTCCTAGGAAACTTATTTGGGAGGACCGGACAATCCTTTCTCTAGATGATGGGTTTCCTAAATATAGAATTTGAAGAAAATTTAATGGATTATTCCTCTAGGTGATACATTTTTGTGGTTATCGTATCTGAGAAAGATTGGATGATTCTTCCTCTAGAAAAAAGGTTTCTTGGGTACCATTTTTTAGGAAGGATCAACTTATCATTCCTCTAGATAATAAATTTCATGGGTAACTTATTCAAGAAAGGGTTCCTAGATCCTTTCTCAAGATGATACATTTTTTGGTATCTTATTTGGGTAGGGTTGGTTGATCATTCATCTCGGTGATATGTTTTATGGGTACTGTATTTGAGTAAGATTATCCGATCTTTTCTCTCGGTGCTAAGGTTTCTAGGTATCATACTTGAGGAAGGACACCTTATACATCCTTTGGCTAATAGGTCAGCCTAAGATTCATTGAGAATCGATGAATCTTTCACAATTGTCCCATTGACCACTACTACATGGAGAACAAAAACAAGAGAGTTTCCTTGTCCCACATTTCAACTATAGCATTATCTGACATTCTAACTTAATGAAATGCATGATTTCCATAGATGGTCTTTCATTAATATAACTGTGATCAATCTACATCAACCACCTACCAAAAATATCTATGTACATGTTCTTTCTAGGTTGATTGATCTTCTTGTCTTCTTGCTCCATCCCCCATGATTGAAGAACACAATTCAATAATGGTATTTGCATCTCATATGAGTGAAATAGATATGAAATTCATTTATTTTCTATGTGTTGAAGCCTCGGATGTGTAGGTTGTTGGAATGGGTTCTAAGGCTAACAACGGAGGGTGAAAACCCGGACTGAAAGGCTTCAAAAGGTTCTATGCAAGAATAGTTCTATACCCAGCATGTTTGGTGTAGTTAACTCCCATGGATACAAAGGCTTTCGTTGGAACTTATGGGGTTTGATCCCAAAGGATCAGTCTTCTTGTGAGTGAATATTAAAGTGTTCTAACACTAAAAAGGATCTTAAACCTAGGACAAATCTACCTTAAAGGAAATATTAAACTAAGTCAAATCTAATCTAAAGGAAGTGTTTTGATCGTGTGCAAGATACTTGATTTGAGTTTAATAAGTGATTTCACCATCTTAACATAAATGTAAAATTGGATCATTACGTATTACTTCAAAATACAATCAGGCAATGAAAATTACTAATAATAGTTTAAAGATTAAGCATACACAAGGTTATCCTGTTGCTCTTATGTTAATTGAAAAATTAACATGAACTTAATAATTTATGTGAATCATTTGCAGAAATAGATAAATATTTTAATTAAATAAATTCAATTAAAACATAAGATACACAAAGACCATGAATTAAGACAAATCCAAATCATAGATGAAAGCATTAATAATTGGCTGCAAAATCAACAGTATTCATTGATGATTAAGGTGAAGAAATCAGATATCATCAAAAAAATTTGATAACATAAACAAAGAAGATGCCAAAAGAAACTAACTTTGATTCATTGGTCTACAAACAATTTCAAGATCACAAGTGAAACAACGTTTCTCCAGTACTTCTCTGGCAATTATCTCCCCCCTGTCCCCATGAGACCTCTATCCTTTAAATAATAATTACAAAAATGGTTACAAAGGATAGCCATCCCATGAAAACAGGTATTTACAAAATCAAACTCAACTGCTAGATCATTTTCAAGAGCGATTAATACCAAACAACTCCTAAAATTCCCAAAGGAATTCATTACATGTAGTCGGAGAAATATCTTGTAGTGAATTGTGAAAGATAACAACAACGCACTAGCTGCCTGCGACAAACAAAGGAACTAGAAGATCTTTCTTAGAAGATTCATGATGATCAACAATGCCCTTCAAAACTGAAAAGTCGGCCACTTGTGCCTCTTTCAAAGGAATTAATGGAGTGACAAGTACTTCATTGATTATAAAATGTTGGATAATGGTATCGTCTCGACCAACAGATTTTTCAGTGATCTTCCTTCTCTTCCTTTGAGGGAGCCATATGAAGATGGATTGAATATCAGAGTCCTCTTCTTCACTGCCACTGCTTTCATCTGAAACACCTGCATCAAAAGGTGGCGACACAGGCTCTTGGTATAGAAGAGGCTGAATTTTTTTCTCTCCACAAAATCTGACCGAAGATTTGTGATCTCTCTGCATCTTGTTCATAGTATGTAACAGTTAGAAGGAAAAATCTGGAAATTAAATACAAGACTTCTCTATGGAATTTTGATGATGAATGGATTTCCCATATCGGTATTTATATTTAAGAAGAATAATAAAACCATAATGATTGACTGTAATGAACTGCCACGATTAAAATCTTACGATCTAAGAACTGCAATTATTTCATCTGTAATGAAATAACATACAGCATGTGTCGATGAAAATTGGATTAAGATAAGGTACGATATTAATCATGTCACATATGATTTGAAGTCAAATATAAAAATTTGATCAATATGAATTAGTCGGATTAATGATGATAATTTCACGTTTGGCCAAAGGCGAGAAAGGAAGCTAAGAACCTGACAGCAATTTCCAAAACCAATGAAAAACAAATAAACCAACTAATCATTCAAATCACGCAGTGTAATGTTATCCATCGGGTCAAGAAAAATCGACGGTTAATATTAATCATGAAGACTGCGGAAGAAGAGTTGCGGGGGTTTATTTTGAAAATACTTACACTCTTCCCGCAATCCGCAATCCGCAATTGCGGGTTGCGGGTTACGGGATCGCAACTCTAAAATAACAACAAACCAAAGTTTCTGCAATCCACAATCCGCATTTGCGGGTTGCGGAAACGCATGTCGCAAATTCATTATTCAAACAGTCCCCGCAATCCGCAATTGTAGTTTGCGGGTTGCGGAAAGAAAATATTTACAACCGAAAAACCAATTTTCTGCAATCCACATTGCGGGTTGTGGAATTGCGGAATTGTGGAAACGTGCTGAATTTTTGGAAAAAACCTGTTATTCTGCAATTCATAAAAACACACAAAATTAATTAAATTTTCAAAGGGAAAAATCACTAACTAAATCAAGTGATGACAAAGGCATAAAAACATGACAAGCATGATGAAAAACCTCCCAAAATGATTGAGGAATTTAAGCATTACCTTTGCATATAAAAAAAATGTGGGGTTCCCATGTTTTATTAAAAAACATGGGATTTGTTGTACCTACAAAAAATGGCAACTGGCTGGGACGAGCCATTTATCTCTGTGAATTAAATCTTTAACTAGAAGGGAAACATTTCAGGAGACTTGATGGTTTAACCTGTAAATGCACAAAATGTTCTCATAAAACACAGTCAGAATAGCAGAGTTAGTCATATGATTGATATATACCCATCTAAAAACATTAATGATGATGTTCATATGACAAGGCAGTCTCAAAAGTAAACAGGAATCCTTTACCATTATGCAGTCATAGGAAGACAGTTTAAGATGAGCCTTAGAGCAAACTTAGAGCCATTCTGGGTTACCAAATCTTGAATCACCTTAATTTTATTGATTATTCATCTATGTACAAATGCATTGCTTACAATATATACATTTTCTTTTCCCCCTTTTTTTCTTTATTTATATATATCCCCTTTTTTTCTTTTTTTTTTAAAACAGAATGAAAATATGCAAACAAAACTTCTATTGATATGATGCCATTTCCCTGACTTGATGATCAGATATTGGCAATGCTATTCACAAACCTGATCTGGAAGTTGAACAAGCTAGCTCGATAAGGAGATTCCCTGTCTTTTAGCTTTTGATACTAAAAGAAATTACCATGGCTTGGTGACCATAAGTGGTAATTTCAATCCAAAATCAGAACCATGATCATGGTAGAGATGGCTTGTAATAAGACCCCCCTTATCCTCATATGCAACAAGATGTCTTACAAAGGAAAAATAAAAATTATTAGTGCATAGAAATTACAAGACACTACTATGGCTTGGTAACCATATAACAATAGTGTTACTCATCGATGTTTTGCAGATCATGAATGGACCGACCTGTGATAGGATCTTCCACCTTCTAGCAGCAGTTGAAAGTCATCTCCCAAGTTTGGTGGCTTGATGTGGAGATGTCATTCCACTTAAACACCTATGAACATAATGGGTTGGCTTGTAATAAGACCCCCCATCTTGCAATCTAAAATTATTACGGTGATCAGAGTGGGATCTAGAATAGGTAAGGCTGACAAGGCTATGAATATATACTACCATTCACTGATGAAACATAAGGCAGGAAAAACCAATTGGTTCCTCAACTTTAATTAACCAAACGAAACATCCATAAAGATATTGATTAAGGTGGAAAGGTATCAATCGAGGATTTGCAAACATTGACTGCTTAATTTCATGAAAAACATTTTGAGTTACAAGTTAAGTGATATTAAAAACTGACATTGTTTACCTCAAAACTTCAGACTTGTGTTGTCCTGAGACATAGTGATTAATAGCCTTTTCCAAAATGTGTAGACTTTATTGAAAATCACAACCAATTTACAAAAGAAAAAGCAAATGAAAAAAAAACAGAAAAGCAAACAAACCACACTTTATGTACAGTAAGTGAATCTTCTCAATCAAACAAAATATTTTTTGAGCAATTGCGCATTCACTGGGTAGGTGTTTGTGACACCTTCCAATGTCTACAACCAGACAGTACTAGGACCAAGATTTTCTATAACAATGAATGGTCCTAGCCACAGGTGTTGGAACTTGGTGTAGTCATTCTTGTCTTTGTGTTACTTGTCCCACTTTAGCACCAAGTCCCCCATAGTAAACTCCCTATCAAATGAGGAGTTCTCATCAAACCACCTCTTTACCAGCTGCTGATGTTGATCTAGATTGTTTTTGGACTTCTCTCTATCTTCTTCCAGCTTGAGTAACATATCAATTCTATGCTAGAGTGGGGGAAAATCATCCTCTTGTATGGACTGTGTCAATTGTAGTGAATGGATCATGAGGTTGGATGGTAAGATGGCATCCTTACCATAAACTAAATAGTAAAGGGAATTTCCTATGGTTGCCTTTCGAGTGACCCGGTCTTCCCAAAGAGCATTGTATAGCTGGGTATGCCAATATTTATGGTGAGTAGCAACTGTCTTCTTTAAGATATTAATCAAGTTTTTGTTGGAAGACTCTGCTAGTCCATTCCCTTAGGGATAGTAATTGGGAGAAAACTTCAACTTTATCCCTTTTTCAAGGGAATACTGTGTAAGATCAATGGAAGAAAAATAAGATGCATTGTCAAACACCATAAATTCAAGGGCACCAAACCTAGTGACTATTTGACTTTCAAGGAAGGATATCACTTGGTTTGTATTACATTGTCTGAGAGCGATTGCCTCTTCCCACCTGGAAAAGTAGTCCATCGCTATCAAGATATACTTGTGTTGCAGGGAGGAAACAGGGTTAATGGGTCCAACAAAATCCAATCCCCATTGTTGGAATGGAAACTAAAAAGTTACTGACTGCAAAGGAAAGGCAGGTTTTTTCAATTTCCCAACACACTTCTGACAAAGCTCACATTTTCTGAAATAAGCATATGCATCTTTGAACGAAGTGGGCCAGTAATATCCTGCCCTTGGGATCTTATGTGTAGTGTTTTCTCCCGAGAAGTTTCCCCTCGCAGGTCCTGCATGAAATTGCAAAAGAATATTATCAGTTTCTTCTTTCTCTAAACATCTAAGAAAAACACCATCATAATTCTTCCTAAACAAAAACCCATCTATAAATTGATAAGAGGTAGCTTTTAACCTTAAAGCTCTGCACTTTTTAAAGTAAAGGGTTTCATGAGAAAAACCATGAGTAAGGAAAAATTTAATGTCAGCATACCATTCAGATGCTTGAGTTGTGATAACATTAACAGAACTTGTTGTTGTACTCTCTTCTTGTTCCCACTCAATTTGCTATTGTACAGGATCATTGGATTGAGCGGTTAGTAGACACAAGCCTTGGCCTTTCACAATATTTGTCGGTTTGATCTCCAAGTCATATTCTTGCAAAGCCGTCATCTAGTGAGCTCTCTTTTCACCTAGCTCCTTCTGAACCAGGACATTTCTGATAACTGCATAAGGAACAATGAATTTAGTCCGAGATTTCAATAAATGTGGTCTATAATATTTTATTGATTTATAGACCGTGTGAGCTTGTTTATCAATCTGGGAATCATTGATTTATACTCCCTTGAACGTGGAGCTCATGAACAAAATAGGGATTTCAGCATCATTGTCATGTTTCTGTGTCAGGACAGCTGCATAGGATAAGTCAGTAGCAAAGGTGTATAGAATAAAATATTTGCTGAAGTCTAGAGACATCAGAGCGAGGGCTCCCGCAATGGCTCTCCGAATTTCAACAAAGGCATTTCTTTGTTCCTCAGACCACTTAAACTGTGCATCTTTTTTAACTAATTGTTGCAATGGCTTAACAATTTGAGCAAAATCTAGAACAAATCTACGAACGAAATTAATCTTACCAAGAAAATATTGCATGGCTTTACGTGAACCAGGTAGGCCAATCTTCGAAATGGTTGGTGTACGTTCTGGATAGATAATCATGCCTTCTTTTGAAACAATAAAACCTAACAACTTACCTTCAGTGACTGCAAAGATCGATTTCTTTGGGTTCAATGAGATTCCATATCTTCTGCAGTGTTCAAACACTTGTTTCAGAGCAGACAAACGTTCGTGTTGTTTTTTAGAATAAATAGTAATATCATCTAAGTATACAACAACAGAATTGTGCATCAATCCCCTGGAAGTTATATACATAGCTCTCTGGAATGTAGCTCTTGCATTTATCCGCCCAAAAGGCATTCGCTTGTAGGAAAAGGTTCCCCAAGGGGTCCTAAAAGTTTTTTTTAGTTGATCATGAGGGGAAAATAGGACTTGGTTATATCCTGAGAAGCCATCAAGGAGAGAAAACATCTAAGACCCTGCTACTTTTTGTAAAATCTGGTCCATTGGAGGAACAGGGTAGTTTTCCTTTTCGGAAGCTCTGTTTAAGTTTCAGAAATCAACACAAAGTCTTATTTAACCATTCTTATTTCTAATAGGTACTATGTTAGCAATCCATTGTTTATGTCTGACACGGAATATAATTCGTGCTGCCAGTAAATTCTCAAGCTCCTTCTTTACAGAGGGTTCCAGACTAGGATGCATCTTCCTTAACTTCTGCTGATAAGGTTTTAATTTAGGTTTCATCGGTATATTATGGTGCATGATATTGGTGTCAAAATTTCTAAGTTCATCATATGTCCATGCAAAAACATCTTTGAACTCTTTGCACAATTTGATAAAATCTCTCTTTTCCTCGACAGAGCAATCAACCCCTTGATGAAACGAGGATTCTGTTCAGTTCTTATATTGAAAAGCTCATAGTTGAGGGATGAACTCTGGGTTTTACAATTGGTCTTTTGCTTGAACTTATCTTGCAGGTCATAAAATTTCTCTAGGTTAATGACTTATTTAGGGATAAGGTTGGAAGGATCAGACAAAGACTTCTCATGCTCATCCTCATCTATTGCCACATCTTGAAAAGTGTCTCGGGCTATTAGAAAGTCTAATATTTGTTGGTCATCATCAAATACCTTCCAATTTGTCACAGTATCAGGAATAGAAGGCTTGTACATAAGTTCAATTGAAAAAGTTTTAGGGGACAAACGTTTTGGTGGAATCAACCTAGATGCAGTATTAGCCAGTAAATTTGCATCAAAATTATGTGATCTGGGGACTGACTTGATATTAAATGCAGAAAAAGAGTAAGTGAGATCTCTTACTAATTTTTGATAATTAATAAAATGAGGAGACAAACAATGTATTTTGTTTCTTACCTATTTTACTATGATCTTAGAATCTCCATAGCATTCAATTACCTGTGCACCCATATCAATGGCCTTCTTGAGTCCCTGGACTAGGGCCTCATACTCTACTATATTGTTGGTACATTCAAACTCAAGTCCGTAGGAAATCATAGTTTTGAATCATCCCTTTTGGATCAATTAGGACACAACCTACACCAGCTCCAGCTTTAGATCTAGAGCCATCAAAAAATAAAGTCCATGAATTCAAATCTATCCTAAAATTGGTATTTACATTGTATACATTATGTACAACCATACTCTAGAATGGAATAGAAGTGAGATTGACAATTTGAGACTGATTCTGTATATTCTCAGCTGGTGACAAATCCACAGGTAGATCCCCAAAGAAAGTATCAAAATTGTAATGTTCCACATGTGAGCTATAGTATGCAGCAGGTTCACTGGGATCATTTAAGTCTGTGACAATCTGTTTCATATAAGGTTCCTTGCTAATTTTAATCCTTTTTGGTCTTCCATTATAGGGAAGCCATAAGTGAGACCAGTCAGTAGCAAAGTATCCCTTGAGTTTCTCTGACCAATCTCTGGTCAACCACATGCCATACATTTCTGGGATGTCAACCACAATAACATCCAATGTCTGGTGGACTCTGGGATTAGCAGATAGTGTTAACAAGACATTTTTCAGTTCTCCCACCACCCTAACTTTGGATCTATCAAGTTGGACAATTTGAGTAGGGCAGGGATCGACAGAGCCATTCAACTTTGTACAGATGGATAGAGGCATCACATTTGATGAAGCCCTTGAATCTATCATACAATTATGGACATTTCTATTGAAGACTTCAAAAGTAAGCAAGAAAGGAGGTGTCTTCTTGCTAGCTGGTTTCTGATTTCCAGGTTTGGAGTATGTTTCCAAATTGTTATTATGAGCCTCCCTGGGTTTGTTGACAATCATATGTTTGGGCAGACTGTCTCTCATTGTAGGGATTTTCAGGTGTTCAAAAAGAGAAATATTAGATTTTACTCTTTTCAAGTCCTCAATGAGACTGTATTCTATTTCAGGGATTAAAGTATCCTTATGTGCTGGTGCTTTACCTATGTTTGGTGTGGGTGTTGAAGTGGAAGATTCTTGCGTGGGCTGTCCTTTTCTCCTTGTGTTATAGCAGTGTTGGACATTGAAGACAGCCTCAGGGTCATCATCCTCCTCAGCCATAAGAAGTTCTGAGAAGAAGCTAATTGTGTTTATCTGTTGATCTTCTACTTCATCTGGTGGTTCAGGATCTTGATTCTCTTGTGGGTTCTCATCTGGATGATCAGGAGAATTATCTGATTCTGAAACCAAATCCTTAAGGATAGAAATAATTTCTTCATAGTTTAATCCTTCATCAGGATTAGGTGGGACTTGGTTTTGGGGAGCTTGATAAGGTCTTCTGAAAGGTTGTCTGTTGAATCCCCTATTATTGTTCTGGTTTTCTGTGTTTTTTTTCTTCAGGTCTACCGTCTCATTTGAGATCTTTTAAAGAAACTTCTTCATGTCATTCATCTCAAATGGGTCTTTGTTTTGCGCTGTGGGTTTTGGAGGATTTTTATGCTTTCTTTTGGAAGTGGAAGATTGTTCTGCTGAAGCATCAGGGTTGTCTTTCAAACAGTATATATCTTTTTCAACTTGGATAGCCTTAGCAAAGGCCTCCTACAATTTTTCTTTTCGTGCTCTTTTTATCCACATAGCAATGGGAACTGGTAAGCATTTAACATAATAGGAAACTAGAAGTTCTTCTGCAGGAAGAACTATGGTAGGAATTCTATTTTTCAAGTATGAAAACCTTTGATTGTCATCTTTGACTCTTTCCTTGCCTATGATTTTCATTGAGGACAAGTCTATAACTAACTCTTCTGGAGTCTTATCATCTCCAAACTTCTGTATAAACATTTTTTCAAAGTCATCCCATGAAGAGATGGATCTGGCTTCCAGGGCAAAGTACCAAGTGGAAGCTTTTCCCTAGAAAGTGTAAGGAAACAATCTACAGACTACGTCTTCATGAATGACATTCCTAAGTCTGATTGCCTGCATGAAAGTTTTGATATGATCAAGGGAAGGATATTTCTCATCAGGGTAAAAATTAGTTAACCATTTTTCAGGGTTCTTAGGGAGTTTGTGTTGGTCTCCAATGATAAACACAGCATCCGGGTCCAACTAGGGTCTGTTTGCACCTTCAGCCATGGGTATATCTTCTAAAGACGAACTTGAGTCGAACTCACTAGGTGGTGACTCGTCTGATGAAGATGATGAAGATGTAGGAGGTGTTGGTGGTGGTCCACTTGTGGAAAGGTTTGGTTGGTTTAGCTCTATTTCTCTGAACAATGTATCAAGATTGAAATTGGGAAGCATATTGTGGCAAGGTGAATTATGTTGTTCAGGGTTTGGGCGATCATAATTTTGATTATTTAAGTTATTAGCTTATGGATCGGTGTTCTGGTGATGAATTGCTGCTAGTCCCTGATTACGCTCTTTAGTGATCCTTTGTTGTAACCTAGAAATACTATCAGAAGAACCTTTCCGTATTTGTTCAAGTGTGAGGGGTCCCCTAGTGGGTGATATGAAAATAATGTCGCCTTTTTGAGTTTCCTGCTCTATCACAGGGGTAGCAGGAACGACATTTGGATCTTGCACCGATTGTTCATCAGAGGTAGATGCCTGCATGTGACTACGGGTGACAAACAGTATTCTTGCTGTAGGAGGTCCATTGGTATTCTGTTTAGGCATATCTTGATTCTGACCCTCCTTCTAGTGCCATTTTTTGAAGCCTCGGATGTGTAGGTTGCTGGAATGGGTTCTAAGGCTAACAAGAGAGGGTGAAAACCTAGACTGAAAGGCTTCAAAAGGTTATATGCAAGAACAGTTCTCTCCCCAGCCTGTTTGGTGTAGTTAACTCCCATGGATACAAAGGCCTCCATTGGAACTTATGGGTTTTGATCCCAAAGGATCAGTCTTCCTGTGAGGGAATATTAAAGTGTTCTAAATCTAAAAAGGATCTTAAAGCTAGGACAAATCTACCTTAAAGAAAATCTTAAACTAAGTCAGATCTAATCTAAAGAAAGTGTTTTGATTGTGTGCAAGATAACTTGATTTGAGTTTAATAAGTGATTTCACCAGCTTAATAGAAATGTAAAATTGGGTCATTACTTATTACTTCAAAATACAATCAGGCAATGAAAATTACTGATAATAGTTTAAAGATTAAGCATACACAAGGTTATCCCGTTGCTCTTATCTTAATTGAAAAATTAAGATGAACTTAATAATTTTTGTGAATCATTTGCAGAAATAGATAAATATTTTAATTAAATAAATTCAATTAAAACATAAGATACACAAAGACCATGAATTAAGACAAATCCAAATCATAGATGAATGCATTAATAATTGGTTGCAAAATCAACAGTATTCATTGATGATTAAGGTGAAGAAATCAGATATCATAAAAAAAAATTGATAACATAAACAAAGAAGATGCCAAAGGAAACTAACTTTGATTCATTGGTCTACAAAAAATTACAATATCACAAGTGAAACAACGTTTCTCTAGTCCTTCTCTGGCAATTATCTCCTCCTTGTGCCCATGAGACCTCTATCCTTTAAATAATAATTACAAAAATGGTTACGAAGTATAGCCATCCCATGAAAACATGGATTTACAAAATCAAGCTCAACTGCTAAATCCTTTTCAAGAGCGATTAATACCAAACAAGTCCTGAAATTCCCAAAGGAATTCATTACATATAGTCGGATAAATATCCTATAGTGAATTGTGAAAGATAACAACGAAGAACTAGCTTCTCGCGACAAACAAAGGAACCAAAATATATTTCTTAGAAGATTCATGATGATCAACAATGCCCTTGAAAACTGAAAAATCGGACACTTGTTCCTCTTTCAAAGGAATTAATGGAGTGACAGGTACTTCATTGATTATAAAATCTTGGATAATGGTATCGTCTCGACCAGCAGGCTTTTCAGTGATCTTCCTTCTCTTCCTCTGAGGAAGCCATATGTTGATTGATTGAATATCATAGTCCTCTTCTTCACTACCACTGCTTTCATCCGGAACACCTACATAAAAAGGTGGCCACACAGGCTCTTGGTATAGAAGAGGCTAAAGTTTTTTCTCTTCACAAAATCTGACCGAATATTTGTCATCTCTCTGCATCTTGTTCACAGTATGTAACAGTTAGAAGGAAACCTATGGAAATTAAATACAAGACTTCTATATGGAATTTTGATGATGAATGGATTGCCCATATCGCTCTTTGTATTTAAGAAGAATAATAAAACCATAATGATCGGCTATAATGAACTACCACGATTAAAATCTTACAATCTAAGAACTGCAATTATTTCATCTGTAATGAAATAACATACAACATGTGTTGATGAAAATTGGATTAAGATAAGGTACGATATTAATCACATCACATATGATTTGAAGTCAAATCTAAAAATTCAATCAATATGAATTAGTCGTATTAATGATGATAATTTCATGTTTGGCCAAAGGCAATAAAGGAGGCTAAGAACCTGACAACAATTTCCAAAACCAGTGAAAAACGAATAAACCAACTAATCATTCAAATCACATAGCATAATGTTATCCGTCGGATCAGGACAAGTCGACGGTTAATATTAAACATGAAGACTGCAGAAGAAGATTTGCGGGGGTTTATTTTGAAAATACTTACATTCTTCCTACAATTTGCAATCCGCAATTGTGGGTTGCGGGATTGCAAATATAAAATAACAACAACCAAAGTTTTTGCAATCTGCATTTGCGGGTTGCGGGTTGCGGAAATGCATGTCGCAAATTCATTATTCAAACAGTTCCCGCAATCCGCAATTGTGGGTTGTGGATTGCGGAAAACAAACATTTACAACCAAAAAACCAATTTTCCACAATCCGCATTGCGGGTTGCAGAATTGCGGAAATGTGTTGAATTTTTGGAAAAAACATGTTATTCCGCAATTCATAAAAACGCACAAAATTAATGAAATTTCCGAAGGGAAAAATCACTAACTAAATCAAGTGATGACAAAGGCATAAAAACATGACAAGCATGATGAAAAACCTCCCAGAATGACTGAGGAATTTAAGCATTACTTTTGCATATAAAAAAACGTGGGGTTCCCATGTTTTATTAAAAAACACGGGATCTGTTCTACCTACAACACTACGTAATGCAATCTTGATGCATGCACCTTCTCCATCATGTTCCCCTTTTCTATGTCCAGTCTCAAAATAGTTCAAAATATATGGCACCTTGTGTCTTTTGTGGAACATATACAACCATTGAAAAACATGGTCATTTTTTAATTTCCCCACACAACCATCATACCAAATCCAATGTTGTTCCATCTGTATATTTTTATCCTTCAAGTGATTGTAGAACAATTGAAAGTTGTGTTGTACAAAAACCAAGTCGTGACACCTATCATCACTTCTGTAGAAGTAAAACTCCTTCAATATAACCCTATTGTCTTCAGTACTATCTACCCCATGTTTGTAGGTGATATATATCATTATGCTAACCTAGTTTGAGTGATAATATTGACTCTTAATCTTATTTTGTGGTTGAAGAATGTAGTTTTTTGCAAAATCGATCATTGATAAGATAGTCCCAATAGGAAACGTATCCACACACATTCTAAACTGCTCATTCTTCTTCAATTTTTTTCATATAGATTCCTCAAGTTTGCTCAATTGAGAATATAGATACTTCCTAAATTGTGAATAATTATTCTACAACCTTATTCTCTTCCTCAATTGTGAAAATAAACTCTTCAACCTTGCTCTCTTCCTCAATTGTGAATATAAATTCTTCAACCTTGCTCTATTCTCAATTGTGGATATAAATTCTTCAACCTTACTTTTGATTGTGGATATAGATTCTTCCTCAAACCTACATATAGATTCTTCAACCTTGCTTTTGATTGTGGATTTAGATTCTTCCTCAAACCTAAATGGAGATTCTTCAACCTTGCTCAATTGTGAATGTAGGTTCCTCTTCAATTGTGAATATATATTATTCTTGAGTTTTCTCGATTGTGAATGTAGAATCCTCTTCAATTATGAACATAATGTCTTCACTTGTATAAAATGTTGTTAAACTGTTTAATTGCACAAGTATCTTTGCATCGTATTTAGGGAGACAATAGGCAGAGTATATATGCAGAATTAAAATGCTCAAGCATTATTGCATAACAAAACACTCAAGCGTTTCTTAAATCCATAAAGCTCGAGCATTATTGAACAAAAAATGCTCAAGCATTTCTTAAAGATGTAACGCTCGAGTGTTCCTTGTATAATAAAAACTGCTCTTACAATTAATATGTTTGGTGCATGGCTAGGTAACATCTAGTGAAAAAAATGCTCAAGCGTTCCTTTCATAGTAAACACACTAGCATTATGGTTACCTACACAAAACATTTCTTCAACCTAGTTCTTTAATGTTTCCTTACCAAACAAATATTTCCTTTATGTGTACCTCACCCCCTCCATCCCTTTCCCTCAATATATCTTCCCCCTCACTCCCTTCCCCCCTCTCTCTCCCTATCCCTCCTTATCTTCAAGGGTTTTGGGCGTCATTTTGTATGGGTTAGGAGGTTAATTAAAGATTTTCGTTAGGGGTTAAGCGATCAAATTTAAAGGGGTAAAAGGGTTTAGGGGTTTAGTGATTCTAGGGTTGGAGGGATAAGGATCTAAGAGGTTATGGGGTTTACTATCTAAGGTATTAGGGTATAGTGGTTAAGGGCTTGGGTATTAGGGGTTTATGGGTTAATTAAGTGGTTAGATTATTTAGGGTTTATGATATTTAGGGTTTAGAGCTTAAGGGGATAGGAGTTAAGGGTTTATGAGTTAGGGGTCAAGGGATAATAAGAGATTAACTAGAGTTAAGAGGATAAGGCTTAAGGATTTAGGATCTTTAGTTGTTAATGGATTTAGGGCTCAAGTGATAGGATATTAGTGTTTCATAGGTTAGAGGTTAAGTTTTAAGGGATTATGGGTTCAATGGTTTATGGGTGAGGGGTTATACTTGAGGGTTAGTGGTTAGTGGTTGAAGTATTAGAGGTAAACAGGTAAAAGGGTAAAGGGGTTCAGTGGTTAGGGGATTTAGTGCTTAAGGGATTTAGGGCTCTAGGTTTAGGGGGTTAGGGTTTAATAGGTTATACATTAATGACTTAAGTGTTTGTGGATAAACTAAGGATTATGTGTTAGGTGTTAAGTGCTTAGAGGTAAAGGGGTTTAGCGGATAGAGATTTAGGGGTTAAGGGATTAAGGGAACTAATTTTAGGGGGTTAGGGTTTAAGCGGTTAAGTGTTAAAGGTGAAGGGTTTAAGTGTTAAGGGCTTGTAAGAGATTAAGGGCTTAAGGGATTAATGGTTAAGGTCATAAGGGTTAGGGGATTGGTGTTTATTTAAAAGGTGAAGCCTTTAGGGGTTAGCATATTTATGAGCTAAGTGATTTAGCGATCTAGGGTTAGGGTTTTAAGGTTGAGGAGGTTAAGGGTTAAATGTCAAGGAGTTAAAGGATTAAAGTCTTGGGGGTTAAGGGCTTAATGGATTAGAGCTTTAAAGATTTATGGGTTTTGGGATTTAGGGTATGGGTTAGGGGTTTTAGGGTTGGGGTGTTAACTAGGACTTAGGGGTTAGGGGTTAATAGTTTAGAGGTAAAGGAATAAAGTGGTTAAGAGGTTTAAAGGTTTAGGGGTTAAAGAGTTAAGCAGATACGGGTTTATGCACTTTATGGTTTAAGCATTAGAGTTTAGGGATTAAGGAATTAGATACTAGGGGGGTAGGGGTTAGTTAAGGGGTTAAGGGATTTAGGAGTTAGGGTCCTTAAGGGTAATAGGCTAAGGGGACAAGGGTTAAGGGGTTAGTATTTAGGGGTCAAGGGACACTTAGGGATTAATTTATGTTTAGGGAATAGGGTTTTATGGGTTAGGGGCTTTAGGGGTTAAGGAATCTAGGGCTGAATGGTTAGGGGGCTAGGGTTTAATAGGTTCTAGGGGTTAAGGCCTAATCAATTAAAGGATTAATTGTTTAGGGGTTAAGGGCTTAGGGATTTGGGATTTAAGTATTATGGGTTATGTTATTTAGGGGTTAGGGGTGGACTAGTCTTAGGGGTTGTGGGATTAGAGGTAAAGTGGTTAAGGGGTTTAGGGGTTAGGGGTTGTGGGATTAGGTAAAAAGGTTAAGGGGTTTAGAGGTTAATGGATTTAGGGGTTAAGGGATTTAGTTCTCTAGGGTTAGGGGGTTAGGTTTTATGAGGTTAGGCGTTAAGAGTGAAGGGTTATATGTTTAAAGGCTTATAAGGGGCAAAGTAGAGCTTAAAGGATAATGCACAAGCCCAAGAAAGAGAACCTAGGCTGAGAGAGGAGTGATCAAACCCAAGGGAGTGCTCTCAAGCAAACGTAAAGCTTTCATACAAATAGAGAACGCACATGCAAATGCAGGGTGCACTTGCACTAGGGAGGTCGCACATGCAAATGCAAGGTGCACTTGCACTAGGGAGGTCACACATGCAAATGGAGATTAGAGGTAAAAAATTAAAGGACTTAAGAGGTTTACGTTTTATGGGCTTTAGAGGTAAAGGGATTTAGGACTTTGGGATTAGGGGTTTAGGTTTTAAGAGGTTAGGCATTAAGGGCTTAGGTGATATATTGTTAGGGGCTTATAAGGTGTTAAGGGATTAGGGAATTAGGGTTAAGGACTAAGGGGATGGGAGATAAGGGGTTAATTAAGGAACTAAGGCCTTTACAAGTTAAGGGATTTATGGATTGATTGTTAGTGGGATAAGGTATAAAAGGTTAGGGTTAAGTTTCAAGGGGTTAAAGTGGTAAGGGATTGCATGTTAAGTGACTAGGTGTTTAGGAGCTAATGACTTAGGGGTTTAGGGATTTAGGGGGTTTGGGCCTTAGGGATTATGGGTTTAGGCCTTTAATTTCCTCCCTCCTCATTCCTCTCTCCCCCTTCATCAATTTATGTCCCTTGCGCCACCCGCCACCCCCCCCTTGCCTCCATTTATTAATTAGCATATAGTTCCCCCCCTCTTGTATCCCCTCTTACTCTCAACCCCCTTATATCCATCCATTACTTAAAGTGCATGGATTATGTGACCTATAACACTAGAGAATTCTATAAACAAGAAACACTAGATTGTTTTGTAACAAAGAAGCATTAGGAGCGTTTTGTAACAAAGAAACGCTAGAGCATTTTGTAATTAATAACACTCGCGCATTTTGTATAGAAAAAAACGTTCGACTATTTTTGTTGACACCAAAGGTGGGAACAAAATTTAAAGATAAAGATAAAGTGCAAGCATTCCTTAGGGCCTAAAACACATGTTCGCATGTCATCCGCAGTCCTACGTGTTTGGTTCAGATTTTGGTTCAAAGTTTACAACCTTGTGCTATGGAATATGGTAAACCATATCTAATAGGGCATTTCCTCCATTTTCTCAGTATGCCTGTCTTTTTACACTATTTACAGTATGATAGACACAATCATTTTTTACGGAATTTTAAACACTCATAACATTTTGTGCAGATTCCAAATATGTAATTAAAAAAAAAAAAAAAATTCTATTTTTTCCCTAATTTTCTTGTATGATGACTCATTAACTCAAAAAACACACTATTAGTGTTTCTTCCATAACTTTTTCATTTCACTAGCATTAAAAACAAAAAAAATGTATGTTTCACTACTAAACACCGACCTCTACATGCTATAAAATATCCATTTCGAAATCATTGCATTAAGACCTTCAAAATATGCACCCACATCTAATGTATCATTTTTTAGGTTTGATCACTTAAATAATTAAAAAAAATAAAAAATAAAAATTTAATTTTGGAAAAATAGTGTTGCACTAGTGCTACTTGTTCTCTACATGTATACCAATTTTTGTAGATTGAAACCATCATATAGGTACTCAAAGCCTGTGCCCACAAACAAATATACCTTATCATTTGCTAAAAAATAAAAATTGGTTGTTAGAAAAGATGATACTTGACATAGTTATGAAAATTTTCAATACAAAAAATTTACATATTCGGAAACATGATTCAATTTCCTATAATTCATCTTTTTTACTCAATGCAATATATTTTGTGTAAGTATCTCAACAAATCCTAGTAGGTTGAGGGATGCCTAGTATTTCAGTTTTCCATTGTATCTAATGTGCCAAAAGTAACTCTCATTAGCTTGCACTCACCTTGGCTTATGTAACCAAATTTCTTACCTCTTTCCCAGTATCTTGATTCTCATAAAAATGAAACTTCAAATTTATTTCACCTTATAATGAGACCAAAGAACATAAATTTAAAAAAACTAAAAATAAATTATATAATATCATTGATTTACATTTTGAAAAGTAATACTAGAAGTATGACAAATCTAGATATCCTGACTAAGACTAAGACTAAATATGGAACTTCATCGCAACGATCTTCATATTCCAAGCACCAACTGTATGTTCTTTATCTATGGAATTATAGTAATCATATTAAAATGCTTATTTTTTAAATAAAGTGAGGCCTACTCGCTATAAATGATATTATATTTATGAAGCTCATAATAACAATACAACCATAAACACACACACACATATATATATGTGTGTGTGTGTGTGTGTGTGTGTGTGTGTATGTGAATTATCTTATATTTATGAAGCTCATAATCAAAAGACAACCCATAAAATGAGTCCACATATATATATATATATGTGTGTGTGTTCCTCCTTTGTAATAAAAAACTTTGTATATTTCTCCATAAACAAAGATAAGGGAATTCTATTTGGGTTTCACAATTTCTACTCAATTTTTAAAGAAGTGTTTATAGATAATCATTACAAATTATTATGTACTCATTGCTAATTTATCATGATTTTTGTAAAACTTGCATGAATTTGCACATAGAAACCATACAAAAATCAACTAGGATATAGTAACAATTAAGTTACCATACTTGGTTTTCTTAATTACGACAAGTAAATAAGTCTAACACATTGATTTTTATTTAGTGCCAATTGAAAGTTTTAATATATATGTTTTTATTTTAATATATTTTTGAAACACCAATAATACTTGAAAATTAATGTTGTGAAATTGAAAGTTTAATATTTATTTATTTATTTTTATTCTTTTATATGATGGGAATTTATGAAGTTTTATGAACAACTATAAAACATGAGATTTCATTTACCATTGGCGATATGTTAGGTTAAAGAAAATGAGGTATTGTTATTATTCTTCCTATGATTCAAGTTTATTCAATGTTGTAATCTTTGCTAGTGCTTGTTCATACTTCTTGTTCAACTCATCTACAATATTCATAGTCCATGGAAATGTGCTCTAACAATCATGTTTCTGAAATAAATTGCGTTGAAACAAGTTTCCACATCAAGCTCAAATATCAAAAGCTTGTTTAATCACTCATCAATAACTAGTGAAGGCTGTGGCTCTGGTTTAGAATATTATTCAGCTTCTCAATCTCCACGTGTTTCTTACTTTTCTTCTTGTGCGGTGCTTCTCTCGCAATTAATTTTTGCATTTTCAAGGGAGATGTGGTAATAGGTATGGAAAATGCAACCCAAGCTTTTTCCAAGATCTTTTTTATCCCACAGGTCATGTGATGGGAAATGCAACAAGAGCTTTTATGTCATTTAGAACAAATAAACGACATTTCTTCTCTAGATTTTAATTCTTTCATTCTAAATATTTGTTATGTCTCCAATATATAGTTTTTTGTCGGGGACGGGACATTGATGGGGAGGGTATTTGCAATTTTTTTTACAGTATGAAGGTCTAGCCGAAGTTTGGAGCAATTTTTTATTTTGATGGTTTTTTTAAATAGGATTTATCTCTATTTTTTATTTTCATTGACTTCGTTCGCCATGGTGTCGGCCTAGGTTCTTGTGCCCCAGGCTCTAACGCTGTGTTGGCGTCATAGGAGGTTTAAATGCATTCAGTCGAGGTTGTTGTGTATTAATTCATATGGTGTCTCGGTTTCTGCAATTGGGGTTGTTGCATATCACTTGTTCTCTCAGTTTATGAGAAGGGAAGAGTCTACGACTCTGCATTGTGCTACACTATGCAGGTTTTTCATGTTGGTGGCCACCTGTATTATGGAGTACAATGCACCTCGACCTTGGTGTGACATGCCTCGACCTTGGTGTGATAGGAATTGGTGAACTATTACCCTCTTTTCTGCACAAGCCATCATGGAGAAGGTGCCATCTCTAGTATGCTATCAACACCAACCTAGGCATCTACATAGTTGGTTTTCTCTGTATCCTTACTATGGTAGTAAGGAGGAAGGCTCGACCCTTCAATTGAGCAGTTATTTAGTTAACATATTCTCTGTTTTCGCATTTAATTTCGCTTCGTTTGAAGAGTGACACAGAAGGTGTGAATTCATGTGTCTCGGGGGCTTGGAAACCATCAGTGTTCAGGCAGTTTTTCATGCCTTTGGATTTGGAGGGCTGGATTCGACTTGCCATGGAAAAATTAGTTCAACGAAATATGTTTTTCTTAAAGTTTAAGGAAGGAAGTTTTTGCACGCAATAAGCTTAGACGATCTATGTTTTTTTTCCAATAAAATTAGAGTCTCTGGAGAAAATTAGCCATGGATACCCTTAGAAATCAACAGTTGTAGGCTAAAGTTGATGGTAGTCCGGAGAACTCAACAGTTGTAGAGAGAAGCTTGTTAGGTGAAGAGTTTAGAGATTTGTTGGGAACGTAGGTGAATTTAACTATTTGCAAGTAAGAAAATCCTAGTTGATTGAGGTTTTAACAATTAAATCAAAGAAAGGGGAAATAAAAGAGGATTTATTTGCACAAATAAGTTTTGCTTTAGATAAATTCCGTAGTTGAATCAACATTGGAAATAATGGGAAGAAGAAGTTATTGATCTAGTAGAGTGTCATGGAAAGAAGGAGCATTGCGACTTCCCACAGAGGGAGACAATTTTTGAGTTTTGTCATGGGAATCGTCATCAAAACGAAAATATATATATGGGAAACGATGAAAACCCTAATGGGAAGGTCAACGTCAACAATAGTTAAATTCAATTGCACAGGAAGCTTCTGGGGAATGTTATAAATCAAAGACTTTATGATTGAATTTGAATTCCCTCATTGAGAATATATTTTTCTCAGTTAAGACAGATTTAGAGACAGTTTCTGAAGATTGATTTATTAATAAGAAAAAAAAAATTAATTTATCGGCAATAATGCGAGTAGGGCTTTGCACATTGCAGTAGACACTAACCCCAGAGGCAACAAGAATCTTGAATCATGCCATAGCAGAAGCTTGTGGCAGCGGGCATGACCGAATGCTTCCTCTACATGTTGTTGTGACATTTTTGCTAGCCCCTACTAGCTATCTATGTCAGGCTTGCTAGGATGCGAATTCAAAGTTTAGGGGTTTGTGTTGAAGCCACCGCTAATAGAAATGATGAGATTAGAAGACTCATATAAATCCTTCTAAAGGTTAAGATGAAGAATCTGATTCTGGTAGGGGAGAAAGAGCCCGAAGCTGTAATAAAAAAACTTGTGCAGAGAATAGAAAAATGTGAAACCCCAACGTAGCTTCAGATCCTTCCTATTGAAACAAAGATATCCGCTTTGTTCCGTAAACAAAGATAAAGACCCCATTTCTATGAATTTTAGGGGATTGGACCAAATGGTGGAAGGGCGTTTGAATAAGAGTATAATTCTTAACATGGGTGATTTAAAGTGGCTTGTACATCAGACCAAGGCAGGAGGAGCATCCATAAGGTTGGAAGTCTCATCTTTTGTGCAACAAGTTGTTATGAAATTGAGCCAATTATTAGCTCGATATGGAGGATTTGGATGTTTATGGCTGATTGAGATTGTGACATGTGAAACATACCTGTTTCATATTTTCGTTGCCAAAGAATATATTAAACAACAAATGACCCACGATTCTCGCACAACTCATTGTATCTTCCTCTGTCATTGCCCAAACCATGTATAGCCCACATGGTGAACTATGTTCACGCCTAAGCTATCGCCCATTAGAAAGCAATGAGAAAAATCCCAATCTCCCTCCATAACTATGAGAATTGAAACAGAGATTTGGGGAGCCATGGAAAATCCATGAGCAAACCCAGTGGAGGGATTCAAACAAAACATAGCAAACATTTCACTCTTGAATATGCATTTTTATCGTAAGCCACATTACGAAGAATCTCGACCAATGGGTTGCAGTAACTATTCATGGACAACCAAGGTGGTAACGCCCCAGGAATTCAGGGATAAAGCGTATTGGATAACATCAATTTTCTCTGCCAACATTTGTATACCATCTTTCTCAAAAACTAATGTACAGTCGAGCATCTCTATATCATCGATCTTGTAAAGGAATTCAAAGCAGATTGATTAATATGAAAGCTAGGGAGGAGAATACAAACCAGTGATATGCTCTGGAATTCTGAACATGTTGAATAGGAACATTAAGACATTGCATACTGGCAGAACTCTAACTCACTCTGTAACGCTCCCATTTTTTTCCTGACAGGAGCTCTAGCCAAATTCTTAAATACATTTTCTAGGTAACTGCATTTTGTCGGGTAACTGCATTTCATTTCTTTATGAGTGTTCATGTCTGCAATGGGCTATGACATACCGACCCATTTAATGAATTTAACACATTTGCATACATTTTGCCAGCGGATTATTCGTTTGTCCTTATTCTAAGATGGGGAGTATCAATGCCAATGAGACAATACTGGAAACGATGGGGACTGTTCTCTCATCGGAAGCCTCCCTTCAAACTGCAAGGCAATACCTGGCTAGGACGACCATGATGATCTAGAAAGGTGGGCTAGAAACGTTGTGAACGGCTAGGACGACCTTGACTGCAGATTGCATGACATGCACGTGGCAATAGTGGCATGTGCAAAGTGTCTGCCATGAATAAAGATCCGATGAAGGAGGAAAACATATTGGTTGTCGGGTGGGTGGCTACTTTTCTCTAGTTTCAATCACAGTTGACAAGTGTGCATATGGCTCATGAGGGTGACCACTAAGTTCTGTAAAGTCAGATAACAATAAGAGGAGATTAACTGAAAGTTGAACATGCTGCATATTCTAGCTCAATATTTTGATTATTTAATGATGTATTAATTTTCATATTTTAACTAATGCTTGGAACATGACTTAACCATCTTCCCAATGTTTCGTCATATATTTGAACTTTTCCTAGTGTGTATTGTCACCAAAGTTTTGTTACGAAATTGCAAAGGGGCTTGTCAGCACCTTCATTGTGATTCTAAGTCTAAATATGGCAGTTGTCTCTGGAATGTTTGCATATCATCTTTTTGGATGTATGGGTTTAAAGAAAAAAGTATGCAATGAAGGTCTTGAGACATGTATAGTCAATTTATATTGATATTTCATCAAAGTAAGTGAAGGTGGTGTCACTGTAAATGTGAAAAACCGTGTGTTATATTTTCATATGTTCAAAGAAATAATCAAATTTGGTTTACAGGATTTGTTATTATCTTTTTAAAAAAGTGACTGGTTGTGCTAGTATTAGTTTTTAAAAAAGTGGTTCTACTTCGTAGAAGATTATCGGTTGCTTTTGAGTCAATCAATCTTCAACCTCACAAAAACAACACATTATATATTTTTTTTATATTACTTCACAGTAAAGCTTTTGTGTTCATATACAGTTTCATGTTTTTTATAATCTTCAAGCTCATAAAAACAACACATTATATTATTTTTGGGTATTATTTCACAGTAATACTTTTGTGTTTATATACATTTTCATTTTTTTTTAATCTTGTAACTTGAATTGTTATAATGAGGTTGGAATTCTCAATCCAATCATGCAGCACAGGTTTATGTTCTATATTATAAAACTATTTATGGATGGATTGGAGTTTTAGTTGTAATTAGAAGAATTGAAACCTTTTATATCAAAACTATTTTTCATTTGTTTATGTTTCTATATTATAGAATTATTTATAAATTGGGGTTTTAGCTGTCATTAAAAGTTCATTGAAACCTCTTATATCAAAACCTTTTTTCATATAAGTGGGATGGAAGGCAAGTGGTTATGCTCCAGGGCAGAAATCATCTAAAGATTGTAACTAAAATGTTAAACTGAAAAACTAAACCATATACAGATTGTCACTAAAAACTCTAATTGAAAATCTAAATCATATAGAGAATGTAACAAAACTTTATAATTCTGCTTGCCAATTTGATTGTCCACTTATGTCGATTATTTGGCTTAAGAAATTAGCATGGAATAAATGAAACATAAATGTTTTTTTTTAAACCATTTTTCCTGTTGGATTCATGGTATTGCCATAAACAAATATTATTATTCAAATTGTTTGTGTTGCTATAAACTAAAGATTATCAGACTTCTTGTAAATATATATACAAACTTTCCACCTCCAAGCAAATAGACTAGGTAACAATGTCAGGAACATTGCCACCTAGTAGCTCTTATTTATTCTATCCTTAATGCCCTCTTATCCCCTTCTGTTATATCAGGAAGTTTTATCTGTATGCACGTCATAAGGAGCAGCTCTTCAATGCAAATTTGGGTGATGTGTAATCATCCAAACTAAATGGTCGAAACTTCCTTGGACCTTTTGGTTGTTGAATACCTCTTGCACAAGAAGAGTTTTTCCCAGCGCTCCCATGCCCACAATAGCAATTACTTTAAATCCATCTTTCAATATCCATTCAGTAACCTTATTAATGTCTTGCTTCATTCCCACGGCTTGAAATTGAGATGGAAGAGCACTGGATATTCTTCTTCTGAAGATGCAATATATGCATTGAGTGATTGAACACCAACACTAGCATTGACGGATCTCATATATTTGAGATATTTGGCTCCCATGTGGATCCTTGTGATTCGATAGCCGAAAATTATGTTGCTCAGTAAACGGAACTTGCCATGCTCACATTCCTCCACTATGTCCACGGCATCGGTGAGAACTTGCCGTTGCTCTAGCGTCCGTCAACTAGCAGCTTTAACGAGCCATAACTCTTCCACGAGCCGCTTCAGTGAGCATAAATGACAATTTGTCTGCAAGCTCCTTAACAATAACTTTCTCCATCTTTGCTCCTGAGGAATATGTCTGGAAGGTAAAGCTACACAGCATTTTCACTTCCAGTATTTAATTTTTTATTTTCTCTTTAATTATTGCCTATGCAGAATCTTGTAAAAATTATTTCCGTTCAGCGTATACCAACAAAAGTTACCGTTCTCCGCTTTTATTTTGGTATTCCAGAGAAATGCTGTCAGACTCATCGAGTTTGACTGTTTCCTTTGAACGTGACTTTAATTATTCTCTTTTCGATGGGAGGTTCGAAAAATAATGTAGCTCAACTATGTACCAGTAGAGATTTACATATTATACTCTCAAAGCATGCCTTTTATTATATATATATATATATATCCGCTGCGTTAAGGGAACAGGTTTTCTTGGTTCTAAAATATATATAAAGAGATTTAGTTTTTATATATCAAAATTTTTTAATATGATATTAATTAATATATATATATATATATATATATATATATATATATTAGAATTTTGAATATTTTGAATAGAGTAGTAAGTATGTTTTTATAAAATTGCAGAAAATAGTTTTAAATATGAAATAAATAATTATGAAAAAAAAGAATATAAAAAATAATTGATAGTTTTACATAGATAAATGTATGGATAATTAGTAGTCTCTCGGGTTGTAATTGTTTATGATAATATATATATATATATAATCATTTTGAGATATTTTAATATTAAATTATTTTTATAAGAAGGAATGTGTTTCAATAATTGAATTTAGCATAACAATAAAGGTAATAAATTATAAATATATATCTCATATTTTGGTATTGGTATGACCACAATTTTTTGTACACATTTATTGAATGTATTGAGTTAATCCATTAAAATTACAAATTTAAATAACATAGAGATGATATTGGATTCACTTATAGGTGTGTATATAGAGAGAAACATAGATGGTTTATTATAAAAAATGTAAATATGCTTTGTCTAGACGGAAATTAAACTACAAAAAATGAAAACAACACTATTGATATTGATATGATTTAAGAAATTTATTTATATAAATTTGAGGATTACCTTCATTAATGAAGACACTCCATTTTAAAATGCAATGTCCAACACTCAATAAAAACATACATTAAAATATTTGCTTATCACAACAAATGTAAATATGTTTTGCACATTTGAAAAATAAATTACAAAAATGACTACCAATAGTATTGATAACTTAATATCAAATCATTATCTAGAATATAAGTTTGAAAGATTTAACTCGTTTTGAAAGCAAACCAATGAATAATACAATCTCGGAAAAATGTTAGATATTTCATGTTACAATAATTAATGTAGGACATGCGATGAATGTTAGATATTTCATGTTACAATAATTTGTTTAGTTTTTTAGATGATTGTTAATTTATGCTATAACATACTATATTTATGGTTTCAAGCTTAGTCTCTTGAGATGAAAAACAAAGCACTCCATTATTTTGATGATTTCTACACTTTACTTTAGTTTTATATTTGATTTTTTTTTATATTGATTATTAATGGATTGGTTTTAGAAAGTTGTTAAGTCTTACATTATTGATTTTTAGTTGATAGAAATCAATAGAAATTATATTAATATTTTTGACAATACAATGTCTTATTATATATTTAATGATGTTAGTTAATAAAAATTAATAGAAATTATATTAATATTTTTGACAATACAATGTCTTATTATCTTATTATATTAATGATATTAGTTGATAAAATAAAAATTATATTAATATTTTTGACATTATAGTGTCCTCTTACTAAGGAAAAGGTCATGAATATATTGTGGAAATAATTTAGATGGTTGTAGATGTTACCGAACTTTTCATATCCAACCTTTTAAAATGAATAACAAACAAAATTAATCAATTATCCATACCCACAATAAAATACCATAGCCATAAAATAAATATCCAAATAAAACATATAATATCATCCAAATAAAGCATATATAATATCAATATTTCTTATGATAGTATTATTTTTCCAGCCGATCTTATGATAGTATTATTATCTTCCATAATGACATTATTGTTATTAAAAAAATCATATCTTAATATGCACCACCCATCCTTATCCATAAAATATTTAGCTTTAAATTTTCATCATGATAATAAATTACAAAAAAATCAAACCCACTCAAATTAAGAATCCATAAAACATCATTCTCCAAAATTTAATTTGGTCTATCTTCAGCCAGCTGGAATTAAAAAACCCACCACTTATTTTCCCTATTTCCATGCGATATCAAGAAGCTGTTACAATACAGTCCAAGAAAGATCTAAAGTACACCAGAGTCGATACAAACATAACAATCACTAGTCACATGTGTAACAACCTACAAGTTAAAGTAAATACCGTAAATATTTACCCAAAAGAAAAACAATACTGTAAATGTAAATATTGGCGACTACCCAAAAGAAAAACAATACTGTAAATGTAAATATTGAAGACATTAATTCTGTTCCACACACCAATTAATGTTTACAAACTCATCCAACGAAGAAACAACATCATGTCTACGGGATTGAAATTAATGTCCAGGGTTCACGTGATACAGGAAAAGCCAGAAATAACATTGTATAAAAGAAAGCCGTAAAGATGGGTTCAGGGAATATAGTACAATAAGATCCTAAACCTGGCTCTTAAAAATGGAGAATCAGGCCAAAGAACATGGTAGATCTTTGCTGTAGAGTTGGGCTGACACGCTCTGGCAAGTGGCTGAAAGATTGAAGGCTGCTAGATCACTGCTGTGGTGTTGGGCTGACAAGATATAGCAAGCGGCTGGAAGAATAAGGTGATGGCAGCCCCAATTCCGGACTCCGGATTCCTTTTGTGTTGAGTCATGTCTATTATGGATTAAAGATCTACCCCTTCCTTGATCTGTCCCTCCACATGGATACTGTAAATTTGTCTAATGTGGATTTGAGTTTGTTGTCATTCTCAATAATCTTCTGGATGGAAACTGTAAAGTTGTCTATTGTCAATTTGATCCTGCGCTCATTCAAAATATTCAAAATAAAATCACGCTGGGCACTTTCACACCAGAAGCCATTCTCCCATTCTGGGCAGCATTCCACCTCTATTTCTTCAAGACTAATCAGCAACTGTAATGCCTGGGGCATTTGTTTCAGCTGCTCGCAGTTCTTCATTCGCAAATGCTTCAACATCGACATTGCTCCATTCTCCAGCAAAGGGAAATTTTCCAAAGAGTTAAAGTCATCTACGATGAGCGTTTCCAGTCTGTAAAATGCCATACGTTCTCCAAACTCCTCTGGAAAGTGATCGCACTTGCTGTTATGAGACAATCGTAGCTCTCTCAGATTTGGAATCATTTGTAGGCCTTCATACTCTTTGCTAGAGTTGTTGCCTTCTAACACAAGCACCATGAGGTTCTCAAGCTGAAACATCCATTTTGGCACTGTGCACTTGCGAAGACGAACAATTTCAAGGCGTTCCATTAATTCCATGTCCTTGGGAAGGTGGAGGAGGTCGTAGGAACTAATATTTTGGATGGAGAGGGTCCGCATCTTTGTCATGCCCACAAATGTCCCCTTCAGATCAATAACTTCACCTTGTGCTGATTGAGCATCTAATGTAACTGAGAGGTGTTGCAGACGGGTCAATCCTTTAAGATCCGTCCATTGCAAGGCCTGATCGGCTGCTTTTAATTGATCCTTTTTTAATACTCGAGCGCCTTTCAACGTCCTTAAATGGATGAGCTGAGATATTCCGGCCGGCAACGACTTCAACTCTGTGCAACCCTTCACATTCAGATACACCATATATTTGTGCCCGTCAATTCCCGAATGCAAGCTGCTCAGACGTTGGCACCCACTAACATCAAGAAATTGGAGGTGCTTCAGACCACTCAAGCACTTCGGCAGCATTTCGATGTTTGTTCCTGATAAATTGAGGAACTTCAAATGTCTTAACTTCCCCATAGACTCCGGCAATAACTTAATTGAAGTCTGACTTAGATCTAAGACAGCCAAATATCTCAGGCTATCAAAAACGCTATCAGAAATTGATGTAAGTTTGGTGTTATTCCATAGCAGTAGACTACGGAGACCTGTAGATGCAGGGATGGGCTCCATGATTGCTGTTATATTGTTTTTAATTAATGAAATTCTACGTGTGCCCCGGCACTCATCCACAGGTACTTCTTTCAATTCTTGGCCGGGCTTTAACAGACTTTTTGTTTCCTTGTAAGATTCGACGAGAGCTAGTTCATGCAACAAGTCATGCATTTTACAATATTTGACCCGCCCATCTCTACCAACCTCTGAACTTTCCAGCACACATCGACCAATAAGTTGATCTATATAAGAGCGTGCTACCTCGTATATAGCATCTCGTGATTCCTGGCTTGAAGTAGAAACAAATCCTTCGGCCATCCACAGATGCGCCAGGTATTGGGATTTTATTTGAGTATTTGGAGGAAAGGAACAACAGTAAAGAAAACAAGGTTTAAGAGGATCAGGCAATGCCTCGTAACTTAACCTGAGAGAGGGCATCACACTGTCGGTTATGGGCTCTGCTTCATTTAGACGATCCAAGGTCGATTCCCATTCATTAGGAAGCCTTGCAACGCTTTCCATCGATGCTGCTATTGTTTTGATCGCCAAAGGCAGCCCCGAACATTTCTGTACAATACGGTGGGCGATACTGGTGACCCAAGTCACGGGCTGATTCCGTGAGGACGTCGAATACCCGTCTAGACGGATTGAAAAATTAGAATGAAGACAGAACAATTTCCGGCTATCATCCTCAGACAAAAATCTCATATGGTGAATTTGATGAGCTCGCATAGAATCTGCAACTTTGTTGTCACGGGTGGTAACAACAATCTTAGTTTTGCTCTCTGATGGGAAAGACAACCCAAGCTTTTCCCAAGCTTTTTTGTCCCACACGTCATCTAGAACAAATAAACAACGTTTCTTTTCTAGATTTTTATTCTTTCATTCTAAATATTTGTTTATTCTCTCCTTAATTCCCTCTTCTCCCCCTTCTGCAACCTCAGGAATTTTGATCTGTCTGCATATCATAAGGAGCATCTCTTCAATAACAAATTTGGGTGATACTGTAAGCCAAACTAAATGGTCAAAACTGTCTCTGACCTTTTGGTTGTTGAAAACCTCTTGCACCAAGAGAGTTTTGCCCAGCCCTCCCATGCCCACAATAGCAATCACTTTAAATCCATCTTTCAATATCCATTTACTAACCTTATCAGTGTCTTGCTCAATTCCCACAGCTTGAAATTGTGATAGAAGAACACTGGATTTTCTTCTCTTATATTCTTCTGAAGATGCAATATATGCATTCAGTGCTCGAACACCAACAGTAGAATTGACAGTAGCATTCACGGACGTCAAATACTTGAGATATTTGACACCCGTGTGGAGCCTTGTGATTCTTTCCTTCAATATCTTAATTCGACGGCCCATTCGATAGCGGAAAATTATGTTTCCGAGAAAACGGAACTTGCGATGCTCGCATTCGTCTACAATGTCCACAGCATCGGTGAGAAAATCCTCGAGTTTGTTGAGCCAGTTGGTCAATGAACTCCAATTAGAGGTTCTAGTTGCTATGGCGTCCGTCAAGAGGCTTTTAATGGAATTAACCTGATCACAAATGAATTCAACATCGTCTTTGAAACTAGTAACTAACCATACCTCTTCGAGGAGCTTTCCAGTGAGCATAGATGACAATTTGTCTGCAAGCTCCTTAACAATAATTTCCGCCATCTTTGCTCCTCCGATCACAATCGTTGGGATAGAAATGAGGCACGCAGTCACTTCACGCCGTCAACCTCATCTAAAACAACGTTAGCGAGCCCTAAAAATATCTTGCCGTAACAGTCAGGAATAAGTTCGGAAGGTAAAGCTACACGCAAAGGTAAAGCATTTCCGGATTTAAACTTTTCTTTTCTCCTTAATTATTGCCGATGCAGAATCTTGTAAAAATTATTTACACGCAAAGGTAAAGCATTTCGGATTTAAACTTTTATTTTCTCCTTAATTATTGACCATGCAGAATCTTGTAAAAATTATTTCCGTGCAGTGTATATCAACCACCATAGATTTATCTTAAGAGGGATCCAATTTGTAGAGGTGTATTTCTTTTTTTAAATTTAAACTCAAGAAATTTGATCTCTCTTGATTGATAAATCATTTTAAGTTTTTATTTTATAAACAAATATCTATTTTTAATTACTTTTCATAATATTTTATTTTATGAATCTACATGGATTTTTTTTAAATACTTTCCATAATTTTTTTGAGAGGAAATGATACTTTATTTCTTTTTACTTTACTTTATTTTACTTACTTTTTTTTACTTTACTTTTTTTTCCTTTACTTTATTTTTTTTTACTTCTTTTTATGCGCAATCACTTTTTACGTTTTATTAGATGTAACACTACATTTTTACGTTTTATTAGATGTAACACTACATTTTTACGTTTTATTAGATGTAACGGTACATGACGTTAGAAGATCTCCGTACATGACGTTTTATTTTGGTCCAGGAAACTTTTCTTTTCGAATTCCAGATAAATAGTGTCTGAGTTTGATTCTTTCCTTTGAACGTGGCTTCTTAATTATTCTCAAACTTTTCTTTTGGAATTCCAGATAAATGGTGTCAGAGTTTGATTCTTTCCTTTGAACGTGGCTTCTTAATTATTCTCTTTTAGATGGGAGGTTCTAAAAATAATGTAGCTAAACCACGTAACAATAGAGATTTAGATTTAGATGTTAAAATTAGAGATTTAGATGTTAAAATTAAATATGTATATTATTAATATTTATACTCATAGTTGCTATTTTTTAGAATTTGGGATGGAGTAGAATTTTATGGATCTAGATCCAAATTCGAAATAAATAATTATATTTTATATATATATATATATAATTGGTAGTTGTACATAGATAAATGCATGTATAACTAGTAGTTTATGCATAGTTCATCAACTACAAATTAATTAGTTGTACTAGGTTTTAAATGTACTTCTCTTATTTCTTTGAAATCAAAAAGTACAAAATAGGATCATGAACAATTCTGCAAGTTTCCTAAAAGAAACTTATGGTGACATTACAATCAATACTAGTTATTAGTATATAATTGAAAGTTTTAATTAAACATATACTAACTATTATCATTTTCATCTTATTATTAACTATAAAAAAATATTGTTTATTCACAACTGTTCTATTTATTCACAATTGTTCTATTTATATTTCCACACTCGCATCTATAAATATAGAATGTATTGAGATAAAATTTATAAAATAATTTTGAAATTGTTTATATATATATATAAGCTATTTAACTTTCTCAATTAATTGTGAGGTGTTAGTCGGATATTTGACTTTTCTACTCAGTGTTTTTTTAACAGAAGTAAAAAAACTTCTTGCTATTTAAAGGATGAATCAAAGAAGTTACAATGATGCCCGGATAGTGACAAATAATACAGTCAAAACAATAAAAGGGAACCTATCAAGATCCACATACAATAGGCAGAGTGCTCAATAATCTAATAGTTCTTCATAATTCTCATGGAAATCATAGAAACTAAAAATTCAGAAAAGAGAAAATGTAAACAACAATACTTTTCCAGCCTCCAAAAAATGGATTAGTAAAGCCTCATCTGAATGTCTTCAATGAGAGTACTATCCTGGAAACCACGAATATGTGCCCAGCAATCCTCCAGAGATAAACCCGCTTTGGATAGGGAATCCACTTTCTCATTAAAATTCATAGTGATATGAGCAAAGTGAACTACCTCAAAACTGTCCATCAATTTTCTAATGTGCTTTTTCCAATGAAATAGAAGAGGAATTTGAAGGCGATGTTTGCCTCTAAGACAATTTATAATGGCGGAGGAATCCCCAATAAGTTGACAAGAAGGAATCTCTTTACTCTTGGCAATCACCAAGGCTCCCCAACAGGATAGTAGTTCAGCGCGAGTATTAGTGCAACACCGCAACCCATACTCAACTCAATTTGCAGCCCCAAATTTGTCATTATAAAAACTCCAACACCACATGTACCACCTTGTTCAACTCCATCAAAATAGACCACCAATAAATGTGTTTAGATAGAAGGGAACCGGGGGGAAACCACCTTAGTCTTTGATAGACCCAATGAAGCACCAGTAGTGAAACTATAAATGAAATTGACAGCTCCCACCATAGAAAAATTGGTATCCCCAAGTAAGATGGAGCAACGATACCTCCATAAACCCCAAATAAAATGAGACATAAAACTAATGTTATGATGTTGATACCTGTGCCAATAATGAAAGTTTTCTGTCAATGACTCCTTGGTCAATAGGCCTATAACCTGAGAACAAAATGAAATTTCATCCCACAGCTGAAGGGTCACTGGGCATTGAGAAAATAGATGGTCCACCATTTCAAATGTAGCATAGCAGAAAGGACAAGCAATAGGTCCCACGCCTCCTCTGTGCCAGTAATTCTCGCCGGTTAAGATGCAGTTGTGGAGAGCCATCCACAGGAAGCACATGATTTTTAGCGGCACCTCCCACTGCCAAACTGACGTGTGCCACCACAACTAAGTAGGGGAAATGGAATCAATGAAAATGCACAGATAACCAAGATTGGTTTTAATCGTGCCAGTAGAATTTTTAAAGGACCAATCTAACTCATCATTCTCAGGGAAAAGGTCGATGTCAACATGAGTAAGTTAAAAAATATAGCAGTTCCAGGCCTTAGAATCCGACTCAGAAAGTTCAAGAGCATCCGCAGTGATCCAATAACTTCCCACCACTGCTCCATAATCACCTGACCGAGCCTGGTTTAGAAAATATATACCTTTCTGCTGAAGTGTATGCAGAGTCTGAACCAGAATAGAAACCTGACGGGTGGTACCCACAATTGGGTCGGTCCCCACGCGGATCTAGAAACCATTGCCAACCCGCCATGCTAGCCATCGTTTAAGAAGTGGGATGTACTTAACCAATCTAGACCAAACCCGAAGAAGCCTGCCTGCATTTCCTAGAAAAACCTATGATCCAGTTGCTTACTGAAGTGCATTTTAGATATTTTTCCCTGATCACATTACTCCAAAAACCTTTATCGAATAACCCCCTCCACAAGCTTTTCAAATGGAGTGCATCAACAACCCAGAAGATATTTCGAATGCCCCATCCAACCTTCTCCACAGGAGAACAGACATGTTCCTAGGACACTAGATGGAAATTACGACGCTCCGAACTAGATTTCCACAAAAATTTAAAGGAAATCTTCCTCAGGGAATGCAAAATAGTAGTAGGAACATTTTCCATTTTGGGCCAATAAACCGACAAGCTCAGAAGGACCGAGTTCAATAAAATCAACCTGCCACCCAGTGATAATTTTCGAAAGGTCCAAGAGGCCAATCTGCATTCAAACTTTTGGATCAACCAATGCCAGTCCACGCTGCGATAATCATTAGGTTTGAGGAAATACCCCAGGTAAAAAAAACACATCTTTCGATCCTGAGTCTCCAAAGGAATAAGGTTCCCAATCTACTCATGAAATGCCTCCGAGTAATTAATAGAATAAAATCCTGATTTGGGAAAACTTATGCACATACCTGTAGCCAAGCAGAAAAGATCGATGATAGACTTAATATACAACCACTCGTTAATGTGCCCAATGCTGAATAGCAGCACATCGTCAACAAACAGCAGATGAGTTACATAGTGATGAGCCGAGACTTTTATCCCTCTAATAAAGCCTTTCGACTTTCCTTGGAGAACAAGTTTGCTCAACCCTTCAATGACTAAGAGAAATAACAATGGAGAAAGTGGGCAGCCCTGACGGAGTCCCCTGGTAACCTTGAAGAAAGTGGTCGGGCAACCATTAATTAACACAACAAAGTTGGCAGAAATGACACACCCCATAATCCATTGAGTAGTCATGTAATCCAAACCAGAATTTAAAAGTAGAAGCCCGAGGAATGACCAATCAACCATGTCATAAGCTTTAACCAAATCCAATTTCAAAACACTCACCTGCCGACCCTTAGAATTCACAGAATGTAGATTCTCCTGGGAAACCCCAACTGCATCAAAGATCAGTCTCTCATGCAGAAAGCCAAATTGTTCCTTAGAAATCCCTGTTGACAGCCCCTTCTTGATCTGATTTGCAATAGTTTTTGAAATGACTTTGTAAATTAAATTACAAAGTGAGATTGGTCTATAATCATGACAAGACTCAGCATTGGATATTTTTGGGATTAGAGCTAGGAACATAGCATTAAATCCACCCAAAACTTTGTCATTGCACCGAGCTTCATCAACCAGTTTCACCAACTCAGGACCAAGAAATTCAAAAAATTGGAGGAAAAATTCACTGGACCAGCCATCTAGTCTAGGACTTTTATCCTTAGCCATGTCTTTCAAAATGCCTTCAATTTCAGAAATAGTAACCCGGCTCCCAATAAAAGATGTTTCCTCCTCATAAAATAATCTTGGCATAACCGAAAGTATCTTAAACTGTGCTTCGAGATTGTTTACCTATGGCTTGGTAAACAATTTGGAATAATATGAAATGGCTTCCAGCTTGATATCCCGCTAAGTGGATAGCATAATTCCTCGGTCATTATGAATATCCCAAATAGCTTTTTTTAATTGTCTTTGAGCCGTATATGAATGGAAATTTTTTGTGTTGCTGTCCCCACTGGATAACCACAAAGCCTGACTTTTGAGCCTCCAGAGTTCCTCTTCATGAGAAAGTATGACAGATTTTTCAGCTTCTAATGATAGAATCTCATCCGACTCAAAAATACCCAGGGGGCAGAGTAAAGAATGTTTAATTCAAAATCAATCCGACTGAGTTCAGAAATGAGCGCCAACTTTTTTTTGAGAATCCAAGGTGAGACCGGCGCTTTTAATGACTGGAGAAAAGAAGGAAACCTATGCATTGACGAACCATGGAAGGACTTAGAAAAAGGATCCCAGTGCTGAGTAACCAGATGAACGAAGGAGACATCCTCCGACCAAATCGGACAATATTTAAAAGGGTAATTGATACGATCACCACTAACTCCCAATTTTAGAATAATCGGCATATGATCTGAAATGTGGACATTCTCCACCCAAGAACTGTAGAAATCAAGCCCGGAGTAAAGTGATTCTTGAACCAAGAATCGATCAAGACGTTTTGCAACAGCATCCAATCCCTTTCTGCCATTCAGCTAAGTAGGTAAAAATGGAGAAGGAACAATGTCAATAAGGTGATGAGAATCCACCATATTCTTGAACCAGTCATTACTACTGGCATCTTGAGCCCTCGAGCCCCACGATTCCCGAGCAACAAGTGTAAAATTCAAGTCTCCAGCTACTATAAGTTCCCTAAGGTCTAAAATCCCACTATCCCTGAGATCAGACCAAAAACCCAGCTTATCACCAACTGGCCCATAACAGTTAGACAAATGTAGAGAAATATTAAGTTCCCGGCTCCGACCAGCCAGTAGAATGCCACCCCTAGTGAAGTAGGGTCGAAAATAAAAAAGGGAAGGATTCCAATATGAAATTATGCCACTTGAATGCCCTTCAGCATCAATAGAACAACAGACTCAATCACGAAGTAAGTTCCCAAGAAAGGCTCGAGCCTTAACCCCAGCCACCAAAGTCTCTTGAAGAAATACCACATACGGAGGAACAAAAACTAGTAAATGATGGAGAGCTAACCTTTTGGGGGCACTCCCAACCCCTTTGATGTTCAAGGATAAAATATTCATGGATCAATAACCAATTCTGTCGCCCTTGCTCTAAGTGGCCTAAACACAGTTGACAATAGATCTGAAGAAGAAGTAACAATGCCAGTAAATGATGATGGGACAGAACCAATCACCAGTGTTGAGTCTTCAAACCCAATAGAAGTTCGAGCCAAATCCTTTTTTCTCCTAGCCCCATTTTTTTTCCAAATGGTGACATTCGGGTTTGAAGGAGCCAAAGTCATAGGAGATTCTAAGGCACCGGTAAAGAGTTGTAGAGGGTCTCTAAAGAGCCCATCCGAGGCAAGAACTGGAGGGGAAAGACCAGCAATAGGATTTAGAGTATGGGGTAAAGAAGCATGAGTGCCCTCGAAGGGATGAAGGATCTCTAGTTCATCCCGCAACAATTGAGTATCATAAATGTGGACAAGAGGGGAAATAGGGATCGAGTTGAAGTCTAAGCCTAAATCCAAAGTCATCACCGTCTCTACCTCCTCAGTTTCCCTGCTTAAATATTCCCCAGTAGAATGGAAAATAGTAGAAGAAGAAAGTCCAGTTGTGCTAGTATGTTCACGAATTAAATCAGCTAAAATATATGAATATTTTTTCTGACAGAGACTGGAAAAAGGAAGGGAAAAGAGTATTAAGTTTCCCCAGAAGGGAGGAGGAAATACCAAAATCAGATGAAGGCATCACTAAACCACGGGGCTGGAAAAGAGCAGGATGCTTTGGAACCAATGATGTACCCCTACCTGTCTCCTCCTCAGAGACCGGAGAAGTAGTCAATCTGCACTCATGCCTAAGATGACCCGCTTCTCCACAGGTAAAGCACCGAAAAGGTGTGTTCCAATAGTCAAGCTGTTGATGAATAACCCTATCCCTCCAGCGGATACTGATAGCATCCGGAAGTCCTAACTCCACATTGATCTCCGTTAGAACCCAAGCCATTCTCATATCCACACTAAATAAGGACTTATCATCAAAGAAGATAAATTTTCCAATATGATTTGCCAAGTTAATAAAGATCTCATGCGACCATAAATCCAAAGGAAAACTCTTGAGAAGGACCCAAAAATGGCTACGCTGAAGAATATCTGTCGAAGGGTTGAAGTCTGAATGCCATCTCTTCAGACACAGAGACCCCCTACTAAGCATCTGAGTCTTCCCAAAAAGCAGTTCCGCATGAGAATCTTCAAGGAAATGAAAAACTACCCATCTGTTGACCAACATATGAACACGAGGGCAGTAAGTCAGAATAGGTTTCCAGTGGGTATTAACCCAAGCCAACAAATCTTCCCTACTGATATTGATGAAACAGATCTTGCCGACTAATGCCCTCGCAGTTAGACTAATGACTTTACCCAGCTAAATATCCTTTCCTAGGGTCATATTCACATCCTCACTACATTTTTTAAATGCTTTCAAAGACCTATGGGTCTTTTCTCTCCCTCCCTTGCTCCCAAACGAGCCACCACCACCTTTGGGGCGGATCACCGGTTCAAAGCAAGGTCTGCCAGAATCTTCACCAGAGAATTATTCATCAGAAGAAGTAAAATCACAGAGCAGAGGATCAGCAGAGTGCTCCAAAGGAGAGTCACAGGGGACCTCGATAGTGACCCCAGTGGACATCTGTTTAAAGCCAAAAAAAACCGCCAGCAGCTATGCACAAGACAAAAAGAGACAGAGAAGACAGACTGTGGGACCCTAGTCCCCTAAAAACAATCAATAAACCCCAGAGAAAAACCAGTTCCCAAGACTCCAAACAAGAAAATAAGACGAGTAGTGAAGACTCACACATAATAGAAATCCAAGAGGATAAGTGAGTCCCAAATTACCCAAAGGTTACAAGACATTCCCACTTTTTTTTTTATCGTGGTTGGTACTAGAGACCCCTGAACGAGATCTCAACTCCATGAGGGTAAAGGGATTAAACTTCAGGCAGATAGAAATAAGGTGCAGGGAATACCGAAAATCATAAATATTCTAGAAAAGTCAGGAAAAGATGCAAATACCCAAGAATCTCCATAAACATAACAGAGCACAGTATAGATACTGAAAGCGCAGACCTGCATTGGCGCAAAAGAGCCAGGGTGCCAACACTCCTGTTACTAGCATTCTGAAAGTTCTGCTACTCCTGGTCAATTTTCTCCTCAATGTTGTGGTGTTAAAGAAATATTTTACAAATAAACATGTTTTTAGTAAACTATTTTTATATTAAAAAATAAATTAATGATTGATTTATTTTGAGATATTTTAATATGAAATTATATTTATAAGAAGGGATGTGTATTTCAATAATAAAGGTAATAAATTATAAATATATTTCATGTTTTGGTATGAACAAAATTTTTTGTATACACATATATTGAATGTAGTGAGTTAATCCATTGGAATCACAAAATTAAATGATATGGAGATTTTTTTTATCCACTTATGTGTGTATGGAGAGGAAGGGAAGATTGTTTATTATGAAAAATGTAAATAGGCTTTGTCTACACGGAAATTAAACTATAAAAAATGAATACAATATTATTGATATGATTTAAAAAAATATTTATATGAATTTGAGGATTACGTTCATTAAAAACACTCCATTTTAAAATACAATGTACAACACTCAATAAACACATACATTACAAAATTTGCTTATCACAACGAATGCAAATATATTTTGTACATTTAAAAAAAAATATACAAATCCTCCGATCACAATCCTTGTGATAGCTACAAAATGAGGCACGAAGTCACGTCACGCCGTCAACCACAACTAAAATAACGTTAGCGGGCCCTAAAAATATCTTGCCGTAACAATCTGGAATAAGTCCGGGAGGTAAAGCTACACGCAAAGGTAAAGCATCTGGAATAAGTCCGGGAGGTAAAGCTACACGCAAAGGTAAAGCATTTCCGGATTTAACCTTTTCTTTTCTCTTTAATTATTACCGATGCAGAACCTTGTAAAAATGGTTTCCGTTCAGTGTATACCAACAAAACTTACCCTTCTCCGCTTTTATTTTGTGGTCCGGGAAACTTTTCTTTTTGTAATTCCAATTGAACGTAGCCTCATTAATTGTCCTCTTATTTATGGGATGTGCGAAAAAATAATGTAGCTCAACCACGTACCAGTAGAGATTTATGTTAACTTTAAAAATGTAAAGGCATCAAACCTGTTATAATTGTAGAGTCAATAAAACTCAAAGTTTTTTTTAGATTTAAAAAATTTCAATTTTCATAATATATATAAATATTATATATGTAAAATATAATATTTTCAATTTTCATAATATATATATATTATTTTTTATTTTTTATATAATAATTTTGATATTAAATATTTATATGTTAAATTTTAATATTTTAAAAAAAATATTATTTAAAATATAAAATTATATCAAATAATATTAAAAACTAGCAAGCTCTATTAATATTAATAATATGGTTTATATACGTTCATCGGCGTATATCTACCTTAAGTCATACATTTAAATGTGATTGATATACGTAAATTTATAAGCCATATTAATAACATTAATATGGCTTGCTAGTTAACAGCGTGTGGAGAAGGATTGTTGAGTTTTAATTATTATTTATTATAATAATTATTAAAATAATAACTATAATTATTGTTATTATAAAAAATAATACTAAAACAAAATATAAACAAAAAAAATATTAATTAAAATTAAATAATATTAAATAATATGGTTAATAATAATTAAATATAATGGTTAACCATGGTTGATCATGTTTCTTTGATCATTATTAAGCATGTTTGACTTTGCTTGACCAAAGTCAACCATTGTTTACCATGGTCAACCAATAGTCAACTTTGGGTGGCCTGGTTGACCATGGATGACTTTGGTTAACCATGGTTGACTTTGGTTGTCCATGGCTTATTATTTTAATAATTGTTATTATAAAAAAAAACTAAAAAATAATAGGATTGTTCAGTTTTTATATTATAATAATAATTAGAATTAGAATTATTATAATAATAATTAATAAAGCATATTAGTTATTGCTAATAATAATAACCAATAATGAAACAATAATAATAATAACCAATGGTCAACCATTAGTCAAACCATGTCAACCATTGGTCAACCATGGTTAACCAATAGTCAACCAACGAGTAAGCCAATGTCAACCAATGGTCAACCATGTCAACCATAGTGAACCATAAACAACCATAGTCAAGCAATGGTTGACCAACCAATGTCAACCAATGGTTGACCAACAAATGTCAATCATTGGTTGACCAAAGGGCATCGCCCCGCCCATGAGGGGCGGCCCTTTGGCGCCCAATCAAGCCGAGCGCTCGCTCACCCTCCCTCCCCTATCCTCCTTCCACCTCCTCTTACTCCATCCCTTCCTCCACCTCGCCCTTCCCCCTCATATCGTCGCCCCCTCCCTTCCCCCTCCTCCCCCTCCCGTCGGCCCCTTCCCCCCTCCTTCCCCTCCTCCTCCTCCTCCTCCTCCCTTCTCCCTCTGTGGGCTTTTATTTTTTTATATATACTTTTTTTTGTCTAGGTTTTATTTATTTTTAAATAGTTTTTATTTTGGGTTTAGGTTTTAATTTTTTTTTTTTATATAGCTCGGTTTAGCTTTTAATTGTTTTTAATTTTTTTTTTTATATAGTTTAACGGGGTGGGTTTAGGTTTTATTTTAATTTGTTTTTATATAGTATAGGGGGGTGGGGGGAGGGGGAAGGGGCCACCAGGGAAGAGGTTTAGTTTTTTTGTAAATCTAAGTAAAAAATAATTTTTTTTTTTAAACTAAAATTAAAATTTGTTTGTAGATTCCATAATCAATGCACTGCAAGAACATTGCAATCAACAATCAAATGAACCACAAAAGTTGTACAAAAATTGCAAGAAGTGTTATGATGCTCCACATAAGTATATGGATTTGATAATTGATGGCATGGATCAGAAAAAAAATGCTCTTGCCACATTTTGTCTGTGTGCCAAAGAATTTAAAGGAGTAAAATTTCGAAGAATATGCAAGTTTCAAAAAAGTTGTAAAGTATCTCTTGAAGATTTTTTTTTTTTCCAATTTAGGGGTTGATTTTAAAGTTTTTGTAAACAACAATATGGGATGTTTAGGCCATGGCTCTATTTTTTACCCTCGAAAAAAATAAGTGTATATTGGCATCAACACTTTTCTATTTGGGGGGTGGTTTTGGTGTTTTTTTTGCAAAAATCATCATTTTTATGGCTAGTGTTCTTGTTCATAGTATAAAGTCGTTTCATAGTATAATTGGTTTTCATTGATCATGGTTGACTTTGGTTGACCATTGTTTAACCATGGTTGAATTTGATTGACCATGATTGACTTTTAGTATACAATGGTTGACTTTGGCTGACCTTTAATTGACTATGGTTGACTAGTGGTGACGATGGCTTACTTTGGTTTACCATGGTTGACTTTTGGTTTCCTATGGTTGGCCATGGCTAACCATGGTTGACTTTTGGTTTACTATGGTTGGCCATGGCCGACCATGGTTGACTTTGGCTCACTTTTGTTTACCTTGGTTGATTTTGGTTGACTTTAGATGACTTTTAGTTGACTTTGGTTGACCATGGTTGACTATGGTTGATTATGGTTTACTATGGCTAACCACGGTTGACTATGGATGACTTTGTTTTTTCCATAATTAACTATTGGTTAACCTTGTTTGAGTTTTGAGTATGGTTGACTTCATTTGAATATGGTTTAATTTGATTAACTATGGTTTAATTTGGTTAAATATGGTTGAATTTCTTTGACTATGGTTGAATTTGGTGGACTAATTGAATTCTTGGTTGAACGCAGCTGACTTTGGTTTAACATGTTTGAATTTGGTTGACGATGATTGACTTTTGTTGACTATGGTTGAATTTGGTTGACGATGATTGAATTTGGTTGACCATGGCTGACTATGGTTGACTTTCACGGACCATGGCTAATTTTTGGTTGAATATGGTTGACCATTGTTGACCATGGTTGAATTTGTTTGACCATGGATGACTTTGGTTGACTTTTGTTTTCTCAATCTGATCCGTTGATAATTTAAAAATTAAAAATTCTTCCACCCTCCCTAAGTGTGTTGAAATAAGATGCCTATCGATGTAATTATATTAAAATTTAAATATAAATAAATTTTATGACTTTGGTTGACAATGGTTGACTTCAGTTGACTATCGTTTAATCTGATTAACTATGGTTGAATTTAATTGATTATGGTTGACTTTGGTGGAGTAATTGATTTCCTCGTTTACCATGTTTGAACATGCTTGCCTTTGGTTGAGGATGGTTGACTTTGGTTAACCATGACTGACTATGGTTGACCATGGATGACCATGGTTGACCATGGTTGGACATGGTTGACGTTCGATTGATTGTGGCTGACTATGGTTATCCATGGTTGACTGCGATTGACCATGGTTGATCATAGTTGACTTTCGTTAACAATGGTTGACTTTGCTTCACCACAGTTCACTTTGATTTACCTTGATTTTCTTTTAGTCGATATTAATATTCTTCATGGTATTCATGGTGCTAATATTAATTCTATTAATGATAGTATTAATTTTATTAATACTCTATAATGGTTGAGTATTCATGATACTAATATTAATTCTATGAATGATAATATTAATTTGATTAATACTCTTTATCATGGTTGAGTTATGTCGACCATTTTTTACTTCAATGTTGTTAACATTAACGTTAATAATAATGTTATTAGTGTTATTATTAATATTATTAATGTTAATATTAACTTTAACTTTAATGTTCATAACATTAGAGTTAATATTAATGTTACTCATATGCCATATAACCACAATTAAGAAACAATTCTATATTTTTTTAAAATATAAAAACATTAAAGAAAATTGCATATCTATCTTTTATCCAACTTAGACATAAAACATCACATAGCTTTATCACACAATTAAATAAGAAACGGGTTGTATGCATGTTTTGAGATATAATAGAAGTGTAAACTAAAGAATATAAAAGAGTCAAGCTTGAAGAATGAGTGTTTAATGTTGCACTATGTTATGCATTCTCTTGGTGGACAAAGCATACATCATTATATGAAAATCTATTTTTATATTTGTAGCAATTATTTTGTCAAATTTGGGGAAAAAAATTGAAAATTAAATTTTTATCCTATGATTCTTTTAATATAACATTATAAATTATAATTATTTAAATTTGTAAAAGTAATTTTTTAAAAATCATATTTATATAAAGATATTTATAATAAAATGTATATGAAATGATAATGAATTACATTAAGGTTAATTAATATTATTAATTGATATAATTAATAATTAGTTAATATAATTGTTAATATTAATATTAAAATTAATATAAACATTATATAATTATTAATATTAATATTAACATTAATGAGAACATTAATATTAATATAACTAATATAATTATAATTAATTAATTAATATTTAATAATATTAATATTATTGTTATTAATGTTAATAATAATATTATTATTATTAATATATTTGATAATAATAGTATTAATGTTAATAAATCTAATTATTAATGTTATTAAAATTGTTATAATTATTAGATTAATTATGTTCAATTATAGAAAATGATTTTAAAATTAGAATTTTTAGAAATATGCAATATAGTATTTGAATAAAATTGTAGCATAATTGATTCTCGAGTAAGATTATAAACAATTTTGATTGGCTAAAAGTTCTTTGAGTTCTATATTTACTATCATTATAACAATTCATAAAAGATTATAACAATTCATAAAAGTAAATGTGTTATTTGCAATTAGTATTATAATTTACACACATAATTATAATTTGTACATAATTATAAAGTGTAGAATAAATATATAACAACATTGTTTATCATTTCATGATGGATAGAGTATTTGGTTATATAAAATAATAATATTAAATGTATTATTATTTTATGTGAAGATTGTTAAACAATGGCATATACACTCATTGAATCAATTTAAATAATCCAAATTTGATAGATTTCTAAATTAACAAGGACACAAAATCAAAATAATATAATCAATTTAAATAAATAAAAAATTGAATAGGGTTCTAAATCTATGAGAACAAAAACTACAAACTTCGTATTGAAAATATTATAAAGGATTCCATTGTTTTTAATCTTTGACCATCTCGCTATCACTGCGATTACTGGGTTCAATTTTTCTTGCGATGGCAGTTCCTGGTTTTCTAGTCACTCTGATTTGACAAATTTTCAACCCTAATAACTCTAATTTGACGACTTTTCAACGCGTGTAACAGTGATAGAGTGAGGATGAACCACTAATAAGAAACCCATGGTTGTGTTTTCACGTGTAACAACTAAACTTGAGATCAATAATCGGTCAAATCAACCCCTAATACGTTATCTCATACTAAGAGAAGAATTTGATGTCTCTACAAGTTGTTTTGAAATTTGTTTAACCCCACATAATCCAAAATATGTTTAAACAATTAAATCATGAAATTTTAATAAAACAAATGTTAAGTAAAAATATAAACCAAACAAATGTGGATAAAAATATGTTTAAACAATCAAACCATGAAATTTTGGTTAAACAAATGTTGACCAAGATAAAAAAAATAAAGTTGTGAGATAAAGGTTATGTTTAAACCATCAAACCATGAAGTTTAGATTAAACAAATGTTGACAAAAAAGAAGAAGTTGTGGGATAAAGGTTACTTATGGTGTCTTATTTTCTTAAGTATTATAATTATGTCTTTCTCAGAATTGAAGACTTATCTTTCATTATGGTATTTCTAGATGAATTAATTCTTTGCTCACATTTTTAGGACCAAGGAGGATCTAATGTTTCGCATTCCATAAGTTATATATATTTTAAAAGCCGTGTTTGATCTTATATTTTAATGAATTTTTTGGATGCTGCTGTAAGGACCGACTGACCATGCATGGGGGAAAATAAAGCTCAGGCATGCTTCTTCCCTACCTAAAGGGTGATTACTTTACCTTACTTTTGGTTAGGGGAGTAGGGAGGGAGGCTAAACTGCCTGTAGCGTCTACAGATTTTTCAGGGAGTAATGGGTACACATGGAGCCATTTTAGTGCTGGGGAGTCACGGATTACATTGGCCCTATCTATATGTTGGCTCTCTTTAAGTATTGTTGAATTGAACCTAAGGGATTGCTTTGATCACGCCTCCCATAAGGCCCAACAAGAGGGAAATCGGGATCAAAAAGGGAATCAACATCAAAGAACCAAGGCTATAGAATAGGGATTTCTTGCTTGCCTGAGGTAGGAAGGTCATATGTATTTTCTAGTATATTGGAATTTAGGTTTTGCACAATTTTTTCTTTCCGCCAATCGACCTCATGAATTAGAGTTTTTTTTTTTTTATAAAATCTTCTTGGTTTTCAACTTCAAGCGAAAGCGGCCAGTAAAGAGGAATCCTAACTTATATTAAATAATTACTTACTCTAAAATAAAATAATCAATCCAGTAAAGATAATATATTAAAATCCGCATAGAATCATATTCATAATTTACACTCACAGACCAAGTTATATGGCGTTTCGTTTAATTGAAATTGAATGATTATAAATCATAGCTACGTCTTGTGGGCGACAAATTCAAGATCCCCATATACAAAGTATATTATCATATATTTCATAATCATAATAATACCACTGCATTTGCATTCACATATATGCTTGTTGTGGGATGGGAGTTGAAAGTGATACAATTTGAGATTTCTTGATATTAAGAGAGTCATAATTCATTATGAAAATTTGGAATTACTTTATCTAGACATGTTTATAATTTATGAAAGGTGCACTGATATCATGATTGCATCACACCAATTAATTAAACAAAATACCATGATCCTGTCACCTTGAAATGAATACAGAGATTGCTTAACACAGAATTTTGAAAACAAATCAAAAATGAAAAAAGTGAGAATTAACGACACTTGTTGAAAAGGAAAGATATACGTTTGCAAGCCATCTTCAATTGCAAGATCATGCTACCATTTCTCCAATGCTATATTTTAGTAAATATATATTAATAAATATAATTACTTTTTATTACAATGATATAATACATGTACTAATACGGGATCCTCAGAGAGGACCCCCTCACACCTGAAATCAATACTACGTAGCTAGATCAACAACAAAATAATTCAACACAAGCTCTTATAATCGAACATCAGGCTCAATGGGCTTTTAATTTTCGGCTTATATTACAAATTACATATTTTTCTTTATTTTTTATACAAATTACAGGCTTTTCTTTAATTTTAATACACAGTATTTACGGTGGATCCAAATCCATTTCCTCATAAATCTCTTTCCCTATGAAAACTCTTTAACAATTCCACAATTGCATCAAATAATTTTATTAAAAGCTTGAGGCTCAGTATTTCAGTGTTTCACAATTGCATTAAATAATCCTATTAAAAGTTATGTGGTATGGTTCCAAAATATTTCTACATAGAAATCCATACATGCAATTTAGTTTTTTCCTTTTATCAAGGAATAAACGTTAACCTTAGTGTCTTTCCATTGATTTTGAATGCAAAAACGAATGTAATAAAAGGGTTTTAAAAGAAACGATAGGGTTTAAAAGAAGATCATGGCCACCTTATGTATCTGTGGGCTTCTATAACACCAGCGTTGGTCATGGAACTCAATGACATTGCTGCAGACATCAACCTTATGGATCTGTGGGAGGCTATAACACCAACGTTGGTCATGGAACTCAATGCCATTGCTGCAGACATCAACTTTATGGATCTGTGGGAGGCTATGTTGGTCATGGAACTCAATGCCATTGCTGCAGACATAATGGTTCTAAAATTTTAAATCTTGTTATGGTTAGTTAAGTTTACCTATTTTTGAAAAATGTCAATGCCATTGCTGCATATTTAAATCTTGCATAGTTATTGATTTTATATGGCATATACTTTCAGATTTTATATAGCATAGAGTTGCAGATAATGAAAACCATGAGATTATGAAATTATTTTATATCACCATAGTATAAAGAAAAACATCGCACACTTGCTTCCAGCAGGTATTGAACACAAGATTTTCAAATCAGTTGGGGATGGCATTACGGTTTGATCGACATCCATTTTTGCAACCAGATTATGAAGGCTCTTCAAATTTGTAGTATTACTTACCAACATAGATTGCTTTGGAACACATAAGCTTTTGAGAAGGAAAAAACATAAATATGGTTGATTGTTATTGATATATAAACTATAATGGATAACCTAACATATGGATTTGAAAATTGTTTAATCATATATTACCATTGAGGGAGATCGAACCCGAGATAATAGATATACTCAGAAAAGTTGTCAGATACGAAAGCTAATGATGGAAAATGTCGGAAACGCTATGGCTGGGCTTATGGGTGCATGGAAAATGTCGGAAATGACCCTCTTTCTTCGTTTGAAGCCGAGTCTAATCCTTTGATCAAGCGTTCAACGCTATGATATGTTACGTTCAACAATATCATCAATTTTCAGTGCCGACATTTATGCTGGGGAAATGCAATCACTGCAATGCCTTCTTTGTTGGTGGCGTTACTCAATGGACAAGAGATGCTTTTCCTCATCGACAAAATGAAAAATACATGGATAACTTCCATCAATGAATACATCTCAATCTAGCACCATACATGCGTCGTTACAAATCCTCGACAGCTTGATAACCACTATTGTAGAGATCTGTTGCATAGCCGACACCGTTCCATATATTATAAAATGTAAAGGTAGGTCGTGGATCGTGAGGGAATATTAATGGTTAGATAATGTGGGTACAAAGACGTGAAAGGAATACAGATACCCAAACGTTTCAATTTGCCATCGGTTACAATAGATATAATAGCGCATAGGGATGCCTAAATCGATTGGATTACAAAACCACCATCGATTGAATTAAACTTTGGTGGATAAAACGACGACATTGTGTTGCCGCATGAAATAACTTTAATTTTTTATATTAATTATTGGTGACTATTCGATTTAAACATGCACCTGACTTAATTCAGTAAATCTCAATCCTTTATTCATAAACACAACGAAAAATATTCTGCCATCCTTTACATCCGGCCATTCATTTTTTAAAATGAAAAATATGGAATCCCACCCCACCCCACCCCACCCCACAAAGTGAAAATAAGATGCCTTAATAGGGGAGAGAGTTCTATAGTTGAACGGGAACCGGTAGTGGTGATAGAACCGGTGACTGTTACAACCCAAAACGTGATCAAGAAAATGCCAACTGTCAAACACATATAATTATATAAATAAGTAAAAAGTTTCCTATTTGAGTTCATTAAGTGTCATTCTGTACAGTAGGCCCACAGCTGTCAACTATAGGACAAAAGGTTGACAGCTGAGCAGTCCTGACAAAACCAAAATCAAATCCATCATGTCCCTTCCAAATCCCAACATGCACTGACACAAACATCTAATTGGACCTCATCACTCCCCAGCCAGCCCAATCTACAAGGACGGATTGCCCATCACATGGAGCCCATCGAACAAGCTTCAGAGTACACCCAGACCAGCATCGAGAATCACTTAACCACCAAGGCATCCCACCTACACATCTATCAAATGTCACCTGCATAATAAATGGAGAATGAGTGTCAGCTCCAGGTGCATTGCTGTTCAACAAAGAAGCCCAATCAATGCAATTAATGCAGCCAACTCCATTAAAATCATCAAATCAACCAGAAAACCAAACAGAAGCATATGTCCATAGGCATTACGAAGAGCACATGGATCGACAAAGCCCCATTGATGGCCATTGGATCGAGGCCAAGTCAATCTTGAGCCACTCATCCAACTCCAGCCAGTTGCAATCCATGCCTTCTCAAACTTGCCAATCAAATCATACACCAAAATGCTATAAAGACACTACAACCTTCAAACAAACTTCATTTTTCTGCTATTCGAAATTCCCAGACCTTGTTAAACTCACCTCTATTTCCAAGCATCAAATTTCAGAGTCCAGGCATTGCATTCAAGCAAAACACAGTTGCAGAGTTAATTCAAGACAGCATTCAGAGTTCAGGTATTGCATTCAAGATAAACTTGTCTTTCAATAATAATGTTTTCAAGTAGCCAGACTATATCTAGTTTTATGCAAGAACCTGCATTGAACATGTAAATCACTAGGGTCGTTTTAACACTTTGTTTCAACTCAGCTATTATAATATTCCAGATCCCTGTGAATTTACACAGCTAGTTCCTTTTGAATACTCCAGATCCTAGGGTCATTTTAACACTTTCTTTCAACACAGCTATTATAATATTCCAGATCCCTGTGAATTAACACAGCTAGTTCTATCTCCGTAGGTGGGAGCAATGTTATGGTTTTTGGTTTTTAATGGAGCACTGTTATGGTTTTTGGTTTTAATGCAGTCATGGCAAGAGTCAGCACTACTCGTGCAAGGAGGTCAAGTAGGAGACTCAGCAGGGGTGCCTAGCTACGATGCACCTCGTCCGATGAGGACATAGCACATGATACTGATAATAACAGAGATGATGAAGAGGCAAATGATGCAGTGCGTAGTGGTGTTATTCCATCATCAACCACAGTTGAAGAGGCAAATGATGCAGATCCTGGAGGTGTTATTCCACCATCAACCACAGTTGAAGAGAAAAATGATGCAGATCCTGGAGGTGTTATTCCACAATCAACCACAGTTCAAGGTGCAACTGCCAGTAAGAAGATTAGTGCCATCAGAGGATGGACACAAGAAGACATGAAGGCTACCATAGATGATATAGAGTTCAATGGTTTTTCTATCAGAGCAGTTGCTAAAAAACATGGGATTCCACCAACATCAATCCATTACTGGATAAATGGCCTGACCCATACCAAGCGAAAAGGACCTCTTACAGTGTTGAGTGCAGAAGAGGAAGAAGAAGTTGTGGTTTGGTGTGAAGAGATGGCTCAACTAGGCCATGGTCTGGAGTTGGTTCAGCTCAAATCCACTGTTGCACAAATCTGTCAAGGGAGGCCAAACCCCTTCAAAGATGGATTTCCAGGAAAATCATGGTGGAGAGGATTTAAACAAAGGCATCCAGAACTTGTGTTACGCACAGCAGAGGGGCTTGACAGGGATAGGGCTTTCAATCTGCGCCCTACAGTTGTGACCAAGTTCTATCAGACACTCTCTGATGCATATGAGAAACACTCATACAGAGGAGACCATATATGGAACTGTGACGAGACTGGATTACAGGCAGGGAGGAATTGTGGCATGCGGGTAATTGCCAAGAGAGGGAGCAGGAATGTGCCCAAAATTCTGCCAAAAAGTAGGGAGTGGATAACTATTCTTTGTTGTGTCAACGCAGTTGGAGCATCAATTCCAGGTTTTTATCTGTTCAAGGGAAAGAATCAACTCAAAAATTACATTAAAAACTGTGAACCTGACGCATGCATGGCTGCACACCCCCATGCTTGGATGACAAAAGAACTGTTCTTGAGTTGGCTTTGCCACTTTGCTTCCTCTGTCCCTGGCGGTGTTTCACCTGAAAACAGACACCTTTTGATTTTTGATGGCCATGGTAGCCACGTTGCTATACAAACCATTGAGGAGGCAAATAGGCTAGGCATTGATCTGTTGACACTGCCTGCACATACCACCCACAGGCTGCAACCTCTAGATGTGAGTGTGTTTGGGCCTTTCAAGTGTTACTTCAGGTCTGAGAGAGCGTCCTGGATGGCAAAGAACCCGGGGGTAGAGGTGAAGAGGTTCGAATTAGCAGAACTTGCAAGCAAAGCTTTTGCTAGGGCACTCACAGCATCAAATATCAAGGCTGGTTTTAGGCGGACAGGAATATGGCCTTTCAATTCTGATGCTCTTCAACATGACACGGGATGTAGTCAGGCTTTTGATGTTCAGGGGAGAGAGGATGCAGATGCTGCAGATAACATCATATCACTCTCTCAAGGTCATTGCCAACCATTGGATGACGACAATGAACACGTAAGTGAAAGTCAGTATGGCACCGAACCTGTTGGGGAGAATATAGAAGCTGTTGGAAGGACAGAAACAGAATTAGATGGCCAAGGGATTGTTCATAACAACGTTGCCGATTTGAGTGTGAATGGAGGTGACCAAGCAATGGTAAACAACAGCGAGGAGTTGACATTTCCAAGCCAGCCAGAACAACCCGAGTGGTTGGCAGAGGCGATGACAAATATGAACAGACACATTGTCACCCCCACCAACGATGAAAGCCTTAACCTGCCTTCCATGCCAGCAGTCCTTAACAATGAAGCTGTACATTATTATGTGCCACTTGGGGGTGGTGGAGATGAGATTGAACAAAATGAAGATACAGTGGACCAAGAAAATGATGATGAGGCACTCCCACCAAATGAGCCACTACTTGGCCAGTTCCTTAAGTTGCCAGTGGAGAAAGTTGCAACTCATTTATCTAATCCCACTGCTGAGCATCTTAGATTAAGCAGGAGCTCGCAACTACTAACATCAGAGGACTACATCACCCTACTGATTGAGGCTGAGCACAAGAAAAAGGAGATGCAGGATTTAAAAGAGAAGAAGAAGGCCCTGGCAAAGGAGAAGAAGGAAGCAAAGATTGTTGCAGCAGAAAATCGAAGGAAGGAAAGGCTTGTAAGAGCGAAACAAAGGGAGGAAAGAGAGCGACGGAAACAATTGGCAAGGGAGGAAAGGGAGCAAAGAAAGGCAAATCAGAGGAATCCAAATGGTCTAGAGAGGATAGAGGTGGTTGACAACCCATTGGATCAGTTTTCAGAGAACAGAAGATTATTCCAGGACCTTATTAACATACAGATACCCCAATACCACCAGGCAGGGGGAAATACTGTGTATGCCTTCCAAACTCCAGTGAACCCAGGGCAATTAGGCTCAAGTCATAACTATGGTTACTCAATTCCTCCTTGGCTACAAGGATCAACCTGGCCCGCACCAAATGTTTGCAGCTCAACACAACCAGGTCATGCATCAGTATCTAACCCAACTAGTTTGGGTAATGAAGGCAGTCAACCTCCTCGCACATAGGGTTTTTTGTTTGGCGAATGATAGATGTTTTGTGTTTGGCATACACATATGAAAGGAAGATTTTGTTGCGGGGGGGAATTTTGGGTGGGTTCCTAAGTTTTTGTTTGATTCCAATCTGACAGTGGATATATGTTAGGCATAACCACAGTAAATGTATAAAGTCCCAACCCACCATGGACCAACCATATGTATAAATCTCGAATTGCTACTATGTTGAACAAGTACTAATATGCCCTTTATGTCAAGTACTATTTTCTTCATGTCTCTGTCTATTTACTGGTTAGCAAACTAAATTGAATGTTAAACTAAATTGGGTGGTAGACCAACCTGATTGAACATTTAAATTGAATGCAAGTTTTTTCTGAATGCAATACTGACTTGAATGCAAATCGACTTGAACTGGATTGATAGTAAGCATTGCAAACAATCACCGAGCACAAAGTTAAAGATTACTTAGGTTAGAGCACACAGCAAGAATGGAAGCAGGTGGGACAAACAAATATGAGAACCAAAATTATAGAAAAATACAAAATGAGGGCTAACTGTAGATGGGACAAACACATATGCATGTCCAGCATGAATGGTTGTTAATTTCTTAAAAGGTTTCATGCCTCCAAACCCTAATTGCAAATTCCATACAATGACTGAAACAATCAATGAACCATAGCAAACCCTAATTTGTTAGAAGGTTTCATGCCTTCAATTCACAGTCCAAATTATTCATCTAATTGGCATGCCCAAATTATTCAACTCAAGCATGCATCAATCCTATAATCAACTCGAATAAGAAATTAACAACCATTCCTTAAGAATTCAAGCAATCACTGAAAGCAATATAATCAATGAAGGGTTTAATGGAGCACGGTTATGGTGTTTTTTTATGTCAGAATTTCCTGTAACCTTCATACCATTAAAGCATATCTGAATTTTCCATAACCATGAAACCTTCTCTCAATTTTAAAATATACTAAGTTATCAAGCAATGAAACAATGAAACCATATCAAACCCTAATCCTATAATGCACTCCAATAACAAATTAAAAACCATTCATTGCGAATTCATACATTCACTGAAACAGTCACTGATCCATAGCAAACCCTACTAACCATGAATGGTTGTTAATTTCTTAAAAGGTTTCATGCCTCCAAACCCTAATTGCAAATTCATACAATGACTGAAACAATCAATGAACCATAGCAAACCCTAATTTGTTAAAAGGTTTCATGCCTTCAATTCAAAGTCCAACTTATTCATCTAATTCGCATGCCCAAATTATTCATCTCAAGCATGCATCAATCCTATAATCAACTCCAATAAGAAATTAACAACCATTCCTTCAAAATTCAAGCAATCACTGCAAGCAATATAATCAATGAAGGGTTTAATGGAGCACTGTTATGGTGTTTTTTTTTATGTCAGAATTTCCCGCATCCTTCAAACCCTAATCCTATAATCAACTCCATTAACAAATTAACAACCATTCATTGCTAATTCATACAATCATTAATAATAAATTTCGACCCTAACAGTGTGCCATTAATAATCAATTTCGACCATAACAGTGTGCCATTAATAACCAAAAACCATAACAGTGCTCCACTAAAAACCAAATACCATTACAGTGCTCCATTAAAAACCAAATACCATAACAGTGCTCCATTAAAAACCAAATACCATTACAGTGTTCCATTAAAAACCAAACACCCTAACAGTGCTCCATTAAAAACCAAACACCCTAACAGTGCTCCATTAAAAACCATAAACCATTACAGTGCTCCATTAAAAACCAAATACCATAACAGTGCTCCATTAAAAACCAAATACCATTACAGTGTTCCATTAAATACCAAACACCCTAACAGTGCTCCATTAAAAACCAAAAACCCTAACAATGCTCCATTAAAAACCAAAAACCCTAACAGTGCTCCATTAAAAACCAAAAACCCTAACAGTGCACCATTAAAAACCAAAAACCCTAACGGTGCTCCATTAAAAACCAAAAACCATTAAACCCTACCTTAAAAACCAAATACCCTAACAGTGCTCCATTAAAAACCACATACCCTAGCAGTGCTCCATTGAAAACCAAAAACCCTAACAGTGCTCCATTAAAAACCAAAAACCATTACAGTGCTCCATTAAAAACGAAATACCATAACAGTGCTCAATTAAAAACCAAAAACCATTACAGTGCTCCATTAAAAACGAAATACCATAACAGTGCTCAATTAAAAACCAAAAAACCATTACAGTGCTCCATTAAAAACGAAATACCTTAACAGTGCTCCATTAAAAACCAAAATCCATTACAGTGCTCCATTAAAAACGAAATACCATAACAGTGCTCAATTAAAAACCAAAAACCATTACAGTGCTCCATTAAAAACGAAATACCATAACAGTGCTCAATTAAAAACCAAAAACCATTATAGTGCTCCATTAAAAACGAAATACCTTAACAGTGCTCCATTAAAAACCAAAAACCATTACAGTGCTCCATTAAAAACGAAATACCATAACAGTGCTCAATTAAAAACCAAAAACCATTACGGTGCTCCATTAAAAATCAGATACCCTAACAGTGCTCCATTAAAAACCAAAAACCATTACGGTGCTCCATTAAAAACCACATACCCTAACAATGCTCCATTAAAAACCAAAAACCATTACGGTGCTCCATTAAAAACCACATACCCTAACAGTGCTCAATTAAAAACCAAAAACCATTACGGTGCTCCATTAAAAACCAGATACCCTAACAGTGCTCCATTAAAAACCAAAAACCATTACGGTGCTCCATTAAAAACCACATACCCTAACAATGCTCCATTAAAAACCAAAAACCATTACGGTGCTCCATTAAAAACCACATACCCTAACAGTGCTCCATTAAAAACCAAAAACCATTACGGTGCTCCATTAAAAACCACATACCCTAACAGTGCTCCATTAAAAACCAAAAACCATTACGGTGCTCCATTAAAAACCACAAAACCTAACAGTGCTCCATTAAAAACCAAATACCATAACAGTGCTCCATTGAAAACCAACAACCATTACAGTGCTCCATTAAAAACCAAAAAACAATTTCCTACGACGTCGTTTGAACAGGCAACCACACCCAAACAAACCGAACACAGACAGAGAAGGCAAGCAAATCACACCGAGAGAGTGAGTGTGTTGAAAAACACAATGCACGCGAAGCCGGTAGGATCAAAATCCTACCAAGTTTGCTGAACAGGTGGCCACCGCCGAGCACGAACCAGGAGCGGAGCAGGTACCAGGAGCCGAGGACGAACCAGGAGCCGACGACGAAGCAGAAACATGAACACCAGGAGCCGAGGATGAACCAGGAGCAGCCCGCAAACAAGCAGGAACAGGGCCGAACCACCGGGGAACCCACGCCACAGACCACGAACACAACAACAACACTAGACCAGTTATCCAACGCACGGCGACGACCATGGAACAGGGCCATTCCACCACGAGCTTCCAGCGAGTTAACCAAACCAAACCTCTGTGCTCACACGGCGACGTCCTCCGCGCGAACAACAAACCGGGGCGGACCACCACACAGTCACAGGTATTCCAAGTAGCAACCTCATCGAACAGCAGCAGCAGGCGGGAGCGGAGCAGCAGCGGCGCCATGGCGGACAGCTTCCGGGGTGGCGGAACGCTCACCTTCCAGCCCCGAGCAAGAATGAACGGGAGGTGGGAGCGACTGCCGGGAAAGGTCCAGCTGGCACGCATCCCGAGGTGCAATAAAGCGCATTAAAGCGCTAGCTATCCGGGACGACGTGGAGCAGCCACCTACAGTGGTCCCGCCCTCGACGGGTGGCAGCCGCGTGGCATCCCGGGTGGCCAAAGTCGGGGTGGACCACTTCTGGCCTCCCTCCCCTAAATGTGTAATATAACTTTTTTTCTCACAATCATTCAAACTATACTTAATTTATTATTCAATACATGTAGATATTACAACACAATCATTCAAACTATACTTAATTTATTATTCAATACATGTAGATATTACTACACAATCATTCAAACTATACTTAATTTATTATTCAATACATGTAAATATTACTATACAATATAAAATATAAAATTTATTTAGAACATGATTATTAAATCATTATTATTATTTATTTAAAACATTATAAAAGACATATTTCTTATTTTTTTAAATATAGTTATTCTTTTGTATGTAATTCTAGCAATATTACATATTCATTTGTTTTATTATTTTATTATTTTATTTCATATAAAATATAATATTTAAAAATAAATATTACAATAGAGTAGTATAAAGTGATATCAATTCATTTATTTATAAAAAAATTCTATACCTTTTTTTTCCCTTTTTTTCCTAGTAAAAACACTGTAGTGATGAAGGTGGTGGTAACCATATAAACAATAAATATTTTTACTTATCAATATATATACCAAAAAGAATAGCAAATTAAAAAAAAATTATAAATATTTTTACTTATCAATATATATTTTTTTTTCCAAAAGAAAAAAGCGTATTTACTTATCAATATATATACCAAAAAGAATAGAAAATAAAAAAAAATTTATAGTATAATTATTAACTTTAAATGAAATTTAGATATTAATTTTTTTTTAGAAATAATATAATTCTATTTGCATCAAGAAAAATCACTCACTTGAGAATCTAGTGTACAAATGATCCATAATACAACATAACATTAATAAACTAAAATGATGTAACATAACATGATGTTAATAAATTAAAATGGTGAGTAATGTAACATAAAATTAATAATCATCATATCAACTCAAGAAGTATTAATTGTCTCGAAGTGAAAATATTCTATACTTTGAAAACGCTAGTCTATCTAATGACTAGCATAGATCCATCTAAAAGGGGATCTACCAAGTGCCTGGATGGATCAAAACTGTTAGAGGTGCAAATTCATTTTTAGACTGGAAATGTTGACAAAGTGTGTAATGCAATGTTTATGGTTTTAATTTATCTCATTTATGTAGTTATATATATATGCTGTTCCAAATATTTTAAATCTGATCTGAGCCGACATGTTATTTTTTATAATTTTTTATAAAAGGCATGTGTCATTTATAGGATGAGCACAGAAGGAGTTAGACATCTCTCCACTACTGGGATGTAGAATGCGCCTTTTCGACACAACAAGAAAGGTCAAGGGTGAGGGTCACTTTTGGCGCGTTAGATGCAATAGAAAATTGAAAAATCAGGCATCCTTCAACTTACTTGATTTTTCTAAGATACTTACACAAGACCGAATTCATAAGTTTTATGTATTGAAAATTTACATAACTATGACAAATTTCATCTTTTCTAACAATCACTTTTTTTTTTGGGCAAATGATAAGGTATATGTTTTTGTGGGTGCATCCTTTGAGTGGCTAAATGTTGGTTTAGGGCTACAAAAATTGGTAGACATGTATAGAACACGTAGAACTAGTGAAACACTATTTTTCCAAAATCAAATGTTTAATTTTTATTTTATTTTTAATTATGTAAGTGATCAAACCTTGAGAACGGTACGCAAAACGTGGGTCCAACATTTGAAGGTCTTAATGCAGTTATTTCGACTTTTATTTTTTATAGCATGTAGAGGTCGGTGTCTGCTAGTGCAACATACAATGTTTTTTAAAAATGGTTGTGAAATGAAAAAGTTACGGAAAAAACACTAACAACATGTTTTTTGACTTAAGGATTTATGACACAAGAAAATTAGGAAACGATTAGAAAAAATCAATAATTTTTTTAGAAAATTACATATTTGAAATCTGCATAAAAAATTCTATCTAGGCCTAAAATTTCGTCAAAAATGGTCATGTATGTCATGCTGTAGAGAGCGGTGAAAGACATGCATATTGAGAAAAATGGTAGACATGCATATTGTAAAGATAGTTGAAATCTTATTTGGATTTCGATCTGAGTTAGACCAAGCGATTTCATGTATTCATATAAATTTTGCTAAAAACAAGATGTAGGGTTTAAAACATATTTCAAAGTTAATAATGAGAGATTGAACCTCAAGGGATGAGATCGTCTCTCTGTACCTAAGTGAAAGTATTACAGATATTATAAATATATTTTATGCTACTGTTGAATATAGATTAGAATCTTATTGAAAAAAAACTTTACAAATATTTTTCTTTCCATGATTTATAGACCGGATCTTTGTCATATAAAACAACCATGGCATCGATTTAGGTCTGTGTGTTTATTACGGAGGATTTATATATTAAAAATTTTGAGTAAGCTGAGGTCAATCTGTTATAGACGACTGTAAATGGTTGAAATTGTAAATATATTTTAGACACATGCTTATTCTCTATAGGTTTCACATAGTAACTATAAATTCGCTTGACCTTGTACAAACTATTAACTCGACCTGAAAAAAAGAATTAAAATGAAAAATTATCTATGTTTTAGAAAGGAACTATGAACATGATGGGCTGTAAAATTGTGAAACACACAGCCTGTGACCACCCACGGAATCGTGTTTTCCATTCTATTTAAACTGATAGACTAGCGTCGGTTGTTTCAAGTCATATTGCACATGTTGTAAAAAAAAAAAATTGCGTTGGATCTTAGTGACCAATTAGTATTACCTTCTTAATGAGTCGTTATTCTCTTAACAAACTACTTACCGTAATGGAGATACTTTGACAGATCGAGAAATGGTACTTCAATTTTCGAACTACTTAGTTATTTAATTCGACACCAAAACCTACTATACACTTAATTACGCCGTAGGTGTTTCACCAACGAGAATCATTTAACCATCCACATCGGCTAGATTCCTCGCTCATAGAGCGAATGGAATGCTGCCACGTGGATGGTGCCATCGTGAAGGTTCTATCTCCTTATTCATGCATGTGGTTCTAATGTTCATAGATTACAGTCTGTTTTGGCAATTGTTAGCCTATCTTTGTGACACAGACATTTTGTTGCAGAGTGCTCCATGAGAAGGATAAGAAACCCACAGGAGGAGTAACACGGATTCAATTTTTTATAAATGCTATGATCTGTAGCTTTTCATGTTATATTCTACCCGGTTATCTTTTCCCCATGCTCACATCTATTTCTTGGTTGTGCTGGATTTTCCCCCAATCCATCATTTCCCAACAGATCAGTTCAGGCCTTCGCAAATTGGGAGTGGGTATTGTGGAGTTAAACTGGTCCACCATCTCTGCATATCTAAGAAGCCCTCTGGCCATGCCCTGGTTCGTTGTAGCCAATGTGGGAATAGGTTTTATGCTGCTTATGTATGTGGTTTACCCTTCTGGAATATTGGTTTAACGTTTATGATGCGAAAACCTTTCCTATTTTTTCCAAGGACCTCTTTACCTCTACCGGAGAAATCTACAACATTTCTAAGATAATCGATTCCGACTTTCGCTTAGATTTAGACTACTATAAGGAGTATGTCCAGTTGCATTTGAGTACTTTTATGGTTTTCTCCTATGGAATAGCTTTTGCAGCATTGGCTGCCATAGTCACACATGCTATCTTCTTCCATGGAAAGTAAGAACTAATTGTCTCTTTGCCCAATTTACTCATACTTCTCTTTAGTGTTTTTTACCTAAAAGGATGAAGTTATTCTGATGGCAGAGACCTTTGAAGTATTGTTATATTGCAAGCCTTCATAGACTAGAAAGTTGATGTACACACTTGACTCATGAGAAAATATAGAGCAGTCCAGCAATGGTGGTTCATCATCGTTCTGGTCTTCATAGTGATGGTTACTATTGTTGTTTTCAAAGGATTCAATGAACAGGTTCAGTTATGCTGGTGGGGAGTCTTCCTTTCGTTTTCTCTTGCCTTTTTCTTCACTCTTCCTATCGACATTATCAAGGCCACCACAAATCAGTTATGCTGTGTATATATTATTACAACTTTCTTGATTTGCATAGGCTTGATCTCATATTTTATGAATAATGAAGAGGCCTGGTCTTAACATTATTTTTGAATATATTTTCGGGTATATTTCACTAGGAAGACCAGTGGCCAACGTCTGCTTCAAGATTTATAGTGACGTTACAGTGAGCCAAGCTTTCACTTTTCTTCAAGATTTCAAGCTCGGACATTACATGAAGATTCCTCCACGGATTATGTTTATAACTCAAGTAAAAACCCTTGCTGTTGTTGATGCAGTCCACTGCTAATACTTAAAAGTGATGCAAGTTTTAGTGAAATTATATTGGTTTTTAACATATTCAGACGTAATACAGATGGCAGGGACAATCATGGCTGCAGTGGTATACTTGTTCACCGCATGGTGGTTGATTGAGAGAATCCTTGATATCTACAACAAAAATATTCTCCCGAGTGGCAGCCCATGGGTTTGTCCAATGGATCAAGTAATCTATGATGCATTTGTTGTATGGGGATTGATCGGCCCCAGGAGGATTTTCGGAAACCTTGGACCCTATTGGGCTGTTAACTGGGCTTTTCTGTTAGGAGCTCTGGCCCTTGTCATGGCATGGATTCTACATAAACTATGGCCGACCAATACTTGGATAAAGTGTATAAATATGCCAGTCCTGATTGGAGCCACAGGACTACTGCCTCCTACGAGTTCTGTGAACTTCACAAGCTGGTTAATTGTGGGATTCATTTTCAAGGGAATTTTAAACTCAGATGAAGATTCTAAGCTCAAGTATTTTATGTCTTGTTTGCATAGTGCCCTCTAATGAATATCAGCTACTTCCCCAAATCTGAAAGTGAGCTAGGAGTTGGAAGGAGTCTGGTTTGCATCTTCATTACTAGTTCATCATGTTTTCTGTACTATTCTATGCTAATGTTTTGGTTCTGAGTTTGTTGTCTTCTTTGTTATGAATTCAGGTGGTTGTTATATATAACCCTTTGGGATGGACACATAAAGAATTTGTTAAGATCTCGATAATTATTATTCCTGAAAAAATACAATATAACACAGATTTAATTGTTGGTCCAGCAAAGGTCATGCTCATTCTTCTTACAATTATTTCTGAAAGCAATGACTTAAAATGGTGATTAAGTATTAATGTAGTCTATTTTCCTTGGCAATAGGTTTGAATAGGCAGATTATATGGAACCTTTTTGTTTGTCATTGAATCACAACCCAAAAAATGAGCTTCCATAATTGGCGTCTTAGCATATTTGATTTTTTAAATGGTATCTAATCTATTATTTGATGGGGATATTCCAATATCATAAAGGAATATTTCACGTTATACTCTATCTGCAACAAATTTGTGTGGCCTTCTACTCAAAATAAAGTAGCAAACAGTATTACACCAAGTTCGTCTAATTCTACTGGTTAGGATGTGTTATTTTTCTTTCTTTTGCATCTTCTAGCTGGCATATATTGTTTATGGTTGCAAATATATGTTCGCATCACTTCAACTTCTGCCATATGCCCCTTCTCTTCTGTTGATTTCTCATCTTATCAATGTTACCTTTGCTCAGTTAGACAATCAAATGACGCAAACTGCTGCTTCATGCATTGTTATGAATTCCATATTGGAGGGGATGCTTTATCTTTGATTGTCAGTTTCATCCAAATGTATTCTACTCTTCTCTATTGTAAAAATTCAGTTGTTCATTTTTTGGGTTGATTGATGTCTTGAACCTTGTGATCTTGGTTAGGACACTTATTGATGACTTTACAGAGCCTAATAATGGATCTTACAAGCTGTGAGGAGATCAGTAAAGGTGCCTAGGCACTGGAAAGACCAAATAAGCCACTGAACTATGGTATCTTATCCCTAAGTGTAGGGCTATGAAGTTTTATTAGATCAAGTTAGTACATGTAATAAAAGATAGAGGATCACTCATTCAGGTGAATGGAGATTTCAGAATCTCTTGGGTTGATTTTGTCTTTGCAATGAGTTTAATGGTCGATTAAATTTCTTGGCCTTTTATTGAATCTTGTGATTTTGGTTAGGGACACTTATTGATGATTTCACAGAGCCTAATGATGGATCTTATGGGTTATTTGGATATTAGTAGATTTTCCAAGACATTGGAAATCCAAATAAGCCACTGAACTATGGCATCTTATCCCTAATTGTAGAGTTGTGCAACTTATTTAGAGCATGTAGGTACATGTAGTCAAAGCTAGAGGATCATTCATTCAAGAGAATGAAGATATCATAATCTCTTTGGTTGATTTGTTCTCTGCAATGAGTTTGATGGTTGGAAGACCAAGCTTATGATACCATTTATTGAGTTGAGTTTTGTTATTTTTTCCAAGAAATTGCATTTTATTATCAACTTTTAAAATAAACTGAAACGAAATTTATATTAATGTCCTTGAAAGATCAAAATAGGTCAAAGGGACAAGAAAATTTCAAAATACAAGAAGCATTATTGGCCAAATAAAAGGTGGAGAGTGAAAGAAGCATCCCCTAAAAGAAGACAAAAATGAGTACAAAATAGCAACATGAAATGACATAAATCATACAAGTGGGTTAAACCAAAAAGATAAACCCTAAAGGTGAAGAACAACCAACAAAGAGTAATAGTCCTGAGAATAATGATGATGAGCTATATAAGAGGCTTGCATAATTTTTCTAAAGTGAGATCTATAGAGCACAAAGTGCTATAGAAATGTTCAAATGTTGTATTTTTTGTTTTCCTGATATTAAACTTCACATGTGAATTGTTTGTTGTTTAACAATTATGCACAAGTATACAAAGAAGGTTGCTATTCACACCATTTGGTGCATATTATTTAACTTCCATTGTTGTATCAGGTAACAAGTTCATCTTTGGAAGTTCTCGATTCAGATGGAGGGAAAGTACAGGTGCAATTTGTCCCAATCGATCCTGCACCCCAAAGAGTTTGTGCTTACTATGCAGCAACATTTAGAGAAAATTAAGTTCAAGCTGGACCTTTGTTGAATCTGTATTTTGAAGTTTCAATTCCTGCTCTTGGTTATGCTGTCTATTTCATAACAGCTACAAAAAGTGAAGCTTCATGTAAGAAATGAATTGATATCTCTGCAGATATACTTTAGGAATTTTTTCTTATCTTTGCTTCCAGAATCTTATCAATAGGATGGCAATTACAAATTGAGAATAGGACTTTTCCTTCAAATAAGTCATGGATGTTTGACTTTGGTGAGAATTTCCAGGGACATCAAAGAGGCCACAATATTTCAATGGAGATATAAGTCTTGATTCAATTGGGATACCGATGGTGTTCTTCAATTCTATAGGGTTTTTGAAGCAGATTAGATATCATGAACATGGAGTAAGTATTCCAAATTTTCTGTAGCCCCTGGTTATGTATATAGTTGAATTACAGGTTGGACACAATAGGTTAGTTGTGAACTAATTATTTTCATCTTTCTTGTAGATCATGGGACTAAACTGTTAGCCTATAGTTATGGTAAGTGTTGTTAATACTATGTTGCATTAGTCATTTGCACTTCTCTCAGTTTGCTATTTTTTTGCTGCAACACATGGGCACCTCTAAAACAAGACACATCCTCTTGGACCTGTGTGTCACGTGTTGGGAATGAGTACACGTGATTCCCAAGTGGTGGACACACATGGGACACATGTTCATGTGTTTTCAGCATTTGGTCATCAAACAAATTCAAAAAATTTCACAAAAATGCAAAACAAATGTGCAGATCTGTCTCAGCATTTTAAAAAATGTGTCTTGATTTGTGATTGATATAATTATATTTTCTGAATGTTCAAAAGATTTACATCTTTATGTCTATTTTAGAAAATTCAAAAGCAAATTTAGAAAATTTAGATTAATATCTAGGTCGGTTTTACAATTTTACTACTCTATTTCATGTCATGCTAGCTGGATGGGTTGTGTATTAATCTATATACTACGATGTAATCATTTTCTGGTTGGAACAATGGAGATTGCATTTTTTAAGTGGAAATTTTCAAAGGCCTTTATGCGTATAAGGTATTTGTAGCTATTTCTTTTATTTTGAGTGATGGAGATGGTGTTCTCCAAATACCATTCTCTTCAAAGAAAAGCAATATCCAAGGGCACAAAGACCACTATTTCTGTTGCGACTTTGTTATTCTCTCACAGAAAATGAAATGTAAGTTATTGTTTTAGAGATTGGGACTAAATACCTTGGAATATTTGTGTATGAAGATGTTTTCAAGAGCATCTATCAGGTTCTTTTATTGAGAAATTAACAGAACATTGTTGGTGAAGAACAATGCCAAAAATTGTATATATGTTTCCGCTACTATTTTTGAACCGTTTTTAGCATCCGTAGCTTTCTTTATTTAATGATCATGGCAGCTTCAAGCTATAGATGATGTGAGGTTAAAGTTTCAAATTTTTCATTCAAGCAATTTGAAGATCACTATCAAAATCGAAAATATGAAACAATGAATAGCAATCTTATTCCAGTTTGTCAACATACTGTCTCTACAGATAAATACTACTGGTTGCAAGGGATTTTAGTAATGTACTCTTTGATTAACAAATTCAAAGCATTTGAATGGAAATAGAAATAGGAGAAATTCAAATGTGAGAAGAAGAAGTGTAGAGAACCTTCACATGAGGAAAACACTCTCGTCTACAAAACCCAATTCGAAACCCTGAATCTTCGAAGCAAATCGTTGGCCGGGTCCCTCATAGCTCGGCTCCAGCAGAGGATCCAAGAAGAAGCCCCTGGACAGAGAAGGAGGATTGCTGAGGATGTATAACAATGGGGGCACATATATGCATAGAACGAACGGAGGTATTGCCAGTGATCTTCATTTTCGACGCTTGGAATGCCGTGAGTATGAAACCACTCACAGGATAAAAACCGCGTGAAATACGAAGGCGTGAACCACAAACAAGCCATGAAACTGGGGTTTAGCAGTGAACAAAGAAGGCATCGCACGTTATCATATGAATTTGGAAAATCTACATGGCAACATTCCATTCATCCTATAGACGAGGAATCTGCTACAGGAGCAAGGAATGTCTTTTGGAATAGCCTTTCGATTTTAATTCATCTGAGTTTTTTTAATTGTGAAATTATCTAAGCATGCAAAATCTCATGCTCATAATTATTAGAACATGTATGATACTTTTCTTTCATTATTTGATTGTGACTGTTATTGGAAGATGAATGAAAACGTCCACTTTTCATGAATGAAAACATGTTGAGCTTAAGACATAAATCCTTCACCAATGTATATACATTGTGATTTGAAACATTCATATAATACTGTATATCTCATCATTTATTACATTTTTTGGCTATATTGCTTATTTCCAATTGCTAACTTTATTCATCACCTTCAAACAAACCCTTCACTGAGTTGACCTAGATATCCCATGTCACCTCGTACTGTACCAATCTTGGCCAAATCACACTCCTTACAAATTAAGATTTCCAGTGAGCACCAAATACCCTTATGTTGGTTTTTTATCAACTAATCTAGCACTCTTCTCTAAAGGTCAACATAACAATGTCCCAATTATCTAGTTGGGTGCAAATTTCTTCAAGGATGACCTTCCGTTTGAAGATTAGGCAATATTTCTTGGAAAATCCTGGTGGTATTTATGCTTTTTATATCTTGACACCCACTGTAACAATAGCTTAGCCAATTTCATTCTAAAATATGTTGGAATCGCAACAATTGTTATAACAAAGAGGTAGTAAAGCTAGCATATGCATTGACAAAAAATGCCAAAAAGGAAAGTAGCAAGTAATAGAAGCAAGATAAGGGCCATATGGATTCAATAGAGAAGACTGTGAATCATGTAGTAGTAGGGATGAGGCCTATGTCTGATAGAGGGTCATCATTTTCCTTGGGTGGTGGTCCCCACCTTCCACAAGTGGCTTCAGAGGTTTTAGCCTCGGGAGATAAAGAAACTTGCCCTTGATCCTTGTATGGATTTTGTTATCAAATCAAGTTAGGGGATGAACGAAAAATGATAGAAAACCTAAATTCAAAAAATCCTCTTGAATCCTACCAAATGTGACCCTTTTTATAAAATATTGTAAATTTTGTTTTTATTAATAGTTAATGAAGGATTTATTTAAAACATTTCTCAAACATTCCAAAGATAAAATTTAATAATAATGGAATCTTTCACCCATTGTAGAATTAGAGCAAAAAATGAGTCATTATCTTGTTTCAAGCTTTCTGTAACGATTGATGAAGGATGCACTTCTAATGCCATGGGTCAATTTATAAAGAGTAAAAGAAAGGAAAAAACAAATGGGTTCAGTTTAATGTCAAATCTTCAAGTCTACAAGGAATTGAAAGAAAACATAAGGTAACAAGAGCCATTGAAATAAGGAGAAAACATAATTCTTATTTCCACTTAGCTATTGAAATATATTAAGAGACTCGGGAAATAATTTATTATTTAATGCATGGGAATGATCATTCCCATTACTTTTAAGGCATGCATTTTTTTCTCAGGGTTTTTAAGGACAAAGAATTTATTTTACCTAACTTTTTGTTAACCAATGGTTTCTAAGGAGACTAGAGATTAGAATATGGAGGGATGAGGGAAGCATAGAGGTGGAACAATTTGGGGGTGTACTGGTCCCTATTCAATTAAACCTTGAACTCTCTAGACTATGTGCAGTTATATAATTTTCCATTCATCCTTGGTCAATGAATTGTTTAATGTGATTTGATGTTCCCATATTTCTCAATTACCACATTTCTTATACATCGATACTATTGTTGGACCACATGGTTTGGAACTAGGTCAAATATGAACTTTCTTAGTAATTTGCTACTACTCCTTCCTTATATGTTCATCTTCAATATTTGAGCTCTAATTATGTTGGTTGGACAACATTATGTTATAGTAGAACCCTATATTGAAGCTTTTTGAACTCTTATACAATCATTATTTTGGTTGGACAACATTTTGTTATAGCCTTGCATTGTATTGAAGCCTTAACAAGAGGAAAGCCTTGGTTTCAGTAAAACATCTTGATATTTTTCTAAATACATTTATTTGCTTATCTTGGTTACCGTTTTGTATGGTTGATATTTTAACATTTGACATTTTATGTTTTAACAACTTCAATGCCCACCAAAAGAAATAATTTTGTTTAGTAGTTGATATCAAAGTAATGATATTTTTTTTCCTTTGTGTGTTGAGAATAAAAACCTTAGTGTCTTTTGTCACAATGATTGTTGGTTTCCCATACTTCATCACGACTGCATTTTTTGTCTCGTCCCTCTTTGCTCAACAACTGGGTACCATCCACCTCCGATGTGAGGGAATTCCTTTTGCAAGATGTATCTCACTCTAGAAGGAGATATGTTCTGTGAATGATATTTAATTCTTCAGAAATAACATGCCACATCTGCTTTGTTGGTAGAATATAATATAAATGAAGCATTTTCTAAATAGGTAGAATATGAAATTGATAATCGTAGTTTGGATGATCCTCATGTAAAAGTAAAATTGCTTCTTCTAGCACATTTCTCAACGTTGGAGTTGCCAATCAGTGACTATGTAACAAACCTAAAATATGTTTTGGGTCAAAGTATTCAAATCATTTGTTTGGGGGAAATTTGGTTTTGATGGAAGAAGTTGGGAAGTGTTGGATGAGTTTAAGAATTCATGGAAGATACATAGCATATGGGCATCATTGTTCTATTTTACGGGGTCTCGGGAATAGAGGGATAGGAGGCCATTTGGATGGCTTCTTGTGGCTAGGAGTTGGCTAGGCTCCTAGTTGGATGGGAGGTAAAACCGTGGTTCCCTTTGGGCAATTAAGTGGGAAGCAGGGAAGCAACTCATGGAGAAATGCAAGCTTGACTTGAGGAGGTGTATAGAGCCTTTAGGCATATATGGATATATCCTATTATTGTTGAACTAGTGTGAGATATCTCCTATTTGTATTTGATTCTGAGTTGCATCACCTTGTTAGCTTTAGCTTTTGGGGTTACTTTGAAATTTTTTACATCATGTTTGGAGGTGATTCTGTTAGTTAGTCGAAGATTCACACTTCAATTGTGATTTTGTTTTTTGTTTCAATGATGTAGATGTAACCTATTGCTCATAATCTGGCCAACTTGCTTTTCCTTCCTTGTGCTCTTTTCCTCTCATAAATATTAATGGGCCACTCCAGAATTCAAATGGGGTGACCTGTACACAGCTATCAGAGATGGAAAAATACCAGATGAAAACCTCGAGGAATCAATGGTTTACCAAAACATCAAGAGGTCTTCCCTTCACAAGGAAGCAACCTGGCCATAATTGTTTCCTTGCTCAGAGGTTATTGGGTGGATTCTTCCCCATGTAGATACAACCACCAGGATCATTTCAAACTCCAATGGAGAAGGACTTGCCTCCTTTCAACCAAGACACCTTTTAGCCGCATATAAGCTTCCTTCCTCAAAAGTTATGCTTACTGATGATTGGGTAAGGCATGCCAATATAGATAATTTTGAATGTGCAAAGAAGATGATGGTACTAAACAAGAAACTAAGACCCAAAGGTAGTGGGGAATATTGTTAAATTTTCAGAATTTACTTCAATCTGATCTAGGATCTTAACTGAGAGAACAACATGTACAACAAATCTACAGCATATCAATCATGGACACAATAATGAAAGCACACAAGAGACACAAAGTTTACTTGGGGAAACCATAAAGGTGAAAAACCCCAATAACTTCCTCAGAGATAGATAGAGCAATGATACAACCAGAATACAAGAGATAGTCTTCTCCTAGCAGCAGAGCCTCCTCCTCCACAAGTGCGCCACTCTCCCAAGTGTGAGTGAGAGAATAGAATGTGTAAAATGAGAGAGACACACTCTCTATTTATACACTAACTTAACTTGACCTTTACTCAACTAGGTCGGCCTCAACTTAACCACTTAACATAATGTTGACTGGGCCAACCCCCACTAGGGTGGTCTAATAACCCTTTGACCCACATAGCCGACCCCCAATAGGGTGGTCTAATAACCCTTTGACCCACATGACTTATACAGGGCCAACCCCAACAAGGTGGTCTAATAACCCATCAAGTATAAGTTACGACACTTACAATATAAATGACGACACTTCCGTATAGAGGAATAATAACATCTCTATAGGAATACAACCACTTCTGTATAGAGGAATAATAACATCTCTATAGGAATACAATATACATATATGTGAAATACATTCCGAAGTTACATATACATCAACACTCCCTCTTAACTAGGAAGGTATTTCTCGACACAGGTCTTTTAGAACAAGTCTTCTTCTCTGGATCATCGTGACTGGATAATCATCATCGAGTCATCATCATCGTCACTGCTGCTGCTATCTCAATCAATATCTAAATCTACTCGTCATAGGAAGTTCTACAGAGCCAATCCTTTTTCATACTGGATGTAGGCCCACCACCTGCAGGTCTTCGTCATCACTGGCCATACTATGGAATCTTCAGGACTTATTACATGCGTCACAAAACCTGGCTACAACATCCCAGGCTATTATGAGCACACAGCTCTACCTGTTGGATCTCCCAGGAGCACATTACATGTGACCCATCACAAAACCTGGCTAAAGCATCCCAGGCTGTTACGAGCACAAAACTCTACCTGTCGGATCTCCCAGGAGCACATTACATGTGATCTCACCACAAAACCTGGCTGAAGCATCCCATGCTGTTAGGAGAACATAGCTCTACCTATCGGATCTCCCAGGAGCACATTACATGTGGTCCACCACAAAACCTGGCTAAAGCATCTGAGTCCTTTTTCATCCTGTCTAGATCTCCTAGGAGCAAATTACATGTGGTCATGGAAAAACCTGGCTGAAGCATCTGAGGCATTTTTCATCCTGTCCATATCTCCTAGGATCAAATTACATGCCATCAGACAAAACCTTGCAAGAGCATCTCAGGATGTTACGGGTACACAACTCCGACCTGAAGATCTCCCAGGGCACAAATTACATGTCCTCCCAGAGCAATGTCTCGAAAGAGCATCCCAGGATGTTACGGGTACACAACTCCAACCTATAGGATCTCCCAGACATGCTCATCTGCACAACCTGATCCACGGCCACAAAGTATCTTCCTGATACTCACCATACATCATCCTGATGTACACATGATCATCATCACTGCAACATCCTTCTGAATGTCATTTAGAGCAACATCCTGAAGCTCGTCATCCATGATCATCCTGATCATTTAATGCATCTACTTGATGCATACCAAGTATCTACCTGATACATATCATCATACATGATCTACCTAATCATATAATGTATCCACCTGATACATACACAGATACATGATCCACACAATGTATCCACCTGATACATATCAACATACATGATCTCAGTATCCACCTGATACATATACATATACATGGTCCAAGCATCCAACATGATGCATATACAAAATACATACAAATGATCCAACTGATCATATCCAGCATCCAACATGATGCATACATACATAAATTATTCAACTGATCATATCTAGCATCCAACATGATGCATATATATATAAATGATCCAACTGATCATAAAAAGCATCCAACATGATGCATATATACATATACAGAGTAGTAACTGGAGCATCATCATATGCTCATCATCCATGATCCTCCTGATCATCATAGCATCATCCTCTTCAGATCATCTCATCGTCCACAAAGCACAGCCCAGATGCACATCATCCAACACTTACACCACCAACATGGGAGAACACATCTACCACCATTCAGGGAAGGCTCCAGCCCTTACTTTTTCACCATGGGAGAAAAAATCTACCACCATGTGAAAAATGGCTCAGCATATACATCACAACCAAGGGAGAACATCTCAACCATGTCAGAAAAGCTCATGTGCATCTTCATCTTCCGGACTCATCACTTCCCTTTGGAAGGAACCTTGATCTGAAGTGCACCAAGCCTCTCTCTGAAGTACTCAAACTGCACTCTGGCCAATGACTTGGACAATACATCTGAAACTTGCTCATCCATCGCAACATACTCTGCTTCGGCTGTACTCAGTGCTACGCAAGACTACTTCCTACTAAACCAAGAGATCACACCTGATCCCATACTGAAGCAGCACCCAGAAGTGCTCTTCCAATCTATAGCAATGCATGCCCAATCTGAATCAACATAACCCTACAGGTTAAACTTTTGATTCGCATCATACTTGAGCCCATAATCAACCGGATCAGATGGAACATCACACAGAAGCTTAAGGTTCGATTCCATAGGTGTGGCCATAGCCTTGCAGTCCATCATCCCGAACCTCTTCAGGATCTCTACTGCATACTTCCCTTGTCCAAAGAAGATTCCATCTGCACTCTGCCACACCTTCATGCCAAAAACAAATAGTGCATCATCCCCAAGTTTTGCACACATATATGACTACACCATTCAAGAAAGCTGTCTTGAAATCCATTTGGTGTATCTTCTATTTCATCACTTTTATATTTCTCTATGCTGCCATCTACAGCATGCTTGATCTGATAGTTCCATTTGGAAGTCACAATAGACTTCCCTTCAGCTCTTGGGACCGCATCCCAAACATCGTTCTTCATGATCAACGGATCATGGCATTCTTTACATATCCTGGGAACTTCAATATCTTCAATAGATAATTTTGTTGCTTGAACAAATGTTGTAGTCCTTCTTTTGTAGGTGAAGGTATATGGTCTTTCCTACAAAACAAGTTAAATTGCATGATTAGAAACATCTCATAATTTTCAGACAAATTCTTACACATAAAGAAATATGTCATACAGTCATGCAATTATCTTAGCCAATGCTTCAATACAACATTCATCCATGTTCCACAACTTTCTAGATGCCTTCCAGTCTCTACCATAACATTGTTAAGAGTTTGCACTACTCCCAACATGTTAGCAAAGAGGTTTCATTCTAGATAAGTAGCACTGGAATGTTGTACAGTGCCATAGGCCACTTACCCATCACATGCATATTAGTAGTATACTGTTCATTAATGCAATCATTCTAATATGCACAATACATATCCTAAGTTTAGGAACATGAGCATATACATCATTGGACAATTTTATTTAAACAAACAAATATGCAAGAAATGATAATAAAAATACTTATCTTTGTTTGATTGTTGGGTTGACTCCCTCTCAGTCTTTGCTGCTTTTTCTGCAACTCCATTCTAATGTGGATTGTGAGAAGTGGTCAACTCCCTCTGAATATCTGCATCCTTGCAGAAACTACTAGAGTGTGCTCCCTCTTGATCTTTGCTTCCTGGATTACCTATTCTTGAACTTATATTCATTCTCGATCCCTATGCATGCTTGTTAGTATCATCATTGTGTTATCCTTGAGGACTCATACATAATCACACATTTATTAGTATAATCTTAATACTATCAAAACACAATAATCTTAAGCATGTATAGTCATGATCATTTCAAACAGAAATAATAAGCATTAGTATTCAAGGTTTCAGGGAAGTCTTCTTTTACTCATGCAAATTCTTATTTGATCATAGAACTCTTCTGGTTAGTTAAATCATCAATCAAGATAAGAGATATAATATCCATAAAACCCATGATTACTCAAACCTATACCTTCATGATTCTTTTGGTTAGTCATATCATCAATTATGGTAAGAAACATAATATGCATACAACCATGACTATTCAAACCTATGACTTCATGAATAATCATTATCAACAACGAAACATTATAAGATCCTAACACAAGGTAGGATTCTAGCTTGATATAGGAAAAACATACCTGGATTAGCATGCTAGCTAGTTATGTCTAACATACCCGCATAATGTCTACGGGTTCTCTTTAGTGACTTGTGCTAGTAACCTACAGGTCTCATAAGTTAACCATTGTAGAACCAAGTTATACATACCTCGTAAGTAGATCTTCTATGTGATCCATGACAATGGATGAATCTTTGTCTTCATGTCACCATGATCATATGTTCTTGAAGTAGAACATGATTTGTCTTTCTTGGTGTTCCTTTTATGTTAGCGAACAACATAAACCTCATACAACATCACAATGCATTAGTACATTCATAACTGTCAAAACCTTAATCAATGAACATCTTCTATTAAGGTGATACGACAAGTCTAGTAATTAATCAAGATTGTACTGTAATGATAAACATATGATAAAATTAACCATGAAACATACCTGTAAGCCATACCTGTCAAGATTGCTTGTAATCTTCTTATGGAAGGCCTTAGCCTCATCTCCCTCTGAGACAGGAAATTCTTCACTTATGCAGGTGACCAATCCAACTTCTTCTAGGATTAACCCAATCCACTTGATTTGCAAGAACTGGACCTGGAGCTGGTTTGTTAGAGAAACCCCAAAAATTCAAGCTTTGATTTTCAAACTTCCGAAAGGATAGAAATATGTGCCTTGATGAGCTGATCATGCTGGTGCAGTGAACGTATCTGTTCACTAAGTTAATAGTCGAATCCGACTCTCATATTGGATAATAGATAAGAATAATATATTTGATGATGATAAAGTTACAATAATCTCGCCTTTATAGGGCTTGAGCAAGAATAACGAAGGGTTACACCCTTTTGCTTATTAACCTAATAATCTATTTAATATCTAAATAATAATATTAATTAAATATTCACAGCATTGCCTTCTCCTTTTGGAAAGCTTTGTCCTCAAAGCTTGAGTATTTTCCTAATGTTGTCCTTCATTCAGATTTAGTGTCGGTATTAGAATCGGATGCAATTTCTTGTGTAGAGACTTGCACTTCCTTTCCATTGATGATTTTGCACTGTATTGTCTGATTGTTCCTACATTTATGGCCTGGGATCCAATCATCACCGCATCGACGACATATGTTTTTCTTCTTCTTTCTATTATCAGAGTAACTGTTAGATGGCTTTGATCTATTTTCCATTTCATAGGCATATGATTGAGGTTTGTGGCATTGATGGCCGGGTGACCACGTATATTCACAGTACCTACATTGCGTCTCTTTTTCTTGTCAATAATGGTTGTAACCTCTTGTTTTTATTCCTTCCAGTTTGCATTCTGCGGCTTTTGGTTTATGTCTTGCTACCTCTACGTTAGGTATGTCGTGTAACTTTAACTCTTTTTGGAGGTACGGTTTAAGACCTCCTAAATAGGTTTCGAGTCTTTGCTTGTCAGACAACCGAAATACTCGTGTCGACAAGGATTCCCACTGATGTGTGAATTCCTCAACACTTCCAACTTGTTGTAATCTCGTAAGTTTACTGAAAAATTCATCTTCCTTGATTCCTTGAAACCTATTAAAAAATCATTTTTGAACAAGTTCCAGGTGTAGGCAAAATTGTCTCTCTTCCACCATAAGTACCAATTATAGGCGTACCCTTCCATATGCATTGACGCATATTTCACCTTCTCCTCATCAGATTGAATATTGTAAATGTCGAAGTATTCTTCCGCTTTTTTTAGCCGAGCAATGCTTTGGTCTTCACTTCCATTGTATTTCGACAACTCTAATTTTGCCTTAGGTGGGTACATTATGTAAGGGTTATATTGATTCCCTTTTGCTTTATGGTTTGATGGTGTATCAGAACTACTGGATGATGTAAGTGACATATTTGAACTGCTTTGTTGTTGGCAGTGATTTTTATTTTTTTATTCTCTACTATCTTACTGATAGCTTCTATTTGGCTGTTTAATCGTGCCTCCATATCTGGCAGTACTTTTGTTTCTGTCTCTTGCTTAGCGTCGCATTGTTAATCTTTATTTCTTTTTGCAATTCTTCTTGATTCTTGGCAAGTGCTTCCTGTGTGAAAATATGAAATGAGGCATCTAGCATGTCTGGACTGTTGAATTGGTCTGTCTTAAGCGTTAGTCTTTGTAACGCCTCCATTAATGTATTATGGTTTTGCGTCATGGTGCTCAAGTTCTGGGTTATGGTGTTTATGTTTTGAGTCATAGCACTCATTTTTTCATCCAAGTTTTTTTGTTTTTCATTTAGAGTGTCAAATTTTTCACGCAACCTTTTTTCTAGTACCAGAACAACTTCATCTTTGATTTCTTTTTTAAGCACGACATTGTTATTTTTCATATCTTCCTTTAAATCTTCTCGAAACACTTTCTCAAGTTTGTCCATTCTGGAGTTTAGACCTTCGACGATTTTTAAATCTCTAATTTGGTCTTTTTCTAATTTTTCTAGTCGGTCTCGTAACTTGGCCATGGTTCTTGACCTGGTGTGGGGAGGTGAATATTTGGGAGTTATTTTGGTTTATGGATAAGGGAAAAGACAATTAATGTCTTATACAAAATCTTCAAATTTTCTTGAATAATAATAAATATTAATTAATTAATTAATATTATTATTGTTTTTATAAACTATATAAATAGTTTGGTATATAGTTTTTTTGAAAAACTTATATATATTAAAATAAATATTATAATAATAATATTATTATTATATTTTATTTATTTTATTGAAAAAAAATGACGGGAGTGATTTTTTTTTTGTAGGGTTTTAATGGAGTTTGGCGTTTAGGAGGAAGGGCGCAGGTGCAATAAAAGGGTGTGGCAGTGGAGGAGCGGAGTGGTGGTGCTAGAGAGGTGAAACACGGGGGAAGGTGATGAGGGAGTTGCGTGGAGCAGTGCGGGGCAGGGAAGGAGTTTGGTGTAGAGGAGGGTTAGCAGGGAGGAAGGACGTGCAGCTGATGAGGCTGCGTGGAGGAAGGCAGTGCAGTGAGCTGGAGGCAGGAAGGAGGAGGTGTGGCTATGCGGTGGAGGAGTTGTGAGGGCATGAAGTTGTGAGGCGTGAGAGTGTGATTGGAGTGGAGGCACGTGATGGAGAGGTAGGAAATGGGAGGTGAGATGTGGGAGAGTAGAGTGCAGCGAAAGGAGAGAGACATGTGAGCAGGGATATGCATGTGAGAATGGAATATGGGAAGCTGATGTGTAAGCAGAGAAGGGTGGTGGAAGAAGAGCCGAATCTGAGCTCAGGCCGAAGGAGCGAATCCGCTCTGAGTTGGAGGTGAGCCGAAACTGAGCTCTGATACCAAATGCAGTGAACGTATCCATTCACTAAGTTAATAGTCGAATCCAACTCTCATATTGGATAATAGATAAGAATAATATATTTGATGATGATAAAGTTACAATAAGCTCGCCTTTATAGGGCTTGAGCAAGAATAGCGAAGGGTTACACCCTTTCGCTTATTAACCTAATAATCTATTTAATACCTAAATACTAATATTAATTAAATATTCACAGCAGCTGGTATATTCAGAATTTGAAAACTGCAAAGTTTCACTCCTCAATTTTTCCTTTGAAACTTTCGGATTCACTAGACGTGACCTTGAACTAGGGTTTAATGAATCCCACTCTTCTTCCCAATCAAAAGGTTTGATCCAAAGCTCTAATCTTCTATTTTTATGAGGAGCTTCCAGCCATGGTCACAGATTTAAAAAATTCCCATTTTTGCAGAAGCCCTAATTTTCCACTTTTCTGATCAAAGTCCCGAACTAGGGTCTGATCAAGCCCGACCTTCTTCCCAACCAAAAATTATGATCTTGGTCTCTAAATTTTGATTTTGATGAGTAGCATTCAGCCGTGGTCTGCGATTACAAAAATTACAACTTTCTCCGAAGCCCTAAATTTCGGAAGCCATGAATGAAGGTGCTCAAAAATAATTCTGATTTGACAGAAATATGTACCTAATTGTTTCTGGTGTAACTCCGAACTTTTCAATCCACAGGGTTTGAAATTGTTTTTTGAGATAGCCCGACCTGTTATATTTCCATCCCGATATGTCTGACCTCAATTGGATTCTCTGAGAGAGGGTTATGCCAAGTGTCGCAACATGACCTGTTTATGGGATAATACAGGAGAGCGAAATTGTACGGTGTGCCACATGTCACTGGTTCAACTTCGGCCTCTGAAAACGTTTCTTGAGATAACCCAACCTGTTATCTTTCCATCCCGATAGGTCTGACCTCAATTGGATTCTCTGAGAGAGATTTATGCCAAGTGTCGCAACGTGACCTGTTTACGGGATAATACAGGAGAGAGAACTTGTATGGTGTGCCACGTGTCACTGGTTCAAATTCGGCCTCTGTAAAATTTTCTTGAGATATTACAGTCTGTGTACTACCTATCATGTTTTACAAAATTTCATTTGAAGCTTCCTAGCCCAAGTTATGACCTTTTTCCCAAGGTCACCTGATTTTGAATTAGATCTAGAAGAGGCATAAACCCTATATTGTACAGATCATAAATCACAAATTACAATGAATTAGAGGTTTTCCTTTGGACACAAGGTACATGGGGATCTGATATTCGACCTGTAAAAGTTTCAGATCTGAAACCTTTTCCAAAACGGATTTATAGCGAAAGTGCTACGATGACTGGTTTTTGCTATATCAAGCCCTAGCATCGTAAGTGCAACAAGTGTCATACATGCCATATCATGCCTTCTTTCAGGCTAGCTTTGATACCATGTTAAATTTTCAGAATTTAATTCAATCTAATCTAGGATCTTTACTGAGAGAACAACATGTACAACAAATCTACAGTATATTAATCATGGACACAATAATGAAAGCACACAAGAGACACAAAGTTTACCTGGAGAAAACCATAAAGGTGAAAAACCCCAATAACTTCCTCAGAGATAGATAGAGCAATGATACAATTAGAATACAAGAGATAGTCTTCTCCTAGCAGCAGAGCCTCCTCCTCCACAAGTGTGCCACTCTCCCAAGTGTGAGTGAGATAATAGAATGTGTAAAATGAGAAAGACACACTCTCTATTCATACACTAACTTAACTTGACCTTTACTCAACTAGGTCGGCCTCAAATTAACCACTTAACATAATGCTGACTGGGTCGACCCCCACTAGGGTGGTCTAATAACCCTTTGACCCACATGAATTATATAGGGCCGACCCCAACAAGGTGGTCTAATAACCCATCAAGTATAAGTTACAACACTTACAATATAAATGACGACACTTCCGTATAGAGAAATAATAACATCTCTATAGGAATACAATATACATATATGTGAAATACATTCCGAAGTTACATATACATCAACAAATATGACAGCCAACACTTAAGGACCCCCTATTGAATCATATCCCTAATGTTGAACAGAATATTCAGCCTACCAAACATAAATAGCTATAAACTCAGTTGGGTTCCATTGATATCTCACGTTTCCACACATGGTATAGTCTTCATTTGGGAAGATATAATATCAGATAGTATATCATCCAACATTGCTACAGCTCAAACCGGCCTTTCACAACAAAAAGCAGAATTTTTCATGTCTTCTTACCTCATTTATTGTATATTAGTCAAGAATCCTTTCCCTAAGTTGGGATGTACTTGGAAACGGATTGAGACTCCCCTTCATGTAGCATACGAAATAACTTGGGCTCATTGATATCAAGGGTATTACAAACTACTATGCAAAGAACTAATCATGCCCCTTTATTGGTTGCTCTTCAATAAAGAACCAAATTGTTTGTCAGACAATGCCTTGACTATAATAGGTGAGTACGACGACTACTACTTCTCATTATAAGGAACATACATAAGGATGTATGGGGCACTAAACCTCCTTATCTACTGCCCAAGTATGCTACATATTTCATTGTGCATAAAGAAGCCATAAGACAAGTCTTCATCAATAGAATTGGTGACTTTCTCCATCTAAAAAAAAAGCATCTTACCCACCTCTACCATTCAACATTGGTGCATACAAGTTCCAAAAAATTAGACATGTTGAAGCCTTAATTTTTGACTTGGAATATTTTCACTTCGAGACTATACTTTTTGTAAGAAACGACAACAAAGGTAAAGTGGCTAAACATTATGCTTCTTGCAAAATCACTTTTGAATACTCAGATCATTTCCTGGCAGATGAGGAAATATATAAAAGGGTCAATAATGCGAAAGAGATGCACAAAAAAAAAGGAAACCATGCACCTACTTCTATCAAAATTACAACCTAGGAAAAGGAAGCAGAAATACATATACAAAGGGAAGAATCATAAGAGCAAAAAAAGAAAGAGGAAGCATAAATACATAGCCAAAGTGAACAAGCCAAAAGGGTACAAGAAAAACAAGATAAAGAGGAAGCAGCAAGATTAGAAATCGAATAACATCAAAGAGAGGAAATGGAAAAATTGCAAAACGAAGAAGCCCATCGTGCAAGAGAAACTAAAGAAAATGAAGCTCTGGAATAACAGATCAGCAAAGAAGCGCAAGAAAAGATACAACCAGCTATGCACAAGGAGCCAACAAGTCCAGAAGTCAATATTCCAGAACCCATGGACACAAACGTGCTAAGCCCACTAACTGGAGGCCACTTGCCATTTCAAAAGCTTGAGCTTATGTCGTTTACCCCATCCAAAGAACATATAGTGGCTCGATTGGACATGATTTTTTTTATTCAAAGAGAAAGACCATAACACGCTGGTAAAAAAAAAAGAATGAAAATGATCGCTCAACCAGATATTGTCACCGTCATAGAAAACACACTTGTAGAAGGAACCCAAAAGGACCCCAAATTCACAGCCTCTGTGAATGTCGTAGCTGCACAAGCAAGTGTTGACAATGTCGACAAGATGCTTACCACTATTGAGCGAAACAAAGAAAAAATGTTGAAACTCAAGGCCACCTTGGTAAAGGAACATGGAGAGACCATTGAGTTAAACAAAAAATTACAGGCCACATTATTTGAGAAAGACAATTTATTAGATGTGTACAACAACCTTAACAGAAAAAAGGAAGCATTGATTGTTCAGTTAATGATAATGGAAGGGGATACAAATTATTTTCAAGCAAAGCTTATAGACTTTGAAACACGTGCATCAATGGCGAACGACACGACTAATGAATTGAAGACTCAAGTAGATAAGTTTTTGAGAGATAAGGAATCACTCATGGAACCGTTTTGGGCACAAGCATTCAAGCTTCAAGAGAAAGTCTCAAACTGTCAAAAAACACTCTTTCAATAAATCTACAATATCAAACAATTCATGGAAAGGATGCAGGAAATTGCTGCAAGCCCAATAACAATGCATCAACATTTGATTACTACTGGCAACAAGCTTAACAAACATTTAACTTTGGAGAGAAAATAACCTAGCATTTCCTCCTCACCTCCCTCAAAAAACACTAGTGACCCTAAAGTTGGATATTGCACTGCTTGAATTTTGCAGGAAATCCACTAATCGACTAAATGCCGAGATTGATAAAACTCTTGGAAAGTGCACAAACTTCTATGAGGAAATCCATCAGGTTCACCGTAGATTTCAGCTCCCTATGGCAGCCAATATTGATAAGCTCCTCCCCCAAGGATCAGAAGATGGCAGAAATCCAGCAAGTGTTGCAATCAAACCTGGACTACATCAGGAAAATTGATGCTCTAACAAAAGAAGACATCGACTTGTATGTGAGGCAAACATCTACACATCTCATTTTCCTTGAGGATACCTGGAAGGCTGCACCAACAGAAGTTGCAAATATAGAAACATAACTATCTTATCATGAAGTGTCTCTAAAACTATTAAAGCCTGACGAATATAATATCAAAACTGAAGAAGCTACTGCATGGGAAGACTATATTTCCAATTTAGAAGCGTCCAGCTAATTTTAATTGTAAATATCATTTGTATCTTCTCATATGTACAACACTCAAATGAAAACTTTGCCTACTATTCTCATTTTTGCAATTTCACCCGATAACAAACTCTTCCAAGGCTATATAGTGGTGAACCAACCCTTTTCGTTGTTCATCTATTCTTCTTTGTCAATGAAAACAAATTTCCCTTCTTGAGAAACTATTGCAGAAATGTTTATATGTAATGTGTAGTTTTTAATGGATATTATTGGGATTCCTTTTCTCTAAAAAACCTAAATGCTTGTTCATATTTTTGTAACAATGCTATATTTTACTACTTTTTTAGTTCAATGCTCTTGAGTTTCCTTGTTGGCAATGGATTTTCAAGCTAAGCTCATAATGGGTTATCCCAAGCAGTAGTGATATAAATATTAATCTCAACTGATTTGTAAACTATGTACTCTCTTTTACATTCATAAAAACAAAGCATCCAAGCAAAGCGACCTCTCCTCATCTACCTCCATGTTGAATAAATACAACCTTTATATTCAGAGCTATGACCACTCCTATTGTGTTGTAAGTCTACATTTTATTGTCCTTTGTTGTTAACTATCTATATTGTCAGAAGACGTGTGAATCCTTGATGCGGTGAGAGTCATTGATAACCAGTTACTTTCCTTGGTTTATTAGTGATTTTCAGAAGTTTAATTCATATAGTGACAGGTTTGTTTTCCTTTACATGGTTGAGAAGCATGTAAAGTTATTATTGTGGAATTGGAATCCTCAATGAGAAGAAAGAAACATATCTAGGTTTCCCACTGTATCTTCCATTCTTGAAGCATAACAAAGATTCACCACTCCTATTGTGTTGTTGTGAAAATCCTCATAGCAGATCTAAGAGATGATGTATACCTCACAAGATAATGATTATGATTAAGCAAGAAAATAGAAGAAGAGTGGTTAATACAGTATAATGAGCAACAGAATAATATGGTATAGTATAACTTGGATATAAGCAATAATACTTCACACACACTAGTTAATTAATCACAATATGGAAAAATAAATAGTACAATGGTAGAGAGGATTCGAATTCCTAAGGTGGCAATTCGAATTAGCCTCTCAGAGTGATCATAAGATCAATATAGTGTCATCGGAGCACAACTAGGTGTCCTCATGATCATCGGATCACAACTGGAAGTCTTCATCATCATCAGTGGAGTCATCAATGCTCAAGTAACTGTCAACCATCAGTCAAACTGAGTCTGGTAGGTGTAACTGAGTGTAACTAAGTGTAACTGAGTGTAATTGAGTGTAACTGACTGTAACTAAGTGTAACTGAGTATAAACTGAAGACAACTGGACTAGTAGATGAAGAAGGGCGAGTTGCTTCCTAAAATCAAGGAAGAAGGGCGCATTAAGCAACTGGAGGGCTAAAATTGAATAGTGAGAAGCTCCTAGGGGATGGCTAACTGAGGGATAGGTGCTGGACTGATGACTGGGATGCATGCAAAATGCATGCAAACCCTAAAAGTGCATGCATGACTGAAAATGTAAATGATCAAAATACTGGTGGGACTAGGATGGAGTATAGGAATATCCTAACAGCCCCCCTTAATCCATCCTAGGCCCTGGTAACTAAGACCAAAGGTCACCCAATACAATGAATAATAATAGTCAATAAACCAAGGAAGTTGGAAAATTTCATGGGAAACATACCCCCTCCTCAAAAAACAGACTGTAAGGCACACACAAAAATATATGCTCCAAACATAAGTAGGTGTGATGCTTGGTCATATGTCTGGAGGCATCTTCTTCTTGGGAAGAAGTGGATCATGCTCAAAAAACATGTGCTTGTACTTGCTCTTCAGATCGAATGTCATGAGAACCAATTCAAAAGTATGAGGATGATCCTTGAACCTGTGATTTGAATCAGCCGAGGTAGGATCAAAATCATGAATATGTAGATAGTATTTGGTCTTCTCCTTCGAACCATCATGGGTGAGATTATGCCAAAAAGAACCATCAAATAATAATTGCTTGAAATCCAAATCAGATTTAAGACTTGAAGAATAGTTTCTTGAGATCTCCTTTGAACCAGCAAGGGTGAGATCAAAACTATCATATGCATGAGAAATTATCCCAAGCAAACGGCAATGGTTTCTTGAGATCTCATTTGAACCATAAGAGGTGAGATCAAAACCAATGGATGCATGAGAAATTATCTCAAGTGGGTGGCAATGGCCATATTCTTCAATAACATTCTGAAAGCATCAATTAATGATCATATAGTAGTAAATAAGAGATGATTGCTTGAGAGGAACGAATGCATTACCTCCAATAGCTGATTTCACCTCTAAAATAATCATGTGATCATGATTTAAACCAACAGACTCTGGTGCAAGAGATGATTTAGGACCTTCTGCAATATCTAGAGTGTGAGCTGGCACAGAAAGAGAAGAAAGTTGGAGCATGAGTGGAGAATCTGCAAGTTCTTTTTCAACAACTTCAATATGAGATGATACCGGTTCATGATCTGAGAGACCATCAAGGGGAGAAAATGCATCACTTTGCTTGCTTTCGAATGGGTTTGGACCAATCCCTTCATTCTTTCTGCCAAAGTTTTCATCCAGGTGAGCCCATAACTCTTTTGGAGTCCATAACTCTATTGGAGTTTCAACACCATCACGGTATTCGAAATGAAATCTCAAGTATTTAGGCAAAGAAAGCATCATTCTTCCAAAGGCCATGTCACCTTTATTCAACCAGTCAATATTCTCTTCAGAGGATTCGAACTCGCTTTCAAAATAACAATCAAAGAGATCATGGCTCTTCAAATATGCTATCATTCTTGGTTTCCATTCATCATAGTTGAATGGAGAAAGAGGAGTAATTCCTGATGGATACATAGAAGCTGTAGAAGACCTGCAAAAACAATATAGAATAACTGCAACTGCTACTGCTGCAAAGATGCAGAAACTACTGCAACTGCTGCACTCGAAATCTTGGTAATAACCTGCAAAAAACTCTCAAGAATGGAGATAAACAATACTCTCAACATGCTCTGATACCATGTGAAAATCCTCATAGCATATCTAAGAGATGATGTATACCTCACAAGAGAATGGTTATGATTAAGCAAGAAAATAGAATAAGAGTAGTCAATACAGTATAATGAGCAACAAAAAAATATGGTACAATAGAACTCGGATAGAAGCAATAATACTTTACACACACTAGTTAATTAATTACAATATGGACAAATAAATAGTACAATGGTAGAGAGGATTCGAATGCCTAAGGTGGCAATTCGAATTAGCCTCTCAGAGTGATCATAAGATCAATAAAGTGTCATCGGAGCACAACTAGGTGTCCTCATGATCATCAGAGCACAACTGGAAGTCTTCATCATCATCAGTGGAGTCATCAATTCTCAAGTAGCTGTCAACCATCAGTCAAACTGAGTCTGGTAGGTGTAACTGACTGTAACTGAGTGTAACTAAGTGTAACTAAGTATAAGCTGAAGACAACTGGACTGGTAGGTGAAGAAGGGTGAGTTTCTTCCTAAAATCAAGGAATAAGGGTGTATTAAGCAACTAGAGGGATAAAACTGAATAGTGAGAAGCTCCTGGGGGATGGCTAACTGAGGGCTAGGTGTTAGACTGATGACTGGGATGCATGCAAACCCTAAAAGTGCTTGCATGACTGAAAATGTAAATGATCAATATACCGGTGGGACTAGGATGGAGTATAGGAATATCCTAATAGTTGTAAGTTTGCACTTTTATTGTGCTTTGTTGTGAACTATCTATATTGTCAGAAGACATGTGAATCCTTGATGCGGCGAGAGTCATTGATAACTAGTTACTTTCCTTGGTTTACTAGTAATTTTAAGAAGATTAGTTCATGTAGTGACATGTCTGTTTGTCTTTACATGGTTGAGAAGGATGTAAAGTTTTTATTGTGGACTTGAAATCCTCAATGAGAAGAAAGAAACATATTTGGGTTTCCCACTTTATCTTCCATTCTTGAAGCAAGCATAACGAAGATTCATTTACAACTTAGATTGTGGCACTATAAAGAGCTGGTCCATGAAAGAGTTCTATACCTATACTTGTATATGGAGATTCCTAAATTTATTGCTATAGCACATGGCATGAAAGTAAACTTTTGTTCACAAGTAGTTTGTGTAGTTTAAGAGCTATTATAATCATTGTTTTCATTGATATTATTGCAGAAATATTTTTTCAAATTGCTTATATATTCCAGATCTAGTAGTAATCTATAGTGTTGAGATTACTACTACAGAGATTGTGAGAAAAGAAATTGTAGTTGGCTCACTGTGTTGATGAACTTAACATTATTTTTTGTTATGGGTTGAGTGCCTATGTATTTGTAATCTGAGATTTTTACAGACTTTGCTCTTTTCCTACTAGTATCTTTCATTGCCTGTTTCTATGTTTTTGTTCCTTCTAACTTTCCTTTGTTCCTATGTTTTTGTTCCTTCTAACTTTCGTCTTTTCCTACCGGCGTTCATTTTTTCCCCTCAAGGGGAAATTCTAGTTAAATATCCTCTTGACGAGATATGCTAGTAGGGTGTTTCCCGTAAAGTCCTTTGCTTACATAATTGGTGGCCGACCATTGATGGCGTCATTAATCATTACCACACATCCACTCTGGAGTAATTACACTTGCACTCAACTTGAGTTGCACGCCGACCATTCATATCCGATCGGAGCGAATGAGTGTGACATTAAGAACCCACCATTAAAGCCATGCAATTGTACCCGGCCTGAGTTACCACTGGAGTCTACACTTCCATCCTTGATTGTCACATTAAACCCCGAAGATTTATGAACCCTTCCGATTCAAACTTTAGTCCAGATGTAAATACTGCCCGTCTGTCTCGCCGAGAGCACACCAACGTATCAACCTTCATCTATGCTTAAAAAAAATCAACTGATCCTCCTATTAAATCGGGATAAGCATTCAAATGATTGCTTGGAGCCAGAAAATGTATATTACAGCTGGACAGGGTAATAAACGAAAATTTAGATTCTTACCGAGGGTTAAGTTGCGTATACCTGATACACATCTTCTTCCCATGTGTAGCTAATCTACGTTATGGTACTTTTTGAAGGTGAAACGTATATAATATATATATAAAACTAATGAGACCACTAAGTAAAGATAAGACAAACCTATGCCTTGAAAGTCAATAGCCATATCTGTTTCTAGGTGCTCTATAGGTATGATAAAATACAATTCCTTTTATATGATAAATATTTTATGCTTCATATCACTTGAACCTCGATCAGGTTATATTTTAAGTCATATAGATCTCATGTTATAGAAACTAGTGAAATGATAGCATACTCTCTTATGTGTTTAAAGATTATGTATGTGTGTAAAACATTGCAAAGAATTACTGGTATGCATTAATAAGTATTGAATGGAATATATGTTAGTTGACCACATAATCACATATATAAGTGATAATTTGTAATTATAATATAAGTAAATTTATAACTAAGTGATAATTTGTAATTATAAGATAAGTAAATTTATAACCAAATTTGAGATGACTAACGATGTGGTTTACTTATAGATTTGTCTTTTGCCATGATGAATGAAGTTGAACTCCATAATGGAGTCTATATCTATATAATTATAAATGTAACTCTAATGGTTAATAATTGGATTTAAAGATACATCTATGTATCAATACGTAGCTGTAATGAAACCAAGGGATAGCATGCATATAAATGTGTTAGTTAGGGCTAATAAGTGGTTTAGAAAAATATGTCGACATACTTATTTGCAATTAGTCTAAGGCAATATAATCATGCTTAACAATGTATGTTATGTGGCTATAATTTGAATATTTTAATTAGGTAGGTGATCTATATAAACTATCGATTCTAGATCTTGGCAATAAAGAAATAAATTCTATAAAAAAAAAAAATTCATAGACAAGACCTTACATTTTGGTTATGTTTGAATATTAAAAGAAAAGAATATTATAATTTGAAAGGGGAAGATTGATCCAAATTTATGCAGGAACGAAATAAGATAGCACATACATAATCATATACAAAGATATATATTCACATACACAGATATATGGAAAGAAACAAAGTGATACAACAAACGTATATTCTATTAAATATCGGAAATAGAATTGACTGTAAATACAACAACTAGAATGGTAGTAGCTATCTATAAGAAGAGATGTGACCGTTGTGCTCATTCGTGCCAAGATGATTACAAAGAGAGGCCAAAAGGGACTATTTATCATAAGCATGAGGGAAAGAATCCCAAACATCCAAAAACCTAACCCTAGGAGATGAACCGCAAAAATTCATGTGGGTCCCATTTGGGTAACTTAGTACATCAACTTCCCGGGGTCGTAACCTTTGCATACGATATCCATTTGGGGCGCATAATAGATCATTGGAAAGATCTATTCAAGGATTACAAAAAGGGTTGGCAAATCTTGAGTTCAAAACACTAAGTATGTAGGTGCGTAGTACTCATTTTTCCCGACCATTCGATGTCGAAAAAATGTCGTTTAGGGCCTCAAAATGGCAACAGAAGTTTAGGACCCGAAAAACTACTAAAAATAGTAATTTGCCAAAATTGCTAGAAGACTTTTTTGAGCTAGTAGGAAGAGGTGGGCCGCCACCAATATCCACCTGGATCAATCCTCCCTACCTAGGAATCAATGGTCTCCATTGCGTCAAATCCATTATCATATGTCGAACTGTGTGTTGAGTTGAGCTCCTGGTGCAGCATTTGCTGAAGCGAAAATGTTGCCTTTCTTTGAAATCTTCAGAGGGTTGTAATTGTTGGTGCTGGAGTTGCTCAACAGTTTTGGTTGTTGTGATATCCTTGGTTTGCACTGGTGTGGATGGTTTCTTTTTGGAGGAGCACCTTGAATGCGAGGCCTTGCACTACAAAGGTAATCGAATAGGCAATGTTGCACTGAACTTCTGTTTTTCTTGTTTCTGATGAGTAGAGGGATAATGGGAATAAGTTGTGGACATCTCTATGATATGATGTTCTCCTTTAGTGGAAATTGCGAATAGGGAAAATTTTCCTGTGTGGTAGACTATCTTCCTGCCCTACTTGGTTGGGGTAGGCGAAACTGTCTCGGGTATCCGATAGAGTTGTCCTCCCAAGGTAACAATGACACTGCGAGGTCATGATTCATATACAGCATGACGATTCCACATATATGGTTGTCCTAAAATAACACCACATACTTAAAGTGGGGCCACCTCACACAATACCTCATCTATGAAGGGCTTGATGCCATATGGTAGGCGACATTGGTGATTGACGCGGATCCCTCGTCCTTGGCTTAGCCATCCAATGGTGTATGGTTGTGGGTGTGGTGCTATTGGTTGCTCCAATTTCTGGATGACTTCTTCTCAGATTAGATTGTTTTGGTTAGCGCTGTCCACTACAAAGTGTAGGGGAATTTCTTTCACCCATATCTGGGAGTGGAAAAGGCACTCCTCTGCCTTTGACTCTTTAGGTTCATCTAGTTGAATCTGCGTGGTGGAAACAACGGCACTGGGTTTTGCATCAATGATCTGCTTCCCTTTTTGCGCAACTGTGAAATTAAGTTCTGATTCAGAATCAGAACTGGGATCTGATTCTGAAGCTTTGATCTCAGCCACCAATGACTGTTTTGAGCAACATTCATCAGTGTTGTGCTGGGGGATTTTGTGAAACTTTCACCACTTCCCGGTGTCCTTCTTTGTCTTTTCATTACCCTACTTCACTTGTGGTTGGGAATAGTTATCCTTTCCCTACCCTGTGTTCTGCGAGCCAGAGTTTCCCTTTCCCTGCTTCTGCGTAGGTTCGAAGTCACGCTTGTTATTTTGTTGAAATTTCTGCTCAATTTTGACAGCATATCGATAGGCCAATCCAAGTGAAGAGATTTCTAGAAAATCCATCTCTGTTCGTATGTATCGGTGTAGGCCACTATGATATTTCAATATTAGGTGTTGCTCGGAGTGCTTAATACCTACCTTTGTGTGCAAGGCATGAAATTTGTTGGTGTGCTCCGACACCATTTGGTCCCTCTCTTGGTGCAGAATGGCACATTTTGTGTACTGGTCATCATAGTTTCCAATAGGGTAATATTGTTCCTTGATGACATCTATAAAAGAGGCCCAAGTGGGATTGAAATATTCAAACAATCCAGAATCGTCTGATGATTTTTTCTCACAATAATTTTTCCACCAATTTCTGACATGGGGGACGGCCTTAAGGAGCGCAAAGACGATCTTTTCCCTGTCGAAAAAATTGTGGAAAGAGAAATACCCTTCTAATAGATTCAACCATTTATCTATGGCATCGGCATCGATCCGGCCTTCAAATAAAGGGACATCAAAGTTAACTTGTACCTTGAAGGGAGTCACATCTCTGAAACGACTGCTTGTCGAAGGTGTATTTGTTGCAGTCGACATGCGTCGAAGAATTTGGGCGAAATTATCCATCATCTTGTTCCTCTGTTGCGCGAGGGTTTCCTTGAGAAAAAACTTGATAGGATCTCCTGCTCCATCATCTCTCTTTTCATTCTCCATGGGAGGCCATTTGGGGCGGCGAGAGTGATATTCCCCAAGTGAAACTAGTTCGAGACCCAACTCTCTGTATCCTGACCTCGTCAGGGACATGCACCGAGAAACAATCAAAGAGTAGATTGCTCTAATACCACTGATCCAGATTTATGCAGGAACAAAATAAGATAGCACATACATAATCATATACAGAGATATATATATTCCCATACACAGATATATGGAAAGAAACACAGTGATACAGCAAACGTATATTCTATTAAATATCGGAAATAGAACAGACTGTAAATACAATAGCTAGAATGGTAGTAGCTATCTCTGAGAAGAGATGTGGCCGCTGTGCTCATTACTGCCAAAATGATTACAAAGAGAGGCCGAAAGGGCCTATTTATCATAAGCATGAGGGAAATAATCCCAAACATCCAAAATCCTAACCCTAGGAGATGAAGCGCCAAAAGTCATGTGGGCCCCGTTTGGGTAAGTTAGTACATCAACTTCCTGGGGTCGTAACCTTTGCATACGATATCCATTTGGGGAGCACAATAGCTTGTTTGAATGATCTATTCAAGGATTACAAATAGGTCAGAAAATCTCAAGTTGGGCATGCGAAAGGAGTAGGCACATAGTACTCATATTTTATCGACCATTTGATGCCGAAAAAAACGTTGTTTAGGGCCTCAAAACGGCTCCGAAAGTTTAGGACCCGAAAAACTGCTAAGAATAGTAATTTGCCAAAATTGCCAGAAGACTGTTTTGAGCCAGTAGGAAGAGGTGGGCCACCACCGATATCCACCTGGATCAATACTCCCTCCTTAGGAAGCAATGGTCTCCATTGCGTCAAATCACTTATCATATGTTGAACTGTGTGTTGGGTTGAGCTCCTGGTGCGACATTGCTTGAAGCGAAAATGTTGTCTTTCTTTGAAATCTTCAGAGGGTTGTAATTGTTGTTGCTAGATGCGCTGGAGCTGTTCAACAGTTTTGGTTGTTGTGGTATGATTGGTTTCCACTGGTGTGGATGGTTTCTTTTTGGAGGAGCACCTTGAATGCGTGACCTTGGACTGCAAAGGTACTCGAATAGGCGATGCTGCACTGAACTTCTGTTTTTCTTTTTTCTACTGAGTAGAGGGATAATGGGAAGAGGTTGTGGATGTCTCTGCGATCTGATGTTCTCCTTTAGTGGAAATTGCGAATAGGGAAAAATTCCCAGTGTGGTATATTATCATCCTGCCTTGCTTGGTTGGGGTAGGCAAAACTGTCTCGGGTATTCGATAGAGTTGTCCTCCCAAGGTGACAATGACACTGTGAGGTCGTGATTCATATACAATATGACGTTTCCACGTATATGGTTGTCCTAAAAGAACACCACATACTTCAAGTGAGGCCACATCACACAATACCTCATCTTTGAAGGGCTTGATCCCATATGGTAGGCGACGTTGGTGACTAATGCGGATCCCTCATCCTTGGCTTAGCCATCTAATGGTGTATGGTTGTGGGTGTGGTGTTATTGGTAGCTTGAATTTCTTGATGAATTATGCTGAGATTAGGTTCTTTTGGCTACCGCTGTCTACGACAAAGTGTAGGGTAATTCCCTTCACCCACATCTGGGAGTGGAAAAGGCGCTCCTTGGCCTCTGACTCTTTAGGTTCGTCTGGTTGAATCTGCATGGTGGCAACAACGACACTAGGTTATGCATCAATGATCTGCTTCCCTTTTTACGCATTTGTGAAATTAGGTTCTGATTTAGAATCAGAATTGGGATCTGATTCTAAAGCTTTGAACTCAGCCACCAAGGATTATTTTGAGCGACATTCATTAGTGTTGTGCTAGGGGATTTTTTGGAACTCGCACTACTTCCCGATGTCCTTCTTTGTCTTTTTGCAACCCTTCTTTGCTTGTGGTTGGGACTGGTTTTCCTTTCCCTGCCCCATTTTTTGCGAGCCAGAGTTTCCCTTGCCCTACTTCTGCGCAGGTCCAAAGTCACGCTTGTACTTTTGCTGAAATTTCTGCTCAATTTTGACATCATATCAATAGGTGGATCCGAGTGAAGAGATTTCTAGGAAATCCATTTCTGTTCATATGTACTGGTGTAGGCCACTGCGATATTTCAGTACTAGGTGTCACTTGGAGTCCTTGATACCTAGCTTTGTGCATAAGGCATGAAATTTGTTGGTGTACTCCGACACTGTTTGGTCCCTCTCTTGGTGCAGAATGGCCCATTTTGTGTACTGGTCATCATAGTTTCCAACAGGGTAAAATTGTTCCTTGACGATATCTATAAAAGAGGCCCAAGTGGGATTGGAATATTCAAACAATTCAGACGCGTCTGATGAGTTTTGCTCACAATAAGTTTCCCACCAATTTTTGACATGGGGGACAGCCTTAAGGAGCGCAAAGACGATCTTTTCCCTGTTGGAAAAATTGTGGATAGAGAAATACCCTTCTAGTAGATTCAACCATTTATCTATGGCATCGACATCGATCGGGCCATCAAATAAAGGGATATCAAAGTTAACTTTTACCTTGAAGGGAGTCGCATCTCCGAACTGACTGCTTGTCGAACGTGTATTTGTTGCCGTCGACATGCGTCGAAGGATCTGGGCGAAATTATCCATCATCTCATTCCTCTTTCACGCGAGGGCTTCCTCGAGCAACAACTTGATAGGATATCCTCCTCCGTCGTCTCTCTTTTCATCTGCCATGGAAGGCCATTTGGGGCGGTGAGAGTGATCTTTCCCAAGTGAAACTAGTTCGAGACCCAACTCTCTGTATCCTGACCTCGTCGGGGACATGCATCGAGGAACAATCAAAGAGAAAATTGCTCTGATACCACTGATCCATATTTATGCAGGAATGAAATAACATAACACCTACAGAATCATATACAGAGATATATATTCACATACATAGATATATGGCAAGAAACACAGTGATACAGTAAATGTATATTCTATTAAATATCGGAAATAGAACAGACTGTAAATACAACAACCAAAATGGTAGTAGCTATCTTTGAGAAGAGATGTGGCCGCTGTGCTCATTCATGCCAACATGATTACAAAGAGAGGCCGAAAGGGCCTATTTATCAAAAGCATGATGGAAAGAATCCCAAACATCCAAAAACCTAACCCTAGGAGATGAAGAGCCAAAAGTCATGTGGACCTCATTTTGGTAAGTTAATACATCAACTTCCCGGGGTCGCAACCTTTGCATACGATATCCATTTGGGGCGCACAATAGCTCGTTGGAAATATATATTCAAAGATTTAAAAAAGGGTTGGAAAATCTCGATTCCGGCACATAAAGGAAGTAGACGCATAGTACTCATATTTTCTCGACCATTCGATGTCAAAAAAACGTCATTTAGGGCCTCAAAACGGCTTCGGAAGTTTAGGACCTGAAAAACTGCTAAGAATAGTAATTTGACAAAATTGCCAGAAGATTGTTTTGAGCCAGTAGGAATAGGTGGGACACCACCGATATCCACCTAGATCAATCCTCCCTCCTTATGAAGCAATGGTCTCCATTGTGTCAAATCCCTTATCATATGTAGAACTATGTGTTGAGTTGAGCTCCTGGTGCGGCGTTTGCTGAAGCGAAAAGGTTGCCTTTCTTTGAAATCTTCAGAGGCTTGTAATTGTTGTTGCTGGATGCGCTCGAGTTGTTCAATAGTTTTGGTTGTTGTGGTATCCTTGGTTTGCACTGGTGTGGATGGTTTATGTCTGGAGGATCACCTTGAATGCGTGGCTTTGCACTGCAAAGGTACTCGAATAGGCGATGGTGCACTGAACTTCTGTTTTTCTTGTTTTTGTTGAGTAGAGGGATAATGGGAAGAGGTTGTGGATGTCTCTACGATCTGATGTTCTCCTTTAGTAGAAATTGGGAATAGGGAAAATTTCCCAGTTTGGGAGATTATCTTCCTGCCCTACTTGGTTGGGGTAGGCGAAACTGTCTCGGGTATCCGATAGAGTTGTCCTCCCAAGGTGACAATGACACTGCGAGGTTGTGATTCATATACAGCATGATGCTTCCACATATATGGTTGTCCTAAAAGAACATCACATACTTCAAGTGGGGCCACATCACACAATACCTCATCTTTGAAGGGCTTGATGCCATATGGTAGGCGACATTGGTGACTGACGCGGATCCCTCATCCTTGGCTTAGCCATCCAATGGTGTATGGTTGTGGGTGTGGTGTTATTGGTAGCTCCAATTTCTTGACGACTTCTGCTGAGATCAGGTTCTTTTGGTTGCCACTGTCCACAACAAAGTGTAGGGAAATTCCCTTCACCCACATCTAGGAGTAGAAAAGGCTCTCTTCTGCCTCTGATTCTTTAGATTCCTTTGGTTGAATCTGTGTGGTTGCAATAACGGCACTGGGTTCTTCATCAATGATCTGCTTCCCTTTTTGTGTAGCTGTGAAATTAGGTTATGATTCAGAAACGGAACTGGGATCTGATTCTGAAGCTTTGATCTCAGCCACCATTGATTGTTTTGAGCGACATTCACTAGCGTTGTGCCAAGGGATTTTGTGGAACTCGCACCACTTCCCGGTTGTCACGTACCCAATTTTCATAAAAAATTAAAATCCTTCCAAAAGGACTATTCACTCATAATTACTACACGGAAGTATAAAATTTTGGCATTTTAAATTACTATTAAAAATAAAAACGACATTTAAACATCTCACAATTATTTAATTACCTAGATAAGTACAACATAGAAAATATCGTAATCCATACATGTCGTAATGACGTGTAATGACGTAACTCTAAATTGGATGATGTATCTTTACCTATTTGTGCAACCCCTTTTTCACCATTTAAACATTTATACAATAAGAAAGCAACATCCTATATGATAACAACATTAACATAATCATAGAGAGAACATGTTGGCAATATACATCAAGGTAATCATAAACATTTAAGAAAGAATTTAGGTAGTCATATGCATAGACACATTGAGAAACATGATAAGAAAACCTAAGAGACCAAGGATAAGGTGGTTAACCCGTACACGAGCTAGTCCACAAAGGTGTGTACATCTTTTATTATTAGAGAAGAAGTGGTAGGATTACAAGAGCAACTTGATTGCTATGACAAGACTCATGGTTTACAAACAACAACCAAGAAGTTGCATTAACCTCTCTCACCGAGAGTATCTTCAAGACATTTTAGATTTCTATCTCAGAATATAACATACATATAACAAGTCAACTTTTAATAACCTTAGTACAAGTATTGGATTCTTCAATCTCATAGTCTAAGGGTTATACCCTTCCTCTTCAATGTGTACACAAGGGTAGTGTAACAACTAGGGAAACATCTTTATGCATTCTTTAGTTTTATAGAGACTTTTATGAAGTGCAACTCCTACAATGATTTAAAGCTTTCCCATAAAACTAGACGATAATTAACAAGCTTTCGAAACACATTATTAACTGTTTCATATGTAAAGTGTTAATGATGATTCAATATTCTTCCTAGAGAGGAGTTACTTGGGAAATCAGTTAATCATCTAAAAAAAAACACATATATACTGTCCTATCTATCTACCAGCATAGAGATAGTTATTTACACGAATTTATATAAACTTTTATATCTTGAAGTAATATAGTAATCGAATAGATACCTACCTAAGTATTTTAATGGTCGCCAACGAACTCTTATCAAGAAGGGTTGAAATGCAACTCTAGCACGTTCATATATTTATATATGTCTAATATCTTATAAGTAGGGCAACAAATAGTAGATTGCAGCTGTTAAAATAAGAACCATAAAATCTCATTTTGTTAACATCAACTGACACCAAAATCTAATATTTGGTAAAAGTCATAACTTAACCGAGTTCTTACATGATGACATTAATCTATCAAATAAATAACCGAGGTCTTACCCGGATGTTCAAACATAAATGCAAACATATTTACTTACCAAGGTTCACCTTTGGTTTACTATACATATGACTCTATATATAAATATAATTTCATTCACACTAACCTGCAAACTCTATCATTTAAACCATCTAGACATAACTCATTCCTGGATCAAGGCTATTACAGAAAGCTATTATAACTTAGATTTATATATGTTTAGAAAGTAATAACTATCAACTCTAAAGCTATGTCCCCATGGGATTCTTTCCCATATAATTATATATATAATACAAAAAATTCATATTCTTTGTATAATAAAATCATAACACAAAAAAAATCAAAATAAGTTTGAACAAAGGTCGACTATCTCTGTAGTAAGGTCGCCCTTTTCCACACCCGAAACATTCTACAAAACGACAGGAAAATGATGGGGAATCTCATCCCTCTTTTCTTATAAAAGAGTGTTATAGTCAATAATTCCGGGAACAATTACTGCATACAATCACATGTGCAGAGGTGTTCTACCAAAACGATTAACAATATCTGGCAAGGATGTATTACTACATATAGTGGTCCGATTTAAAGGATAAGCGCAAGGATTAAATCTCTGTCAAGTTATTGCGTGGTGCAGGTAAATATTCTGTAGAAAGGATAGAAGGTATATATAATAAAGATTCTCCTAGGCATCACGCAGGTAACACAATAATTCCAACATGTATAACTAATATATAGATCATTTATAAAATGTATACATGCAACCCAACCTATAGATATATACCCAATATATCAACCAGGGTTTACACAGGAAACAAACACCATACAGCATGCAACCAATAGTATGTAGATCTCGGCAACTATTACCTATATGCATGCATTCTATAACTGAAACATTCCCACAGCAACCAATTAAGCAAAATTGCACACATAAATTTCTCTCCTCCTGCGCAGCATGCTGAGAAGCAATTTAAATCATTCAACATTAAAATAAACATAAGTGATAAGATGCACACAGGTACTGGAATCCCTCCAGACAACACGATTTCTCCACTTCAATCCATCAAGCTATCAATCGAAATATGGAAACGGGGATCCATTCCAACCAGAAAATAATACATTCGTCCTGCAAATAATTATAATACCCTACCAAGAGAAATGCCGAAGTATCTTCGCCATCGATCAATTAGCATAGATATATGATCACCTTTTAGATATATAATATATATATCAAGTGGGAAATATACCAGGACTGGCTACCACAACATCTGCGCCCATTAATCAACAACCTAACATGCAACGCCCGAAACTCACACTATCAAAGGAAGTATATCGGGATTCCATCCCCAACATCTCTGCGCCATGCAATCTAGAACCAACCACATTGCAAACATAAGTAAGAAAACTATCAACCCAGAAAAACGCAGGGATCTTTATCCCTAGACATCTGCAATGAATTAGGGACTTATTTTCCCAAACACCTGCACAGTCGCAAAGAAGTGATATATCTATAATGCGAAAACCAGAAATTATGAAGAGATCATTTCCCCCAAATCTCTATCTAGGCAACAAACAACGCATAAGCATCAATTCATCAAACTATCAAGTGATAGTGTATGGGAATCCTTTCCCCAAGAAATTGCTCATAACCTATTGACATACACTGGGATCTCTACGAAGCATCTGCGCCATAAATCAAATGCTATAGATATATATCTAGGTGTAAAGATAAATAGTATATCAAATGGGATGCATGCAAGGACCAGACACCACTGCCATCCATACCCACAACATCTGCACAATCCCTTATTCCCTAATAATGGACGCATGCAACATATGTATAATCTAAAAATTATAAATAGGGATTCGCTGCCCTGGAGCCATCCCTACCTACTACATGGTGTCTTCGAAAATCAACCTATCCCACATAAATCGATGCATGTTCCCACATGCAACGCTTCTTCACAGAAGAAATACTACACCAAATAAATTTAGAGCTGAGCAAGCCCACATGCAGCACCCTCGACACAACAAGAAATTATGAGCTAATAGATCCCTCCTTTTTTCCTACGTGAATTCTCCCCCATCTTAATGCCCACCCACTCTAACTTTCAGCCACCTAACAATAAAACTTGGAGGTGAGGGCGTTACGCCAAGAGTACCACTCCTCCGGAGAAAACAAAAACAATACAAGTGGCAACTCTAAAAATAAGCCTTGCTCCATCCTGGAGACCACTAGCCGTATCCTCAAACTTACCAACGTTACTCTTCCAAAAATTGTTGACACGTCCTCCACTAAGTTTAACTTTCACTCACCTTAAAATATATGTATATATGATATAATATCCATTACTAATAAAAGATTAATATCCAACTTATAAATCTCCCCCTGTCTCCCCATCGTGGGGTATCTCATGTGACTAGGAGCACACGTTCTCCACGTAATTTGCCACTCTTACCATTCATTCCCATTTCCGAGCTCCTTTATCAAACGCTAATATATTCAGATACGTGGGATGTAATTAAAACGGAACCCTCATGAAAATGGGTATAAACATAATATTTATTTAAGTATAAAATTCCATTTCTTTTATGCGTTTAATAGCACCTAAGACGTAGATAGGATTTCATAATTTAATGATTCTAGTCAACAATTTTATCATGGATAAATTATCTATTTCTAGATATATATTAAGATCTTGTACCATCCTTCAGCCTCCGTATCTGTTCAAGACACACACATATATATATTATGTATTTAATAGTTATTATAACTATTATTTGCCTTTCTTAAGGCTATAAAACACAGTCATTTTAATCATAATAATTTAATAATGACCTCAACTATAATCTTATATAATTGTAAATATATATATGATATCTCCCGCTACACACACATATATATATATATATACAAGGTCCATTTTCATGGCTTACTCATAATAGGGTTAGGACAAATAGGTCAAAGTATCTTAATGGCAAATGGCTTCATCATTTATCATAAGACTTGTTACTTAGATCTTTGTCGCAAGTCACCCAATTGTTATAAGAACCGTTAGAGTTTCCCTTTAGGATGGTAGGTTAATGCGTGGAATTAGTTCGAAGTCGCATAAGTTTACTATTTAACTATAGTAGTTTAGGTCTTCTACTTAGGGCTAAACTCTATTCGTATGGCGCCCTAAGATTCTCATGGCTTGTTTGCCATCTCATATTTTCTTTTGGATGGGTTGGGTCGTTTATCGTTTAGTCACATTTTACTATTCTTATCTTTGTAGTCTTAACTAAGACTTATAATCATGACATTGACTTGAGGTCCACTAGTGGGGCCTTGGCCTTGAGCTCCTCACCATGGACTATTTACATAATTATAATTATTTTACAAAAATAATAATAATAATTAGGGTCAAATTGGAGGGATGTTACACACTCCACCCCTTAAAGATAACACCATCCTCGGTGTTCATCGGTTTGTCCTTTGCATTGAACCACTGCCACCTCTTTCCTTTGTTCTCATGCTTTGATCATATTTACATTTTGCAATTTCCCCACAACCTCTTTTCACTTATATCCTGCGCATTACACAGATTATACAAGATCTTCCAACGTTCTTTAGTACTTCATGAGTATACAAATTTTAAAACAGTAACTGTTCATCATTCTTCCTCACCTTTTGAGGAAATAATTTTGCTTATTATAGCATTCATAGCAATTCACACATAAATACTTTTTACAAGACAAATCATTATCATCGTTTAAACCATTCAAACCTTGCGATCACCAAACCTCTTTGTACTTCAGCAATCGTGGAGACTTGCATGCAAAATTTTTATGTATTTCCGCAATCGTGGAGACTTGCCATACAAAAACCTTTATGTATTTCCGCAATCGTGGGGACTTTCCATACATATCCTGCTCATGTACTTCTGCAATCATGTAGACTTGCGTACATAACACTCTTTGTATTTCAGCAATCATGGAGACTTGCATACAAAAACACGAGTCCTTTGCCAACACTTGGCAAGAATACCATCTGCATACAGCAGAAATATGACAGTCTTACTCTGCAACTCGTAACATAGGTCCCCCTCATCGAATCTCTCAGTCATCACTTGATGCACATGAGGAAAGATTTCTACAGAAATATTGTAGAAGAGCTACCTGCTCAATTCGATGGATATAAACTTTGCCTAGGTCTTTTGGGTCAGTATTTATTCAACAAGCTACCTGATCTGTTCCACTTCCATGGGGAACATGACCACAATAAGGGTAAGTTGTCCCATACCAACAAGCTAGTTACTGGGTGCAAGATGCTGCTGGCTCTATCTGAGCCCGAAGATAATTTCCCTTCCTCTCAAACCTTCTCGTTTGAGTCCAGGAAACACCTCTTTATGACAACCATTTATTAATTCCTATATGCCACAAAATAGCAACCCAAAATTAGATTTTCCCATCATATTCTTTGCATTTTGATGATTACACATCATCCATCATAAACCTCATCACTACTCGTGACCAAATAAAAAGTAAATCATTACTTACTTTCGAGCGATTTAGCTCAACTTATCTCATAAGTGCCTTTATACTAAACGTTCTTCTGGGTCATGCCATCAATCGAAGTTAAGATCACTTCCAGAAATGTTAGTATAAATAAAAATTTCTTTGCTTCAGTTGCTCAACAGTCGAACACATTAGTTCCATAGCATTATGCACATGCTTGTTCACTTAGCTTATGCATTTACTTCATCTTGATGTAAAACTCTTCAATATCCTTGGAGTGAGTCTGAGGTCAAATATGCTGAAAACATGTTAGCATCAAAGCTTAAACACATATACATTTATTGAGACTTACCATCTAAAGATTTTTAAAAGACCCCATGCTCAATCAATCACAACAAGGTCAATTTTTTTTTTGTCAAACTATCAACAAGATCTTGATGCTCTTTAGCCTTTGTTAGAAACTATAACTTACCCCATAGAGGTCTATCATAATTTACTTCTAAAATAAGGCTACTTCAACCCCTAGGAATATTGCTTCCAAACTCATACAATAACACACCTTTATCCTGGAAATTTTAAACACCATAAGAAGTTTTTCGGAATAGAGTACAATTGATATTAAGTAACGATAATCTTTAATCCTTTAACAAAATGACGATTTTCATAAGCAAGAATAAGGTTTAATCATCCAAGCACAGTAATTAGTTCACGACTTACACATGACTTGTAACCTAGAACATGTGAGATTCATTCTGATGCAAAATCCTTTGCTAACACATAAACATGTTAGTTTCATAATTTAAAACGACTAATTGTACATAGATTCATTTCAAATTGAAGACTTTTCTCAATAATTTTAGATATTTAAAAGATCTCATGTTCAATCATTTACAAAAAGATTAGGATTCTCCTTCCCTTATGTCAAAATCCTACTATTTACAAGATCCCTTAACTTGGTGCACAATAACCTTTATTCGAAAATATAACAACTCTTACAATCATTTGCATATTAAAATTATAAATAAATAAATAAATTCTGAAATGAAATACAATTTTTGTTAAGCAATAACATTCAAATCTTTCACAAGATGAAAATACTTATCAATAGTGTATTCAAGTGACCTCTAAACTTCACTTTCTAATTCCCCATATTCTTTTTAACATGTTTAGTCCTAAACATGAAACATTTTATTGAAAGCACATTATGATCTATAGGAGTATAAATTGTCCTAAAGGATGACCATATTATGCATTCTACGGTGATGAATGCCTTTATTTACAATATCTCAACATTTATAATCTAGCCTATATTTTGGGACATCCTATCATTTCATATGGATATAAAAATAACTTCACATTGATATAAGAGTAACTTCACATATACATAAATTTAACTTCACATATATAAGGATATATATACTACACTTTTAGTTAGGGTCAAAGTATTATCATTTAACATCCAACATCAAAACAGTTCTCATGAACAAGGGTAAGCTAAATCTTATCAAATTGAAGATACACAATACTTCACATATCAACTTAGATTTGCACATCAACTACTTTGCTTTAATAACTGAAATACTTATCTTTACCCCTTTTGGAGAGCTTGCGGCTGCATGTTTAAATGACTTCACTCCTCGTCCATTCAAATCCCATGCATCTGAAAATGAAACCAAACAATTTGATTAGTCAACTTTAACACCCACTTATTTCATGTTGAGCCCATCAAGCCTGAGTGCTATAACCTACAGCTCCGATACCACATGTCACGTACCCGATTTTCATAAAAATTTAAAATCCTTCCAAAAGGACTATTCACTCATAATTACTACACGGAAGTATAAAATTTTGGCATTTTAAATTACTATTAAAAATAAAAACGACATTTAAACATCTCGTAATTATTTAATTGCCTAGATAATTACAACATATACAATATCATAATCCATACATGTTGTAATGATGTGTAATGACGTAAGTCTATATTGGATGATGTATCTTTACCTATTTGTGCAGCCCCTTTTTCACCCTTTAAACATTTATACAATAAGAGAGCAACATCCTATATGATAACAACATTAACATAATCATAGAGCGAACATGTTGGCAATATACATCAAGGTAATCATAAACATTTAAGAAAGAGTTTAAGTAGTCATACGCATAGACACATTGAGAAACATCATAAGAAAACATAAGAGACCAAGGATAACATGGTTCACCCGTACACGGGCTAGTCCACAAAGGTGTGTGCATCTTTTATTATTAGAGAAGAAGTGGTAGGATTACAAGAGCAACTTGATTGCTATGACAAGACTCATGGCTTACAAACAGCAACTAAGAAGTTGCATTAACCTCTCTCACCGAGAGTATCTTCAAGACATTTTAGAGTTCTATCTCGGAATATAACATACATATAACAAGTCAACTTTTAATAACCTTAGTACAAGTATTGGATTCTTCAATATCATAGTCTAAAGGTTATACCCTTCCTCTTCAATGTGTACACAAGGGTAGTGTAACAACTAGGGAAACATCTTTATGAATTCTTTACTTTTATAGAGACTTTTATGAAGTGCAACTCCTACAATGATTTAAAGCTTTCCCATAAAACTAGACGATAATTAACAAGCTTTTGAAACACATTATTAACCATTTCATATGTAAAGTGTTAATGATGATTCAATATTCTTCCTAGAGAGGAGTTACTCGGGAAATCAGTTAATCATCTAAAAAAAAACACATATATACTGTCCTGTTTATCTACTAGCATAGAGATAGTTATTTACACGAATTTATATAAACTTTTCTATCTTGAAGTAATATAGTAATCGAATAGATACCTACCTAAGTATTTTAATGGTCGCCAACGAACTCTTATCAAGAAGGGTTGAAATGTGACTCCAGAACGTTCATATATTTATATATGTCTAATATCTTATAAGTAAGGCAACAAATAGTAGATTGCAGCTGTTAAAATAAGAACCATAAAATCTCATTTTGTTAACATCAACTGACACCAAAATCTAATCTTTGGTAAAATTCATAACTTAACCAAGTTCTTACATGACGACATCAATCTATCAAATAAATAATCGAGGTCTTACCAGGATTTTCAAACATAAATGCAAACATATTTACTTACCAAGGTTCACCTTTGGTTTACTATACATATGAGTATATATATAAATATAATTTCATTCACACTAACTTGCAAACTCTATCATTTAAACCATCTAGACATAACTCATTCCTGGATCAAGGCTATTACAAAAAGCTATTATGACTTAGATTTATATATGTTTAGCAAGTAATAACTATCAACTCTAGAGCTATGTCCCCATGGGATTCTTTCCCACATAATTATATATATAATACAAAAAATTCATATTCTTTGTATAATAAATTTATAACACAAAATAAATCAACAGAAGTTTGGACAAAGGTCGACTATCTCCGTAGTAAGGTCTCCCTTTTCCACACCCAAAACAGTCTACAAAATGACAGGAAAATGATGGGGAATGCCATCCCTCTTTTCTTATAAAAGAGTGTTATAGTCAATCATTCCGGGAACAATTATTGCATACAATCACATGTGCAGAGGTGTTCTACCAAAACGATTAATAATATCTAGCAAGGATGTATTACTACATATAGCGGTCTGATTTAAAGGATAAGCGCAGATATTAAATCTCTGTCGAGTTATTGCGTGGTGCAGGTAAATATTCTATAGAAAGGATAGAAGGTATATATAATAAAGATTCTCCCAGGCATCACACAGGTAACACAATAATTCCAACATGTATAGCTAATATATAGATCATTTATAAAATGTATACATGCAACCCAACCTATAGCTATATACCCAATATATCAGCCAGGGTTTACATAGGCAACAAGCACCATACAGCACGCAACCAATTTTATGTAGATCTCGGCAACTATTACCTCTACGCATGCATTCTATAACTGAAACATTCCCACAGCAACCAATTAAGCAAAATTGCACACAGAAATTTTTCTCCTCCTGCGCAGCATGCTGAGAAGCAATTTAAATCATTCAACATTAAAATAAACATAAGTTATGAGATGCACACAAGTACTGGCATCCCTCCAGATAACACGATTTCTCCACTTCAGTCCATCAAGCTATCAATCGAAAAGTGGAAACGGGGATCCACTCCAACCAGAAAATAACACATTCGTCATGCAAAAAATTATACTACCCTACCAAGAGAAATGCCGAAGTATCTTCGCCATTGATCAATTAGCATAGATATATGATCACCTTTTAGATATATAATATATATATCAGGTGGGAAATATACCAGGACTGGCTACCACAACATCTGCGCCCATTAATAAACAACCTAACATGCAATGCTCGAAACTCACACTATCAAAGGAATTATATCGGGATTCCATCCCCAACATCTTTGTGCCATGCAATCTAGAACCAACCACATTGCAAATATAAATAAGAAAAATATCAACCCAGAAAAACGCAAGGATCTTTATCCCTAGACATCTGCAATGAATTAGGGACTTATTTTCGCAAACACCTGCGCAGTCACAAAGAAGTGATATATCTATAATGCGAAAACCAGAAATTATGAAGAGATAATTTCTCCCAAATCTCTATCCAAGCAACAAACAACGCATAAGCATCAATTCATCAAACTATCAAGTGATAGTGTATGGGAATCCTTTCCCCAAGAAACTGCTCATAACGTATTGACATACACCGGGATCTCTACGAAGCATCTGCGCCATAAATAAAATGCTATAGATATATATCTAGGTGTAAAGATAAATAGTATATCAAATGGGATGCGTGCAAGGACCGGACACCACTGCCGTCCATACCCACAACATCTGCACAATCCCTTATTCCCCAGTAATGGACGCATGCAACATATGTATAATCTAAAAATTATAAACAGAGATTGGCTGCCCTAGAGCCATCCCTACCTACTACATGGTCTCTTCGAAAATCAACCTATCCCATAGAAATCGATGCATGTTCCCGCATGCAACGCTCCTTCACAGAAGAAATACTACACTGAATAAATTTAGAGCTGAGCAAGCCCACATGCAGCACCCTCGACACAAGAATAAATTTTGAGCTAATAGATCCGTCCTCCTTTCCTGTGTGAATTCTCCCCCATCTTAATGCCCACCCGCTCTAACTTTTAGCCAGCTAACAATAAAACGTGGAGGTGAGGGCGTTATGCTAATATATTCAGATACGTGGGATGTAATTAAAACTTAACCCTCGTGAAAATGGGTATACACATAATATTTATTTAAGTATAAAATTCCATTTCTTTTATGCATTTAATAGCACCTACGACGTAGATAGGATTTCATAATTTAATGATTCTAGTCAACAATTTTCTCATGGATAAATTATCTATTTCCAGATATATATTAAGATCTTGTACCATCCTTCAGCCTCTGTATCTGTTCAAGACACACACATATATATAATATGTATTGAATAGTTATTATAACTATTATTTGCCTTTCTTAAGGCTATAAAACACAGTCATTTTAATCATAATAATTTAATAATGACCTCAACTATAATCTTATATAATTGTAAATATATATATGATATCTCCTGCTACACACACACACACACACACACACACACATATATATATATAAGGGCCATTTTCATGGCTTACTCATAATAGGATTAGGACAATTAGGTCAAAGTATCTTAATGTCAAATGGCTTCATCATTTATCTTAAGACTTGTTACTTAGATCTTTGTCGCAAGTCACCCAATTGTTATAACAACCGTTAGATTTTCCCTTTAGGATGGTAGGTTAATGCGTGGAATTAGGTCGAAGCCGCATAAGTTTACTATTTAACTATAGTAGTTTAGGTCTTCTACTTAGGGATAAATTCTATTCGTATGGCACCCTAAGATTCTCATGGCTTGTCTGCCATCTCATCTTTTCTTTTGGATGGGTTTGGTTGTTTATCGTTTAGTCGCATTTTACTATTCTTATCTTTGTAGTCTTAACTAATACTTATAATCATGACACTGACTCAAGGTCTACTGGTGGGGCCTTGGCCTTGATCTCCTCACCATGACCTATTTACATAATTATAATTATTTTACAAAAATAATAATAATAATTAGGGTCAAATTGGAGGGATGTTACACCGGTGTTCTTCTTTGTCGTTTCGTTACCCTTCTTCGCTTGTGGTTGGGACTGGTTGCCCTTTCCTTGCCCCATGCTCTGCGACCCAGAGTTTCCCTTGCCCTGCTTCTGCGTAGGTCCGAAGTCACGCTTGTTCTTTTGCTGAAATTTTTGCTCAATTTTGACAGCATATCGATAGGCGGATCCGAGTGAAGATATTTCTAGGAAATCCATCTATGTTCGTATGTACCGGTGTAGGCCACTGTGATATTTCAGTACTAGGTTTCGCTCGTAGTCCTTCATACCTAGCTTTGTGCGCAAGGCATGAAATTTGTTGGTGTACTCCGACACCGTTTGGTCCCTCTCCTGGTGCAGAATGGCCCATTTTGTGTACTGGTCATCATAGTTTCCAATAGGGTAATATTATTCCTTGAAGGCATCTATAAAAGAGGCATAAGTGGGATTGAAATATTCAAACAATGCAGACTCGTGTGATGATTTTTGCTCACAATACATTTCCTAGAAACTTTTGACATGGGGGATGGCCTTGAGGAGTGCAAAGACGATCTTTTCCCTGTCGAAAAAATTGTGGACAGAGAAATACCCTTCTAGTAGATTCAACCATTCATCTATGGCATTAGCATCGATCTGGTCTTCAAATAAAGGTATATCAAAGTTAACTTGTACCTTGAAGGGAGTCGCATCTTCGAAACGACTGCTTGTCGAAGGTGTATCTGTTGTTGTCGGCATGCATTGAAGGATCTGGGAGAAATTATCCATCATCTCATTCCTCTGTCGTGCAAGGGCTTCCTTGAGAAAGAACTTGATAGGATATCCTACTCCATCATCTCTCTTTTTTCGTCTACAATGGGAGGCCATTTGGGGCGGTGAGAGTGATCTTCCCTAAGTGAAAATAGTTTGAGACCCAACTCTCTATATCCTGACCTCGTCGGAGACATGCTTCAACAAAAAATTAAACAGCAGATTGCTCTGATACCACTGATCCGGATTTATGCAGGAAAAAAATAAGATATCACATACAGAATCATATACATAGATATATATTCATATACACAGATATTTGGCAGGAAACACAGCCATACAGTAAACATATATTCTATTAAATATCAGAAATAGAATAGACTGTAAATACAACAGCTAGAATGGTAGTAACTATCTCTAAGAAAAGATGTGGCCGCTGTGATCATTCATGCCAAGATGATTACAAAGAGAGGCCAAAAGGGCCTATTGATCATAAGCATGAGGGAAGGAGTCCCAAACATCCACAAACCTAACCCTAGGAGATGAAGCGCAAAAAGTCATGTGGGCCCCTTTTGGGTAAGTTAGTACATAACTTCCCGGGGTCGTAACCTTTGCATACGATATCCATTTGGGGTCCACAATAGCTCGTTGGAAAGATCTCTTCAAGGATTACAAAAAGGGTCGGCAAATCTCGAGTCCGACATGCATAATAGATAGGTGTGCAATACCTATATTTTCCCAACCATTCGATGCCAAAATTGCCTGAAGACTATTTTGAGCCAGGAGGAAAACGTGGGCTGACACCGATATCCACCTGGATGAATACTCCCTCCTTAGGAAGCAATGATCTCCATTGCGTCAAATCCCTTTCCATATGTCCAACTGTGTGTTGATTTGAGCTCCTGGTGTGACGTTTGCTGAAGCGAAAAGGTTGTTTTTCTTTGAAATCTTCAGAGGGTTGTATTTGTTGTTGCTGGATGCGCTAGATCTGTTCAACAGTTTTTGTTGTTGTGGTATCCTTGGTTTGAACTGGCGTGGATGGTTTCTTTTTGGAGGAGCACCTTGAATGCTTGGCCTTGCACTGAAAAGGTACTCAAATAGGCGATGCTGCACTGAACTTCTGTTTTTTTTGTTTATGCTGAGTAGAGGGAAAATGGGTAGAGATTGTGGGTGTCTCTGCGATTTGATGTTCTCCTTTAGTGGAAATTGAGAATAGGGAATATTTTCCAGTGTGGGATATTATCTTCTGGCCCTGCTTTGTTGGGGTAGGCAAAACTGTCTTGGGTATCTGATAGAGTTGTCCTCCCAAGGTGACAATGAAACTGCAAGGTCGTGATTCATATACAGCATGACGCTTCCACATATATGGTTGTCCTAAAAGAACATCACATACTTCAAGTGGGGCCACATCACACAATACCTCATCTTTGAAGGGGCTGATGCCATATGGTAGGAGACATTGGTGACTGACGTAGATCACTCGTGCTTGGCTTAGCCATCCAATGGTGTATGGTTGTGGGTGTGTTGTTATTAGTAGCTCCAATTTCTTGATGACTTCTGCTGAGATCGGGTTCTTTTGGCTGCCGCCGTCCACGACAAAGTGTAGGGGAATTCCCTTCATCCACACATGGGAGTGGAAAAGGTGCTCCTCTGCCTCTGACTCTTCAGGTTCCTCTGGTTGAATCTGTGTGGTGGAAACAATGACACTAGGTTCTGCATCAATGAGCTGCTTCCCTTTTTGCGTAGCTGTGAAATTATGTTCTGATTCAGAATCAAAACTGGGATCTGATTCTGAAGCTTTGATCTCAGCTGCCAATGACTATTTTGAGTGACATTCATCAGTGTTGTGCCAGGGGATTTTGTGGAACTCGCACCACTTCTCGGTGTCCTTCTTTGTCTTTTCCTTACCCTTCTTCGCTTGTGGTTGGGACTAGTTGTACTTTCCCCACCCCATGTTCTGCGAGCCAGAGTTTCCCTTGCCCTGCTTATGCGCAGGTCCGAAGTCATGCTTTCTCTTTTACTGAACGTTTTGCTCAATTTTGACAGCATATCAATAGGTGGATCCGAGTGAAGAGATTTCCAGGAAATCCATATCTGTTTCAGTACTAGGTGTTGCTCAGAGTCCTTGATACCTAGATTTGTGTGCAAGGCATGAAATTTGTTGGTGTACTTCGACACCATTTGGTCCCTCTCTTGGTGCAGAATGGCCCATTTTGTGTACTGGTCATCATAGTTTCCAACAGGGTAATATTGTTCCTTGACGACATCTATAAAAGAGTCCCAAGTGGGATTGGAATATTCAAACAATCCAAACTCGTTTGATGAGTTTTGCTCACAATACGTTTCCCACCAATTTTTGACATGAGGATGGCCTTGAGGAGTGCAAAGACGATCTTTTCCCTGTCGGAAAAATTGTGGACAAAGAAATACCCTTCTAGTATATTCAACCATTTATTTCTGGCATCGGCATTGATCTATCCTTCAAATAAAGGGATATCAAAGTTAACTTGTACCTTGAAGGGAGTGGCATCTCCGAAACGATTGCTTGTCGAAGGTGTATCTGTTGTCGTCGGCATGCATCAAAGGATCTGGACGAAATTATCCATCATCTCATTCCTCTATCGCACGAGGCCTTATTCGAGCAAAACCTTGATAGGATCTCCTACTCCCTCGTCTCTCTTTTCGTCCTCCATGGGAGGCCATTTGGGTCGACGAGAGTGATCTTCCCAAAGTGAAACTAGCCCGAGACCCAACTCTCTGTATCCTAACCTTTGTTGATGTATATGTAACTTCGGAATGTATTTCACATATATGTATATTGTATTCCTATAGAGATGGTATTATTCCTCTATAAGGAAGTGTCGTCATTTATATTGTAAGTGTCGTAACTTATACTTGATGGGTTATTAGACCACCTTGTTTGGGGGCGGCCCTGTATAAGTCATGTGGGTCAAAGGGTTATTAGACCACCCTATTGGGGGTCGGCCATGTGGGTCAAAGGGTTATTAGACCACCCTATTGGGGGTCGGCCCACTCAGCATTATGTTATGTGGTTAAGTTCGAGCCTACATGAGTTAGGTAAAAAGGCAAGTCAAGTCAAGTATAATTAGAGTGCGGGAGGCACTCTATTTGCTCACTCACTTCTCACACATGCTCTCAAGGAGGAGAGGCGCACTTATGGAGGAGGAGAATCTGCTGCTAGGTTATGTCTATCTCTCTTTGTTGGTTGTATCATTGCTCTATCTATCTCTGAGGAAGTTATTGGGGTTTTTCACCTTTATGGTTTTCCCCAAGTAAATCTTTGTGTCTCTTGTGTGCTTGCATTATTGTTTCCATGATTGATATGCTGTACATGTTGTTCTCTCAGTTAAGATTCTAGATCAGATTGAAGTAAATTCAGAAAATTTAACATGGTATCAGAGCTAGCCTGAAAGAAGGCATGATATGGCATGTATGACACTTGTTGCACTTACGATGCTAGGGCTTGATATAGCAAAAACCAGGCATCGTAGCACTTTCGCTATAAATCCATTTTGGTGAAGTTTTCGGATCTGAAATTGTTATAGGACGAAGCTAAGATCTCCAGGTACCTTGTGTCCAAAGGACAACCTCTAATTCGTTGTACTTTATGATTTATGATCTGTACAATATAGGGTTTCTGCCTCTTCCAGATCTGAGTCAAAATCAGGTGACCTTGGGAAAAAGGTCATATCTTGGGCTAGGAAGCTCCAAATGAAATTTCGTAAAAAGTGACAGGTAGTGTACAGTCTGTACTATCTCAGAAAACGTTTTCAGAGGCCGAAGTTGAACCAGTGACACGTGGCACTCCGTACAAGTTCGCTCTCCTGTATTATCCCATAAACAGGTCACGTTGCAACATTTGGCATAACTCTCTCTCAGAGAGTCCAATTGAGGTCAGACCTATCAGGATGGAAAGGTAACAGGCCGAGCTATCTCAGAAAACGTTTTCAGAGTACGAAGTTAAAACAGTGACACATGGCACATCGTACAAGTTCGCTCTCCTGTTTTATCCCAAAACAAGTCACGTTGCGACATTTGGCATAACTCTCTCTCAGAGAATCCAATTGAGGTCAGACCTGTCAGGATGGAAAGATAACAGGTCAGGCTATCTCAGAAAAAAAATTTAGACCCTGTGGATCAAAAATTTCGGAGTTACACCAGAAACAATCAGGTACATATTTCTGTCAAAACAAAATTTTTTTTTATTACCTTCATTCATGGCTTCCGGAATTTAGGGCTTTGGAGAAAGTTGGAATTTTTGTAATCGGAGACCACGGCTGGATGCTACTCATCAAAATAGAAATTTAGAGACCAAGATCAGAATTTTTGGTTGGGCAGAAGGCCGGGCTTGATTAGACCCTAGTTCGGGACTTTGATCAGAAAAGTGGAAAATTAGGGCTTCTGTAAAAATGGGAATTTTTGAAATCTGTGACCACGGCTGGAAGCTCCTTAGAAAAATAGAAGCTTAGAGATTTGGTTCAAACATTTTGATGGGGCAAAAGAGTGGGCTTCATCAAACCCCAGTTCAGGGTCACGTCCAGTGAATCCGGAAGTTTCAAAGGCAAAATTGAGGAGTGAAACTTTGCAGTTTTCAAATTCTGAATATACCAGTTTGATCAGCTCATCAAGGCGCATATTTCTATCCTTTCGAAAGTTTGAAATTCAAAGTTTGAATTTTTGGGGTTTCTCTGACAAACCCATATCCATCTCCAGGTCCAGTTCTTGCAAATCAAGTGGATTGGGTTAATCCTAGAAGAAGATGGATTGATCATCTGCATGAGTAAAGAAGTTCCTGTTTCAGAGGGAGATGAGGCTAAGGCCTTACATAAGAAGATTACAAGCGATCTCAACAGGTATGACTCATCGAGGTATGTTTCGATATTTTCCATGATTAAGTTTATGGTATGTTACGGTTAGTACAATTTTGATTTTAGATTTGTCGTATCACCTTAACAAAATTATGAATGCATGATAGAAGATATTCATTAATTAGGGTGTTGACACTTATGATTGTACTAATGCATTATGGTGTTGTATGAGGTTTACGTTGTCTACTAACATGAAAGGTACACCAAGAAAGACAAATCATGTTCTGGTCCAAGAACATATGATCATGATAACATGAGGACAAAGATTCATCCATTGTCATAGATCTCATAGAAGATCCATTTACGAGGTATGTATAACTTGGTTTTGTAATAGTTAACCTATGAGATATACAGGTTACTAGCACAAGTCATTGAAGAAGAACAAGAAGACATCATGTGAGTATGTTAGACATAAATAGCTAGCATGCTAATCCAGGTATGTTGTTCCTATATCAAGATAGAATCTTACCTTGTGTTAGGATCTTATACTGTTGTTGATAATGATTATTCATGAAGTCACAGGTTTGAATAATCATGATTGTATGCATATTATGTTTCTTACCATATTTGATGATATGACTAACCAGAAGAATCATGATGGTATAGGTTTGAATAATCATAGGTTTTATGCATTTTATATCTCTTATATTGATTGATGATTCAACTAACCTGAAGAGTCATAGGTTTGAGTAATTATAGGTTTAGACATGTTATGCTTCTTATGAGAATCCTACATAAACCTTGAATGCTAATGCTTATTATTTCTGTTTGAAATGATCATGACTATACATGCTTGAGATTATTGTGTTTTAATAGTATACTAATGAATGTATGATTTTATATGAGATCACAAGGATAACACATTCATGATACTAATAAGCATGCATAGGGACCAAGAATGAATATGAGCTCAAGAACAGGTAATCCAGGAAGCAAAGATCAAGAGGGACTACACTCTAGTGGTTTATGCAAGGATGCAGATATTCAGAGGGAGTTGTCCATCTCTCTACATTCCACAACAGAAAGGTGTAGAAGAAGCTACTTTAGATTAGGACTCCAACAGCTCCTGCAAGGAAGCGAAGACTCAGAGGGAGTCCACCCAATGAACAAACAAAGATAAGTATTTTAATTATCATTTCTTACATATTTGTTTGTTTAAATAAAATTGTTCAATAATGTATATGCTCATGGTCTTAGACTTAGAATATGTATTGTGCATATTAGAATAATTACATTAATGAACAGTATACTACTAATATGCATGGGTAAGTAGCCTATGGCACTGTACAACATTCCATTGCTACTTATCTAGAATGAAACCTCTTTGCTGACATGTTGGGAGTTGTGCACACTCTTAACAATGTTCTGGTAGAGATTGGAAGGCATCTAGAAAGTTACGAGATATGGATAAATGTTGTATTGAAGCATTGGCTAAGATAATTGCATGACTGTATGGCATATTTCTTTATGTGTAAGAATTTGTTCTGAAAACTATGAGATGTTTTCTAATCATGCAATTTAACTTGTTGTGTAGGAAAGATCGTATGCCATCTCCTACAAAAGAAGAACTACAACATTTTGTTCCAGCAACAAAGATATCTATTGAAGATATTGAAGATATTGAAGTTCCTAGGATCTGGGATGAAGAAATGAAATGCCATGATCCGTCGATCATGAAGAATGATGTTTGGGATGTAATCCCAAGACATGAAGGGAAGTTTGCTATGACTTCCAAATGGAACTATCAGATCAAGCATGTTGCAGATGGCAGCATTGAGAAATATAAAAGTGATGAAATAGAAGGTACACCAGATGGATTCAAGACAGCTTCCTTGAATGGTGTAGTTGAAGAAGAAGTGTATGTAGAGCAGCCACTTGGTTCTGAGACTCATGATAGGAAATCATATATGTGCAGAACTTGGTATGGTGAAGATAGATTGATTGCCGACATGCAGCGGAAGCTCACTACCGAGTTCGAGATGAAGAACTTGGGGATGATGCACTATTTGTTTTTGGCATGGAGGTGTGGCAGAGTGCAGATAGAATCTTCCTTGGACAAGGGAAGTATGCAGTAGAGATCCAAAAGAGGTTCGGGATGATGGATTGCAAGGCCATGGCCACACCTATGGCATCAAATCTGAAGCTTCTATGTGATGCTTCATCTGAGCCGATTGATGTCTCTATGTATCGCCAGATGATTGGGTCCTTGATGTACCTGATGAACACAAGACCAGACATTTGCTTTGCTATGAACACATTGAGCCAGTTCCTGACGGATCCGAGGAGTGTTCACCTGGTTGCTGTAAAGCATATTCTGAGGTACCTGAAGGGTACAGTGGATTATGGGCTCAGGTATGAGGTGAATCAAAAGTTTAACCTGCAGGGTTATGTTGATTCAGATTGGGATGGCAGTGCTGCAGACAGGAAGAGCACATCTGGGTGCTGCTTCAGTATGGGATCAGGTGTGATCTCTTGGTTTAGCAGGAAGCAGTCCTGCGTAGCACTGAGTACAACTGAGGCAGAGTATGTTGCAGCCTATTCAGCTAGTTGTGAGACAGTATGGCTACGGAAGCTACTGTCTGGGTTATTTGATCTCCCATTGGAGGCTACTGGTATCTTCTGTGATAACCAGAGTTGTGTGAAGCTGTCCGAGAACCCAGTGTTTCATGACAGGTTGAAACACATAGAGATCAAATATCACTATATCAGGGATATGGTGCAGAGAGGAGCTGTTTAACTCCTATATGTTGCGATAGACGAGCAGATTACAGATGTGCTGACAAAGCCGCTAGCCAGAGTGAAGTTCGAGTACTTCAGAGAGAGGCTTGGCGTTCTTCAGATCGAGGACACTTCGAGGAAGAAGTGATGGACACATTTGCTGAAGCCATTCCAAGCATGTTGGAAGGAGGATCCTTCACATGGCTGTGGATGTAAGCGCTGGATAATGGGCATCAGGATGATGTTCTGGTTTCTGCTTGGATATGATCAGTTGGATCATTTATGTATGTACGCATCATGTTGGATGCTGGATATGATCAGTTGGATCATTTATGTATGTACGCATCATGTTGGATGCTGGATATGATCGGTTGGATCATGTGTATGTATTTTGTATGAACGCATCATGTTGGATGCTGTTGGATACATTGTGTGGATCATGTATCTTTGTATGATCAGGTAGATCATGGATGCTGTTGGATACATTGTGTGGATCATGTATCTTTGTATGATCAGGTAGATCATGGATGCTGATGGATACATTGTGTGGATCATGTATCTTTGTATGATCAGGTAGATCATGTATGTTGATGGGTACATTGTGTGGATCATGTATCTTTGTATGATCAGGTAGATCATGTATGATTGATGGATACATTGTGTGGATCATGTATCTATGTGTGCATCAGATGGATGCATTGTATGATCAGGATGATCGTGGATGACGAGCTTCTCCAGATGACATGCAGCAGGATGTTGCAGTGATGATGATGAGTATCAGATGATACTTTGTGGCCGTGGATCAGGTTGTGCAGGAAAGCATGTAATTTGTGCCCTGGGATATTTGCAGATGGTCTTTCGAGGTTTTTCCTATGGCATGTAATTCGGTGCCCTGGGACATCTGGCAAATGCTCTTGCGAGGTTTTGCTTGGGAGGACATGTAATTTGTGCCCTGGGAGATCTGCAGATAGTCTTGCGAGGTTTTGCCTATGGCATGTAATTCGGTGCCCTGGGATATCTGGCAGATGCTCTTGCGAGGTTTTGTCCTATGGCATGTAATTTGCTCCTGGGAGATCTGGACAGGATGAAAAAGGCCTCAGATGCTTCAGCCAGGTTTTGCCATGACCACATGTAATTTGCTCCTGGGAGATCTGGACAGGATGAAAAAGGCCTCAGATGCTTCAGCCAGGTTTTGTGGTGGACCACATGTAATGTGCTCCTGGGAGATCCGACAGGTAGAGCTGTGTGCTCGTAACAGCCTGGGATGCTTCAGCCAGGTTTTGTGGTGAGATCACATGTAATGTGCTCCTGGGAGATCCGACAGGTAGAGCCGCGTGGTCGTAATACCCTGGGATGCTTCAGCCAGGTTTTGTGATGGGTCACATGTAATGTGCTCCTGGGAGATCCTACAGGTAGAGCTGTGTGCTCGTAATAGCCTGGGATGTTGCAGCCAGGTTTTGTGACGCACGTAATAAGTCCTGAGGATTCCACAGTATGGCCAGTGATGATGAAGACCTGCAGGTGGTGGGCCTACATCCAGTATGAAAAAGGACTGGCTCTGTAGAACTTCCTATGACGAGTAGATTCAGAGATTGATTGAGATAGCAGCAGCAGTGATGATGATGATGACTCGATGACGATTATCTAGTGACGATGATCCAGAGAAGATGACTTGTGCTAGAAGAACTATGCTGAGAAATACCTTCCTAGTTAAGAGGGAGTGTTGATGTATATGTAACTTCGGAATGTATTTCACATATATGTATATTGTATTCCTATAGAGATGGTATTATTCCTCTATAAGGAAGTGTCGTCATTTATATTGTAAGTGTCGTAACTTATACTTGATGGGTTATTAGACCACCTTGTTTGGGGTTGGCCCTGTATAAGTCATGTGGGTCAAAGGGTTATTATACCACCCTATTGGGGGTCGGCCATGTGGGTCAAAGGGTTATTAGACCACCCTATTGGGGGTCGGCCCACTCAGCATTATGTTATGTGGTTAAGTTCGAGCCTACATGAGTTAGGTAAAAAGGCAAGTCAAGTCAAGTATAAATAGAGTGCAGGAGGCACTCTATTTGCTCACTCACTTCTCACACATGCTCTCAAGGAGGAGAGGCACACTTATGGAGGAGGAGAATCTGCTGCTAGGTTATGTCTATCTCTCTTGGTTGGTTGTATCATTGCTCTATCTATCTCTGAGGAAGTTATTGGGGTTTTTCACCTTTATGGTTTTCCCCAAGTAAATCTTTGTGTCTCTTGTGTGCTTGCATTATTGTTTCCATGATTGATATGCTGTAGATATGCTGTACATGTTGTTCTCTCAGTTAAGATCCTAGATCAGATTGAAGTAAATTCAGAAAATTTAACAACCTTGTCGGGGACATGCACTGAGAAACAATCAAAGAGTAGATTGCTCTGATACCACTGATCCGGATTTATGCAGGAACAAAATAAGATAGAACATACAGAATTATATTCAAAAATATATATTCACATACACAGATATATGGCAAGAAACACAGCGATATAGTAAACGTATATTCTATTAAATATCGAAAATAGAACACACTTAAATACAATAGCTAGAATGGTAGTAGCTATCTCCACGAAGAGATGTGGCCGCTGTGCCCATTCGTGCCAAGATAGTTACAAAGGGACACCGAAAGGGACTATTTATCATAAGAATGAGGGAAAGAATACTAAACATCCAAAAACCTAACCCTAGGAGATGAAGCACCAAAAGTCATGTGGGCCCCGTTTGGGTAAGTTAGTACATCAACTTCCAGGGGTCGTAACCTTTGCATACCATATCCATTTGGGGCGGACAATAGCTTGTTGGAAAGAGCTATTCAAGGATTACAAAAAGGGTTGGAAAATATCGAGTCTGGAACACGCTACATAAATAGGCGCACAGTACCTATATTTGCCCGACCATTCGATGCCGAAAAAACGTCGTTTAGGGCCTCAAAACGGCTCCGAAAGTTTAGGACCTGAAAGACTGCTAAAAATAGTAATGTGCCAAAATTGCTAGAAGACTGTTTTGAGCCAGTAGGAAGAGGTGGGCTACCACTTATATCCACCTGAATCAATCCTCCATCCTTAGGAAGGAATGGTCTCCATTTCATCAAATCCCTTATCATATGTCGAACTGTGTGTTGAGTTGAGCTCCGGATGCGGCGTTTGCTGAAGCGAAAAGGTTGCCTTTCTTTGAAATCTTCAGAGGGTTGTATTTGTTGTTGCTAGATGCGCTAGAGCTGTTCAACAGTATTCGTTGTTGTGGTATCCTTGGTTTGAACTGGCGTGGATGGTTTCTTTTTGGAGGAGAACCTTGAATGCATTGTCTTGCACTGCAAATGTACTCGAATATGCGATGTTTCATTGAACTTCTATTTTTCTTGTTTCTGTCGATTAGAGGGATAATGGGTAAAGGTTGTGTATGTCTCTGCGATATGATGCTCTCCTTTAGTGGAAATTGTGAATATGGAAAATTTCCCAGTGTAGGAGATTATCTTCCTGCCCTGCTTGGTTGGGGTAGGTGAAACTGTCTCGGGTATCCGATAGAGTTTTCCTCCCAAGGTGGCAATGACACTGCAAGTTCCTGATTCATATATAGCATGACGCTTCCACATATATGGTTGTCCTAAAAGAACATCACATACTTCAAGTGGGGCCACATCACACAATACCTCATCTTAGAAGGAGTTGATGCCATATGGTAGGCGACATTGGTGACTGACGCAGATCCCTCATCCTTGGCTTAGCCATCCAATGGTGTATGGTTGTGGGTGTGGTGTTATTGGTAGCTTGAATTTCTTGATGACTTTTGCTGAGATCAGGTTCTTTTGGCTGCCGCTCTCCATGACAAAGTGTAGGGGAATTCCCTTCACCCACATCTGGGAGTGGAAAGGGTGCTCCTCTGCCTCTGACTCTTCAGGTTCCTCTGGTTGAATATGCATGGTGGCAGCAAAGACATTGGGTTCTGCATCAATGATATGCTTCCCTTTTTGCGGAGCTGCGAAATTAGGTTTTGATTCAGAATCGGAACTTGGATCTGATTCTGAAGCGTTGATCTCAGCCACCAATGACTGTTTTGAGCAACATGCATCAGTGTTGTGCCAGGGGATTTTGTGGAACTTGCACCACCTCCTGGTGTCCTTCTTTGTCTTTTCGTTACTCTTCTTCGCTTGTGGTTGGGACTGGTTGTCCTTTCCCTGCCCCATGTTCTTCGAGCCAGAGTTTACCTTGCCCTACTTCTACGTAGGCCTGAAGTCACGCTTGTTCTTTCGCTAAACTTTTTGCTCAATTTTGACACCATATCGATAGGCAAATCTGAGTGAAGAGATTTCCAGGAAATCCATCTCTGTTCATTTGTACCGGTGTAGGCCACTGTGATAATTTAGTACTAGGTTTCGCTAGAAGTCCTTGATACGTAGCTTTGTGCGCAAGGCATGAAATTAGTTTGTGTACTCCGACACCGTTTGGTCCTTCTCTTGGTGTAGAATGGCCCATTTTGTGTACTAGTCATCATAGTTTCCAACAGGGTAATATTGGTCCTTGAAGGCATCTATAAAAGAGGCCTAAGTGGGATTGGAATATTCAAATAATCTAGACTTGTCTGATGAGTTTTTCTCACAATAAGTTTCCCACCAAGTTTTGACACGGAGGACGGCCTTAAGAAATAACCTTCTAGTAGATTCAGCCATTTATCTATGGCATCGGCATCGATCTGGCCTTCAAATAAAGGGATATCAAAGTTAACTTCTACCTTGAAGGGAGTTGCATCTCCGAAATGACTACTTGTCGAAGGTGTAGCTATTGCTGTCGACATGCATTGAAGGATCTAGGTGAAATTATCTGTCATCTCGTTCCTCTGTCGCTCGAGGGCTTCCTCGAGCAACAACTTGATAGCATCTCTTTCTCCATCATCTCTTTTTCGTCCTCCATGGGAGGCCGTTTGGGGTGGCGAGAGTGATCTTACCCAAGTGAAACTAGTTCGAGACCCAACTCTCGGTATCCTGACCTCGTCGGGGACATCCACCGAGAAACAATCAAAGAGCAGATTGCTCTGATACCACTGATCCAGATTTATGCAGGAACGGAATAAGATAGCACATACAGAATCATATACAGAGATATATATTCACATACACAAATATATGGAAAGAAACACAGCGATACAGTAAACCTATATTCTATTAAATATTGAAAATAGAACAGACTGTAAATACAACAGCTAGAATGGTATTAGTTATCTCCGAGAAGAGATGTGGCCGCTATGCTCATTCGTGCCAAGATAGTTACAAAGGGAGGCCGAAAGGGACTATTTATCATAAGCATCAGGGAAAGAATCCTAAACATCCAAAAACATAACCCTACGAGATAAAGCACCAAAATTCATGTGGGCCCCATTTGGGTAAGTTAGTACATCAACTTCCCGGGGTCGTAACCTTTGCATACCATATCCATTTGGGGCGCACAATAGCTCGTTGGAAATAGCTATTCAAGCATTACAAAAAGGGTCGAAACATCTTGAGTCTGGAATGTGATATATGAATAGGCACGCAGTGCCCATATTTTCCCGACCATTCGATGCCGAAAAAATGTCGTTTAGGGCCTCATAACGCCTCCAGAAGTTTAGGACCCGAAAAACCGCTAAAAATAGTAATTTGCTAAAATTCCCAGAAGACTGTTTTGAGCAAGTAGGAAGAGGTGGGCTACCACCGATATCCACCTAGATCAATCCTCCTTCCTTAGGAAGCAATGGTCTCCATTGCGTCAAATCCCTTGTCATATGTCGAACTGTGTGTTGAGTTGAGCTCTTGGTGCGGCTTTTGCGAAAACAAAACGGTTTCCTTTCTTTGAAATTTTTAGATGGTTGTAATTGTTGTTGCTGGATGCACTGGAGATGTTCAACAGTTTTGGTTGTTGTGGTATCCTTGGTTTGCACTAGTGTGGATGGTTTCTTTTTGTAGGAGCACCTTGAATGCGTGGCCTTGCACTGCAAAGGTACTCGAATAGGCAATGTTGCACTGAACTTCTGTTTTTCTTGTTTCTGTTGAGTAGAGGGATAATGGGAAGAGGTTGTGGATGTCTCTGTGATCTGATGTTCTCCTTTAGCGAAAATTGTTAATAGGAAAAATTTCCTAGTGTGGGAGATTATCTTCCTGCCCTGCTTAGTTGGGGTAGGAAAAACTGTCTCGTGTTAGATTTTGAGCATAAATTCAATATGTTATAGGATCTTTACTGAGAGAATAACATGTATAGAATATCAATGCATAACAATCATATCAAGCATGCCAAGCATCACAAGAATCAAAAGCATAAGACAATGGACACACAGAGTTTCCATGGGGAAAACCCTAAGGTGAAAAACCCCACAACTTCCTTAGAGATAGATAGAGCAATGGCTCAACCAAATGTTAAATTTTCAGAATTTTCTTCAATCTGATCTAGGATATTGACTGAGAGAACAACATGTACAGCATATCTACAGTATATCAATCATGGAGACAATAATGCAAGCACACAAGAGACACAAAGATTTACTTGGGGAAAACCATAAAGGTGAAAAACCCCAATAACTTCCTCAGAGATAGATAGAGCAATGATACAACCAACCAAGAGAGATAGCCATAACCTAGCAGCAGATCCTCCTCCTCCATAAGTGCGCCACTCCTCCTTGAGTGCATGTGTGAGAAGTGAGTGAGCAAATAGAGTGCCTCCCGCACTCTATTTATACTTGACTTGACTTGCCTTTTTACCTAACTCATGTAGGCTCGAACTTAACCACATAACATAATGCTGAGTGGGCCGACCCCCAATAGGGTGGTCTAATAACCCTTTGACCCACATGACTTATACAGGGCCGACCCCAAATAAGGTGGTCTAATAACCCATCAAGTATAAGTTACGACACTTACAATATAAATGACGACACTTCCTTATAGAGGAATAATACCATCTCTATAGGAATACAATATACATATACATGTGAAATACATTCCGAAGTTACATATACATCAACACTCCCTCTTAAATAGGAAGGTATTTCTCAGCACAGTTCTTCTAGCACAAGTCATCTTCTCTGGATCATCGTCACTGGATAATCGTCATCGAGTCATCATCATCGTCACTGCTGCTGCTATCTCAATCAATCTCTGAATCTACTCGTCATAGGAAGTTCTACAGAGCCAGTCCTTTTTCATACTGGATGTAGGCCCACCACCTGCAGGTCTTCGTCATCACAGGCCATACTGTGGAATCCTCAGGACTTATTACGTGCGTCACAAAACCTCGAAAGAGCATCCCAAGCTGTTACGAGCACACAGCTCTACCTATAGGATCTCCTAGGGCGCTATTACATGTGACCCCACCACAAAACCTCGCAAGAGCATCTCAGGATGTTACGGGTACACAACTCTGACCTGAAATCTCCCAGAGCGCTATTACATGTGGTCCACCACAAAACCTCGCAAGAGCATCTCAGGATGTTACGGGTACACAACTCCGACCTGAAATCTCCCAGGGTGCTATTACATGTGGTCATGGCAAAACCTCACAAGAGCATCCCAGGACTGATTACGGGCACACAGCCCAACCTATCGGATCTCCCAGGGCGCTATTATATGCCATAGGACAAAACCTCGCAAGAGCATCTGCCAGATATCCCAGGGCGCTATTACATGCCATAGGCAAAACCTCGAAAGACTATCTGCAGATCTCCCAGGGCGCTATTACATGTCCTCCCAGAGCAAAACCTCGAAAGAGCATTTGCCAGATGTCCCAGGGCACCGATATTACATGCCATAGGCAAAACCTCGAAAGACCATCTGCAAATCTCCCAGGGCGCTATTACATGCTCATCTGCACAACCTGATCCACAGCCATAGAGTATCAACCTGATACTCACCATACATCATCCTGATGTATCCATGATCATCCTGATCATCATCACTGCAACGTCCTGCTGCATGTCATCTGGAGCAACATCCTGAAGCTCGTCATCTATGATCATCCTGATCATCATTGCAACATCCTGCTGCATGTCATCTGGAGCAACATCCTGAAGCTCGTCACCTATGATCATCCTGATCATCACTGCAACATCCTGCTGCATGTCATCTGGAGCAACATCCTGAAGCTCGTCATCTATGATCATCCCGATCATCACTGCATCTACCTGATGCATACCAAGTATCTACCTGATACATATCATCATACATGATCCTCCTGATCATCAATGCATCTACCTGATGCATACCAAGTATCTACCTGATACATATCATCATACATGATCCTCCTGATCATCAATGCATCTACCTGATACAAATACAAATACATGATACATATCACCATACATGATCCACCTGATCATACAATGTATCCACCTGATACATATACAGATACATGATACATATCACCATACATGATCCACCTGATCATACAATGTATCCACCTGATACATATCACCATACATGATCCACCTGATCATATCCAGCATCTAACATGATGCATACATACATAAATAAAAATGATCCAACTGATCATATCAAGCAGAAACCAGAACATCATCCTGATGTTCATCATCCAGCGCTTACATCCACAGCCATGTGAAGGATCCTCCTTCCAACATGCTTGGAATGGCTTCAGCAAATGTGTCCATCACTTCTTCCTCGAAGTGTCCTTGATCTGAAGAACGCCAAGTCTCTCTCTGAAGTACTCGAACTTCACCCTGGCTAGTGGCTTCGTCAGCACATCTGCAATCTGCTCGTCCGTCGCAACATACAGGAGCTTCACAGCTCCTCTCTGCACCATATCCCTGATTTAGTGATATTTGATCTCTATGTGTTTCGACCTGTCATGAAACACTGGGTTCTCAGACAGCTTTACACAACTCTGGTTATCACAGAATATACCAGTAGCCTCCAACGGGAGATCAAATAGCTCAGATAGTAGCTTCCGTAGCCATACTTCCTCACAACTAGCTGAACAGGCTGCAACATACTCTGCCTCAGCTGTACTCAGTGCTATGCAGGACTGCTTCCTGCTAAACCAAGAGATCACACCTGATCCCATACTGAAGCAGCACCCAGATGTGCTCTTCCTATCTGTAGCACTGCCATCCCAATCTGAATCAACACAACCCTGCAGGTTAAACTTTTGATTCGCCTCATACCTGAGCCCATAATCCACTGTACCCTTCAGGTACCTCAGAATATGCTTTACAGCAACCAAGTGAACACTCCTCGGATCCGTCAAGAACTAGCTCAATGTGTTCACAGCAAAGCAAATGTCTGGTCTCATGTTCGTCAGGTACATCAAGGACCCAATCATCTGGCGAAACATAGAGACATCAATCGGCTCAGATGAAGCATCACATAGAAGCTTCATATTTGATGCCATAGGTGTGGCCATGGCCTTGCAATCCATCATCCCGAACCTCTTTGGGATCTCTACTGCATACTTCCCTTGTCCAACGAAGATTCTATCTGCACTCTGCCACACCTCCATGCCAAAAACAAATAGTGCATCATCCCCAAGTTCTTCATCTCGAAATCGGTAGTAAGCTTCCGCTGCGTGTCGGCAATCAATCTATCTTCACCATACCAAGTTCTGCACATATATGATTTCCTATCATGTGTCTCAGAACCAAGTGGCTGCTCTACGTACACTTCTTCTTCAACTACACCATTCAAGGAAGCTGTCTTGAATCCATATGGTGTATCTTCTATTTCATCACTTTTATATTTCTCAATGCTGCCATCTGCAACATGCTTGATCTGATAGTTCCATTTGGAAGTCATAGAAAACTTCCCTTCATGTCTTGGGATTACATCCCAAACATCATTCTTCATGATCGACGGATCATGGCATTTCATTTCTTCATCCCAGATCCTGGGAACTTCAATATCTTCAATAGATATCTTTGTTGCTGGAACAAATGTTGTAGTTCTTCTTTTGTAGGAGATGGGATACGATCTTTCCTACACAACAAGTTAAATTGCATGATTAGAAAACATCTCATAGTTTTCAGAACAAATTCTTACACATAAAGAAATATGCCATACAGTCATGCAATTATCTTAGCCAATGCTTCAATACAACATTTATCCATATTCCGTAACTTTCTAGATGCCTTCCAATCTCTACCAGAACATTGTTAAGAGTGTGCACAACTCCCAACATGTCAGCAAAGAGGTTTCATTCTAGATAAGTAGCAATGGAATGTTGTACAGTGCCATAGGCCACTTACCCATGCATATTAGGAGTATACTGTTCATCAATGCAATTATTCTAATATGCATAATACACAACCTAATTCTAGGAACATTAGTATATACATTATTGAACAGTATTATTTAAGAAATGACAATTCAAATACTTATCTTTGTTTGTTCGTTGGGTGGACTCCCTCTGAGTCTTCGCTTCCTTGCAGGAGCTGCTGGAGTCCTAATCTGAAGTAGCTTCTTCTACACCTTTTTGTTGTGGGATGTAGAGAGATGGTCAACTCCCTCTGAATATCTGCATCATTGCATAAACCACTGGAGTGTACTCCCTCTTGATCTTTGCTTCTTGGATTACCTGTCCTTGAACTTACATTCATCCTTGGTTCCTATGCATGCTTATTAGTATCATGATTGTGTTATCCTTGTGATCTCATATAAAATCATACATTCAACACAATAATCTCAAGCATGTATAGTCATGATCATTTCAAACAGAAAATAATAAGCATTAGCATTCAAGGTTTATGTAGAATTCTTAAGGTTAGTCAAATCATAAGAAACATAACATGTCTAAACCTGTAATTACTCAAACCTATGACTCTTCAGGTTAGTTGAATCATCAATCAAGATAAGAGATATATTATGCATAAAACCTGTGATTATTCAAACCTATACCTTCATGATTCTTCTGGTTAGTCATATCATCAATTAAGGTAAGAAACATAATATGCATACAACCATGATTATTCAAACCTATGACTTCATTAATAATCATTATCAACAACAGTATAAGATCCTAACACAAGGTAGGATTCTAACTTGATATAGGAAAAACATACCTGGATTAGCATGCTAGCTATTTATGTCTAACATACTCACATGATGTATTCTTGTTCTTCTTCAATGACTTGTGCTAGTAACCTGTATATCTCATAGGTTAACTATTACAAAACCAAGTTATACATACCTCGTAAATGGATCTTCTATGAGATCCATGACAATGGATGAATATTTGTCCTCATGTTATCATGATCATATGTTCTTGGACCAGAACATGATTTGTCTTTCTTGGTGTACCTTTCATGTTAGTAGACAACATAATCCTCATACAACACCATAATGCATTAGTACAATCATAAGTGTCAACACCCTAACCAATGAATATCTTCTATCATGCATCCATAATTTTGTTAAGGTGATACGACAAATCTAAAATCAAAATTGTACTAACCGTAATAACATGAAGACAAACATACCATAAACTTAATCATGGACAAATATCGAAACATACCTCGATGAGTCATACCTGTCGAGATCGCTTGTAATCTTCTTATGTAAGGCCTTAGCCTCATCTCCCTCTGAAACAGGAACTTCTTCACTCATGCAGATGATCAATCCATCTTCTTCTAGGATTAACTCAATCCACTTGATTTGCAAGAACTGGACCTGGAGCTGGATATAGGTTTGTTAGAGAAACCCCAAAAATTCAAACTTTGAATTTCAAACTTCCGAAAGGATAGAAATATGCGCCTTCATGAGCTGATCAAACTGGTATATTGAGAATTTGAAAACTGCAAAGTTTCACTCCTCAATTTTGCCTTTGAAACTTCCGGATTCACTGGACGTGACCCTGAACTGGGGTTTGATGAAGTCCACTCTTTTTCCCCATCAAAAGGTTTGATCCATAGCTCTAAGATTCTATTTTTCTGAGGAGCTTCCAGCCATGGTCACAGATTTCAAAAATTCCCATTTTTACAGAAGCCCTAATTTTCCACTTTTCTAATCAAAGTCCCGAAGTAGGGTTTGATCAAGCCCGGCCTTCTGCCCAACCAAAAATTCTGATCTTGGTCTCTAAATTTCTATTTTGATGAGTAGCATCCAGCCGTGGTCTCCAATTACAAAAATTCCAACTTTCTTCAAAGCCCTAAATTCCGGAAGCCATGAATGAAGGTACCAAAAAATAATTCTATTTGATAGAAATATGTACCTGATTGTTTCTGGTGTAACTCCGAAATTTTTGAGCCACAGGGTTTGAAAAAGTTTTTTGAGATAGCCTGACCTGTTAGCTTTCCATCCTGATAGGTCTGACCTCAATTGGATGTTCTGAGAGAGAGTTATGCCAAATGTCGCAACGTGACCTGTTTTGGGAAAATACAGGAGAGCGAACTTGTACGGAGTGCCACGTGTCACTGTTTGACCTTCGGCCTCTGAAAACGTTTTCTGAGATAGCTCAGCCTGTTTTCTTTCCATCCTGAGAGGTCTGACCTCTATTTTATTCTCTGAGAGAAATTTATGCCAAGTGTCGCAACGTGACCTGTTTATGGGATAATACAGGAGAGCGAACTTGTACGGCGTGCCACGTGTCACTGGTTCAACTTCGGCCTCTAAAAAAGTTTTCTGAGATAGTACAGTCTGTGTACTACCTGTCACTTTTCACTAAATTTCATTTGGAGCTGCCTATCCCAGGTTATGACCTTTTTCCCAAGGTCACCTGATTTTGACTCAGATCTAGATGAGGCAGAAACCCTATATTGTACAGATCATAAATCACAAAGTACAACGAATTAGAGGTTTTCCTTTGGACACAAGGTACCTGGAGATTTTAGCTTCGTCCTGTAACAATTTCAGATCCGAAAACTTCACCAAAACTGATTTATAGCGAAAGTGATACGATGACTGGTTTTTGCTATATCAAGCCCTAGCATCGTAAGTGCAACAAGTGTCATACATGCCATATCATGCCTTCTTTCAGGCTAGCTCTGATACCATGTTAAATTTTCAGATTTTTCTTCAATCTGATCTAGGATCTTGACTGAGAGAACAACATGTACAACATATCTACAGTATATCAATCATGGAGACAATAATGCAAGCACACAAGAGACACAAAGATTTACTTGGGGAAAACCATAAAGGTGAAAAACCCCAATAACTTCCTGAGAGATAGATATAGCAATGATACAACCAACCAAGAGAGATAGCCATAACCTAGCAGCAGATCCTCCTCCTCCATAAGTGCGCCACTCCTCCTTGAGTGCATGTGTGAGAAGTGAGTGAGCAAATAGAGTGCCTCCCGCACTCTATTTATACTTGACTTGACTTGCCTTTTTACCTAACTCATGTAGGCTCGAACTTAACCACATAACATAATGTTGAGTGGGCCGACCCCCAATAGGGTGGTCTAATAACCCTTTGAACCACACGGCCGACCCCCAATAGGGTGGTCTAATAACCCTTTGACCCACATGACTTATACAGGGCCGACCCCAAATAAGGTGGTCTAATAACCCATCAAGTATAAGTTACGACACTTACAATATAAATGACGACACTTCCTTATAGAGGAATAATACCATCTCTATAGGAATACAATATACATATACATGTGAAATACGTTCCGAATTTACAAATACATCAACACCAAAGTACAACCAAATACAATAGATAGTCTCCTACTATGCAGCTGATCCTCCTCCTCCAATGTGCACCACTTTCTGAGTGAGAAAAGAGTGAGTTCTGAGATGATCAAAATAGAGAATCCCGACTCTCTATTTATACTTGTCCTGACCTGCCTAAATACTTATGGGGCCAACTTGTCTAACTCAGCCTAATAACCCCAGTTACATATATTCCGGGCCGACACCCACATCAGGTAGTCTAATAACCCATCGGCAAGTTAATCCACTTGCGACACTTGTCAATACAAATGAGGACACTTCCTTATAGAGGAATAAGACATCTCTTATAAGGGTACAATAAATATATATATAAAATACATTCCGAATTTACATATACATCAACACTCCGTGTTAACTAGCAAGGTATTTCTCGACACAGATGATCGGGCACAAGTCTTCTTCTCTGGATCATCGTCATTGATGCATCGTCATCGAATCATCATCATCATCACAGCTACTGCTATCTCGTCCAATCTCTGAATCTACTCATCATAGGAAGTTCTACAGAGCCAATCCCTTTTCATACTGGATGTAGGCCCACCACCTGTAGGTCTTTATCATCATTGGTCATACTGTGGAATCCTCAGGACTCATCACGTGCATCTGCAAAACCTCGCAAGAGCATCCCAGGCCTTTTACAAGCACACAGCTCAACCTCTCGAATCTCCCAAGATCTTTTACATGCCACTGCACAACCTATCCATGACCACAGAGTACCTCATACTCACTATACATCCAACTGATGTATATCATCACATGATCAACCTGATCATCATCATCATCTCTGCGAGCAAGCCATCAAGTAGGTACATCTCAGGACTGATTACACTACCTCTGCAAAACCTGCAAGATCTCTCAGGACTGATTACACTACCTTGGCAAAACCTGCAAGAGCATCTCAGGACTGATTATATGCCTCTGCAAAACCTATGTACCAAACTATCACATCAAAGTATTTATATCACCACGTAGTCCACGGAGCACAACCCAAATGCACACACACAACACTTACACTCACCAGCATGGGAGGACCAACCTACGACCATCTGGGAAAGGCTCACAGCACTTACATCGACGACCATGGGAGGACCAACCTACCACCATGTCGGAATGGCATAGTACTTACATCAACGACCATGGGAGGACCAACCTACCACCATGTCGGAGAGGCCCAGCACTTACATCAATGACCATGAGAGGACCGACCTACTATCATGTCGGAAAGGCTCCAACACTTATATCTCACCATGGGAGGACCAACCTACCACCATGTGAGAATGGACCAGCTCTTACATCTCACCATAGGAGGACCAACCTACCACTATGTGAGAATGGCTCAGCCCTTACATCTTTCCATGGGAGGACCAACCTACCACCATGCAAGAATGGACCAGTGTGCATCTGTGTCTCCAGACTCATCACTTCCCTCTAGAAGGCATCTTGATCTGAAGTACACCAAGTCTGCCTATGAAGTATTCAAACATCACTCTGGAAAGCGGCTTGGTCAACACATCGACTATCTGCTCATCTGTCGCAACATACAGGAGCTTCACAGCTCCTCTTTGCACCAGATCCCTAATATAGTGGAACTTGATCTCAATGTGCTTCGACCTGTCATGGAACACTGGGTTCTCTGACAACTTCACACAACTCTGGTTGTCACAATATATACATGTAGCACTCAACTGGAGATCAAACAAATCAGACAGTAGCTTCCTACGCCATACTGCCTCACAACTAGCTGAACAAGCTGTGACATACTCTACTTCAGCTGTACTCAGTGCCACATAGGACTGCTTCCTGCTAAACCAAAAGATCACACCTGATCCCATACTGAAGCAGCACCCTGAAGTGCTCTTATGATCAATGGAACTGCCTGCCCAATCTGAATCAACATAACCCTCCAGGTTAAACTTTTGATTCTCCTCATACTTGAGCCCATAATCCACTGTACCCTTCAGGTACCTCAGAACATGCTTTGCAGCTATCAGGTGAACATGTCTCGGATCTGTGAAGTACTGGCTCAAGGTGTTCACCGCAAAGAAAATGTTTGGCCATGTGTTCCTCAAGTACATCAAGGATCCAATTATCTGACGATACATCATAGCATCAACCGGCTCAGAAGAAGCATCACACAGAAGATTCAGGTTCGATGCCATAGGTGTGGCCATGGCCTTGCCGTCCATCATCCCAAAACTCTCCAGGATCTTTACTGCATACTTCCCTTGTCCAAGGAATATTCCATCTACACTCTGCCACACCTCCATACCAATAAAGTAGTCCATCATACCCAAGTCCTTCATCTCGAACTCGGCAGCTAGCTTCCTCTTGGTGTCGGAAATCAGTCTATCCTCACCTGTCAAAAACAGGTCATCCACATACAATAGTAGTATCACTGGATTGCCCTCCTCAACCTTGTAGTAAAGGTTGGAATCTGCTTTACTCTTGGTAAAGCCCAAACTAGATAGGAAGCCATCTATCCTGCCATACCAGGTCCTAGGAGCCTATTTCAAACCATACAGGGCTTTCTTCAGTTTGCACACATGTGTTCCTCTATCATGTGTCTCAAACCCGAGAGGCTGCTCCAAATACACTTCCTCTTCAACTACACCATTCAAGAAGGCTGTCTTGACATCCATTTAGCATACCTTCCATTTCATCACTACCGCTAGAGAAAGTACTGATCTAATGGAAGTGTATCTGGCCACAGGAGCGAAAGTCTCTTCATAATCAATTGCTTCTTTCTGGGAGAAGCCACGAGCTACAAACCTAGCTTTGTATTTCTCGATGCTACCATCTGCATCATGTTTGACCTTATAGATCCATTTGGAAGTCACCACAGACTTCCCATCTGGTCTTGGGACCACATCACAAACATCATTCTTCATAAAATATTGGTATTCTTCGATCATAGCATCCTTCCACTCTTTCTTTTCTGTAGCTTCTTCATAACTGGAAGGTTCTTTATCCATGATGTCACAGAGTAAAGCAACATAACTAGTATGTGACCTTGTCCTTTTCCTTTCTCTGTTTTCTTCTTCTGGAATGCCAAATCTCTCTGCATCTTGGATGAGCTCTCTAGCCCATGTTGGTTTCCTCTTGTGAGGATTCTTCTCACGAGGTTTATCCATAGGTTCTTGTGGATCTTCCATTTCTCGATCTTCTTCAGGAACTGCTTCATTCATTGTGGTGTCTTGAGTTCTGGATATTCTGGGTTCTTCATTGTCTTCAATAGGTGTCTTTCTGGATTTGTGGTAGGCTGAAATTTCATCAAATGTTACATCTCTGCTGATGTCAATCTTCTTGAATGCAGGGAAGTAGATTCTGTAAGCCTTCGAGATTTCACTGTAACCCACAAATATACCCTTCTTTCCTGAAGGATCCAACTTTGACCTTTTCTCTTTTGGGATGTGAGTGTATACTAGACAGCCAAATATTCTGAGATGGCTCACTTCTGGTTTCTTACCAGTAAACACTTCTTCTGGTGTTTTGTTGTCAAGTATCTTATGGGGTGTTCTGTTCTGCACATATACTGTTGTCCTTGCTGCTTTAGGCCATAAGTGCATAGGTAAGTCTTGGTCATGAAGCATTTCCCTTGCTACTTCCATGATTATTCTATTCTTCCTTTCGGCAACCCCATTCTGTTATGGATTGTAAGGAGTAGTCAACTCCCTCTTAATCCCTGAATCACTGCATAACTTCTTGAAGTCTCCTGAAGTAAATTCTCCTCCATTGTCAGATCTGAAGATCTTGATCTTCAAGTCAGTTTGGTTTTCTATCAAGGCTTTGAATTCCTTGAAATTGTTAAATACTTCATCTTTGTTCTTCAAGAAGTAGATCCAAGTCTTCCTAGAGAAATCATCAATAAAGGGGACATAGTATACATACCCACTCAGAGAACTGGATGACATGGGACCGCATACATCAGAGTGGATAATCTCCAAGATTCCTTTTGCCTTGCTTTCACTGCTTCGAAATTTCTTCTTTGTATTCTTTCCCTTTGCACAACCTTTGAAAATGCCTTCATGCTTTGTATGGATTTCAAGAAGACCTTCTACTGCTTTGCTTGCAATTGGTAATGCTCTGTAATGCATGTGTGCAAGCCTTCTCTGCCAAAGTTCACTTGGCTCTACTGAATCATGGACCATGGCTTGTTTTGGATGGCCGTTCAATTTGTACAATCCTCCCTCTTGATCTCCAATAACAATTGCATCATCTATAGTCTTACCCTTAGGCCACATTAGGACTTGGCCATCTATAAATGCAACCCTCATGCCTTTTGCATCCAATGCAGAGATTGAGAGTAGATTCTTCTTGAGTCCTGGAACAAAGAGTACATCTTTCTGTGAAGAACCTGCAATAATTAATTAATGCAAATACACGAGATATCAGAAATAACAGAACTCAGAATCACTTTTATATTGATCACGGGCCACTTTGAGGGGGCAACCTCCTTTGAGCAAGCTCAATAAAATTAACTTCACGGTGCCTTCAATGACCTCAACACACACTTATATACTAAGTCTATGCCCAATACTATGGGTCAAAACCATGGGACATATAATACTACGGGACGACTTACAAAGCATATGCGTCCAATACTATGGGTCAATACTATGGGATAATATAAACTATGGATCAACAAATACTATGGGACGACTTACAAAGCATATGTGTCCAACAACAATATATTAACATAGTAAAGCGAAGGGTTGACATGGGTTCCTAACATCCCGTCTCCCTTAGAAAAAGCTTTGTCCTCAAATCTTTGGTTGGAGAAATTGCTGCAGAATCTGAAGGAGTGGTTCCCCGATAGCATCCTCGGGTTTCATTTCGGGCCACTGACGCCTTTGGAGTGTCAGGGAGGATTGCTTGGAAGGATGTAGATGAATAAGAACCCTATCAGCTGCGTGGAAAATGTGCTCAGAACGGTGCTGATCGGCTTATTGTTTCTGGCGAATTCTGGCCATGTGAAGATTGTCCTGCAGAATGAGAAGAATCTGATCACGGTTGCGAAGAACTGAGTCAATTTCCTGAACTAGGGATCAGCTAAGGGTGTATGGAAGGATAACTGGCGGTGTCTGCCCATAGACTGCTTCATATGGTGTCCTTTGAGATGTGGTATTGTACCACTAGAGCGATGCTGGGAAATCCATAGAAATAGTTGGCCAAAGCTGTGTAGGGATGGGCAAGGGTTTGAGAAATCCAGAAAGGAGTGTCGTTTCACCCTTGTTGACCTAGCAAGTATCACAGTCAGCCACCATCTGTTGAATTGTCATTTTTATTCCCTTCCAAAAGAAGTTACATTGTTCCCGGTCATACATTTTGAAGAACCCAGAGTGCCCTGCTGATGAAGAAGCATGGAGTTCATAGAAGAGATAGCCCTGTTGAACATATTGCAACCAATTTGGAACAAGCAGAGAAAGAGCTGTAAGAGAAACTGGGTCATCAATTGTGCGAGAAGGAGCATCTGCCACTATATTGTCCTTACCCTTCTTGTATGTGATCGCATAGGGATAACCCATTTCAGGTGTGTTGGGTAGGAGACCCATTGTTCCAGAAAATTTTCCAGACACTGGAGATCATTCTTGATGCAGAAATAATTCCCTAATAGGTATGGCTGCCACTTCTGTACTGCATGCAAGATAGCCATCAGTTCCTGCTGAGAGGTAGATGCAACTAAATTTTTACAGGAAAGGTCTCTTGAAGGCGACAAGCTCATTGGTTTAGCAAAGACACCTGCATATCTATCCAAGGAAGTAGTGGAGACTGTTGATGGGTGCATCTGAATGGAATGGAGTTGAGTGATGACACCATGTGAATTCTTCTTGAGGATTTTTTCCAGGCGATGTGAACTGATGATCCGGAGAGACCCTGGTTGTAAGCCCATTAATTTTTGTTGTGCCCCATTAACTGAAAACTGCATCCAAAGTTCCGCAAAATCCCATAAGATGGGGCCAAGTGTGCGTAACCATTGAACACCCAAAACCACATCACATCTGCCTAAGGACAAGGAAAACATGTCAGAGTGCAGTTTATAATCTTCCATAGAGATACACACATTGTGACACTTCCCCTTGCAAGGTAAGGTGCCCCCATTGGCAACCATGACTTCAAAGTTCGAGCAAGGATAGACAAAACAATCAACCTGTTTGGCAATCTGAGGGTCAATGAAGTTATGAGTGCGACCAGAATCAATGAGTATGGTAAGAGGGATCTTCTTGAAGTATCCCCTGACTCGCATTGTTTGTGGGGTGGTGACGCCGATTACAGCATGGAGAGAGATCTCGGGTGGGTTGTCCTGGGATGGGGTGTCAACATGCGGGTGTTGAATGTCGACCTGATCATCTACTGTATCTGGAGCTTCTTCATCAAGTTCTGAGGCAGGCGGAGAATCCACATCCAAGACATAGAGCTTTTCTTGAACACATCTATGTCCTCGAGTGAATTTCTCATCACAATTATAACAAAGCCCTTTTTCTCGGCGTGCCTGCATCTCTGTTTCAGACAAATGCTTGATAGGAGTTGGTTGAGGAGCAAGCGTGATGGGAGTTCGTTGGGAACCCATATTTCTAAAGGGAACAAAGGTGGGTTTGGAGCATTATTGAGCTGTGATCTTGTTCTCTGCTAACTTAGCCAACCCTAGGACTTCCATCATTGTGTTGGGACATAACATTTTGACCTTTGAGCGGATTTCTTCCTTGAGACCACTGATAAAACAACTGCTGTAGAATTCATCAGACAATCCTTCTGTGTGATTGGCCAGTTTCTCAAATTCTGTCTGATACTCTCTTACTGTGCCAATTTGGTGAAGTTTAGTGAGTGCTCCTGTGAAGTCATCAAAAGCACTAGGACCAAATCGTGGCAAAAGGAGTTGGCAAAAATATGTCCAGTTTGGTTTGGGATGAGCTTTGATGTACCAATGGTACCATTGAAGGGGTTCTTGTTCCAAATGAAAGGATGCAAGTGGAACTTTCTGGACATCAAAAGTATTATGCAAACTGAAATATTGTTCTGCTCAGTATATCCATCCAGTCAGATCAATACCATTGAAGCGAGGAAAATCAAGCTTTGGCCCACGAAAATTGCTGGAAGAAGAGAACCCGGTGGCTGCAAAAGATTCTGGTTGTCGGTTATTGTTCATGGCTGAATGCTGAAGATGGAGGCTGAGAAATTTTTCATCCAGATCTTGGAGTTTGGTTTGGATGGCTGCAAGTGCTTCCTCCATGGTGTTTGCTCCTGCGCGGGTGACAACCACAACCAAGAGTTTTTTTTTTTTTTGGGGGGGGGGAATTGATAGAAAAACACAAACAAAAGCTTATTTAGTAAAGGAAGATTTGGATTTGGGAAAAACTCGGATGGGTAATTGGGGTATGACTAGGTTTTGGACACTGTCGAATAGACAGGGAAGCAAAAAATGAGGATTTCAGAAGCGAAGTGAAAGGATGGGAAAATTTGGCAGAGGGGGACAAACAAGTAGAATTCGGAAAGGAAATTTGTGGTAAAATTTGAAGGTGATTGGGTGAAATCTGAGGAATTTATGGCAAACCCTAAAAATAGACAAATGTGGGATTTCAGGCTTTGGGAAGTGGAATTGGGGATAAGTTCCTTAGGAATGAAATATGAAGAATGGGATTACAACGGTTCCCCAAAAGTTTCAAGGGAAACGGAGTGAAAACAAGGGAGATATGGAGAAAAAACTGAATTTTATACTTTTTTTTTTTTTTTTTTTTTTTTTTTTTTTTTTTTTTTTTTTTTTTTTTTTTTTTTTTTTTTTTTTTTTCCAGAATGGAGCAGCTACGACTCGAAAGGGATCTGAAACAGATAGATCTAAAATGGAGCCGAATGGATTGAAAATGACTGGATCTGGAATGGCTTTCAGAATGGATCTGAACGGTTGGATCTAAAACGGTGCATCAGTGATCGATAACAGTTCAGCTGAAAATACATATGGACCCCAGGTATGTGCGGCTTCCTAATAGTTCAGGGGTTTCACTCGGCCACCAATGCTCTCTAACGGCTTGCGTATTGGGGCAGTACCCCTCACTCCATGGCTCAGGTAAAATTGATAACCGCTTTGCCACAAACGACAACTCTTGGTTTACCTCACGGGTGGGAGTTAGTCAATCAGGTAGGGGTCGTTGCCCTTTTCGCTGGCAGGTCCTCTCAATGGGCCAGCTACTTCGGGGTTCCTGTGGTACTCCTCACAATGATTTTTAGGTCTTATGCCCAAGTACTTCCCATAGTTAAGCGGATAGGGATTATTCCCAAATCCGAACCTGCAACAGATGCAAAAAAAAAAATGGTAGAAATTTCACGTAGTGAGCCCAAGAAAGTGCTCTGATACCAAATGTGAAGAACCTGCAATAATTAATTAATGCAAATACACGAGATATCAGAAATAACAGAACTCAGAATCACTTTTACATTGATCATGGGCCACTTCGAGGGGGAAACCTCCTTTGAGCAAGCTCAATACAATTAACTTCACGGTGCCTTCAATGACCTCAACACACACTTATATACTATGGGTCAAAACCATGGGACATATAATACTACGGGACGACTTACAAAGCATATGCATCCAATACTATGGGTCAATATTATGGGCTAATATAAACTATGGATCAACAAATACTACGGGACGACTTACAAAGCATATGCGTCCAACAACAATATACTAACATAGTAAAGAGAAGGGTTGACACGGGTTCCTAACACTTTCATCTTCATAGACTTTCTAGAGTCTACTTTATAGGACGCTTCACCACTCCCTTTTATGGGATACTGGTAGTCATCTCCAAGCTTCACCTTGTGGGGTGAATCATGTTCAGATAGATTGACAAAGGATTCTTTGAATCCTGTCATATGTTTAGAAGCCCCACTATCTATGAGCCAATCATTACTTCCATGAGTAATGGTTCCAGTGAGAGCAGAATTCAAAACATATTCTTCATCACTTGAAGAATCTTCACTATCTTCTCTAGCCCTCTTCCTGGGAGGTTCATCATCCTCTGCAACATGAGCATGATGTCTTCTTTTGAAGTTCTTCTTCTTGTGAGAACCCTCTTTCTTATTCTTAGGACAATCTCTGGCATAGTGACCCTTATCATCACATGTATAGCAACGGAAATGGGTCATGTCCCTTCGATGTCTGGGACTACTTCTTTGATTCTGATATTTTCCTTTCTTTCCATGATGGTGATCTTTCTTGTCACCATGCCTTTTAGAGTGAGCTGTGAGTGCTTGGTCCTCACTCCCCATCTTCTCTTCTCTGGCTACAATTCGAGCTTCTTCCTGTGAGCATTCTTCCCATAGTCTACCAAAAGAGATAAGTTTCTTTCTAGCACAAATTCCTCGGATGAAGGAATCCCATGACCTAGGGAGGCCATTAAGAGTGGTCATCACCACTTCTCCATTTTCTACAACTTCACCCACAGCTTCAAGTTGTTCTTTTATTTGGGAGACCCTTGAGAAATATGACTGCATAGTCTCTGCATTTTGGATTTTGATATTCTTCAATTGATTCCTCAGGGTCATCTTCCAATTTATGTTCTCGCCTTCAAATAATTTTGTCAAGGAATCAAACATCTCTTTTGGTGTCTTTAGGGATGACACATGGGGAATGAGATGATCTTTAGTAGAATCAGCAATGATCCTCTTTGCCTTAACCAAATTCCTCTTGTGAAGAGCTTTATCCTCTTCTCCCTCTGGGATAGGTACCTCTTCACTTATATAAGTATCCAACTAATTTTCTTCAAGGATTAACCCAATCCTATACTTCCATGCTCGGAATTTATCATCTCCTTCAAGCTTATCCTCAAGCTTGGTGTGGTGAGACATCTCTAAAGAGTACTTCAAATGGAAATAGAAAAGATTTACGTCTTACCACTTGTTGCTGAAAACTGGATGTGGTGTCGGATTAGGGTTTGAGTTTCCCAGAGATCTACACAACCAAAAATCTTGATACAAATCTCTAAGCTTCTGATTTTCCAAGGAGCTTCCAGCTGTGTCTTCCGATTTTAGAAATTCCTATTTTTGAGGAAACCCTAATTTTTAGTGCCAAAACTGAAAGTGCTCAGAATTGAATTTTGATTGGACAGATAGATTCACCTTACTGAGGAGAGTCAATCCATCATATTTCTTTTCCAAACTCTGTGGAGAGAAACCTAAAAACAAGAAGCCCTAGCTTCCGCAACTGCACAATGTCTTCTTCTCAGGTTAGCTCTGATACCATGTTAGAATTTGAGAATTAATTCAATATGCTATAAAATATTTACTGAGAGAATAACATGTACAGAATATCAATGCATAACAATCATATCAAGCATGCAAAGCATCACAAGAATCAAAAGCATGAGACAATGGACACACAGAGTTTCCGTGGGGAAAACCCTAAGGTGAAAAACCCCACAACTTCCTCAGATATAGATAGAGCAATGGCTCAACCAAAGTACAACCAAATACAATAGATAGTCTCCTACTATGAAGCTAATCCTCCTCCAATGTGCGCCACTTTCTGAGTGAGAGAAGAGTGAGTTTTGAGATGATCAAAATAGAGAATCTCGACTCTCTATTTATACTTGTCCTGACCTGCCTAAATACTTATGGGGCCAACTTGTCTAACTCAGCCTAACAACCCCAGTTACATATATTCCAGGCCTACATCCACATCAGGTAGTCTAATAACCCATCGGCAAGTTAATCCACTTGCGACACTTGTCAATACAAATGACGACACTTCCTTATAGAGGAATAACACATCTCTTATAAGGGTACAATAAATATATATATATAAAATACATTCCGAAGTTACATATACATCAACATCTCGGGTATCCGATAGAGTTGTCCCCCTAAGGTGACAATGACACTGCGAGGTCGCGATTCATATACAGCATGATGCTTCCACATATATGGTTGTCCTAAAAGAACATCACATACTTCAGGTGGGGCCACATCACACAATACCTCATCTTTGAAAATCTTGATTCCATATGGTAGGCAACATTGGTGACTGACGCGGATCCCTCGTCCTTGGCTTATCCATCCAATGTTGTATGCTTGTGGGTGTGGTGTTATTGGTAGCTCCAATTTCTTGTTGATTTCTACTGAGATCAGGTTCTTTTCACTGCCGCTCTCCACGACAAAGTGTAGGGGAATTCCATTCACCCACATCTGGGAGTGGAAAAGGAGCTCCTCTGCCTCTGACTCTTTAGCTTCCTCTGGTTGAATCCATGTGGTCGCAACAACGACACTGGGTTCTGAATCAATGATCTGCTTCCCTTTTTGCGCAGCTGTGAAATTAGGTTCTGATTTAGAATCAGAATTGGGATATGATTCTAAAGCTTTGATATCAGCCACCAATGACTATTTTGAGCAACATTCATCAGTGTTGTGCCAGGGGCCTTTGTGGAACTTGCACCACTTCCCGGTGTGCTTCTTTGTCTTTTCGCTACCCTTCTTCTCTTGTGGTTGGGACTAGTTGTCCTTTCCCTACCCCATGTTGTTCGAGCCAGAGTTTCCCTTGCCCTGCTTCTACGCAGTTCTTAAGTCACGCTTGTTCTTTCGCTAAACTTTTTGCTCAATTTTAACAGCATATCGATAGGCAGATCCGAGTGGAGATATTTCTAGGAAATCTATCTTTGTTTGTATGTACCAGTGTAGGCCACTGTGATAATTTAGTACGAGGTTTCGCTTGAAGTCCTTGATACCTAGCTTTATGCGCAAGGCATGAAATTAGTTGGTGTACTCCGAAACCATTTGGTCCTTCTCTTGGTGTAGAATGGCCCATTTTGTGTACTAGTCATCATAGTTTCCAACAGGGTAATATTGTTCGTTGACGACATCTATAAAAGAGGCCCAAGTGGGATTGGAATATTCAAACAATCCAGACTCGTCTGATGAGTTTTGCTCACAATAAGTTTCCCACCAATTTTTGACATGGAGGACAGCATTAAGAAATAACCTTCTCGTAGATTCAGCCATTTATCTATGGCATCGGCATCGATCTGGCCTTCGAATAAAGTGATATCAAAGTTAACTTGTACCTTGAAGGGAGTTGCATCTCCGAAATCACTACTTTTCGAAGGTGTATCTATTGCCGTCGACATGCATCGAAGGATCTAGGCGAAATTATCCATCATCTCGTTCCTCTGTCGCGTTAGGGCTTCCTCGAGCAACAACTTGATAGGATCTCCTGCTCCATCGTCTCTCTTTTCGTCCACCATGGGAGGCCATTTGGAAGGGCGAGAGTGATCTTCCCCAAGTGAAACTAGTTCAAGACCCAACTCTTTTTATCCTGACCCCGTCGGGGACATGCACCAAGAAACAATCAAAGAGCAGATTGCTCTGATACCACTGATCTGGATTTATGCAGGAACGGAATAAGATAACACATACAGAATCATATACAGAGATATATATTCACATACACAGATATATGGCAAGAAATACAATGATACAGTAAACATATATTCTATTAAATATCGAAAATAGAACAGACCGTAAATACAACAGCTAGAATGGTAGTAGCTATCTCAGAGAAGAGATGTGGCCGCAGTGCTCATTCGTGCCAAGATAGTTACAAAGGGAGGCCGAGAGGGACTATTTATCATAAGCATTAGGGAAAGAATACTAAAAATCTAAAAACCTTACCCTAGGAGATGAAGCACCAAAATTCGTGTGGGCACCGTTTGGGTAAGTTAGTACATCAACTTCCCGGGGTCGTAACCTTTGCATACCATATCCATTTGGGGTGCACAATAGCTCGTTGGAAAGAGCTATTCAAGGATTACAAAAAGGGTCAGAAAATATCAAGTCCGGAATGCAATTAATAAATAAGCACGCAGTACACATATTTTCCCGACCATTTGATGCCGAAAAAAACGTCGTTTAAGGCCTCAAAACGACTCCGGAAGTTTAGGACCCGAAAGACTACTAAAAATAGTAATGTGCCAAAATTGCTAGAAGACTGTTTTGAGGTAGTAGGAATGTGGTCCGCCACTAATATCCACCTGGATCAATCCTCACTCATTAGGAAGCAATGGTCTCCATTGCATCAAAATCGTTATCATATGTCGAACTGTGTGTTGAGTTGAGCTCCTGGTGCAGCGTTTGCTGAAACGAAAAGGTTTCCTTTCTTTGAAATATTCAGAGGGTTGTATTTGTTGTTGCTGTATGCGCTAGAGCTGTTCAATAGTTTTGGTTGTTGTGGTATCCTTGGTTTGAACTGGCGTGGATGGTTTCTTTTTGGAGGAGCACCTTGAATGCATTGTCTTGCACTGCAAATGTACTCGAATATGCGATGCTGCACTGAAATTCGGTTTTTCTTGTTTTTGTCGATTAGAGGGATAATGGGCAGAGATAATTTCCCAGTGTGGGAGATTATATTCCTGCCCTGCTTGGTTGGGGTAGGCGAAACTGTCTCGGGTATCCGTTAGAGCTGTCCTCCCAAGGTGACAATGACACTGCAAGGTTGTGATTCATATACAGCATGACGCTTCCACATATATGGTTGTCCTAAAAGAACATCACATACTTCAACTGGGGACACATCACACAATACCTCATCTTATAAGGGCTTGATGCCATATGGTAGGCAACATTGGTGACTAACGCAGATCCCTTGTCCTTGGCTTAGCCATCCAATGGTGTATGGTTGTGGGTGTGGTGTTATTGGTAGCTCCAATTTCTTGATGACTTCTGCTGAGATCAGGTTCTTTTGGCTGCCACTGTCCACGACAAAGTGTAGGGGGATTCCCTTCACCCACATCTAGAAGTGGAAAGGGCGCTCCTCTACCTATGACTCTTCAGGTTCCTCTTGTTGAATATGCTTGGTGGCAGCAACGACACTGTGTTCTACATCAATGATCTGCTTCCCTCTTTGCGGAGCTGTGAAATTAGGTTTTGATTCGGAATCAGAACTGGGATCTGATTCTGAAGCTTTGATCTTAGCCACCAATGATTGTTTTGAGCGACATGCATCAGTGTTGTGCCAGGCTCTTTTGTGGAACTTGCACCACTTCCCAGTGTCCTTCTTTGTCTTTTTGTTACTCTTCTTCACTTGTGGTTGGGACTGGTTATCCTTTCCATACCCCGTGTTTTTCGAGCCAAAGTTTCCCTTACCTTGCTTTTGCGTAGATCTGAAGTCACGCTTGTTATTTTGCTAAAATGTTTGCTCAATTTTGATAGCATATCAATAGGTGGATCCGAGTGAAGAGATTTCCAGGAAATCCATCTTTGTTCGTATGTACCGGTGTATGCCACTGTGATAATTCAGTACTAGGTTTCGCTCGGAGTCCATGATACCTAGCTTTGTGCGCAAGGCATGAAATTAGTTGGTGTACTCCAACACCGTTTGGTCCCTCTGTTGGTGTAGAATGGCCCATTTTGTGTGCTGGTCATCATAGTTTCCAATAGGGTAACAATGTTCCTTGAAGGCATCTATAAAAGAGGCCCAAGTGGGATTGCAATATTCAAACAATCTAGACTCGTCTGATGAGTTTTGCTCACAATAAGTTTCCCACCAATTTTTTACATGAAGGACGGCCTTGAGAAATAACCTTCTAGTAGATTCAACCATTTATCTATGGCAACGGCATCGATCTGGCCTTCAAATAAAGGGATATCAAAGTTAACTTGTACCTTGAAGGGAGTCGCATCTCCGAAATGACTACTTATCGATGGTGTTGTTGTCGTCGGCATGCGTCGAAGGATCTGGGATAAATTATCCACAATCTCGTTCCTTTGTCACGCGAGGGCTTCCTCGAGCAACAACTTGATAGGATCTCTTGCTCCGTCATCTCTTTTCGTCCGCCATGGGAGGCCATTTGGGGCGGCGAGAGTGATATTACCCAAGTGAAACTAGTTCGAAACCCAACTCTTTGTATCCTGACCTCGTCGAGGACATGCATCGAGAAACAATCAAAGAGAAGATTGCTCTTATACCACTAATCCAGATTTATGCAGGAATGGAATAAGATAGCACATACAGAATCATATACAAAGATATATATTCACATACACAAATATATGGCAAGAAATAGAGAGATACAGTAAACGTATATTCTATTAAATATCTAAAATAGAACAGACTGTAAATACAACAGCTAGAATGGTAGTAGCTATCTCCGAGAAGAGATGTGGTCGATGTGCTCATTCGTGCCAAGGTAGCTACCAAGGGAGGCCGAAAGGGACTATTTATCATAAGAATGAGGGAAAGAATCGTAAACATTCAAAAACCTAACCCTAGGAGATGAACCACTAAAAGTCATGTGGGCCCCATTTGGGTAAGTTAGTACATCAACTTCCCGGGGTCGTAACCTTTGCATACCATATCCATTTGGGGAACACAATAGCTCGTTGGAAAGAGCTATTCAAGGATTACAAAAAGGTTCAGCAAAGCTCAAGTCCTAAAAGCGATATATAATTAGGCGTGTAGTGCCCATATTTTCCCGACCATTCGATGCCGAAAAAACGTTGTTTAGGCCCTAAAAACGGCTCCAGAAGTTTAGGACCCAAAATCTACTAAAAATAGTAATTTGCCAAAATTCCTAGAAGATTGTTTTGAGCAAGTAGGAAGAGGTGGGCCGACACTGATATCGACTTGGATTAATCCTCCCTCCTTAGGAAGAAATGGTCTCCATTGCGTCAAATCCCTTATCATATGTCGAACTGTGTGTTGAGTTGAGTTTCTGGTGCGGCATTTGATGAAGCGAAAATGTTGCCTTTCTTTGAAATCTTCAGACGGTTGTAATTGTTGTTGCTGGATGTGCTGGAGTTGTTCAACAGTTTTGGTTGTTGTGGTGTCCTTGGTTTGCACTGGTGTAGATGTTTTCTTTTTGGAGGAGCACCTTGAATGCGTGGCCTTGCACTGCAAAGGTACTCGAACAGGCGATGCTGCAATGAAATTATGTTTTTCTTGTTTCTGCTGAGTAGAGGGATAATGGGTAGAGGTTGTGGATGTCTCTGCGATTTGATGTTCTCCTTTAGTGGAAATTGTGAATAGGAAAAATTTTCCAGTGTGGGAGATTATCTTCTTACCCTGCTTGGTTGGGGTACACGAAACTGTCTCGGGTATCCGATAGAGTTGTCCTCCCAAGGTGACAATGACACTGCGAGGTCGTGATTAATATACAACGTGATGCTTCCACATATATGGTTTTTGTAAAGTAACATCACATACTTCAAGTGGGGCCAAATCACACAATACCACATCTTTGAAGGGCTTGATGCTATATGGTAGGCGACATTGGTGACTGACACGGATCCCTCGTCCTTGGCTTAGCCATCCAATGGTGTATGGTTGTGGGTGTGGTGTTATTGGTAGCTCCAATTTCTTGATGACTTCCACTGATATCAAGTTCTTTTGGCTGCCGCTATCCACGACAAAGTGTAGGGGAATTCCCTTCACCCACATCTTGGAGTAGAAAAGGTGCTCTTCTGCCTCTAACTCTTCAGGTTCCTCTGGTTGAATTTGCATGGTGGCAACAACGGCACTAGGTTCTGCATCAATGATCTACTTCCCTTTTTGCGCAATTGTGAAATTAGGTTCTAATTCAGGATCGGAACTGGGATCTGATTCTGAAGCTTTGATCTCAGCCACCAATGATTGTTTTGAGCGACATTCATCAGTGTTGTGCCAGGGGATTTTGTGGAACTCTCACCACTTCCCAGTGTCCTTCTTTGTCTTTTCGTTACCCTTCTTCACTTGTGGTTGGGACTAGTTGTCCTTTCCCTGCTGTGTGCTTTGCGAGCTAGAGTTTCCCTTTCCCTGCTTCTGTGCAGGTCCGAAGTCACGCTTGTTCTTTTGCCGAAATTTCTGCTCAATTTTGACAGCATATCTATAGGCAGATCCGAGTGAAGAGATTTCCAGTAAATCTATCTCTGTTCATATGTCCCGGTGTAGGACACTACAATATTTCAATACTAGGTGTGGCTTAGAGTCCTTGATACCTAGCTTTGTGCGCAAGGTAAGAAATTTGTTGGTGTATTTTGACACTGTTTGGTCCCTCTCTTGGTGCAGAATGGCCCATTTTGTGTACTAGTAATCATAGTTTCCAACAGGGTAATATTGTTCCTTGACGGCATCTATAAAAGAGGCCCAAGTGGGATTGGAATATTCAAACAATCCAGACTCATCTGATGAGTTTTTCTAACAATAAGTTTCCCACCAATTTTTGACATGGCGGACGGCCTTGAGGAGTGCAAAGACGAACGTTTCCCTATCGGAAAAATTGTGGACAGAGAAATACCCTTCTAGTAGATTCAACCATTTATCTATGTCATTGACATCGATATAGCCTTCAAATAAAGTGATATCAAAGTTAACTTGTACCTTGAAGGGAGTCACATCTCTGAAACGACTTCTTGTCGAAGGTGTATCCGTTGCCGTTGGCATGCGTCGAAGGATCTGGGCAAAATTATCCATCATCTCGTTCCTCTGTTTCGTGAGGGCTTCCTCAAGCAGCAACTTGATAGGATCTCCTGCTCCGTCGTCTCTCTTCTTGTCCACCATGGGAGTCCTTTTGGGGCGGCGAGAGTGATCTTTCCCAAGAGAAACTAGTTCAAGACCAAACTTTCTGTATCTTGACCTCGTCGAGGACATGCATCGAGAAATAATCAAAGAGAAGATTGCTCTGATACCACTGATCCGGATTTATGTAGGAATTAAATAAGATAGCACATACATAATCATATATAGAGATATATATTCACATACACAGATCTATGGCAAGAAACACAGCGATACAGTAAATGTATATTCTATTAAATATCGAAAATAGAATAGACTATAAATAAAACAGCTAGAATGGTAGTAGCTATCTCTGAGAAGAGATGTGGCCGTTGTGCTCATTCGTGCCAAGATGATTACAAAGAGAGGCCGAAAGGGCCTATTTATCATAAGCATGAGAGAAAGAACCCAAAACATCCAAAAAAATAACCCTAGGAGATGAAGCGCCAAAAGTCATGTGGGCCCCGTTTGGGTAAGTTAGTACATCAACTTCCTGGGGTTGTAACCTTTGCATACGATATCCATTTGGGGCGCACAATAGCTCGTTGGAAAGATCTATTCAAGGATTACAAAAAGGGTTGGAAAATATTGATTCCGGCACGCGATAAGCGTAGGCTCGCAATACTCATAATTTCCTGACCATTCGATGCCCAAAAAATGTTGTTTAAGGCCTCAAAATGGCTCTGGAAGTTTAGGACCTGAAAAACTGCTAAAAATAGTAATTTACCAAAATTTTCAAAAGGCTGTTTTGAGCCAGTAAGAAGAGGTGGGCCACCACCAATATCCACCTGGATCAATCTGCCCTCCTTAGGAAGCAATGGTCTCCATTGCATCAAATCCCTTATCATATGTCGAACTGTGTTGAGTTGAGCTCTTGGTGCGGCGTTTGCTGAAGCGAAAAGGTTTCCTTTCTTTGAAATCTTCAAAGGGTTGTAATTGTTGTTGCTAGATGTGCTGGAGCTGTTCAATAGTTTTGGTTGCTGTGGTATGCTTGGTTTTCACTAGTGTGGATGGTTTCTTTTTGGAGGAGCACCTTGAATGCGTGGCCTTGCACTGCAAAGGTACTCGAATAGGCAATATTGCACTGAAGGGGAATTCCCTTCACCCACATCTAGGAGTGGAAAAGGCTCTCCTCTGTATCTGACTCTTCAGGTTCCTCTGGTTGAATCTGCATGGTGGCAACAACGACACTAGGTTCTGCATCAATGATCTGCTTCCCTTTTTGCGCAAGTGTGAAATTAGGTTCTGATTCAGAATCAGAACTGGGATTTGATTCTGAAGCTTTGATCCCAACCACCAATGACTGTTTTGAGCAACATTCATTAGTGTTGTGCCAGGGGCTTTGGTGGAACTCGCACCACTTCCCGGTGTCCTTCTTTGCCTTTCAGTTACCCTTCTTCTCTTTTGGTTGGGACTGGTTGTCCTTTCCCTACCCCGTCTTCTGCGAGCCAGAGTTTCCCTTGCCTTGCTTCTGCGCAGATCTGAAGTCACGCTAGTTCTTTTGCTGAAATTTCTGCTCAATTTTGAGAGCATATCGATAGGCAGATCTGAGTGAACAGATTTCTAGGAAATCCATATCTGTTCGTATGTACTGGTGTAGGCCACTTCCTTATTTCAGTACTAGGTGTCGCTCGGAGTCCCTGATACCTAGCTTTATGTGCAAGGTATGAAATTTGTTGGTGTACTCCGACACCGTTTGGTCCCTCTCTTGGTGCAGAATGGCCCATTTTGTGTACTGGTCATCATAGTTTCCAACAGGGTAATATTGTTCCTTGATGGAATCTATAAAAGAGTCCTAAGTGGGAATGAAATATTCAAATAATACAGACTTGTCTGATGAGTTTTTCTCACAATAAGTTTCCCACCAATTTTTGACATGGGGAACGGCCTTGAGGAGCGCAAAGACAATCTTTTCCCTATCGGAAAAAAGTGTGTACAGACAAATACCCTTCTAGTAGATTCAATCAGATAGCTATGGCATTGGCATCGATCTGGCCTTCAAATAAAGGAATATCAAAGTTAACTTGTACCTTGAAGGGAGTTGCATCTCCGAATCGATTGCTTGTCGAAGGTGTCTCTATTGCCTTCAGCATGCTTCGTAGGATCTGGGCTAAATTATCCATCATCTCGTTCCTCTGTCACGTGAGGGATTCCTCAAGCAATAAATTGATAGGATCTCCTACTCAGTCGTCTCTCTTTTCATCTGCCATGGGAGGCCTTTTGGGGCGGCGAGAGTGATCTTCCCCAAGTGAAACTAGTTCGAGACCCAACTCTCTGTATCCTGACCTCAATGCACCAAGAAACAATCAAAGAGTAGATTGCTCTGATACCACTGATCCATATTTATGCAGAAATGAAATAAGATAGCACATAGAGAATCATATACAGAGATATATATTCACATACATAGATATATGGAAAGAAAAATAGTGATACTGTACACATATATTCTATTAAATATCGAAAATAGAGCAGACTATAAATACAACAACAAGAATGGTAGTAGCTATCTCTAAGAAGAGGTGTGGTTGTTGTGCTCATTCATGCCAAGATGATTACAAAGAGAGGCCGAAAGGGCCTATTTATCATAAGCATGAGGGAAAGAATCCCAAACATCCAAAAACCTAACCCTAGGAGATGAAGCGCCAAAAGTCATGTGGGCCCCATTTGGGTAAATTAGTACATCAACTTCCCGGGGTCGTAACCTTTGCATACAATATACATTTGGGGCGCACAATAGCTCATTGGAAAGATCTATTCAAGGATTACAAAAAGGGTTGAAAAATATTGAGTCTGGCACATGATAATGATAAGCTCGCAGTACTCATATTTTCTCGACCATTCGATGCCGAAAAAACGTCGTTTAGGGCCTCAAAACGGCTCCAAAAGTTTAGGACCCCAAAAACTACTAAAAATAGTAATTTGCCAAAATTGTTAGAAGATTATTTTGAGCCTGTAGGAAGAGGTGGGCCGCCACCAATATCCACCTGGATTAATCCTACCTCCTTAGGAAGCAATGGTCTCCATTGCGTCAAATCCCTTATCATATGTCGAACTGTGTGTTGAGTTGAGCTCCAATTGCGGCATTTGCTGAAGCGAAAAGGTTGCATTTCTTTGAAATATACAAAGGGTTGTAATTGTTGTTGCTCGGTGCGCTAGAGCTATTCAATAGTTTTGCTTGTTGTGGTATCCTTGGTTTGCACTAGTGTGGATGGTTTCTTTTTGGAGGAGCACCTTGAATGTGTGGCCATGCACTGCAAAGGTACTCGAATAAGCGATGCTGCACTGAACTTCTATTTTTCTTGTTTCTGCTGAGTAGAGGGATAAGGGGAAAAGGTTGTGGATGTCTCTGTGATCTGATGTTCTCCTTTAGTGGAAATTGCGAATAGGGAAAATTTCCCAGTGTGGGAGATTATCTTCTTGCCCTGCTTGGTTCAAGTAGGCGAAATTGTCTCGGGTATCCGATAGAGTTGTCCTCCCAAGGTGACAATGCCACTGCGAGGTCACGATTCATATACAGTATGATGCTTCCACATATATGGTTGTCCTAAAAGAACATAACATACTTCAAGTGGGGCCACATCACACAATACCTCATCTTTGAAGGGCTTGATGCCATATGGTAGGCGACACTGGTGACTGACGCGGATCCCTCGTCCTTGGCTTAGCCATCCAATGGTTTATGGTTGTGTGTGTGGAGTTATTGGTAGCTCCAATTTATTGATGACTTCTGCTGAGATCAGGTTCTTTTGGCTGCCGCTATACACAACAAAGTGTAGGGGAATTCCCTTCACCCACATCTGGGAGTGGAAAAGGCGCTCCTCTGCCTCTGACTCTTCAGGTTCCTCAAGTTGAATCTGCGTGGTGGCAACAATGGCACTAGGTTTTACATCAATGATTTGCTTCCCTTTTTGTGCAGCTATGAAATTATGTTTTGATTCAAAATCGAAACTGGGATCTGATTTTGAAGCTTTGATCTCAGCCACTAATGACTGTTTTGAGCGACATTCATTAGTGTTGTGCCAGGGGATTTTGTGGAACTCGCACCACTTCCCGGTGTCCTTCTTTGTCTTTTTGTTACCCTTCTTTGCTTGTGGTTGGGAGTGGTTGTCCTTTCCTTGCCTCATGTTCTGTGAGCCATAGTTTCCCTTACCTTGCTTCTGCGCATGTCCGAAGTCATGCTTGTTCTTTTGCTAAAATTTCTGCTCAATTTTGACAGCATATCATAATGCCGATCCGAGTGAAGAGATTTCTAGGAAATCCATCTCTGTTCATATGTACCGGTGTAGGCCACTGCGATATTTCAATACTAGGTGTCGCTCGGAGTCCTTGATACCTAGCTTTGTGCACAAGGTAAGAAATTTGTTGGTGTACGCCAACATCGTTTGATCCCTCTCTTGGTGCAGAATGGCCCATTTTGTGTACTGGTCATCATAGTTTCCAACAGGGTAATATTGTTCCTTGACGACATCTATAAAAGAAGCCTAAGTGGGATTGGAATATTCAAACAATCCAAACTCGTCTGATGAGTTTTGCTCACAATAAGTTTCCCACCAATTTCTGACATGGGGGACGGCTTTGAGGAGCGTAAAGACGATCTTTTCCTTGTCGAAAAAATTGTGGACAGAGAAATACCCTTCTAGTAGATTCAACCATTTATCTATGGCATCAGCATCGATCTGGCCTTGAAATAAAGGGATATCAAAGTTAGCTTGTACGTTTAAGGGAGTCGCATCTCCAAAATGACTGCTTGTCAAAGGTGTATCTATTGCCGTCGGCATGCGTCGAAGGATTTGGGCAAAATTATCCATCATCTCATTCCTCTGTCGCGCGAGGGATCCCTTGAGCAACAACTTGATAATATCTCCTACTCCATCATCTCTCTTTCTATCTGCCATGGGAGGCCATTTGGGGCGACGAGAGTGATCTTCCCCAAGTGAAATGAGTTCGAGACCCAACTCTCTGTATCCTGACCTCGTCTGGGACATGCACCGAGAAACAATCAAAGAGCAGATTGCTCTGATACCACTGATCTGAATTTATGCAGGAACAAAATAAGATAGCACATACAGAATCATATACACAGATATATATTCACATACATAGATATATGGCAATAAACACAGCGATACAATAAACATATATTCTATTAAATATCGGAAATAGAACAAATTGTAATACAATAGCTAGAATGGTAGTAGCTATCTCTGGGAAGAGATGTGGCCGATGTGCTCATTCGTGCCAAGATGATTACAAAGAGACGTTAAAAGGGCCTATTTATCATAAGCATGAGGGAAAGAATCCCAAACATCCAAAAACCTAACCCTAGGATATGAAGCGCCAACAGTCATGTGGGCCCCGTTTGGGTAAGTTAGTACATCAACTTCCCGGGGTCGTAACCTTTGCATACGATATCCATTTGGGGCGCACAATAGCTCGTTGGAAATATCTATTCAAGGATTACAAAAGGGGTCGGCAAATCTCAAGTCCGACACATGATAGGGGTAGGCTCACAATACTCATATTTTCTCGACCATTCGATACCGAAAAAACGTCGTTTAGGGCCTCAAAATGGCTCCGAAATTTTAGGACCCGAAAAACTGCTAAAAATAGTAATTTTCCAAAATTGCCAGAAGACTGTTTTGAGCCATTAGGAAGAGGTTGGCCGCCACCTATATCGACCTGGATCAAAGATACTTATGGTTAAATGAGAGAATAAGTTATATTGAAAGGGAATGTTTAAATTTAAAAGTGAAATAAGGGGGGTTTTGCATATATATGTTGAAGAGAGGGACCTTCTCATTAAAGTGATTAAATTAAAAAAGGGGGGGGGGATTTGGACAACTAACGATTAAGTAGAGAGATGTAGTTACGATAATTATGAAGACCTTTCAAGTAAGGAGTGTTATGAAGAGGGAAACAATGAAAATGGTAATTGTGATAAGGTTATTGAATTTGTTGGGTCATTGAACAAGTGTCTTGGGAAAAAAAGGTTATATTTGAGTAGGTGTTGGGTAAAGATTATGCACATCGAGATGTGAGTGGGAAACTTAAGGTTGCAATTGGTGATTCATTAGAGAACATACCTTTGAGAAAATCAGATATATTGGAAATGCGATGTTAGAAGTCCTATTCATTGAAGATGATTAAGGGAAAAAGAATTACACTAGGTATATGATGTAAATAGAGTTTTTACATGTTAATGTTGTATGGATAGATTTATATGACTATATCATGTGGGTAGATAAATGAGTAGGCTTATGTTGAATTCCCTTTAGACATAAATATATTATATAGGTTTCCTAGGATTGAAAGGATTAAGCACATCTTGCATCCAACATGGATAAAGAGGCTAGCAATCCTATAGTGTAGATACGATACCTTTATATATATAATGACAGACATTAGTAAGGTATGGTGCAGGAACTTTGATAAAAATGGTGGACGGTATTAATCTTTATACATTGTAGATATTTTAATAATGTATGAGCATTATTAATACTTGACTCGAGGATATATTGACTTGAGAGTGTGGATGCTTATGATAAATAAGTGAAAAGAATTACAATATCGTAAATGCACATACTTGTTGATAATTCAACAGACTATCGAGAAGTTCAAACAGACTCCAATTATGGAAAAAAAAGATATGAATGTAATCACCGTGAAAAGATGAACACTTTGACACAGATGACAATGCGGTTATAGAAAATGAAAAATTACAAACATGACATAACGATGACATGGAAATAGAGAAAATGTAACTTGGCAAACTTTCTAAAAGGGCCAAACGAAGACGATTTTAGTAAAATGAAGTATCGATACGAACAAACAAGACGAGATGAATGCAATAAATTTAACCTCATGACGAGATGAAACATATATAAAAGATTACTAGACCTTAATACAAGACTCGATGAGACTATATCAACACATATATGAGACTTGGAAAGTTTGTCGAAGTGGTCCTATGACAATGAAATTGATGAAATGAGGTAAGGATGTGATCAGCTCTTTAACCTGGACATGTTGATACTAATGAAAGGACTAAGGGATCAATTTTAATACATTCGACTAAGTCACTAAGTTTCGATGCCTCGAATCCTATCAAATTGAGAACCAACATTATTAAAACATTTAGGGATTTTGGAATTAATTTTATGGGAATTGGTTTTTGGACTATTTGAGAGTCTCTCTTGATTTGTTAAATCCATAATTATATCTTAGCCATCTATATTTCACTGAATATGTTATGACGTTTACCTTCTCATCTTGGAGGGGAGGATAACGAGATAGATTTGAATTCTCGCTTGATTTATTATGCGAAAGGATGATTGAGTAACTATGGTATGGCTATTGATGCAGTATAACTTGTAATTAAATTGGATACCATGGATCTTCGTGGATGAAGAGGAGATATAGGAAATCTAAGTTGAGATTGATAGTTATTAAAGGTATTTTTAGATTTGCATTATGTAAAATTGCGATTGAGTTCCAGAGGATGTATTGGAACCATACTAGAGGATCTAGAAAACTATTGATTAGAACCACTAGTGCTTATGGCCATGATTGTTTGAGAAAATAGAAGAGAATGTCAAGAAGATGAAAGTAGGAAAAAAGTAAATCCTAGCATCGAAATTATGAGAACAAAAAATAACTTCGGGACGAATTTCTATATAAGAGGGGGTGTATGTAATGCCCCTAGAATGACCGTAGGCTTTAAGGGGACTTGTCGAGTGACTCGACTGAATAAAATTCAATAAAGTGGTCCTTTGAGTTTGGATGTGTCTTAACGATTGAGAAAACACATGATGAATTGCTTAATGACCAAAATGATAAATGAAAACAAAGAAATAAATGATACTTGTAGAAATGGATGCTTTATCTGAATTTGATGAATAAATGCACACTTGCTTAATGATTAGCTATTTTATGAAATATGTGATATGAATATCCTACTTAATGGTTAGCTATGCTATGAGATATTTGATGCGAGAGAAAGAAAATGAATTTTGGCTTAATGATTATCAAAATGACAAAATATATGATGTTATGAGTAAATTATGATTGCTTAACGATTAGTAGATTGTGAAAGGAATTATGATGTATGAGAGCAGAGCTACTAATGTTTGCTTTGGAGCATGTGTGCAGTGACAGGTGAAATGATTCACCGACTGAATCACAAAGGAAATATAAGGGCCATAGAGTATGAATAAATCACACACGAAAGAATGATGACGGTGTCGACTTCCTACGAAATTCCACGCACGAGTTGAAAAGCACCTATCTACTTACTCGGGGAAGAGTGAAGTCATGTGAAGTGTACCATGATGGAATTGGTCACGTACGAGGTTGGGGGGCACGCAGTAAGAATGGACTTACTCCTCAGCGCCATTAGTCTCCAATAGAGTGTAGATGGAGGATTGAAGGTAACAGATCCTAAATCCCTACATGAAGTTCCCGCAAATCAGATGCAACAAAGAAGTATCGACGAAAGGACTCGACGATGTGGTACCTTGTCGATAAACGGAAATTATGGACTCGACGATGTGGTACCTAGACCCAAGACGGAAATAATTGATGAAAATTATGCATTGAGCATGTAAATTTGCATTTAGTCTAGTTTGCACATGAAATGTATTTAGTAATCAAAATACTGGAGAATATTATTTTAGGAGCAAATGGTATACTAAACTCTAGAATTTAGTCAACCCCACTTGCACCCACAGAAATAGAAACTAGATTGAACATCAGGGGGGACAGACTTGAGTAAATCTAGGAAGGTAGGTGCACTCTCTTAGAATTTGGACACATGGTTGGGTGAGTTATTTATATTTGAATAAATAAATTACTAGGCATTTTTGCATGAAGCGACATGTGTCGCAATGAATTTTCCTATTTAAGGAAGGAATGAGGAAGGGGAAAAGGACCCTATGGTTGGATGGTTATAGGAATGAGTGTAAGTCATTGATTTTCTTCTATTGTGAGTTTGGAAAGGGATCTTGGTGGGGGGGGGAGCCCACTTCTAGATCCATGGTTTTTGTGTGTGAGCTCTATGTCCCTATTGCTTGGGGGTTTGGGAAGAAGGAAAGTATTCCCAGAATTGGTAGGGATGTCAATCGAGTGGTCATTCGGATGTCTGGATCAAAGTGAAAAGGAGTGGCAACTACAACAATCTTCAATGAGTGGATTTACCCACAGCCATTGGAATCAGGTATATTGTTCCATTTTTATTTGCTAGGTCAAATGTTTTAGCAAATTTTTCAGTTTTTTTATTATTGGTAAGATCTAAACTATTGTATATGATGTTAGAATTATTTAGACAGCCTTTGGGAGGACCCAAGAAACGGGGGTCCCTACATGATAACAATAAATTCCTCCATATTTGATACTCTGATCAAAATCCTTGTGATAGATACACAAAATGAGGCATGCATTCATGTCATCAACCTCAACTAAAATAACATTAACAATCATGAATACATCTAGAAGGTAAAGCTACATGCAAAGGTAAAGCATTTCCGGATTGAACTTTTTCTTTTCTCTTTAACTATTGCGAATTCATAATCTTATAAAAAAGATTTTCATTCAGTGTATACCAACAAAAGTTAGCATTATGCACTTTTATTTGTGGTCTGGGAAGCAGCTCTTTTGGAATTCTAGAGAAATGGTGTCAAGTTTGACTGTTTTCAATTGAACGTAGCCTCATGAATTCTCCTCCTTTTCATGGGATGTTCGAAAAAATAATGTATCTCAACCATGTACTAGTAGAGATTTATGTTTGTTAAGTTTTAAGATAGCAACAATATATTTCAATTATATGCAGAAAAAATTTATAGGATCACTGGAAGACAAACCATGCACAGAAACAAATAGTTTTATACTGAGATCAAAGTTACATCCTTCTTATTACTTTGTTGTAGTAGAGAGATAGATGAATGATTTGAATAAATGGCAATTTCATGACTTTTACTTTATAGTGAATGAAGTGAAAGGACACATATCTTTATTGCTAGCCGAAATGTCATTTCATAATAAATATTAATAATAGTAGTATTAATGTATTTAAATATATTTAGATATTATTTCTTTTGTTGGGATGACTTGTGAGTATACCTCACGAAGCTATAAACACCAACACTCCCTCTTATCTAGGAAGGTATCATCATGTTAAAACATATCTAGATATTATTTGAGCATCACGACTTATCTTGAACGTCTTGTCATCATAATAAATATCTTTAATATAACTCATAAGGTTGAGAAGAATCATGCTCAAACTCAATCCGTTAAGAAGACTAAACTCCCTCTCTCTCCCTCTCAAGGGAGAGTCACATCATTCTTCTTATCTCAGGGAGAATGTATCATCAATGCTACAATCATCATCACTCCTTCTCAATGAGGAAGGCATTCTCCACCACTTCAAGCCTGTCACGGAAGTACAAAAACTTTTCCCTAGAAAGAGGCTTGGTGAGGATGTCTATAATCTTATCATCTGTCGGAATATAATGGACCTGTAATATACCTCCTTCTTTAGCTAGGGAGGTATTCTACTTCACGATTTTATACATGGTGATGATCCATTCTCCTTCTAATAATATCGTATTATTATAGAACTTCTAATGTTAACTACATTAGATTCGTCCTACTAGGCATATCCATCTCAAGCTACGTTGCATGGGTACCCATACCTAGGGGTGGGGTACACATACTCATATCAGGTACCCATACTCATATCGGGTACCCATACTGGGTACTTAGGTACAACAAAGGTACATACCCGGACGTACCCGGAAGTACCCATTTAATTTTTCGCATACCCAAACGTACTGATCCAACATGCGGGTACTTTCCCTCATTTGGGTACGCCGTACCCCATGTTTGGGTACGTCGGGGGTACGGACGGCTCTGTTTTGGGCCTCCTAATATTATTTAAACCTAGTTTTAATAAAAAATTTAATAACTAACAGTTAAAATTTAAAACTTAATAATTTAATACTTAATACTATATTAAAAAGTAATAAAAACTTTAAACAAATCAAAAATCAAAACTTTAAACTTACCTTACCTTTCCTCACGGCTTACCTTTCCTCACTCGACCGGTGACTTGAGCTCTTCTTCAAACACAGATGTTCAGCAGTAGTGGGCAGCCAACAAGGGTTTTGTTACTTTGCACCTTGTTTCAAGTTTCAACCTTTGGCATATTGTGGCCTCTTCAATATGGGTACAGCAGCACACGGCCTCTCCATTGTTTGAAGTTTCAAGCTTAAAGGCTTAAACATTTCAATGTTCAGCAGTGGGCTTCTACAGCTTCGACATCAACAAAGATCGATTGCAGCAGGATTCTACAACTCGGACATTTGGCATTTTTCCATTTGCAGATACTAGATAGTGAAGGTATTTGCTAATTTAGTAATTTTTTATTTAGTTTTCTAATTTTTTACAGTTTTACTGTTACAATTCTAACTTCTGAGTTTAGTATTAGTAATTTTAAATTTACTAATTAGTAAATTACAGTTTTACAGTTTTATAATAAAACTTAGACTTGTCTACTATCACAAGCTGCATGAAATCTAAATTTTAGGTATTAGATCATCTCAAAATAAAATTCGAGAATGAATTAAAATGCGGAAATAAATTTCGAGGAAGCCAAATCAGCTATCTTGTTCATTGTTTAACTTTACTGTTTTGAAGTTGAACTTTTTATTTCATGTTTGGAAATGCCATTAGGCAAATTTTGAATGTAGTATGACAATGGACTAATGGAGTCATGGACATATAATATTATTAATTTTTTTATAACTTCCAAGTTCCAACCTTCCACTTGATACATGCAGGTATGATGTGATTGTGACATGTTGTAATATTTTAATTTTATAAATTTTAATTTATAAATTTTAATTATATATATATAATATTAATAATACCAGACGTACCCAAGTACCCCGTTTCAAAAAGTGGTGTCCCCGTACCCATCCCCGTACCCACGTTTCCTAGAAACTTAGATCTCAAGTCTTATTTAGCTCCTGTATGGGCCCCATCCACCAATATCTCCATGGAGGAATATTTCCTGATGCTAACACTTCAAGTATCCTCTCAAGACTCTACTTGGAGCTTCTCCTTAGTCAAAATACCAATCAGAGAATTGTCTCTATGCTGACATACCCAATGTTATCACTTCAAGTCTCTTCTCGAGACTCTACCTGGAGCTTCTTCTTAGTCAAAAAACAACCAGAGAATAAGATCTATGCTAACATACACAATGTTAGAACTTCAAGTCTCTTCTCAAGACTCTACCTATAGCTTCTCCTTAGTCAAAATACCAACTAGAGAACTGACTCTATGCTGACATAAACACTGTTATCACTTCAAGTCTCTTCTCAAGAGTCTACCCGAAGCTTCTCCTTAGTAAAAAAAACAACCGGAAGATCAACTCTATGCTGACATACACAATGTTAGCACTTCAAGTCTCTTCTCGAGACTCTACCTGGAGCTTCTCCTTAGTAAAAAAAAATACAGAATCAGCTCTATGTTGACATACATAATGTTATCACTTCAATTCTCTTCTCAAGACTCTACCTAAAGCTTCTCCTTACATGCAAATCTATTCATGTATAGGGATCTAATGTGTGTGCACCCGCATTAGACTAGACATTATTTATTCCATAAGGGGTAGCTATTACCTATCAAATAAACAAGTCAAACCTACTCTATAATGAGATAGATCAATCCATCATGGAGCACTACCTCATAGAGTATGCAATGTGACCTCATGCCTTTTCAGATGGCTAAGCAAGGCTATGCTAGGGACATTCACCACTATTCAAATCACATGGCCATTACCCATGGGTTAATGTATCATTCACATTGTTCAAATCACATGACCAATCTGTTAGAAAACATTCCCAATGTTGCACCATAGAGAAACATCACATCTGTCTTAAAGCATCACATTCATTATAGCTTCTCCCTCTTTCACAGAATCCATCATGCTCCCTCTATATCCGGATTCCCTCTCCAATTAAGAATACTATACTAAATTAACATGCTTCTCTCTACACTGATCACTCTGCATCTAAGTATCTTGCACTCTCTACATCTTGACACTTTGCATTTGATTATTTTTCATTCTCTTTTAGCTCTTGTACATGCATTATTCTTGTCACCACTTGAATTCAGTTGGAATCCAACTCATCTGACTTCCTTGAATGCGTGAGCTTCCACAATGGCTCTACCTTTATTTTTGTCTCCCTCTTGATCTCTACATTCTTGCAGAAATAATTCAAGTGTAACCAACAAAAATATACTTGTTTATCCAAGAGTTTATAAAATTACTCTTGAACCCATTTGCAATTTTCCAAACAAAGTCTTAGACATAGGACTCACGGCCTCTCACTCTTAACTTTAAGAGTGCTAAAATAGGCCCTTTCCAATAATGTGAAACAATTAATATTTCAAATGCAAAACCATACCATGGATTGCATGATTCCACAATACATATGGAAATATCCATCATTAAGTGCCACTTAACATTAATGATAGTTATTACAAGGCTAGGTTTTAAACATGGTTCACATGGCATTAAAAATAAAGTAAAAACATATCACATATGCATATCAAACATATGCAATAAAATAACCCTTGGTCTCTTGGTAGGATAATATGCCTTATGTGAAACCATCATGTGTAAGAAGGAAGTTGTAGTATATTCCTAAATAATATATTATCTACATTTGAATTCGTTATTTGTAATCATTGTTTTAACTATGGTAAGATCATTTTTAACGTGTTCATAAAAATCACCAACCAATAGGTAAAACCATGTGTTGGGAAGAAAACCATGTTCATACATGAAAATCCACATACAAAAGCTATCCATAGTAAATAGAAATTAGTAAATACCATATATTAATGAAATACCATGGGTTGGAAGGGAATACCATGTTTGTAGATGAAGATCAACATACAAAACCTATCCATAATAAATAGAAAGTAGTAAATACCATATACTGATGAAATACCATGGGTTGGAAGGGAAGACCATGGGCCAATACCCTCACAACTCCAAACCATGAACCAAGACACCACATCTAGTGAGAATATGGAAAATACCCCAATAATTAGTTTCTGACAATGGTTTCTTTAAGCAGTGCTGATACCATGTTAGATTTTAAGATACCACCAATATATTTCAATTATATTTTTACCATAGTTGCATCCTTCTTATTACTTTGTTCTAGTAGAGAGATAGATGAATGATTTGAATAAATGACAAGTTTATGACTTTTACTTTATAGTGAATGAAGTGAAATGACACATCTCTTTATTGCTGGCAGAAATGTCATTTCATAAAAAAATTTATTATTAAATTTTAATAAAAATATTATTAATTTCTTTGAATATATTTAAATATTATTTTTTCTTTTGCTAGGAAGACTTGTGAGGATACCTCATGAAGCTATAAACACCAACAATGTCAACATTAAAATCGAAAGGCATCTTGTGAGGATACCTCACGAAGCTATAAATACCAACAATGTTAACTTTAAAATAAAATAAAAATGACTTAATTTGTGACTAGTAAACACCGATAGGGCACAAGTTAAGTGCCACCATAAGTTATGATGAGTTATCCATGGATTCATGCATCAACCATTAGTTATTTTTTATATTCCTTTTTTTTTATCTTTCACATTCTTCTAGTTATCTACCATGAATGGTTAGTTATCCATTCATCAACTACCAGTTATCCATGCATCTGTTACCAATTATCCATTAATCAACTACCATTCATTTTTTAATTTTTTTATAATTGTTTATTTTAAATTTTGAACAATTTCCATAGAATCGATCCGGACAGTACACTTGTCTCATCCTTATACAATCCTAGAAAATCATAGGTCATAGTCCACCCCAAATTCTAAAATAAAAATTCCTATCTGCGTAAATATGATATATGTAGTATATAAAAAAATGATATAATATTTTCAATTTAAAAATGATATATTTTTTTTATTTTTATTTGTTATATAACAATTTTGATGTTAAGTATTTATATGTTAAATTTTATTTTATATAGAAGATTATATTATTTAAAATATAAGATTATGTCAAATGATTTTATTAAGAATAAATGTGTAATATTTTTATTGCATAAAAATGAATTAGTATGGGGATGATGTGAATGATTTAGGAAATATAAGGCACTTCTCATTTAAAGAATTAGAAGGGTCTAGCACTATGCATATAGAATAAGGTTGATGACTATTCATGTTAATGTAATGCAATGCAACCTCCTTGTTCTAAACAACGTTCTAGCTTATTAATGTATATGTTGAAAAGGGTATGGGAGAGGGGGAAACCTTTCTTAACTCCAATATTACAATTAATATTGTTAGACCAACCCTCTGTGCTCTTAAACTTGCCAATTGCATTCTCGTATAACAAATTATTTCTAAGCATTGTATCCGAAGATTTTATCCAACCACATAACACCATATCCATAACGAATTTATTTTAATATTGATCTAAATTGGAATATCTCTATAACTTTGAGGTTGTAGCTAAATACCTACATGTTCTAATTATAGATATACATGGTGAACTTAAGAATGTACATAAATTAATTACATGTATTAACCATGTTTAATATATTGGCGATGAATTTATATTAGAAAGAATAAGTAATATTTTGCATAATTATATATACATACATGTTTTAAATTGCATGTCTACACATCAATGATGAAATTACCTTAGTTTTAGTTCAAATTGATATTCATACATTGTTTTTAGGTAATAATATAAATTGTTTTCATATTGACTATATATTAGTTGTTTTACTTCATTACTAAACTTGAAACATGCGTAGACTATTTTTGTTGAACATGAAATAAGACTACTAAAGTACAAGCTTGAATATTTTGATATTATATCATTAAATGCAAGCAATTTTCACTTCCACTACTATTGATACACATAACTCAAAAGGTAGGAAACAAAACTTGGACTTTTTAACTAGTAAAAACTTATCATAATACTATATTGTACATGTTTATACACTAGAATCTTTAGATAATTAACTTGATCTATGAATTCGCATGTAATTGTTATAAAGGAAAACAAAATTATGACTTGTAAAACTAGTGAAGATTTATATAAATCCAAGGGAAAATAAATTCATATTTAGGCTATTCAAGATTATTCTTAGAATGATGAACATTTAATCAACTTATATATAGTGGTCAAAGTGTTATTTATATATGTTCATTGTGTTATATAATTTTACCCTCTATCCTCCTAAAATCTAACCTCTACACTTTTTATCAATCAATTAAATTAAAATATTAAAAATAACATTTAAAAGATATATTAAAAAAAACTAACATAGATTTAGCTTCTTGATTTGAAATCCTTCTAAATTGATACTAATTTTATTTCTCAGAAATGAGTGGAAGGTTTCAATTAAAGGAATTATTTTAAAATAGAAATACTTTTAAAATTTTATAATATATATAAATTAGTTTAGTATGTTGATGATACAATAGATTTAAAATGATCAATCTTAAATAATAATGAATGTTTAAACAAAAGAATCCATGAAGAAAATTGGTCCAAATCAAGGTTATCCTTAATCAATTTATAACCTAGTCTAAATTAACTTGACACATTGTAATCACAATGTTAAAGGTAGTTGTGAAATTCTACTTATAACTCCTCTCTCTTTGTTTTCTTAATCATCTACTTCAATTATTAAATTAATTCAATGTAACAATCATATTTAATACAAATACTTTCCCTTAAATATTCATATATTATTAGTGGTGTTCATTCCCTATAGATATAGTGGTGTAGGACTTTACTAAAATATAGTGAAATAAACTAACTTCACTAAATATTCTCTAATCTTATCTCCATATTTTTTTTTCCTGTAAGCAAGAAAAATTATATTAAAAAGGAACCTTCAGTGCAACAAGTTCAAGACTCACAAGGCCTTTACATGCCCAAAGATTCTTCAAAAAATCCCCACTGCCAGAATTATCCGTTCATATATCCTTTCTACACAAGAACTATCTACTCAATTAACCGTTTTACAGTAACCATTAACAAAATTTTGTCTCAAAAGACCTTTAAACAAAGTTCGCATAAATTGTGGAACTGGACACTACAACCGAAGCGATACTGACTACACAGGAGGATACCGTGGATAAATCCTGCAAGCACCATGCAGACTATCCGAACAAATATATACATAACATCAGAAAAAAACCTAAAATCAAAATAAACCAACCCGTAACCCATCATTTTGGAGCGTGGGTGACATTCCGATGAATCAGAGTCCCAGAGTGGACACCTCCAAGATTGTGGTCATCTGCAAATAAGGACTCTCCAGATGGACCATGAATGGGGCATGTCCCTAGAGAGCGCGCAACAGAAGGACCAGCAGCAGAACCTAGATCCTCCGATGACAGGCCAATTTTTAGAGCAATGCGGTCGATAGTCCTGCGCATCGAGCAGTTATCTTCCAAATGCTCCTTCCATGCTCTCGCTGGTTCAGCCTCTCCCAAATCCTTGCTTTCCCTATCCATCATCACATGGGCCAGAAGCTCCTTGGTCACCCACTAGGTGGTGACAGTCCTATCATAGGCAGAAAGACGCCCAGCTGTGGTCCCAGGGTCATAGTTCCACTCTTCCACCTCCTCCTTGATAGTTTCGATATCCAGGGATTTTACCTGATTCCACAGGTCCCACTCAATGCTTTCAATTTCATCCCGTATGATAGGTGGAATGCGCTTCTGGAAGAAATGGGTAGCTTTCCCTACTTTCCGCAACTCTCGGGTCGTTTTCCTCCTTTCCTCAACCTTTTTACCCTTTCACGCTTGTCGCTTGGGATCCATTGTACTAGTTTCCCAGTACATCACCACACTCGCATATGGTTAGACACAGAATAGCTCCACATAAAATAAAGAAACATAATGCATAGAGGATGTGAGTGCTTCAAATAAATAGTGAAGAGGCTCATACCAAAACCGGTAACCATACTAAATCCGCTCAAATTGCTATCGAGTTGCACGAGAATCCCGTACATCTCTTGACTTCTCTACTTGGTTCGTCGTACCCTGCCTTTCAATGGATGGAGGTGGCTGCGATATTTCCCCATTATTGAAAATCAGAGTGAGATCATGGGCATTCATGTCCTGGTTTAATACTGAGGAACCCCCTTCTCATAATGATTGCATATGGGCCGAATTTAAGCTATTGAGTGGGCTTGAAATGTGTGCTCTTGTCATGGAAACCGAGACATGACTCATGAGATACATCAATTCCTAGTACATCCTGATGTCATGGGTTTCCAAGTGGGTGCACTGGATCTTCCAATCATTACCACCCTCGTCCGACAGTTTTTCTTCAGCCTCCCTTGCTTCGTTTCACTCCCCGATGTTTTCCAATAGGTTGGCCACCTTATTACTGTCACGTTTAACATGGGTAAAGGACCAAGCATGGTGGCCACAGATGATCAACAATCTTTTCAACCTGATACATCATTCTCCAGCTCTTCACGACTTTGGCAACCTTTTGTCCACCTTGTATCTTTTTAGCCATTTGGATGATGACATGTGAATCACCTTCAAAGACCATGGGTTCCCAACCATTGCGAATTGCTATTCTAATGGCATGAAGCAAACCTTCTAGTTCTGTCGCATTGTTGGTATCTTGGCCTATATTCCGATAATAGTATCATAGGATAACACCCATGTTATTTCTGATAACTCCGCCAAATCCAGCCGAACCGGGGTTCCTTTTAGAGGCCCCATCAAAATTTAACTTGAAATGGATGCGGGGAGGAAGGTTCCATAGACGAGGACTTGCAGGGGCCACCTTTCGGGCCTTACAAATTCTCCAACCTTGTGGAGAATAGTCCATTCCCCATCCTGCCAGAATCTGTTTCTTGTGATCATCCATTTACCATTATTTTTCGGTCCAAGCGGTTATTTTGATGGTCTCCTATATATGCTTATTGATTTGGTTCCAAACAGTCTGCGGAAAAAAATTTCTTGCCTTCAAAGAACCTCCCATTTATTTCCTTCCAAATAGCCCACATCAAAGATCCTGGAAACATGAGCCATATTTTAAGGATGAGAGGATTTTTGAATGCCTCCTTATCCCAACCTTTAATTGTCTAGTGTGGTTTCCATCTAACCCGATCCGCCATTCTGAAAATTTTTGCACCACAGTCCCACAGAGAGGAAGCCATGGGGCAAGATTCCAAAAGATGGTTCATTGACTCATCCTCTCCTTCACAGAGCACACACCAAAAACAGCTATGCATGCCTCTTCTTATGAGGTTCTCTCCTATCAGGATACGCCTATAAGATACCAGCCATATAAAGGTATATATTTTAGGCCATGGGTTAAATTCCTAGACCGCCTTCCAGTCCATCCTATGAGGAATATCTTCTTGGTTAAAGCTAAGGTCATAGGCTTCTTTAGTGGTATAAATTCCTTTGGATTGGTACCCCCATCTTAGTTTATCCGGTTGGTTCTGGATTTGAATGCATCGATCCTACAAGGCCTCCATGATCTTGGGTATCTCTTCCATTGGGAATATTTTGTTCCACCAATTATATGGTTTCCATTCATGAAATTCTTCATTAGCCTGTTCTTCCCTCCAGAATTGACAAAATTTTATCAAGCCCAGACCTTTGGCACGAGACCAGCTGTTGTGCACTTCCTTTTGAGCAATGATCCTTAGCAGTTGTTTCCAAGAGTCACTCCAGAAATTGGCGATCTTTCCATCCCTTATTTCCCAGAAACTATGATCTTGGACAATCCTTTTGTTTGATGGGCGTAATTCCAGATATGGGATCCTTGTAAATTTTCATTAAATCTGATCAAATATTGTTTGGGTTTCCCCTGAGCATACTTAGTGTGCCAAAGTTTGTCCCAAGGTTTCTTTTTGTGCGATACCCAGTGCCACTAGATATTTGCACCTATAACTTCACTGTTCTTCTCTGGATCTCTCATCCCAAGACTACCCCGATCCTTTGGTTTGCAAATAGTGTCCCGTCCAACCAAATCCCATCGATGTTTGGCTTGATTTCCTCCCCACAAGAATTGTCATCGGATTGTTCTTATTTGCTTTAGAACCGATTTAGGAGATGCTAAATTGGAGAAAAGATAGATAGGCATGGCTTGTAGCACAGCTTCACTAGCACATTCCTGCTGGGAAGGTTGAGAGGCCCATAAGCCCAATTATCCAATTTCCTTCTTAATATCTCCAAGAGTTCCTCCCAGGAGACTTTCCTAATCACCCCTTCAGCAAGAGGAGCACCACGATATTTGGATGGAAGGGAGCTCCCTTGAAATCCTAGGATATGAAGAATATTCCTCTGGTGAATCCTAGGAGTGTTGAAGAAGAAGACCTGGGACTTAGTGTTATTCACTTCCATCCCAAAATATTTAGCAAAATAATTCAATAATTTCTTTAGGGATCTTGCTTCTTGAATCGATGAGTGTCCCATCAGCATGGTGTCATCTAGAAATTGTTGGTGTGAAATAGTCTCAGATCCATTATGAAATTTCAATCCTTTTAGCTCCCTACTTTCAATTTTGTCTTTGATAACCCTGCTCAGCCCTTCTTCCATAAGGATGAACAAGAAAGGGGACATAGGATCTCCCCGTCGGATACCCTGCGAAGGTTTGAAAGTTCTAGTTGGGGCACCATTCAAGAGGATAGAGAAAAAGGCTGTAGAAGTAATATTCATTATCCAATTGACCCAATCTTGGTGAAAACCATAGGCCTCAAGCATTTCATTCATAAATTGCAGTTTAATTTATCATAGGATTTTGAAATATCAAGCTTTAACAACATACCTGGTATTTTAGTGACTTTCAAAGAGTGGATGACTTACCGTACCAAAATGATACCATCCAGAATTTGGAGACCTTCCATAAACTCGGACTGTTCATGGGCCACCAGGTTAGGAAGGAAAGGCTTAAGCCTATTAGCTAACAATTTTTTTATAATCTTATAAATGACATTACAGAGTGCTATAGGTCGGAATTTCCCATGGGATTCAGCCCCTTCCTCTTTGGGGATAAGAGTGAGAAAGGTTGAATTGAAAGCTCTTAGGACTCCTTTATCCTTTCGAGAGTCCTCCACAATTCTCCAGACATCAGCTTTGATCAAATCCCAGAAGTGATGGAAGAAATTCATGGTAAACCCATCAGGTCCCAGATATTTTCTGTCTTTCATTTGATTAACAACATCCTCCACTTCCTGGAATTCCACAGGCTTTATCAGGATTTCATTTTGGGTTGCTGTCACCTGCATGGGGATGTGTCTAGTGATATTCCTTATTTGTGCAGATCTATCATGCATATCTTCCTTCATGATGGTTTTGAAGTACTGAACAAGATCATCCTCCATAGCTTCCCTTGTTTCTATATACTGCCCATCATCTGTTTTTAACCTTGTTATCTTAGCCCTCTAGTGATTCTAAATCACCGAGTGGTGGAAGAATTTCATGTTTCGTTCTCCTTCCTGCAACCATTGATTCCTGGATTTTTTTTTCCACAAGATCTACTCTTTCCTTTCTCTTGCATTGAGCTCCTCCAAGGTGACCTTTTCTCATTGTTTCAAATCATTAGTGTACCCAAAATTCATGCCTTACCGCTGGATATCATCTAAATTTTTAGTTAGAGACTTATTGTCTTGGAGTATGTTTCCAAATTCCTCCTTATTCCAAATACATATTTTTTCCTTTATTCTTTTTTTTTTTTCAGTTTTTGCTGGAATTGGTACATCAGCGTTCCCCTGATAGGATCCAACTTCACCCACCATTTACCAACAAGTTCCTTGAAGTGCTCATGTTCAAGCCAAAATTGTTCGAACCGAAACGGTCGCCTGATGGGGGGGGCACCATCATCCCAAACCAAACTTACTGGCCAATGATCAAAACCTGTCGAGGGTAGGACCAGTGCGGTCGCTTACCTGTCCCCAGTAATCATTGCCTCAGGTAAAAGGAATATGTATAGACAAGAGGTGACGTGATGCTCACCACCTCTTCTGTTATTCCATGTATACCATTCATTCCCTATTTCTATGTCAACTAATTCATTCTCCTGTAAGAAATTTTTGAAAGAGATATTGGTCACTTCCATACTACGCCTTCCTCCTTTCTTTTCTACTAGGGAAGTGATCATATTGAAATCACCACCCATAACCCAGAGATAGACATCATTCTCTTGCGCTTCCCTATTTAGGAATGATAAGAAAGCAGGTTTTTGGGCCATAACACTTGGGCCATATACATTGGTTAGAGTACCTCATACCTCAGAATTATAAAGCTTGAAGTTGGAACTAATGGAGAACCTAGTTGCTCGGAAGTTGTTAAGGGAAATTGTCACAGGGTTCCACAAGATAGAAATTCCAGCAGCCGATCGCCAAGCATCAATAACTATCACCTGACTTCCCCACCAAATGTTTCCTCCTAATACCTACATAGTATCCGATCTGCATTTAGTTTCTTGCAGAAATAATACATCTGGCTTTTCCTTCCTTAACTTAATCCTTAGGGTTTTCATTTTCCTTGGATTTCTAACCCCGCGAATATTCTAGGATATTATCTTCATTAGATACTCTAATTTACTTCTGAGAAGGCCTCCCTTATCATCGGGTACTGTCCTGATTCAACTAGCTTGGTCCCAATATTTGCAATTCTTTGTCGATTCGTCTTCCACCCCCATTTTCCCCCTTCCTCAGGTTCTTTCCTTTTACTTCCCTTCATTGGATCTTTATCAATACCCAGGTGTGGGGAGGCTTTGGTTTTAAGGATAGCCTGTTGTAGAAGTTCTAGTTGCCTTATGGATACATATCCTTTCCCTTTTTCATTGCACTCCTTCTCTATCTCATCATGTCCTCGATTTCCTCTAATGTTTCTTCCTCCATGTCCTCCACTGCCTCCTCCATCATCCTGATTATGGACTCATTTTCGTCCTCACAAATAGTTTTATCCTTTTTAAGACCTTCCTCCTCAATCTCCATGTTACTTGGGGTTGCAAACTTATTCTCGGTATGACTCCGCTTGTCTGTGTTTTGTTTTTCTTGAGGTGGGTGGGGTATCTTTCTGTTTTGTTTCTTACGGTTCTGGACCTGACTAAAACCCTCGTTATCCTTTTCCTTTTCTTTCTTCTCCAGGGTCGAGGTTGTAGTGGATTTAAGGGTCGGGTATTCTCTGCTCAGATGCCCATATTCATGGCATTGCCAGCAACAGAATGGGAGCTTTTCATAATCAAGAGGTTGGACCCAATCCTCATCTTCCCAAGTCAAATTGATTTCCTCTGGGAGATCATTGGAGAGGTTCATATAGACACGGATTCAAGCATAGGTGTTGCATCGTTAAAGCCTTGTCTGCTCTAAAACTTTCACAAACTTCCCAAGGGTATTCCCAATGGCTTCCAAAATTTCAAGTTCCCAATACTTGCATGGGAGTGAGTAAAGTTAGACCGGGGAGATACTCAAATCCTCTCTTTCCAAGGGGGAAGGAATAAAACTGCAAAGTAAAAAAAGTATGCCCCCCCATTAGAACACGATCACAATCTTCCTTGTTGAAAAAGATAATGGTGAAAAACCATTTTTCTCCGAGGTGCAAATCATAATGTCCTTTGGAGAAATAGTTTGCCGGCTCCCACAAGGTGCGTGTGGCCATTGTGGACGCGTACATGGTGGCCATGCACAACTAGGAGCCTCCAAAGGAGAAATGGTCCCCTTGAGCGAAATTGGACTAGCCCTCACTAAGCAAAACCCTAACTCCGGAGATAGCACTTTGGCACCATTTTCGGAACTTCGAGGAAGGGTGTAGGGGGGGCCCTAGCTAAAACCCGACGTCCCGGACCCATCGAAATCGATGGATTCGTGAACGGAGACACAGTTTGGGTGCTACGTGCATTTTAGTCGAGCACCCTCGGACCATTTAGGGACACTTTGAGGATTTGCTCTGGGGCCACAGAACCCAAACCGACGAGCAGACTTGGATGTCGTCGGCTCCCACAGGTGTGTGTGGCCATTTTGAAAGTGTCCATGGTGGACACGCATGCCCGGGAGCCTTCGGATGAGAAATTCCCCCCTCGAGCGAAATTGGAATGGCCTTCACTGAGAAAAACCCTAGCTCCCGAGATGGCACATTGGCACCGTTTACGGGACTTCAAGGGACGGTGTGGGGGGGGTCTAGCTGAAACCTGGCTTCTCGGACCCATTAAAATTGACAGATTTGCAAACAGAGCCACGGTTTGGGTGCTACAGGAATTTTAGTCAGGCACCTCGGATCCATTCAAAGACACTTTGAGGATTTGCTCCGGGGCCACAGAACCCAAACCGACAAGCAGACTTGGATTACGTTGGCTCCCACGGATGCATATTGCCATTTTGGACGCGTCCACGATGGCCATGCATGTCCAGACCCTTTTTCCACCTATATCATGTTTGTAAAATTATGTGTTAATTAATTTCCAATATTAAATTGTCAACTCGGGGCTCATAAGCTTTGAGGTACAAGCACTGTATGTGCAGGGTCAAAGGTTAACCTAATCTAGTCTAACCTAGCCTAATGGTGACAAACACACAAAGAAAATGAACTATGAACTACAAATGTAAATTTTCTATTCCTATCTCAAATTGCAAGTTGCGCTAATATACAAACTAATTACTAATTACAATTTAATAAACTAATTTTATAAATCCAATTACAAACTAATTTAAAAGCACCTACATTCACCAACATCTAAGTTTCTAAAACTTAAAAACTAAAGCACTACTAATTTACCAAATGAAGAACCTACTTTATTAATCCAAGCATCAATAATGAACTTACAAACTAAAGAAACCAAACTAATTAATTAAAAATAAATTACAACTAACGAATATAAATTAACTAAATTAAATGACAAGTATTCGAACCTACATTCAGACCTATATTTGAACCTTCATTCGAGCCTGCATTCAAACCTACATTCGGACAATTAATTCGAAATAATATAAAAACAAAATTACAAATAAAAGCAGGCAACTATTTGATTCAGAACGTTTATCAAAGAAGATAGAGCTCGTTAAAATAGATCTACACTTTTGAACGGAATGAGATCTAATTTAAATATTATGAAATCTAAAACCTGCAATCTAATATAAATAAAAAATAAACATGAAATTTGATATGAGCCTGCACTAAACAATTAATTCAAACTATGTAAAATATGAAAACGAAATTGTAAATGAATTAATTCAAATTGTATAAAACCTAAAAATGAAATTGCAAATGAAGGGAAAAGAAATACAATCCATAGGATGGCCGGACCCGAGGATTAACACATCACAACTACATAAAACTTATGTACACGATTTGGCTTCCGGAAACTAATTCTTCATTAAAAAAGAGACTGGACTACAAAATAATCAGCTTAATTTACAAAATCAGATCTTCAGTATCTTATCATTGTAATTTTCAGCCATATGCATCTCTATTTATACAGGAAAACAATGAGCTCATGGATAAAATCAAATTCCGAAGCTCTTGCTCGTTCAACAAATTATTAAATTGAGAAAACCGTCCATAACCCTAATTCTAGAAAACTCACATCTGTATGGGCACATCTTTCTCCCTTTCTGTTAATCAATGCGGAAAACCATCCGCAACTAAGGGTAAATGAGCCCATTTGGGAAGTGGGTTTTAAACCATTTTTCCATATTCTTTACGGTGTGCTCACAATATGCTCCCGGAATATACCTCCTGAAATGATGATGGAAATGCAATTAGTAGTTCTTCTTTGCAACTGAAACTAGTTCAAAATTGATGCTAGGTTGTTAAATTGATTTCTAGTTGGTGTGTTGTCTTCAAACTGTGGATAGGTTGATGATCAATGGATTGGGTTCTATTTGTTTGCATCACCATCCATTGAATGCCTCCTTCCTTCATGTGAACCTGCATAAAAACAATCTGTTATGTGTTGAACATTCACGGGATTAATATTTTATCTTGCATATAATTAAAAGTCGGAGCAATCTGTTATGCACATGAACTATATAATTTATAAAACCCTACATATATGGATCTATTACATTGTGACTTTCATATAATCCAAAAACAAATTATTAAATGATAGTGGAATGTTGCTGCCATAGTCAATGTGAATACTCCATTCGTTAATGTTTTAACTTAAGTGTCATAACAGATTAATATGATATATGAGTGGTTTCCTCATTAAATAATTACCATGCTTTAAAGTGCCAAGATTTAAATAATAATTTGGTTTTATACATATTTTAAATTTAAAGCATTTTTATAAAAAGGTAAAATAATAATTAGTTTAATATATTACCTTTTCCAACTTATTTATTTATTTAAACTTAAAACAATGAAAATTAGTGAACCAAAGTTTATTCTCAAGTCATGATTTTAACTTGCATATGCAGGTATTATAGGACCAATAAGAGACAAAGGTAAATTTGTTCGTCATGGAATAGCCAGCGAATAAATAAGAAACATGCTCCAAAACATAATCAAACCAAGTGTGGAACTCAGTATTGGGTGAAGGGTCGAAATACTTATCATTTGCACAATATTTCATTTAATACATCAAAAATGATAAATTAGGCTTCTTTTACGTTTAATGGTTTAAATTGATAAAATAAAGTAAATGATAGCTTCATTAAACATAGATGTACTAAATTATGGGTGCATAAGCTAGGAAAGTGGCAAAAATGAAGTCATGAAAATGGACAATTTTCCAAGTCCAACACTCCCCCAGACCGAAGGTATGGCACGTCCTCGTGCCATGAATAATTTTGAGAGTCGGTTGTATGCTTCTTATGCAAAAAATTCTAGATTGACATCAGTCAACAAGAAATTCTAAGAATCCTATCACCATTACTCTAAAGAAAACTAAACATTTTTTAGAAAAATAAAAATAAATGCTAAGTGATAAGAATGATACTTATAGATTTCAAAATTAAAAATATTTCATACATGCAAGTGCTAAGACCATATAAGTTGTGTAAGAAATTTCCCAAATGTTCCTAGTTAGAAAACATGAGGGTATATAGATGGTCTGAAAAGACTTAAATTACAAGTTTATGTAAATTTCAAATTAATGAAATTACAAAATAAAGAAACAAATTGAATTACAAACTACGAATTAAATTACAAGCTACAAGTTAAATTGCAAACTAAATTACAACTGTATTAGAAATGCCACAAACCAAATTGCAAACCGAATTCCAAATTCTATTTAAACACTCCATGAACGATGTATTCAAGATTTATATATGTAAGGCTTTACATAAATTTATTCAAACACACAATCAATGCATATACGTAGAGCATGTTTGAAGTAGATATTGCGCCATGTAAGCAAGGATGAAAATCAATGGAACTTAATCATATGTAAAAACACTTGGTTAATGAATTGATCGAAGCACCAAATGAATCGCAAAGGAGTCATGGGAGGACCGAACTCAATCCATATATACAGAGCATTTATGAAATAATTTTATGCCATTCATACCTCCATTCAAATCTGCATTCGAACCTGCATTCAGACATGCATTTGAACCTGCATTCAGACCTGCATTCGAGCCTGCATTCAGACCTGCGTTTAGACAATTAATTCGAAATAATATAAAAAAAAAATTGCAAATAAAAGCAGGCAACGATTTGATTCAGAATGTTTATCAAAATAGGAAGAGCTCGTTAAAATGGATCTACACTTTTGAACGGAGTAAGATCTAATTTAAATATTATGAAATCTAAAACCTGCAATCTAATATAAATAAAAAATAAACATGAAATTTGATATGAAGATGCACTAAACAATTAATTCAAACTATGTAAAATATGAAAACGAAATTGTAAATGAATTAATTCAAATTGTATAAAACCTAAAAAATAAATTGCAAAGGAAGGGAGAAGAAATACAATCCACAGGATGGCCAGCCCCGAGGATTAACACAACACAACTACATAAAAATTATGTACATGATCTGGCTTCTCGAAACCAATGTTTCATTAAAAAAGAGACTGAACTACAAAATGATCAGCTTAATTTACAAAATCAGATCTTCAGTATCTGATCATTATCATTCTCATCCATATGCATCTCTATTTATACATGAAAACAATGAGCTCACGAATAAAATCAAATTCCAAAGCTTTTTCCCGTTAAAGAAATTATTAAATTGAGAAAACTGTCCATAACCCTAATTCTGGAAAACTCACATTTGTTTGGGAACATCATTCTCCCTGTTTGTTAATCAATGTGGAAAACCGTCCATAGCTAGGGGTAAATGAGCCCATTTGGGAAGTGGGTTTTAAACTGTTTCTCCATATTCTTTATGGTGTTCTCACAATATGCTCTCGAAATATGCCTCCTGAAATGATGATGGGAATGCAATTGGTAGTCCGTATTTGCAACTGTAACTAGTTCAGAATTGATGTCAGGTTGTTAAATTTATTGTTGGTTGGTGTGTTGTCTTCAAACTGTGGTTGGGTTGATGATCAGTGGATTGTGTTCTATCTGTTTGCATCACCATCCATTGAATGCCTCCTTCCTTCACGTGAACCTGCATAAAACAATATGTTATATGTTGAACATTCACAAGATTAATAATTTATCTTGCATATAATTAAAAGCCGGAACAATCCATTATCCATGTGAACTATATAATATATGAAACCCTGCATATATGGATCTATTACATTGTGACTTTCATATAATCCAAAAACAAATTATTAAATGATAGTGGAATGTTGCTGCCATAGTCAACGTAAATACTCCATTCGTTACCGTTTTAACTTAAGTGTCATAACATATTAATATGATATATGAGCAGTTTCCTCATTAAATAATTACCATGCTTTAAAGTGCAAGATTTAAATAATAATTTGGTTTTATACATATTTTAAATTTAAAACATTTTTATAAAAAGGTAAAATAATAATTAGTTTAATATATTACCTTTTCCAACTTATTTATTTATTTAAACTTAAAACAATGAAAATTAGTGAACCAAAGATTATTCTCAAGTCATGATTTTAACTTGCATATGCAGGTATTATAGGACCAACAAGAGACAAAGGTAAATTTGTTCGTCATGGAATAGCCAACGAATAAATAAGAAACATGCTCCAAAACATAATCAAACCAAGTGTGGAACTCAGTAATGGATGAAGGGTCGAAATACTTATCATTTGCACAATATTGCATTTAATACATCAAAAATAATAAATTAGGCTTCTTTTACGTTTAATGGTTTAAATTGATAAAATAAAGTAAATCATAGCTTCATTAAACATAGATGTACTAAATTATGAGTGCATGATCTAGGAAAGTAGCGAAAATGAAGTTATGAAAATGGACAATTTTACTAGCACAAGACTCCTCCAGACCGAAGGTATGGCACGTCCTCGTTCCATGAATAATTTTGAGAGTGGGTTGTACGCTTCTTATGCAAAACATTCTAGATCAACATCAGTCAAGAACAAATTCTAAGAATCCATCACCATTACTCTAAAGAAAACTAAACATTTTTTAGAAAAATAAAAATAAATGCTAAGTGATAAGAATGATACTTATAGATTTCAACATTAAAAATATTTCATACATGCTTGCTAAGATCATATAAGTTGTGTAGGAAATTTTTTGAATGTTCCTAGTTAGAAAACATGAGGGTAAATAGATGTTCTGAAAAGACTTATAGGAAACAAGTCATCTCTGACTCAAAGACTTATTGCATCCAAGAAATAAGGATAAATTTCACATTTTGAGTTCATTAATTTCTCTCCCCCCATACCAAAGATATGGCACGTCCTCGGGCCATCAATAATTTTGAGACCGGGTTGTATTCTTTTATATGCCAACACTTCGGATAAAAAACACTCATAAGAAATTCCAGGAAGCCATATTAATTATTCTAATATAAATTAAGATTATAAATATCCCATGCATACAATTTCATCAATTAATAACAGTTCTCATGAATACCATATAGGTTATAATAGGGGATTTTCCTTTATAATGATATAAACAGCCTAGAATGTATGTAAAGCCCATAGGAAACTAGTCATCCCTGTTTAACTTTCGAAGACTTATTGTCATTCAAGTAATATTGATAAAATTCGCATTTGAGTTCATTAGAATCCTAAACTTATGGGTCCCACTTCTAGGATAATGACATCCTAGATATAGTTTGAATTAGATGATAGGGTCTTAAGTGCAACTTACAGACATTCTCAAATGACAAAGAAATAAACAATTGGCTTAATCATGTATATATGGCTCAAGGTATTTATTTGATTGAACTGTGTGCATAACATTGTGTTCATCATATCTCTTTTACCCGTCATAGCCCTGCTGCTAGCGATCCTGTTCAGTACCCCGATGGGCATGGCCCCGCTACCAACGATCCTGTTCAGTACCCCGACAGGTTTGCTTGTATTCACCGAACTTCCTCATTTATGATTTTACTCGGCATGGTCCCACTGCCAGCAGGCCTGTTCAGTACGCCTGCGGATTTGCCTCATAATTATAATTATTGCAAAAATATATTAAAGTATGTGGAAGCTGGTTGGTACTAGAGTATATTAATTCTGCTAAGCACATAAATCAAAATTTAAATTTAACCCATGAGTAACATTATTTATAATAGCCTTAAATTATAATTCATGTCAAAAGAGAATGACCTAAAGCTATTCTCTAGCTCCTAAGTCAATCTTCTCCGTATAAGTTTCAGTAGTGTTTCTCCATAAGTAGGAATGTCACTTAATCTCCTGCTACAATTTGATAAAGATGCTTAAATAACAAGCTTTGATAATGAATATAGGATATACAAGTGACCTATAGGTATTAGACAGACCTTGAAGTTATAAGAAATCTGCATGATATTTAAAGTTGGTCTTAATCTATATGCATATATGAAAATAAAAAAGGATTTTGAATTGTTTTGGTTTAGTCATTAGCATTATCTTCTTCTTAATTCTTTTATTGGAAAAATAAAACAAATGGCATAGTTGCATCAATCTTTAAGCTAAATGTGCAACGTTTTTATTTATATACATATTTTCCCATTCTACCTAAGAAGAAAGAAAGTATTTATATTCAAGTATATGAACTCGTCCAATGAAACCAAGTGCGAAGCAAGATGAAAAATATACCTTTATCCACATATGAAAAGGTTGTTGCAGTGATTAACTGGATGTGGAAGTTCAACCAACTTACTTGTCTTTGTGTCAAAAGGTGTTGAATGAAGGAATGGTAGTGTGGCTGGGTTACCTCTTGGAACCAACTTTCGATGTAGTCGTCATATTCACCTTCCTTCATTATGTCATGCAGATCCCCTTCTCTTAGATGATCAATTTCTTGAGCACAAGATGGATCTGTTAATAGATATGTGGAGAAATCTTCAATTTCAAGTCTCTCTCCATCAAATGTAGTCTCCAAGTTTCTGGTTTCCTTGGAAGATTGGCAAGGAGAGTCAGTTTATAGCTCATGGGACTTTGTTTCTTCTATTATTTCTGGAGAGGTACATAAATTATTTACTTCTGTCAAGATGTGTTCTTCTTGAGAATAAGAAATTGAGATTCCAGTTGCTGCTAGGATTTGAGAGAGTTTTCTTAAACTGATGGTCACCTCTGAATCCATTTTGTTGATTGATGGATCCTACTTCACACATGGATTAGTGTATAGGGTTCTTACAACACCCCAAAAAAAAATTATGTTTTTTTAAAGATTCTAGTTAAGACTATATACTACTAACACGAATTTGCAAATTAAACATACCACACTTTTATGAAATGAAACACCTACATAAAATTAACTTGTGGAAAGTAAACACACTCAAACGTACAGAAAGAAAATCACACTTGCATAAGAGTAAATTGCGGGAAAGAAAACTACCTAAATTTAGAAAATAAAAGCACACGTACATGAAATTAAACTAAGGGAAAGTAAATTATCTATGTTTGCGGAAAAGTACACCTAACTATGGGAAAGTAAACTATCTACATGTGCGGGAAGAAAAGTACACCTAACTATGAGAAAGTAAACTATCTACGTTTGCGAAAAGAAAAGTACACCTAACTATGGGAAAGTAAACTATCTATGTTTGCGGAAAGAAAAGTACACCTAACTATGAGAAAGTAAACTATCTACATTTGCAAAAAGAAAAGTACACCTAACTATTCAAGAAAGTAAACTATCTACATTTGCGGAAAGAAAAGTACACCTAACTATGAGAAATTAACTATCTACCTTTGCGGAAAGAAAAGTACACCTAACTATGAGAAAGTAAACTATCTACGTTTGCTGGAAGAAAAGTGCACCTAACTATGAGAAAGTAAAATGTCTACATTTGTAGAAATAAAAATACACCTAATTATGAGAAAGCAAACTATCTATGTTTGTGGAAAGAAAAGTACACTTAAATATGAGAAAGTAAACTATCTACTTTTGCGGAAAGAAAAGTACACTTAAGGGAAATAAATCAAACTTTGTGTAAAGTAAACACACTTTTGCGAAAGAAAAAACAACAAGGCTTTGGGGCACCCAACTATAGTGGATGCATAGGTTCTTACCTCTCGTCTTATTGTTCTCCCCTCCCCCTTGTTGTGTAATGTAAAAGAAGCCTATCTACCTAGACTTCAACCCCTTTAGCACCTCCCCAGCAACGGCGCCAAAATGTTGGAAAAATTATGTGTTAATTAAGTTCCAATATTAAATTGTCAACTCAGGGCTCGTAAACTTCGAGGTACAAGCACTGTATGTGCAAGGTCAAATGTTAACCTAATCTAGTCTAATCTAGCCTAATGCTGACAAACACACAAAGAAAATGAACTATGAGCATCTAAGTTTCTAAAACTTAAAAACTAAAGCACTACTAATTTACTAAATGAAGAACCTACTTTATTAATCCAAGCATCAAGAATGAACTTACAAACTAAAGAAACCAAACTAATTAATTAAAAATAAATTACAACTAAACTAATATAAATTAACTAAATTAAATTACAAGTTTATGTAAAATTCAAATTAAAGAAATTACAAAATAAAGAAACAAACTAAAGTACAAACTACAAATTAAATTACAAGCTACAAGTTAAATTGCAAACTAAATTATGAACTACAAATTTGAAACTAAATTACAATTGTATTAGAAATGCCACAAACCAAATTGCAAACCGAATTACACATTCTATTTAAACACTCCATGGATGATGTATTCAAGATTTATATATGTAAGGCTTTACATAAATTCATTCAAACACACAACCAATGCATATATGTAGAGCATGTTTGGAGTAGATATTGCGCCATGTAACCAAGGATGAAAATCAATGGAACTTAACCAAATGTAAAAACACTTGGTTAATGAATCGATCGAAGCACCAAATGAATTGCAAAGGAGTCATGGGAAGACCGAACACAATCCATATAGACAGAGCATTTCTGAAATAATTTTATGCCATTCAGACCTACATTGAGACCTACATTCAAACCTGCATTCATACATGTATTTGAACCCGCATTCATACATGTATTCGAACCTACATTCATACATGTATTCGAACCTGCATTCAGACCTACGTTCAGACAATTAATTCGAACTAATATAAAAATGGAATTGCAAATAAAAGAAGGCAACGATTTGATTCAGAATGTTTATCAAAATAAACAGAGCTCGTTAAAATGCATCTACACTTTTGAACAAAATGAGATCTAATTTAAATATTATGAAATCTAAAACTTGAAATCTAACATAAATAAAAAATAAACATGAAATTTGATATGAACCTGCACTAAACAATTAATTCAAACTATGTAAAATATGAAAACGAAATTGTAAATGAATTAATTCAAATTGTATAAAACCTAAAAATGAAATTGCGAAGGAAGGGAAAAGAAATACAATCCACAAGATAGCCAGCCACGGGGATTAACACATCACAACTACATAAAAAATATTTACACGATTTGGCTTCTGGAAACCAATTCTTCATTAAAAAAGGGGTTGAACTGTTGAATATTGTAACTTCTTAGAATATTATATTTTGACTTTATTATTCCGGAGATGGTTCATCCCTCCGAGGTTATTATATTATGTATCCAGAGATGTTTATTCCTCTGATGGTTTGTGGTAACCAGGGTTATTAGACCCACCATGTGCAGGTGGGCCCTGAGTTTATTATTTAGGGGTTATTAGACTTCTCTAGGAGAGGTCGGCCCCATTAGGGATTTTGGTGAGTCGGGAGCTAGTATAAGTAGAGGAGGAGAGCTCCTCATTTGGTACACTTCCACAACTCAGAAAGTAGCGCACTTGTGTCTGGGAGGTCTGTCTGGGAGGTAGAAAAGAAGGACAAGTCTTGGAGCACATCTTGTATTTTGGTTGATCATCTTATTGAGGAAAGCTTTGCTGGGTTTTCTACCCCATGAGGATTTCCCAGGGTAAATTCTGTGTCTATCTTGTGATTATGTTTCTTTCAATGATCTTGCTAGTCTAATTGGTTTAAACTTAACACGGTATCAGAGCTAGCTTGAATAGAACATCTTTTACAAGGTGAAATTATCTTTCTCTCTCTCAAAATTAGGGTTTCTGCAAAAGTTAGTATTTTTGGATTTCGGTTCATGGCTGAATAGCCCTTCTCAAGATCAATATTTTGAGCCCTAGATCGAGATTTTTGGTTGGGTAGAACTTCAGGAAAGTCAAACCCTAGTTTTACCAAAAGTGCGATAATCCATAAATTCTATCCCAGGATCCGAAAAGCAAAAGAAAGCACATCTCCTGGTAAGTATTTCTCTATTCTCTAAATCTCCAATCTCTTGGACTCCCCCAAGAGAAGATGGCTCTAAACACTAAGCTTGAAGACAAGCTTGAAGGTATAAAGAATTTCCAGGCATGGAACTACATAATTGGTCTCATTCTTGAAGAGAATGTTCTTGCTCATTATATCAAGGATGAAGTTACAGAACCTGAAGGAGATGAAGCCAAAGAGAAGCATAGGAAGGGTTTGATTAGGACAAAGAGAATCATAGCTGATTCTATTAAAGACCACTTGATTCCCCAAGTGGATTCCAAAAAAACCCCAAAAGAAATGTATGATGCCCTAGGAAGGATGTATGAGGGAAAGAACATCAATAGGAAGATGAACCTAAGAACTCAATTGAAGAGTACCAAGATGCACAAAGGAGAATCCATTCAAAACTACTTCTTAAGGGTCTCCCAAATCAAGGAACAACTAGATGCCATTGGTGATACTCTTGATGAAGATGAACTTGTAATGACTGCTCTAAATGGTCCCACTAGACCTTGGGAGTCATTTATACAAACTATGTGTGCCAGAAAAGAAAGTATGAAGTTTGATGTAGTATGGGAGGATTGTGTTCAAGAAGAAGGTAGGGTAGCCAATAGGGAAGCTCTTCTCAAAAAGGATGATCAAGCCCTAGCTACTCACATCAAAAGAAGGAGAAAAGGTCACTTCAAGAAAGTTGATTACAAAGGGTCTCAACCTTTCCCTAGATCTAAAGGGGGAAGAGGACCCAACCCAGAAAAAGATCTCTCCATAGTCAAATGTTACAATTGTCGTAAACTAGGACACATTGCCAGATTTTGTCCTTCACAAAAGAAAAGGTTTGTTCACAAAATACATCATGCACATATGGCAGAAAATGATAGTGGAGAAGAAGAAGAAGAAGAAGAAGAAGAAAGGCCTCGAAGGAAAAGATCCAAAGCAAAGAAAGAAGATCCATAAGAATATGTCCTATTTTCTGCACTCTCTAGATCTATCTCTCCTGGAGAAGATACATGGCTCATTGATAGTGGTGCTTCAAAGCACATGACAGGTCAAAGGAAAACTCTCTCAAGACTTGAAGAAAAGTCTTCTCTTCAAAAGGTATCTCTAGGAGATGATTATCAATATCCCATCAAGGGAATTGGTGAAGCAATCCCTTTAAAGATGAAAGAAATTTTATATGTACCAGGGTTGAAGAAAAATCTACTTTCTATCTCAGCACTAGATAAGAAAGGTTTCAGAATTGGATTTATTGATGGACAAGTACTTTTGTGGCCCAAAGGAAAATCAATTGAAGATGCAATTGTCATTGGTGAAGAGGAAGGAGGTCTTTACGAGCTCAAGGGTCACCCAGAAGCTGCCCTTGTTCATGAAAGCACTAGCCCCAGTGAGCTATGGCATAGAAGGCTTTTTCACATTAACTACAAGGCCCTACCCTATGTGAGCAAGGTGGCCATAGGTCTACCAAACTTGAAGGTTGATCACAATGGCACATGCAAAGGATGTGTAAAAGGGAAGAATGTCAAGAACCCTTTCCCAAAGAGTGAAATAAAGACCAAGAACATTCTAGAAATAATACATTCAGATGTATGTGGACCAATGCCCACCACATCCCTAAGTGGGTTTGAATACTATCTCTCTTTCATTTATGACTATTCAAGGAAGACTTGGATATACTTTCTAAAAGGTAAGAATGAAGTCTTTGGAAAATTCAAAGAATTCAAGGCCTTAATAGAAAATATTTCAGAAAAGGAAATCAAGATTCTCATAATAGATAATGGCGGAGAATATACCTCAAAGGAATTTGAATACTTTTGTAAAGAAGCTGGAATCAAGAGGGAACTAACCACTCCCTACAATCCCCCAAAAAATGGGGTTGCTGAAAGAAAGAATAGAACTATCATGGAAGCTGTCAAGACTATGATACATGACCAATATCTACCCATGTATCTATGGGCTGAAGCAGCCAGGACAGCTGTCTATGTACAAAATATACTTTCTCATAGTGTTCTTGAATTTAAGACTCTAGAAGAAGTGTTCACAAGAAAGAAACCTGAGGTAAGTCATCTCAAAATATTTGGATGTCCTATGTACATTCACATTCCAAAAGAAAAGAGAACCAAGTTGGATCCCTCTGGTAAGAAAGGAATATTTGTTGGATATTGTGAAACATCCAAAGCTTTCAGAATTTACATACCTGGTTTTCATCATATGGAAATAAGTAGAGATGTAACTTTTGATGAAGAAGCAGCTATCAAGAAATCTAGGAAGTGCCAACTTGAAGAAATCTATGAAGAAGATACACCTCCTAGAATCACAAAAGTTGTACCCATTGCTAAAGATGATGCACCAGAGGACCATGACATAATAGAACCGCAAGAACCCCCCATTACAAATATATCTAGAAAAAGAAGGCCAGCATGGGCTAGAGACATTATTCAAGGAGCTGAAAAATACGGAGCTCCTGAAGGTTCTACTAGAGAGAGAAAGAAACCCAAGTTAGTATCCAACTATGTGGCTTTGATGTGTTATCTTGTGGATCAACAACCTACTAGATATGAATAGGTAGCTCAAAAGAAAGAGTGGGTAGAAGCAATGACAGAAGAATAACAGACAATAATGAAAAATGATGTTTGGGATATAGTTCCGAAACCAAAAGATAAAAGTGTGGTTTCTTCCAAATGGATATTCAAGATAAAACATGCTGCAGATGGTAGCATTGAAAAATGTAAGGCAAGATTTGTAGCCATAGGATTCTCTCAAAAGGAGGGAATTGACTATCAAGAAACATTTGCACTAGTTGCTAGGTACACCTCAATTAGAACTATCATGGCACTTGCATCTATGATGAAGTGGAAATTACACCAGATGGATGTTAAAACAGCCTTCCTAAATGGTGTAATTGAAGAAGAAGTGTACATAGAACAACCACAAGGATTTGAGGTTAAAGATGGAAGAACACATGTATGCAAGCTCAAAAAGGCTTTGTATGGATTAAAGCAAGCTCCCAGAGCTTGGTACGGAAGGATTGACAGTTTCTTAACAAGCATGGGCTTCATTAAGAGTAAAGCTGATCCAAATCTCTATCTGAAGGTTATGGATGATTAACCTGTTATATTACTGTTATATGTAGATGATCTATTTCTAACAGGAAATGAGAATCAAATCATTGAATGCAAGAAGAAGCTTTATTCAGAATTTGAAATGAAGGATCTTGGATTAATCCACTACTTCTTAGGTCTAGAAGTATGGAAAGAACCAAAAGGAATATTTCTAAATCAAGGTAAGTATGCTATGGGGATTTTGAAAAGATTTGATATGTTGGAGTGTAAAGCCATGGTCACTCCCATGGACTCCAACTTGAAGTTATTAGTTAATGACTCATCAGAATTAGTGGATATAACTCTATATAGACAAATCATTGGGTCATTGATGTATTTAACAAATACCAGACCAGATATTTGCTTTGCTGTAAATACCCTAAGTCTGTATCTAGTAGAACCTAGGAAGGTTCACCTAATTGCTGCAAAGCATGTAATGAGGTATCTAAAGGGTAAATTAGATTTTGGTCTATACTACCTTGGAAATCATGAACTCAGATTACATGGTTACTCAAATTCTGATTGGGCAGGAAGTGTTTCAGACAGAAAGAGTACTTCAGGTGGATGTTATGGTCTTGGATCTGCCATGATCTCATGGTTCAGCAAGAAACAATCTAGTGTGGCTCTCAATACTGCTGAAGCAGAATATATAGCTGCCTGCTCTGCTAGCTATGAAGCAGTATGGCTTCGGAAACTATTATCTGGAGTGTTTGACTTAGAAATGGATCCCACTGTGATCATGTGTGACAATCAAAGTTGTATCAAAATGACAGAAAATCCTGTATTCCACGATAAGTCAAAACACATAGAGATCCGATACTTTTATATACGAGATATGGTGTAGAGAGGAGCTATCAAGCTCGAGTATGTGAGTACTGAGGAATAAATTGTTGATATATTAACCAAACCCCTGTCTCGAGTGAAATTTGAATACTTCTGAGACAAGCTTGGTGTAGTTCAAAAGGACCCTCCTCGAAAGGGGGAGTAGTATCATCACTGATGATGAGATTGCCCTCATCAATGATGAGGATACATGTTTACCACTCTTAGATATTTATGCTTAGATTATTTAGATTTAGGATTCTTATACTTAGAACACTTATATTATTTGATGATATATGTATTGATGAGGATACATGCTTTGATGATATATATATTGATGAGGATACATGCTTTGATGATGTATGTATTGATGAGGATACTTGTATTATTGATGAATGTCGTTCCCACTATATGCCAGTTAATTAAAACTTTAACATGCAGAGTGCTAAACATAAATTATCAACCCGAGGAAGTCTTTTATTTCAAAGCTATCGTGCAAAATATATGCAAGTACAATTTCTACCTGACATTGTTATCTATTGGTATGCAATCGTGATTGTTTGTAAACTAGATCACACATGCTTGAAAGTAAATCAATCCTCAGCCTATTCATAAAATCACACTGTAAATCTAATCACACTTTAACAAAATAAATTATCATGAAATAAGATCTAATTACATAAACCTGAAAGCAATGCTAAGTTGGCCAACGATCTATCAAAATGAATTAACAGAAGAACACTATGATAAATCAAATGAATAAAACATGAACTGAATAATAAAACAACTATGATAAATCTAATAAATGAAAGCATGAGTTAACAATTAACAGATCTACAAAATAAAACACTTACAATTAACACTACCAGCATCTGCTCAGGGAAGAGGGCCCTTCCTCCATTGAGCAGATCTGGATCTCCACAATTAAAGTCTACAACTCCAGAATTAAGAAACTTCCAGCATATATTATCATAATGGAAGAATTACAATAGATCTGGATCAAATCCTACATCATAACATTGTGTTCTCTCCTATCTTATATCTCCTATCATCCATCTCCTATCCTGCCTAATCTATCATGCTTCCCCTATCAATCTATCCCCCTTTCTCAATGAGATTGATTACATATTTATACATAAAATTATCTCATGGAAATGAAGAACTGAGCCCCCAACTTGTGATCTGCAACAGCTGGAACATGGGCGTAACTGTTGGCAACTTTGGAACCGGCCGCAACACCAAATATGGAAAATATCCTCTCAAAGAACCACCTGCATATCGCAAACCATAGATTTTTTTGATGATTTCCTCGCGATTCAGGTAAATGAGGATGTTACGCACAAAACCCATGTCTCATATTTTTGAGATTCATTTCCATATGCCCGCAAATCAAGACGCGAATTAGGGTGTTCTTATGTGGCATGTGTTTTTGGTTAAAGCTGTAACAACTAGATATGAGCGTCCTGTACGTGACAACTCACTCCACAAACTATCATTACTAAATTATGCATAATAGTATTTTAATTCATCAAAGATAAAGGAAAATAATCACTATTAACCACTCAAAACATCAATGGAAGTAGCAGGATGTTCAACGCGCAGCTACAACAAATGGATAAAAAATGGAATGATAAATGAGGAATAATGGTAAGAAAATGGATGAAAGGTATGTCGATAAATGATGGAAAAATGGACAATTCCAGCGCCCAACATCTCCCCCAAACTGAACTTGTTGCATGTCCTCATGCAATCCAATATCTGTGTAGCATCCAACTTGAAAAAAACTCATTCACTTGTTCCTTCATTTTACCATTTGCATAGCTGCAGCTAGAAGAAATAGAGAGTTTAATACAAATTGGCAGAGTCACTTAGGGGAGGATTTAGCAGAAAATTTGACGGATTCGCAGCTCTTTAGTAGAAATTTGGCAAAGTCCCAGCTTATTTTAGCAGAGAATTTCGTGAAGGTTTTAGCGAAGATTTTGGCAGAACAGCGCTAAATGTAGTGGCAAATTTGGCGGAGTTAGTTTATTTTAGCAGAGAAGTTGGCGAAGGTTTTAGCGGTGAATTTGGCGGGACAGTGCTAAATTTAGCGGCGAATTGGGCGGAGTCAGCTTATTTTAGTAAAGAAGTTGGCGAAGGTTTTAGCGGTGAGTTTGGCGGAACAACGCTAAATTTAGCGGCATAGTTGGCGGACTCGCAGCTGCCGGAAAAGATGTCGCAGCTGCCGGAAAGCGGTCGACGGAAAATATGTTGCAGCTGCCGGAAAAGATGTCGTAGCTGCCGAAAAACGGGCAGCTGCCGGAAAACGGTCACTGGAAGATATGTTGCAGCTGCCGGAAAAGATGTCGCAGCTGCCAAAAAACGGGCAGCTGCCGAAAAACAGCCGCCGAAAAACGGGAAACGACAATATTTTACGGCGTTTTAGCCTTTTTGAACAGGAAACTTCTAAAGTCATTTTCTCCCAAACGACGAACTGGGTTGGGTTGAAAGTTTGCAGGCAAGTAGATACCACTCTAATGCATCTCCACACCAAAAATTAGACAAACCCACATCACGGATTTCGAGAAAAATGTGAATTGGCTGTAGGTGATGATGGCCATTTTCTCGAAAATTGTGCACTGGATTGAGCTGAAACTTGACACGGTTGTTCATCATGTTGTTATGCATTCCCGGCCCAAATTTCATGAGGATCCAATTCATGGTTTGTGAGATATGCTCAATTCAAATTCGGCATTTTATATGAAGAACAATATGCATCGGAATTATGAATGTGAATGAACAAGCAGCAAGCATAGTAGCTCCTCCCCCAAACTGAATAATTTGTCATGTCCTCATGCAAAAGAAGAGTTGTCATCTTAATTGGAAACAACCATCTCCCCCAAACTGAGGACACATCATGTACTCATGCTTATTAAAACTCTTCACGGCAGAAAACGAGTTTTGATTTGCACATCAAACCTCCAAAAAATTATTACTGATAAAAATGACCATTTTTCAAGTGTTGTGTATGGTAGGACTATTTCAAAGTAGCTCAAGAGATCCTCTCAATCGTTTCCATGCTCATAAAAATAGTAATAACAACATATAGCACCAAAAAAAACCAATTGCCGCAAGCATAAGGCCCATATCCAACTAAGAATGAGAATCTCAAAGCACCAAGCCATTTCAAAATAGTTGGTAGCCACCATATTCAACAAATCCATGTATCAATTAACAAAACCTATGTATGTATCTCACTTCATACATTCATGTAGCTTCCAATAATCCAATTTCGAAAACAAAGCATGGATCTGGAAATGACTATGTATTGCTGCTCCAAAAACTCAGATTAGTGAAATATGTATTCTGCTATTACCTTATTTTTGCCTTGGATATACCTTCACCTTCTGAGATGCAGCAATGAAATGAGCTAGAAATAGATGGCTGGTCATGAAACCGTGGGATGAGCATGGCTTAACACTGACAATTGATGCTTTTGTTATGTGGATAGAAACCCTATAATCATGAAATCTCATGTCCCCAAAAACTTAGTTTGCCGCCATGGAAATATAAGCATGTTTTCCCAAATCTATCTCATTATTATGGGAATATTTTCATAGTGACAGCAACATCTCTCTTCCATTATGAAATACAACATCAAATATGCAAGGACCATGATAACAATTGTAAGCCAATGTGGGCATTACTGAATAATGAGACTCATACATCTGAATGTATGGCAGCATAAAATTCTACCATTGTAAGTTCTCGAGAAGCAACAGCAATGCCTTGTGTTCCTACAGCTGGTTCTTGTGTGACAGCAATAGATCATTTTTTCATGGTTTTCTAGGCTTCTTGAGATAATCAATGAATTCAGAAAAATCCCTGATCATTTTTGCTTGTACTTCAAGAGAACATTTTCAATGAGAAAACAATCTGCAAACCTTGATTCTAGTCATAAACTTGCTGCAAATTATTAAAGGACTACCTTTTAAACTGAATCCAAAGCATGCCCTCATACATCATTTCCTCAATTTGCAACCATAGAGGATTTGTAGTTCCCACATGCAAAAAAAAAGTGCCAAAGCTGGAAAGAACAACCTTCAAGCAACTGATTTATTTCTTCTCATTGTTGGTTTTTATGTGGCAGTAGCAATGATTCTTTTTTTACTGCTGGTTCTTGTGTGGCAGCAGCAAGATTTTTTTTTCTTACTACTGGTTCTTGTGTAACAACAATAAGGTATCCCTTTTTTCTTTGTATGCTTGGTCAGTTGGGTTGGAATTTGAAGTGGATGTACATGAATGATGAAGTGTTAAAACTGAGTGGGAAATGATGGGAATGGATGGACATAAAAGGCTATTTAGAAAATGGAAATGGCTGATGCTTAGTGGTTCTTCATGACATTTCCCCAAATCTTTAATAAATCAAAAACTCATGCTATTTTACCTCAAGTGTTACCTCCATGGAAGCATTGGTTGTCATGAATGGACTGGTGTATGCTGGAGCTATGTAGGCTGATCTGATGCTGAGACATATGTATATGAGAGCTGAACCTGGATGAGACTGAATTTGATCCATGATGTTGTGCTGGTTGCATGTAAGACTAACTGCTGAGACAATTGATGAGGAGAAGTTCTACCATAGAAGCAGAAAGTCCTTTCTCTTATTTTGAAAATCAACTGCAAAACTACTGAACAAATGATTTTGCAAGTCATTGTTGAAACCATTAGATCACATAATCTTCAACTGCTACAAACCCGAGGTACAATTCTTACCCTGCGAATGAATGTGCTGAAGTTGAGCATGGAAAGAAATCATTGGATTACCGACCATTAATGTATGCCGTTAACCAATGTGAAGAAACTCACCTTTGATGACAATAAGCTCTAAAGTACCTTAGTGCATCTTGACAGGTACGAATGGATGTGTTGGAGTCGAGTCACCTACAAGATTTGTCAATCAAGAGGCATTGATGAATCCCCATGATTAACAACAAGGAAATCTGCCATTGATTCATGCAGATACCAGGGCACTATAAAAACTCTAATCTTGATCCCAGATGATGTGTCGGAGTCGATGGGACAAGACCATTGGAAGGTGGACCTTAATGCATTCCACATCATCCAATACAAGTACAAAATAAATGATTGTGAAGAATCATAGTGAAAAATAGGACCAACATGAAACTCAGAAGCGGAAAGTATATGTGAAGTCATGATCTAGTAGTGATGGGAAATAAAATGGTTATGATGACTACATAAGCAGTGGAAAATGAGACTTCGACATGAATGGATTTTTAGGGTTTTGAAATGAGGAGGGTGCATGAATCGACCATAGGGAAATTGGCTTCTTGAGGGGTTTCTTTCAGCAGCAAGTGGGATGACAGGTGTCTAAAAATGATTTCTGGCATGTAGCAATGGGACTTGACTTCGGAAACATTGGACTCTATATGGTTTGCACATCAATCTCTCCAAAAAAAAAAAATTATGTGCTCAATCCAATTGCAAATTGATAAAAAGTCTTCAAGAGTCACTCGTGCATGCATTGACCTTCTTCTTCCAAGGACATGCAAAACCTAGCATTTGCCTGCAATAAAACATGAGATGATGGAAGAAGAGAGATGATTGGTCTCTCTTCACCCAACACTTATGAAAAAACAACAAGCAATTACTAATAAAACAAATCCAAATAAAAATGAACAAAGCAAAATCCATTTTATACCTGCAGCAGAGCAATGTCCATCTAGACTCACCAACGGTATTCTGATCATAGCTTCTTCGTTCCTTTTCCAATTTGAGTGATTCAAAATCCAAATGAAATTAAATTCATAGGTCTATTTCCATTAGAAACAGGTTTTTAAAATTCTATGCAATGATCTTCCAAATCACTCATTAACAGCCTGCATGACAAGGTGTCTTTTCGAATTCTGGACTAGACCAACAGTCACGGTTTTAGACTTAACGTTTTCGTTTGATAACGGATTGATGTGATTACAATTGGAGATGGAAGTAGATTCATGTAGGTATCTCCATTAGAAAAAGGTTTTGAATCCAAGAAGAATTGATGGCTCAAATAAGCCAATGAACAGTCTAGAAAATAGAGTTTTAGGAATGCAGATTTGTGATAAGCAGTCAGTATTTTGGTCATAAAATTTACATACGATATCGGAATGGAGTGATTCAAATTGCGTTGTAAACTAGATTCATAGGGAAATATACCAATGAAACAAGTTTGCAAATAATATCCAATAAGGCATCCAAAAATTGACTGTCCCATCTCTGTTCCTAAGCTGCCAGCTTGACATCCTGTTAGTATTTTGGCCATAAAATTTTCTTTTGACACCCAATTGTAAAAATTAAAATTGTTTTGGAAACTAGATTCAAAGGGCTACTTGAGATGTAAACATGTTTTAAAAATAATTTCATTTGGTCTCCCAAAAATGGACTGTCCCGACTATGTTTCAGTAAAACATTTAAGCCAAAAATGTCACCAAAAATTTTATAAATGAAATTTGACCCCAAAAAGTGATTGGAATAGATGCGAATGTTTTTAATAATGTAAATTTAAATATAACAGACATCCATACCAAAAATTTCAAGCATTGAGTACCTAGATTGATTTACACGGTTTGTTGCATCCGCAACTGCAACTCTTAAAAAAAAATGACATAATGTTGAAATAAAGCATGTGCATTTTTATGAAAAATAAAAACTAAAGACATACCATGATGTGCAACACACACATATCTCAATCTCATAAATTTTTACCTGTAGCACAGCCGCAGCTGGGTGTTGCAGCTCCCTGTCACAACTAGTGTTGCAGCTCATTGTTGTAGCTGGGAGTAATCACAGCTGAGAGTAATCACTCACAGCTGGGTGTTGCAGCTAACAACAATAGAGACAAATAGAGACAAATTACTGTAATTTTTTTTTCATGATATTTTTATTTTTATTTGTAACAAATAGAGACAAATTGAAATTGGGAAATTGATGACAAAAAGGACTTAAGCATTTTTGTTCAAATAGTCAACAATTCCAAAGAATTCATGAAAACATCTCATACCCATTCCTTATCTTTCTACTTTCTGATCTTCCAAATCGCAACAAGGCGCAGGAAGAGAGCATACTTATTCAAAAATAAAAAAACTTAAACAAACAAAAGCATGGTTTTATTCTGTTACTCTATCGTACCCTATTCTACTTGGAACTAAAAAAAAAAAAATTCAAGTGTATGCATATTTCCAATGGAGCCATTTTCGAAAAAGTGACTCAAGTATGCTCATACTCCCAATAGAAAAATATAACTTTATGAATTCTAGGATATGAGAGATCAACTTCCCTTGAAATGATGGTGCCAAGAATTGGTGAAATATGAAATGATGCTGCAAACCGATGAAAGATTGAAACCAAGCTTCAATATAGTCTTTGTTCCCTTCATTTCTCATGGATGTGACACCGTGAAGCTCCATAGTAAACTGATCTTCCTCAATGCATAAGGGTTTCGGATCTAATGATGTGAATGATGCTTTTGGTTCCAATGGTTGTTCTCCATCAAATATTATGTGGGTATTGTTGATCTTGTTGATCTTGTCTGCTTGCTTATGAGGTCTAGAAGAAACTCCATCTGCAAAAATTGGATTTAAAACATGTTCAGGCCTCATATGGATTTGCTCCAACAATGCACAGCCTTTTTGCAGCGGTGTAAATGAGGTAGAGCAAGAGGGAAATGTAGGAACATTTTGCAGTTCAGCACTGTAAGCATACTGTACTGCTTTATTATGGTTAGGGTGGAGAGTGGATTGGACAGGAAATTGTGTTGGGTACCAAGGAGTTTGATGAGAAGATAGATGTGGCTGATGTAGATGATTGATTTGTGAGGTTGATATTGAAGGACCAACTTGTGTTGCAACATGAGGGAGAGTGGCCATATGATCATAGGATGGGGCATTCCAACCTTGTGTAAAAGGAAGGTAAGAGTTAAATTGAGGCTGCAACAACTGCCATGGTGGAAGAGTATTCAATGATTGAGTATGAGAATAAAAAAATGGAGGGATAGAATTTCGAACCATAGATGTAGGCCATGGTTGACATGACCGTTGCAACAAGTTGGCTGCAACTCCCAGATCTCTATGATATGTTTCTTTCATCTTTGGTAAGGAGGGACAATGATCTGTGGAATGATTCAAGTCACATATACCACAACTTTCAAGACTATCCAAAGGGAAATCCCTTGCTTCTCTTATTTCCTCCTGCTTTTCTTTATCCTGCAAAACACCCAATTGTAAATGAGCTTTAGAAATGTCAAATAAATTGCTAATTTCAGCTCGTAAACCTCTTGTTTTTGCAGCAAATTCCAAAAATAAAGATAAAAGTTCCTTAGAATTCTTACCAGTCTTGAAGTTTCCTCTTGAATACCTTCTGCATAACTCACAAATATCATCATATGCGAATTGAAATACATTACCTGTTCCGATCAGATTCAATATTTCTAAACATTCAGCTTGGATTCCCTTGAGTAGAAGTGTTTTTAAGATCTCCTTCACTAGTTTCCTCTGTTTGGATCTTTGGAGATTATATTGAAATCGTTCTATGTATTCCTCCAGACTCTCTTCTTCTCCTTGTGTCATTTCGAAGATGTCTTCATTGACCCTGCAATAATCTTGGTACCTTTTCAAGAACACATGTTTCATGTCTTCCCAAGTTTGTATACAATTCCCACCGAGGCTCATGAACCATCGAAGGGATGTTCCTTTTAGAGTAAGGGGAAATACATTCAACTTTTGATCATTAGCACAATAACCATATCCTCTACAAAGTACTTCAAATTGAAATAAAAATACATCAGGGTCTTCGTTTTCCAAACCGTGAAAATTTGGTAGAACATGTGGGGGAATTCTTTTTGTTGGTGCCACTTCGCTCGAATCTCTGATGGGAAATTCGAAGGTAACAACTTCTCCATCTTTTTCACCTTCCATCTCTTCATTAGATTCTTTGTGTGCTATCTTGAGGCTCCTCCTTCGAATGTTCCTGTCAACTTGTTAGTAGAATGGGTGGTGCTCACAACACCACTAAGGGGAATGATAAGATTTATGAATCAAAGATTGAAAATGAAATAAAACTAAATGTAAAGACAGAAAATTAACACTCAAAATAAATTCAATAAACTGAAATGTAGTCATGCAACCTACATGCCCTATTTTAACAATGCATCTGCAAAACAATGTCAGATATACTATTGCACAATTGATAACTTCCCCGGCAACGGCGCCGAAATGTCGTGCCCACTATATGCCAGTTAATTAAAACTTTAAAATGCAGAGTGCTAAACATAAATTATCAACCCGAGGAAGTCTTTTATTTCAAAGCTATCGTGCAAAATATATGCGAGTACAATTTCTACCTGACATTGTTCTCTATTGGTATGCAATCGTGATTGTTTGTAGACTAGATCACACATGCTTGAAAGTAAATCAATCCTCAGCCTATTCATAAAATCACACTGTAAATCTAATCACACTTTAACAAAATAAATTATCATGAAATAAGATCTAATTACATAAACCTGAAAGCAATGCTAAGTTGGCCAACGATCTATCAAAATGAATTAACAGAAGAACACTATGATAAATCAAATGAATAAAACATGAACTGAATAATAAAACAACTATGATAAATCTAATGAATGAAAGCATTAGTTAACAATTAACAGATCTACAAAATAAAACACTTACAATTAACACTACCAGCATCTGCTCAGGGAAGAGGGCCTTTCCTCCATTGAGCAGATCTGGATCTCCACAATTAAAGTCTACAACTCCAGAATTAAGAAACTTCCAGCATATATTATCATAATGGAAGAATTACAATAGATTTTGATCAAATCCTACATCATAACATTGTGTTATCTCCTATCTTACATCTCCTATCATCCATCTCCTATCCTGCCTAATCTATCATGCTTCCCCTATCAATCTATCCCCCTTTCTCAATGAGATTGATTACATATTTATACATAAAATTATCTCATGGAAATGAAGAACTGAGCACCCAACTTGTGATCTACAACAGCTGGAACACGACCGTAACTGTTGGCAACTTTGGAACCGGCCGCAACACCAAATCTGGAAAATACCCTCTCGAAGAACCACCTGCATATCGAAAACCATAGGTTGTTTTGACGATTTCCTCACTAGTCAGGTAAATGAGGATGTTACGCACAAAACCCATGTCTTGGATTTTTGAGATTCGTTTCCATATGCCCGCAAATCAAGACGCGAATTAGGGTGTTCTTATGTGGCATGCGTTTTTGGTAAAATTAGTAAAATTAGTAAAATTATCATAATAGTCTTTTAATTCATTAAAGATAAAGGAAAATAATCACTATTAACCACTTAAAACATCAATGGAAGTAGCAGGCTGTTCAACGCGCAGCTACAACAAATGGATAAAAAATGGAATGATAAATGAGGAATAATGGTAAGAAAATGGATGAAAGGTATGTCGATAAATGATGGAAAAATGGACAATTCCAGGGCCCAACATCTCCCCCAAACTGAACTTGTTGCATGTCCTCATGCAACCCAATAACTGTGTAGCATCCAACTTGAAAAAAACTCATTCACGTGTTCCTTCATTTTACCATTTGCACAACTGCAGCTAGAAGAAATAGAGAGTTTAACACAAATTGGCAGAGTCACTTAGGGGAGGATTTAGCAGAAAATTTGACGGATTTGCAGCTCTTTAGTAGAAATTTGGCAAAGTCCCAGCTTATTTTAGCAGAGAATTTGGCGAAGGTTTTAGCGAAGATTTTGGCAGAACAGCGCTAAATGTAGCGGTAAATTTAGCGGAGTTAACTTATTTTAGCATAGAAGTTGGCGAAGGTTTTAGCGGCAAATTTAGCAGAACAGTGCTAAATTTAGCGACGAATTTGGCGGAGTCAGCTTACTTTAGCAAAGAAGTTAGCGAAGGTTTTAGCGGCGAATTTGGCGAAACAACGCTAAATTTAGCGGCGTATTTGGCGGACTCGCAGCTGCCGGAAAAGATGTCGCAGCTCCCGGAAAAGATGTTGCAGCTGCCGGAAAGCGGTCGCCGGAAAATATGTTGCAGCTGCCGGAAAAGATGTCGCAGCTGCCGAAAAACGGGCAGCTGCCGGAAAACGGTCGCCGGAAAATATGTTGCAGTTGCCGGAAAAGATGTCGCAGCTGCCGAAAAATGGGCAGCTGCCGGAAAACAGCCGCCGGAAAACGGGAAACGGCAATATTTTACGGCGTTTTAGCCTTTTTGAACAAGAAACTTCTAAAGCCATTTGCTCCCAAACGACGAACTGGGTTGGGCTGAAATTTTGTAGGCAAGTAGACACCACTCTAATGCATCTCCACGCCAAAAATTAGACAAACCCACATCACGGATTTCAAGAAAAATGCGAATTGGCTATAGGTGATGATGGCCATTTTCTCGAAAATCGTGCACTGGATTGAGCTGAAACTTGCCACGGTTGTTCATCATGCTGTTATGCATTCCCTGCCCAAATTACATGAGGATCTAATTCATGGTTTGTGAGATATGCTCAATTCAAATTCGGCATTTTATATGAAGAACAATATGCATCAGAATTATGAATGTGAATGAACAAGCAGCAAGCATAGTAGCTCCTCCCCCAAACTGAATAATTTGTCATGTCCTCATGCAAAAGAAGAGTTGTCATCTTAATTGGAAACAACCATCTCCCCCAAACTGAGGACACATCATGTACTCATGCTTATTAAAACTCTTCACGGCAGAAAACAAGTTTTGATTTGCAAATCAATCCTCCAAAAAATTATTACTGATAAAAATGACCATTTTTCAAGTGTTGTGTATGTTAGGACTGTTTCAAAGTAGCTCAAGAGATCCTCTCAATCGTTTCCATGCTCATAAAAATAGTAATAACAACATATAGCACCAAAAAAAACCAATTGCAGCAAGCACAAAGCCCATATCCAACTAACAATTAGAATCTCAAAGCACCAAGCCATTTCAAAATAGTTGGTAGCCACCATATTCAACAAATCCATGTATCAATTAACAAAACCTATGTATGTATCTCACTTCATACATTCATGTAGCTTCCAATAATCCAATTTCGAAAACAGAGCATGGATCTGGAAATGACTATTGATTGCTGCTCCAAAAACTCAGATTAGTGAAATATGTATTATGCTATTACCTTCATTTTTGCCTTGGATATACCTTCACCTTCTGAGATGCAGCAATGAAATGAGCTAGAAATAGACGGCTGGTCATGAAACCGTGGGATGAGCATGGCTTAACACTGACAATTGATGCTTTTGTTATGTGGATAGAAACCCTATAATCATGAAATCTCATGTCCCCAAAAACTTAGTTTGCCGCCATGGAAATATAAGCATGTTTTCCCAAATCTGTCTTTCATTATTATGGGAATATTGTCATAGTGACAGCAACATCTCTCTTCCATTATGAACTACAACATCAAATATGCAAGGACCATGATAACAATTGTAAGCCAAAGTGGGCATTACTGAATAATGAGACTCATACCTCTGAATGTATGGCAGCATAAAATTCTACCATTATAAGTTCTCGAGAAGCAACAGCAATGCCTTGTTTTCCTACAGTTGGTTCTTGTGTGACAGCAGTAGATCATTTTTTCATCGTTTTCTAGGCTTCTTGAGATAATCAATGAATTCAGAAAACTCCCTGATCATTTTTGCTTGTACTTCAAGAGAACATTTTCAATGAGAAAACAATCTGCAAACCTTGATTCTAGTCACAAACTTGCTGCAAATTATTAAAGGACTACCTTTTAAACTGAATGCAAAGCATGCCCTCATGCATCATTTCCTCAATTTGCAGCCATAGAGGATTTGTAGTTCCCACATGCAAAAAAAAAATGCAAAAGCTGGAAAGAACAACCTTCAAGCAACTGATTTATTTCTTCTCATTGTTGGTTTTTATGTGGCAGTAGCAATGATTCTTTTCTTGCTGCTGGTTCTTGTGTGGCAGCAGCAAGATTTTTTTTTCTTACTGTTGGTTCTTGTGTAACAACAATAAGGTATCCCTTTTTTCATTGTATGCTTAGTCAGTTGGGTTGGTGAGATGTTGGGTTGGAATTTGAAGTGGATGTACATGAATAATGAAGTGTTAAAACTGAGTGGGAAATGATGGGAATGGATGGACATAAAAGGCTATTTAGAAAATGGAAATGGCTAATGCTTATTGGTTCTTCATGACATTTCCCCAAATCTTTAATAAATCAAAAACTCATGCTATTTTACCTCAAGTGTTACCTCCATGGAAGCATTGGTTGTCATGAATGGACTGGTGTATGCTGGAGCTATGTAGGCTGATCTGATGCTGAGACATATGTATATGAGAGCTGAACCTGGATGAGACTGAATTTGATCCATGATGTTGTGCTGGTTGCATGTAAGACTAACTGCTGAGACAATTGATGAGGAGAAGTTCTACCATAGAAGTAGACAGTGCTTTCTCTTATTTTGAAAATCAACTGCAAAACTACTGAACAAATGATGTTGCAAGTCATTGTTGAAACCATTAGATCACATAATATTCAACTGCTACAAACCCGAGGTACAATTCTTACCATGCGAATCAATGTGCTGAAGTCGAGCTTGGAAAGAAATCATTGGATTACCGGCCATTAATGTATGCCATTAACCAATGTGAAGAAACTCACCTTTGATGACAATGAGCTCTAAAGTACCTTTGTGCATCTTGACAGGTACGAATGGATGTGTTGGAGTCGAGTCACCTGCAAGATTTGTCAATCAAGAGGCATTGATGAATCCCCATGATTAACAACAAGGAAATCTGCCATTGATTCATGCAGATACCAGGGCACTATAAAAACTCTAATCTTGATCCCAGATGATGTGTCGGAGTCGATGGGACAAGACCATTGGAAGGTGGACCTTAATGCATTCCACATCATCCAATACGAGTACAAAATAAATGATTGTGAAGAATCATAGTGAAAAATAGGACCAACATGAAACTCAGAAGCGGAAAGTATATGTGAAGTCATGATCTAGTAGTGATGGGAAATAAAATGGTAATGGTGACTACATAAGCAGTGGAAAATGAGACTTCGACATGAATGGATTTTTAGGGTTTTGAAATGAGGAGGGTGCATGAATCGACCATAGGGCAATTGGCTTCTTGAGGGGTTTCTTTCAGCAACAAGTGGGATGACAGGTGTCTAAAAATGATTTCTGGCATGTAGCAATGGGACTTGACTTCGGAAACATTGGACTCTGTATGGTTTGCACATCAATATCTCCAATTTTTTTTTTTTTATGTGCTCAATCCAATTGCAAATTGATAAAAAATCTTCAAGAGTCACTCGTGCATGCATTGACCTTCTTCTTCCAAGGACCTGCAAAACCTAGCATTTGCCTGCAATAAAACATGAGACGATGGAAGAAGAGAGATGATTGGTCTCTCTTCACCCAACACTTATGAAAAAACAACAAGCAATTACTCATAAAACAAATCCAAATAAAAATGAACAAAGCAAAATCCATTTTATACCTGCGGCAGGGCAATGTCCATCTAGACTCACCAACGGTATTCTGATCATAGCTTCTTCGTTCCTTTTCCAATTTGAGTGATTCAAAATCCAAATGAAAGTAAATTCATAGGTCTATTTCCATTAGAAACAGGTTTTTAAAATTCTATGCAATGATCTTCCAAATCACTCATTAACAGCCTGCATGAAAAGGTGTCTTTTCGAATTCTGGACTAGACCAACAGTCACGGTTTTTTACTTAACGTTTTCGTTTGATAACGGATTGATGTGATTACAATTGGAGATGGAAGTAGATTCATGTAGGTATCTCCATTAGAAACAGGTTTTGAATCCAACAAGAATGGATGGGTCAAATAAGCCAATGAACAGTCTAGAAAATAGAGTTTTAGGAATGCAGATTTGTGATAAGCAGTCAGTATTTTGGTCAAAACATTTACATACGATATCGGAATGGAGTGATTCAAATTGCGTTGTAAACTAGATTCATAGGGGAATATACCAATGAAACAAGTTTGCAAAATATATCCAATAAGGCATCCAAAAATTGACTGTCCCAGCTCTGTTCCTAAGCTGCCAGCTTGACATCCTGTTAGTATTTTGGCCATAAAATTTTCGTTTGACACCAAATTGTAAAAATTCAAATTGTTTTGGAAACTAGATTTAAAGGGCTACTTGAGATGTAAATAGGTTTTAAAAATAAGTTCATTTGGTCTCCCAAAAATGGACTGTCCCGACTGTGTTTCAGTAAAAAAATTAAGCCAAAAATGTCACCAAAATTTTTATAAATGAAATTTGACCCCAAAAAGTGATTGGAATAGATGCGAATGTTTTTAATAATGTAAATTTAAATATAACACACATCCATACCAAAAATTTCAAGCATTAGGCACCTAGATTGATTTACACGGTTTGTTGCATCCGCAACTGCAACTCTTAAAAAAAAATGACATAATGTTGAAATAAAGCATGTGCATTTTTATGGAAAATAAAATCTAAAGACATACCATGATGTGCAACACACACATATCTCAATCTCATAAATTTTTACCTTTAACACAGCCACAACTGGGTGTTGTAGCTCCCTGTCACAGCTAGTGTTGCATCTCACTGTTGTAGCTGCGAATAATCACAGCTGAGAGTAATCACTCACAACTGGGTGTTGCAGCTAACAACTTTATGTCAAATTTCAAGCTTGAAGGGTTCCATAATCATGGGCTCATTTTCCTGTGGATCCTTCATTCACTTTCTCGAATTACTGTAATTCTTTTTTCATGGTATTTTTATTTTTATTTGTAACAAATAGAGACAAATTGAAATTGGGAAATTGATGACAAAAAGGACTTAAGCATTTTTGTTCAAATAGTCAACAATTCCAAAGCATTCATGAAAACATCTCATACCCATTCCTTATATTTCTACTTTCTGATCTTCCAGATCACAACAAGGCGCAGGAAGAGAGCATACTTATTCAAAAATAAAAAAACTTAAACAAACAAAAGCATGGTTTTATTTTGTTACTCTATCCTACCCTATTCTACTTGGAACTAAAAAAAATAAATTTCAAGTGTATGCATATTTTCAATGGAGCCATTTTCGAAAAAGTGACTCAAGTATGCTCATACTCCCAATAGAAAAATATAACTTTATGAATTCTAGGATATGAGAGATCAACTTCCCTTGAAATGATGGTGCCAAGAATTGGTGAAGTATGAAATGATGCTGCAAACTGATGACAGATTGAAACCAAGCTTCAATATAGTCTTTGTTCCCTTGATTTCTCATGGATGTGACACCATGAAGCTCCTTAGTAAACTGATCTTCCTCAATGCATAAGGGTTTCGGATCTAATGATGTGAATGATGCTTTTGGTTCCAATGGCTGTTCTCCATCAAATATTATGTGTGTATTGTTGATCTTGTCTGCTTGCTTATGAGGACTAGAAGAAACTCCATCTGCAAAAATTGGATTTCAAACATGTTCAGGCCTCATATGGATTTGCTGCAACAATGCACAGCCTTTTTGCAGCGGTGTAGATGAGGTAGAACAAGAGGGAACTGTAGGAACATTTTGCAGTTCAGCACTGTAAGTATACTGTACTGCTTTATTATGTTTAGGGTGGAGGGTGGATTGGACAGGAAATTGTGTTGGGTACCAAGGAGTTTGATGAGAAGATAGATGTGGCTGATGTAGATGATTGATTTGTGAGGTTGATATTGAAGGAACAACTTGTGTTGCAGCATGAGGGAGAGTGGCCATATGATCATAGGATGGGGCATTTCAACCTTGTGGATAAGGTAGGTAAGAGTTAAATTGAGGCTGCAACAACTGCCATGGTTGAAGAGTATTCAATGATTGAGTATGAGAGTAAGAAAATGGAGGGATAGAATTTCGAACCATAGATGTAGGCCATGGTTGACATGACTGTTGCAACAAGTTGGCTGCAACTCCCAGATCCCTATGATATGTTTCTTTCATCTTTGGTAAGGAGGGACAATGATCTGTGGAATGATTCAAGTCACATATACCACAACTTTCAAGACTATCCAAAGGGAAATCCCTTGGTTCTCTTATTTCCTCCTACTTTTCTTTATCCTACAAAACACCCAATTGTAAATCGGCTTTAGAAATGTCAAATAAATTGCTAATTTCAGCTCGTAAACTTCTTTTTTTGCAGCAGATTCCAAAAATAAAGATAAAAGTTCCTTAGAATTCTTACCAGTCTTGAAGTTTCCTCTTGAATACCTTCTGCATAACTCACAAATATCATCATATGCTAATTGAAATACATTACCTGTTCCGATCAAATTCAATATTTCTAAACATTCAGCTTGGATTCCCTTGAGTAGAAGTGTTTTTAAGATCTCCTTCCCTAGTTTCCTCTGTTTGGATCTTTGGAGATTATATTGAAATCGTTCTATGTATTCCTCCAGACTCTCTTCTTCTCCTTGTGTCATTTCGAAGATGTCTTCATTGACCCTACAATAATCTTGGTACCTTTTCAAGAACACATGTTTCATGTCTTCCCAAGTTTGTATACAATTCCCACCGAGGCTCATGAACCATCGGTGGGTTGTTCCTTTTAGAGTAAGGGGAAATACATTCAACTTTTGATCATTAGCACAATAACCATATCCTCTACAAAGTACTTCAAATTGAAATAAAAATACATCAGCGTCTTCGTTTTCCAAACTGTGAAAATTTAGTAGAACATGTGGGGGAATTATTTTTGTTGGTGCCACTTCGCTCGAATCTCTGATGGGAAATTCGAAGGTAACAACTTCTCCATCTTTTTCACCTGCCATCTCTTCATTAGATTCTTTGTGTGCTATCTTGAGGCTCCTCCTTCGAATGTTCCTGTCAACTTGTTAGTAGAATGGGTGGTGCTCACAACACCACTAAGGGGAATGATAAGATTTATGAATCAAAGATTGAAAATGAAATAAAACTGAATGTAAAGACAGAAAATTAACACTCAAAATAAATTCAATAAACTGAAATGTAATCATGCAACCTACATGCCCTATTTTAACAATGCATCTGCAAAACAATGTCAGATATACTATTGCACAACTGATAACTTCCCCAGCAACGGCGCCAAAATGTCGTGCCCACTATATGCCAGTTAATTAAAACTTTAACATGCAGAGTGCTAAACATAAATTATCAACCCGAGGAAGTCTTTTATTTCAAAGCTATCGTGCAAAATATATGCGAGTACAATTTCTACCTGACATTGTTATCTATTGGTATGCAATCGTGATTGTTTGTAGACTAGATCACACATGCTTAAAAGTAAATCAATCCTCAGCCTATTCATAAAATCACACTGTAAATCTAAGCACACTTTAACAAAATAAATTATCATGAAATAAGATCTAATTACATAAACCTGAAAGTAATGCTAAGTTGGCCAACGATCTATCAAAATGAATTAACAGAAGAACACTATGATAAATCAAATGAATAAAACATGAATTGAATAATAAAACAACTATGATAAATCTAATGAATGAAAGCATGAGTTAACAATTAACAGATCTACAAAATGAAACACTTACAATTAACACTACCAGCATCTGCTCAGGGAAGAGGGCCTTTCCTCCATTGAGCAGATCTGGATCTCCACAATTAAAGTCTACAACTCCAGAATTAAGAAACTGCCAGCATATATTATCGTAATGGAAGAATTACAATAGATCTGGATCAAATCCTACATCATAACATTGTGTTCTCTCTTATCTTACATCTCCTATCATCCATCTCCTATCCTGCCTAATCTATCATGCTTCCCCTATTAATCTATCCCCCTTTCTCAATGAGATTTATTACATATTTATACATAAAATTATCCCATGGAAATGAAGAACTGAGCCCCCAACTTGTGATCTGCAACAGTTGGAACACGGCCGTAACTGTTGGCAACTTTGGAACCGGTCGCAACACCAAATCTGGAAAATACCCTCTCGAAGAAGCACCTGCATATCGCAAACCATAGCTTTTTTTTACGATTTCCTCAATAGTTATGTAAATGAGGATGTTACGCACAAAACCCATGTCTCGGATTTTTGAGATTCATTTCCATCTGCCCGCAAATCAAGACGCGAATCAGGGTGTTCTTATGTGGTATGCGTTTTTTGTTAAAGTTGTAACAGCTAGCTATGAGCGTCCTGTACGTGACAACTCACTCCACAAACTATGATTAGTAAAATTATGCATAATAGTCTTTTAATTCATCAAAGATAAAGAAAAATAATCACTATTAACCACTTAAAACATCAATGGAAGTAGCAGGCTGTTCCACGCGCAGCTACAACAAATGGATAAAAAATGGAATGATAAATGAGGAATAATGGTAAGAAAATGGATGAAAGGTATGTCGATAAATGATGGAAAAATGGACAAATCCAGGGCCCAACATCTCCCCCAAACTGAACTTGTTCCATGTCCTTATGCAACCCAATATCTATGTAGCATCCAACTTGAAAAAAACAGATTCACTTGTTCCTTCATTTTACCATTTGCACAGCTGCAGCTAGAAGAAATAGAGAGTTTAACACAAATTCGCAAAGTCACTTAGGGGAGGATTTAGCAGAAAATTTGACGGATTCGCAGCTCCTTAGTAGAAATTTGGCAAAGTCACAGCTTATTTTAGCAGAGAATTTGGCGAAGGTTTTAGCGAAGATTTTGGCAGAACAACACTAAATGTAGTGGCAAATTTGGTGGAGTTAGCTTATTTTAGCAGAGAAGTTGGCGAAGGTTTTAGCGGCGAATTTGGCGGAATAGTGCTAAATTTATCGGCGAATTGGGCGGAGTTAGCTTATTTTAGCATAGAAGTTGGCGAAGGTTTTAGCGACGAATTTGGCGGAACAACGCTAAATTTAGCGGCGTATTTGGCAGACTCGCAGCTGCTGGAAAAAATGTCACAGCTGCCGGAAAAGATGTCGCAGATACCGGAAAGCGGTCGCCGGAAAATATGTTGCAGCTGCTGGAAAAGATGTCGCAACTGCCGAAAAACGGGCAGATGCCGAAAAACGGGCAGCTGCCGGAAAACGATCGCCGAAAAATATGTTGCAGCTGCCGGAAAAGATGTCGCAGCTGCCGAAAAAACGGGCAGCTGCCGGAAAACAGCCACTGGAAAACGGGAAACGACAATATTTTACGGCGTTTTAGCCTTTTTGAACAAGAAACTTCTAAAGCCATTTTCTCCCAAACGACGTATTGGGTTGGGCTGACATTTTGCAGGCAAGTAGATACCACTCTAATGCATATCCACGCCAAAAATTAGACAAACCCACATCACGGATTTCGAGGAAAATGGGAATTGGCTGTAGGTGATGATGGCCATTTTCTCGAAAACCGTGCACTGGATTGAGCTGAAACTTGCCACGGTTGTTCATCATGTTGTTATGCATTCCCTGCCCAAATTACATGAGGATCCAATTCATGGTTTGTGAGATATGCTCAATTCAAATTCGGCATTTTATATGAAGAACAATATGCATGAGAATTATGAATGTGAATGAACAAGCAGCAAGCATAGTAGCTCCTCCCCCAAACTGAATAATTTGTCATGTCCTCATGCAAAAGAATAGTTGTCATCTTAATTGGAAACAACCATCTCCCCTAAACTGAGGACACATCATGTACTCATGCTTATTAAAACTCCTCACGGCAGAAAACAAGTTTTGATTTGCACATCAATCCTCCAAAAAATTATTACGAATAAAAATGACCATTTTTCAAGTGTTGTATATGGTAGGACTGTTTCAAAGTAGCTCAAGAGATCCTCTCAATCGTTTCCATGCTCATAAAAATAGTAATAACAACATATAGCACCAAAAAAAACCAATTGCAGCAAGCATAAAGCCCATATCCAACTAAGAATGAAAATGTCAAAGCACCAAGCCATTTCAAAATAGTTGGTAGCCACCATATTCAACAAATCCATGTATCAATTAACAAAACCTATGTATGTATCTCACTTCATACATTCATGTACCTTCCAATAATCCAATTTAAAAAACAGAGCATGGATCTGGAAATGACTATGTATTGCTGCTCCAAAAACTCAGATTAGTGAAATATGTATTCTGCTATTACCTTCATTTTTGCCTTGGATATACCTTCACCTTCTGAGATGCAGCAATGAAATGAGCTAGAAATAGATGGCTGGTCATGAAACCGTGGGATGAGCATGGCTTAACACTGACAATTGATGCTTTTGTTATGTGGATAGAAACCCTATAATCATGAAATCTCATGTCCCCAAAAACTTAGTTTGCCGCCATGGAAATATAAGCATGTTTTCCCAAATATGTCTTTCATTATTATGGGAATATTGTCATAGTGACAGCAACATCTCTCTTCCATTATGAACTACAACATCAAATATGCAAGGACCATGATAACAATTGTAAGCCAATGTGGGCATTACTGATTAATGAGACTCATACCTCTGAATGTATGGTAGCATAAAATTCTACCATTGTAAGTTCTCAAGAAGCAACAGCAATGCCTTGTGTTCCTACAGCTGGTTCTTGTGTGACAGCAGTAGATCATTTTTTCATGGTTTTCTAGGCTTCTTGAGATAATCAATGAATTCAGAAAACTCCCTGATCATTTTTGCTTGTACTTCAAGAGAACATTTTCAATGAGAAAACAATCTGCAAACCTTGATTCTAGTCATAAACTTGCTGCAAATTATTAAAGGACTACCTTTTAAACTGAATGCAAAGCATGCCCGCATGCATCATTTCCTCAATTTGCAGCCATAGAGGATTTGTAGTTCCCACATGCAAAAAAAAAATGCCAAAGCTGGAAAGAACAACCTTCAAGCAACTGATTTATTTCTTCTCATTGTTGGTTTTTATGTGGCAGTAGCAATGATTCTTTTCTTGCTGCTGGTTCTTGTGTGGCAGCAGCAAGATTTTTTTTTCTTACTGCTGGTTCTTGTGTAACAACAATAAGGTATTCCTTTTTTCTTTGTATGCTTGGTCAGTTGGGTTGGTGAGATGTTGGGTTGGAATTTGAAGTGGATGTACATGAATGATGAAGTGTTAAAACTGAGTGGGAAATGATGGGAATGAATGGACATAAAAGGCTATTTAGAAAATGGAAATGGCTAATGCTTAGTGGTTCTTCATGACATTTCCCCAAATATTTAATAAATCAAAAACTCATGCTATTTTACCTCAAGTGTTACCTCCATGGAAGCATTGGTTGTCATGAATGGACTGGTGTATGCTGGAGCTATGTAGGCTGATCTGATGCTGAGACATATGTATATGAGAGCTTAACCTGAATGAGACTCAATTTGATCCATGATGTTGTGCTGGTTGCATGTAAGACTAACTGCTGAGACAATTGATGAGGAGAAGTTCTACCATAGAAGCAGAAAGTCCTTTCTCTTATTTTGAAAATCAACTGCAAAACTACTGAACAAATGATGTTGCAAGTCATTGTTGAAACCATTAGATCACATAATATTCAACTGCTACAAACCCGAGGTACAATTCTTACCATGCGAATGAATGTGCTGAAGTCGAGCTTGGAAGGAAATCATTGGATTACCGGCCATTAATGTATGTCGTTAACCAATGTGAAGAAACTCACCTTTGATGACAATGAGCTCTAAAGTACCTTATTGCATCTTGATAGGTACGAATGGATGTGTTAGAGTTGAGTCACTTGCAAGATTTGTCAATCAAGAGGCATTGATGAATCCCCATGATTAACAACAAGGAAATCTGCCATTGATTCATGCAGATACCAGGGCACTATAAAAACTCTAATCTTGATCCCAGATGATGTGTCGGAGTCGATGGGACAAGACCATTGGAAGGTGGACCTTAATGCATTCCACATCTTCCAATACGAGTACAAAATAAATGATTGTGAAGAATCATAGTGAAAAATAGGACCAACATGAAACTCAGAAGCGGAAAGTATATGTGAAGTCATGATGTAGTAGTGATGGGAAATAAAATGGTTATGGTGACTACATAAGCAGTGGAAAATGAGACTTCGACATGAATGGATTTTTAGGGTTTTGAAATGAGGAGGGTGCATGAATCGACCATAGGGAAATTGTTTTTTTAGGGGTATCTTTCAGCAACAAGTGGGATGACAGGTGTCTAAAAATGATTTCTGGCATGTAGAAATGGGACTTGACTTCGGAAACATTGGACTCTGTATGGTTTGCACATCAATCTCTCCAAATTTTGTTTTTTATGTGCTCAATCCAATTGCAAATTGATAAAAAGTCTTCAAGAGTCACTCGTGCATGCATTGACCTTCTTCTTCCAAGGACCTGCAAAACCTAGCATTTGCCTGGAATAAAACATGAGATGATGGAAGAAGAGAGATGATTGGTCTCTCTTCACCCAACACTTATGAAAAAACAACAAGCAATTACTCATCAAACAAATCCAAATAAAAATGAACAAAGCAAAATCCATTTTATACCTGCGGCAGAGCAATGTCCATCTAGACTCACCAACGGTATTCTGATCATAGCTTCTTCATTCCTTTTCCAATTTGATTGATTCAAAATACAAATGAAAGTAAATTCATAGTTCTATTTCCATTAGAAATAGGTTTTTAAAATTCTATGCAATGATCTTCCAAATCACTCATTAACAGCCTGCATGAAAAGGTGTATTTTCGAATTCTGGACTAGACCAACAGTCACGGTTTTAGACTTAATGTTTTCGTTTGATAACGGATTGATGTGATTACAATTGGAGATGGAAGTAGATTCATGTAGGTATCTCAATTAGAAACAGGTTTTGAATTCAACAAGAATTGATGGGTCAAATAAGCCAATAAACAGTCTAGAAAATAGAGTTTTAGGAATGCAGATTTGTGATAGGCAGTCAGTATTTTGGTCATAAAATTTACATACGATATCGGAATGGAGTGATTCAAATTGCATTGTAAACTAGATTCATAGGGGTATATACCAATGAAACAAGTTTGCAAAATATATCCAATAAGGCATCCAAAAATTGACTGTCCCAACTCTGTTCCTAAGCTTCCAGCTTGACATCCTGTTAGTATTTTGGCCATAAAATTTTCGTTTGACACCCAATTGTAAAAATTCAAATTGTTTTGGAAACTAGATTCAAAGGGCTACTTGAGATGTAAACAGGTTTTAAAAATAAGTTCATTTGGTCTTCCAAAAATGGACTGTCCAGACTGTGTTTCAGTAAAAATTTTAAGCCAAAAATGTCACCAAAATTTTTATAAATGAAATTTGACCCCAAAAAGTGATTGGAATAGATGCGAATGTTTTTAATAATGTAAATTTAAATATAACACACATCCATACCAAAAATTTCAAGCATTGAGCACCTAGATTGATTTACACGGTTTGTTGCATCTGCAACTGCAACTCTTAAAAAAAAATGACATAATGTTGAAATAAAGCATGTGCATTTTTATGGAAAATAAAAACTAAAGACATACCATGATGTGCAACACACACATATCTCAATCTCATAAATTTTTACCTATAGCACAGCCACAGCTGGATGTTGCAGCTCCCTGTCACAGCTAGTGTTGCAGCTCACTGTTGTAGCTGCGAGTAATCATAGCTAAGAGTAATCACTCACAGCTGGGTGTTGCAGCTAACAACTTTATGTCAAATTTCAAGCTTGAAGGGTTCCATAATCATGGGCTCATTTTCCTGTGGATCCTTCATTCACTTTCTCGAATTACTGTAATTTTTTTTTCATAATATTTTTATTTTTATTTGTAACAAATAGAGACAAATTGAAACTGGGAAATTGATGACAAAAAGGACTTAAGCATTTTTGTTCAAATAGTCAACAATTCCAAAGCATTCATGAAAACATCTCATACCCATTCCTTATGTTTCTACTTTCTGATCTTCCAGATCGCAACAAGGCGCAGGAAGAGAGCATACTTATTCAAAAATAAAAAAAACTTAAACAATCAAAAGCATGGTTTTATTCTGTTACTCTATCCTACCCTATTATACTTGGAACTAAAAAAAATAAATTTCAAGTGTATGCATATTTCCAATGGAGCCATTTTCGAAAGAGTGACTCAAGTATGCTCATACTTCCAATAGAAAAATATAACTTTATGAATTCTAAGATATGAGAGATCTACTTCCCTTGAAATGATGGTGCCAAGAATTGGTGAAGTATGAAATGATGCTGCAAACCGATGACAGATTGAAACCAAGCTTCAATATAGTCTTTGTTCCCTTGATTTCTCATGGATGTGACACCGTGAATCTCCTTAGTAAACTAATCTTCCTCAATGCATAAGGGTTTCGGATCTAATGATGTGAATGATGCTTTTGGTTCCAATGGTTGTTCTCCATCAAATATTATGTGTGTATTGTTGATCTTGTCTACTTGGTTATGAGGACTAGAAGAAACTCCATCTGCAAAACTTGGATTTAAAACATGTTCAGGCCTCATATGGATTTGCTGCAACAATGCACAGCCTTTTTGCAGCGGTGTAGATGAGGTAGAACAAGAGGGAAATGTAGGAACATTTTGCAATTTAGCACTGTAAGCATACTGTACTGCTTTATTATGGTTAGGGTGGAGGGTGGATTGGACAGGAAATTGTGTTGGGTACCAAGGAGTTTGATGAGAAGATAGATGTGGCTGATGTAGATGATTGATTTGTGAGGTTGATATTGAAGGTCCAACTTGTGTTGCAGCATGAGGGAGAGTGGCCATATGATCATAGGATGGGGCATTCCAACCTTGTGGATAAGGTAGGTAAGAGTTAAATTGAGGCTGCAACAACTGCCATGGTGGAAGAGTATTCAATGATTGAGTATGAGAGTAAGAAAATGGAGGGATAGAATTTCGAACCATAGATGTAGGCCATGGTTGACATGACTATTGCAACAAGTTGGATGCAACTCCCAGATCTCTATGATATTTTTCATTCATCTTTGGTAAGGAGGGACAATGATCTGTGGAATGATTCAAGTCACATATACCACAACTTTCAAGACTATCCAAAGGGAAATCCCTTGCTTCTCTTATTTCCTCCTGCTTTTCTTTATCCTGCAAAACACCCAATTGTAAATCAGCTTTAGAAATGTCAAATAAATTGCTAATTTCAGCTCGTAAACCTCTTGTTTTTGCAGCAGATTCCAAAAATAAAAATAAAAGTTTCTTAGAATTCTTACCAGTCTTGAAGTTTCCTCTTGAATACCTTCTGCATAACTCACAAATATCATCATATGCTAATTGAAATACATTACCTGTTCCGATCAGATTCAATATTTCTAACCATTCAGCTTGGATTCCCTTGAGTAGAAGTGTTTTTAAGATCTCCTTCCCTAGTTTCCTCTGTTTGGATCTTTGGAGATTATATTGAAATGGTTCTATGTATTCCTCCAGACTCTCTTCTTCTCCTTGTGTCATTTCGAAGATGTCTTCATTGACCCTGCAATAATCTTGGTACCTTTTCAAGAACACATGTTTCATGTCTTCCCAAGTTTGTATACAATTCCCACCGAGGCTCATGAACCATCGGAGGGCTATTCCTTTTAGAGTAAGGGGAAATAAATTCAACTTTTGATCATTAGCACAATAACCATATCCTCTACAAAGTACTTCAAATTGAAATAAAAATACATCAGGGTCTTCGTTTTCCAAACCGTGAAAATTTGGTAGAACATGTGGGGGAATTATTTTTGTTGGTGCCACTTCGCTCGAATCTCTGATGGGAAATTCGAAGGTAACAACTTCTCCATCTTTTTCACCTGCCATCTCTTCATTAGATTCTTTGTGTGCTATCTTGAGGATCCTCCTTCGAATGTTCCTGTCAACTTGTTAGTAGAATGGGTGGTGCTCACAACACCACTAAGGGGAATGATAAGATTTATGAATCAAAGATTGAAAATGAAATAAAACTGAATGTAAAGACATAAAATTAACACTCAAAATAAATTCAATAAACTGAAATGTAATCATGCAACCTATATGCACTATTTTAACAATGCATCTGCAAAACAATGTCAGATATACTATTGCACAATTGATAACTTCCCCGGCAACGGCGCCAAAATGTCGTGCCCACTATATCCCAGTTAATTAAAACTTTAACATGCAGAGTGCTAAACATAAATTATCAACCCGAGGAAGTCTTTTATTTCAAAGCTATCGTGCAAAATATATGCGACTACAATTTCTACCTGACATTGTTATCTATTGTTATGCAATCGTGATTGTTTGTAGACTAGATCATACATGCTTGAAAGTAAATCAATCCTCAGCCTATTCATAAAATCACACTATAAATCTAATCACACTTTAAGAAAATAAATTATCATGAAATAAGATCTAATTACATAAACCTGAAAGCAATGCTAAGTTGGCCAACGATCTATCAAAATGAATTAACAGAAGAACACTATGATAAATCAAATGAATAAAACATGAACTGAATAATAAAACAACTATGATAAATCTAATGAATGAAAGCATGAGTTAACAATTAACAGATCTACAAAATAAAACACTTACAATTAACACTACCAGCATCTCCTCACGGAAGAGGGCCTTTCCTCCATTGAGCAGATCTGGATCTCCACAATTAAAGTCTACAACTCCAGAATTAAGAAACTGTCAGCATATATTATCATAATGAAAGAATTACAATAGATCTGGATCAAATCCTACATCATAACATTGTGTTCTCTCCTATCTTACATCTCGTATTATCCATCTCCTATCCTGCCTAATATATCATGCTTCCCCTATCAATCTATCCCCCTTTCTGAATGAGATTGATTACATATTTATACATAAAATTATCTCATGGAAATGTAAGAACTGAGCACCCAACTTCTGATCTGCAAGAGCTGGAACACGGCCGTAACTATTGGCAACTTTGGAACCGGCCGCAACACCAAATCTGGAAAATACCCTCTCGAAGAACCACCTGCATATCGCAAACCATAGCTCTTTTTACGATTTCTTTGCGAGTCAGGTAAATGAGGATGTTACGCACAAAACCCATGTCTCGGAGTTTTTAGACTCATTTTCATCCGCTCGCAAATCAAGACGCGAATCAGGGTGTTCTTATGTGGCATGCGTTTTTGGTTAAAGCTATAACAACTTGCTATGAGCGTCGTGTACGTGACAACTCACTCCACAAACTATCATTAGTAAAATTATGCATAATAGTCTTTTAATTCATCAAAGATAAATGAAAATAATCACTATTAACCACTTAAAACATCAATGGAAGTAGCAGGTTGTTCAACGCGCAGCTACAACAAATGGATAAAAAATGGAATGATAAATGAGGACTAATGGTAAGAAAATGGATGAAAGGTATGTCGATAAATGATGGAAAAATGGACAATTCCAGGGCCCAACATCTCCCCCAAACTGAACTTATTGCATGTCCTCATGCAACCCAATATCTGTGTAGCATCCAACTTGAAAAAAACTCATTCACTTGTTCTTTCATTTTATCATTTGCACAGCTGCAGCTAGAAGAAATAGAGAGTTTAACACAAATTGGCAGAGTCACTTAGGGGAGGATTTAGAAAAAATTTGACGGATTCGCAGCTCTTTAGTATAAATTTGGCAAAGTCACAGCTTATTTTAGCAGAGAATTTGGCGAAGGTTTTAGCGAAGATTTTGGCAGAACAGCGCTAAATGTAGCGGCAAATTTGGCAGAGTTAGCTTATTTTAGCAGAGAAGTTGGCGAAGGTTTTAGCGGCGAATTTGGCGGAGTCAGCTTATTTTAGCAAACAAGTTGGCGAAGGTTTTAGCGGCGAATGTGGCGGAACAACGCTAAATTTAGCGGCATATTTGGCGGACTCGCAGCTGCCGGAAAAGATGTCGCAGCTACCGAAAAACGGGCAGCTGTCGGAAAACGGTCGCCGGAAAATATGTTGCAGCTGCCAGAAAAGATGTCGCAGCTGCCAAAAACAGGGCGGCCGCCGGAAAACGGGAAACGACAATATTTTAGGGCGTTTTAGCCTTTTTGAAAAGGAAACTTCTAAAGCCATTTTCTCCCAAACGACGAACTGGGTTGGGCTGAAATTTTGCAGGGAAGTAGATACCACTCTAACGCATCTCCACGCCAAAAATTAGACAAACCCGCATCACGGATTTCGAGGAAAATGCGAATTGGCTGTAGGTGATGATGGCCATTTTCTCGAAAACCGTGCACTGGATTGAGCTGAAACTTGCCACGGTTGTTCATCATGGTGTTATGCATTCCCTGCCCAAATTACATGAGGATCCAATTCATGGTTTGTGAGATATGCTCAATTCAAATTCGACATTTTATATGAAGAACAATATGCATCAGAATTATGAATGTGAATGAACAAGCAGCAAGCATAGTAGCTCCTCCCCCAAACTGAATAATTTGTCATGTCCTCATGCAAAAGAAGAGTTGTCATCTTAATTGGAAACAACCATCTCCCCCAAACTGAGGACACATCATGTACTCATGCTTATTAAAACTCTTCACAGCAGAAAACAAGTTTTGATTTGCACATCAATCCTCCAAAAAATTATTACTGATAAAAATGACCATTTTTCAAGTGTTGTGTATGGTAGGAGTGTTTCAAAGTAGCTCAAGAGATCCTCTCAATCGTTTCCATGCTCATAAAAATAGTAATAACAACATATAGCACCAAAAAAAACCAATTGCAGCAAGCATAAAGCCCATATCCAACTAAGAATGAGAATCTCAAAGCACCAAGCCATTTCAAAATAGTTGATAGCCACCATATTCAACAAATCCATATATCAATTAACAAAACCTATGTATGTATCTCACTTCATACATTTATGTAGCTTCCAATAATCCAATTTCGAAAACAGACCATGGATCTGGAAATGACTATGTATTGCTGCTCCAAAAACTCAGATTAGTGAAATATGTATTCTGCTATTACCTTCATTTTTGCCTTGGATATACCTTCACCTTCTGAGATGCAGCAATGAAATGAGCTAGAAATAGATGGCTGGTCATGAAACCGTGGTATGAGCATGGCTTAACACTGACAATTGATGCTTTTGTTATGTGGATAGAAACCCTATAATCATGAAATCTCATGTCCCCAAAAACTTAGTTTGCCGCCATGGAAATATAAGCATGTTTTCCCAAATCTGTCTTTCATTATTATGGGAATATTGTCATAGTGACAGCAACATCTCTCTTCCATTATGAACTACAACATCAAATATGCAAGGACCATGATAACAATTGTAAGCCAATGTGGGCATTACTGATTAATGAGACTCATACCTCTGAATGTATGGCAGCATCAAATTCTACCATTGTAATTTCTCGAGAAGCAACAACAATGCCTTGTGTTCCTACAGCTGGTTCTTGTGTGACAGCAGTAGTTCTTTTTTTCATGGTTTTCTAGGCTTCTTGAGATAATCAATGAATTCAGAAAACACCCTGATCATTTTTTCTTGTACTTCAAGAGAACATTTTCAATGAGAAAACAATCTGCAAACCTTGATTCTAGTCATAAACTTGCTGCAAATTATTAAAGGACTACCTTTTAAACTGAATGCAAAGCATGCCCGCATGCATCATTTCCTCAATTTGCAGCCATAGAGGATTTGTAGTTCCCACATGCAAAAAAAAAAATGCCAAAGCTGGAAAGAACAACCTTCAAGCAACTGATTTATTTCTTCGCATTGTTGGTTTTTATGTGGCAGTAGCAATGATTCTTTTCTTGCTGCTGGTTCTTGTGTGGCAGCAGCAAGATTTTTTTTTCTTACTGTTGATTCTTGTGTAACAACAATAAGGTATCCCTTTTTTCTTTGTATGCTTGGTCAGTTGGGTTGGTGAGATGTTGGGTTGGAATTTGAAGTGGATGTACATGAATGATGAAGTGTTAAAACTGAGTGGGAAATGATGGGAATGGATGGACATAAAAGGCTATTTAGAAAATAAAAGGCTATTTAGAAAATAAAAGGCTATTTAGAAAATGGAAATGGCTAATGCTTAGTGGTTCTTCATGACATTTCCCCAAATCTTTAATAAATCAAAAACTCATGCTATTTTACCTCAAGTGTTACCTCCATGGAAGCATTGGTTGTCAAGAATGGACTGGTGTATGCTGGAGCTATGTAGGCTGATCTGATGCTGAGACATATGTATATGAGAGCTGAACCTGGATGAGACTAAATTTGATCCATGATGTTGTGCTGGTTCCATGTAAGACTAACTGCTGAGACAATTGATGAGGAGAAGTTCTACCATAGAAGCAGAAAGTCCTTTCTCTTATTTTGAAAATAAACTGCAAAACTACGGAACAAATGATGTTGCAAGTCATTGTTGAAATCATTAGATCACATAATATTCAACTGCTACAAACCCGAGGTACAATTCTTACCATGCGAATGAATGTGCTGAAGTCGAGCTTGGAAAGAAATCATTGGATTACTGGCCATTAATGTATGTCGTTAACCAATGTGAAGAAACTCACCTTTGATGACAATGAGCTCTAAAGTACCTTAGTGCATCTTGACAGGTACGAATGGATGTGTTGGAGTCGAATCACCTGCAAGATTTGTCAATCAAGAGGCATTGATGAATCCCCATCATTAACAACAAGGAAATCTGCCATTGATTCCTGCAGATACCGGGGCACTATAAAAACTCTAATCTTGATCCCAGATGATGTGTCGGAGTCGATGGGACAAGACCATTGGAAGGTGGACCTTAATGCATTCCACATCATCCAATGCGAGTACAAAATAAATGATTGTGAATAATCATAGTGAAAAATAGGACCAACATGAAACTCAGAAGCGGAAAGTATATGTGAAGTCATGATGTAGTAGTGATGGGAAATAAAATGGTTATGGTGACTACATAAGCAGTGGAAAATGAGACTTCGACATGAATGGATTTTTAGGTTTTTGAAATGAGGAGGGTGCATGAATCGACCATAGGGCAATTGGCTTCTTGAGGGGTTTCTCTCAGCAACAAGTGGGATGATAGGTGTCTAAAAATTATTTCTGGCATGTAGCAATGGGACTTGAGTTCGGAAACATTGGACTCTATATGGTTTGCACATCAATCTCTCCAATTTTTTTTTTTTTATGTGCTCAATCCAACTGCAAATTGATAAAAAGTCTTCAAGAGTCACTCGTGCATGCATTGACCTTCTTCTTCCAAGGACCTGCAAAACCTAGCATTTGCCTGGAATAAAAAATGACATGATGGAAGAAGAGAGATGATTGTGCTCTCTTCACCCAACACTTATGAAAAAACAACAAGCAATTACTCATCAAACAAATCCAAATAAAAATGAACAAAGCAAAATCCATTTTATACCTGCGGCAGAGCAATGTCCATCTAGACTCACCAACGGTATTCTGATCATAGCTTCTTCGTTCCTTTTCCAATTTGAGTGATTCAAAATCCAAATGAAATTAAATTCATAGGTATATTTCCATTAGAAACAGGTTTTTAAAATTCTATGCAATGATCTTCCAAATCACTCATTAACAGCCTGCATGACAAGGTGTCTTTTCGAATTCTGGACTAGACCAACAATCACGGTTTTAGACTTAACGTTTTCGTTTGATAACGGATTGATGTGATTACAATTGGAGATGGAAGTAGATTCGTGTAGGTATCTCCATTAGAAACAGGTTTTGAATCCAACAAGAATTGATGGGTCAAATAAGCCAATGAACAATCCAAAAAATAGAGTTTTAGGAATGCAGATTTGTGATAGGCAGTCAATATTTTGGTCATAAAATTTACATACGATATCGGAATGGAGTGATTCAAATTGAGTTGTAAACTAGATTCATGGGGGAATATACCAATGAAACAAGTTTGCAAAATATATCCAATAAGGCATCCAAAAATAGACTGTCCTAGTTCTGTTCATAAGTTGCCAGCTTGACATCCTGTTAGTATTTTGGCCATAAACTTTTTGTTTGACACCCAATTGTAAAAATTCAAATTGTTTTGGAAACTAGATTCAAAGGGATACTTGAGATGTAAACAGGTTTTAAAAATAAGTTCATTTGTTCTCCCAAAAATGGACTGTCTCGACTGTGTTTCAGTAAAAAATTTAAGCCAAAAATGTCACAAAAAATTTTATAAATGAAAATTGACCCCAAAAAGTGATTGGAATAGATGCGAATGTTTTAATAATGTAAATTTAAATATAACACACATCCATACCAAAAATTTCAAGCATTGAGCACCTAGATTGATTTACACGGTTTGTTGCATCCGCAACTGCAACTCTTAAAAAAAAATGACATAATGTTGAAATAAAGCATGTGCATTTTTATGGAAAATAAAAACTAAAGACATACCATGATGTGCAACACACACATATCTCAATCTCATAAATTTTTACCTGTAGCACAGCCACAGCTGGGTGTTGTAGCTCCTTGTCACAGCTAGTGTTGCAGCTCACTGTTGTAGCTGCGAGTAATCACAGCTGAGAGTAATCACTCACAGCCGGGTGTTGCAGCTAACAACTTTATGTCAAATTTCAAGCTTGAAGGGTTCCATAATCATCGGCTCATTTTCCTTTGGATCCTTCATTCAATTTCTCGAATTACTGTAATTTTTTTTTCATGATATTTTATTTTTATTTGTACCAAATAGAGACAAATTGAAACTGGGAAATTGATGACAAAAAGGACTTAAGCATTTTTGTTCAAATAGTCAACAATTCCAAAGAATTCATGAAAACATCTCATACCCATTCCTTATCTTTCTACTTTCTGATCTTCCAGATCGCAACAAGGCGCAGGAAGAGAGCATACTTATCAAAAATAAAAAAAACTTAAACAAACAAAAGCATGGTTTTATTCTGTTACTCTATCCTACCCTATTCTACTTGGAACTAAAAAAAAAAAATTTCAAGTGTATGCATATTTCCAATGGAGCCATTTTCGAAAAAGTGACTCAAGTATGCTCATACTCCCAATAGAAAAATATAACTTTATGAATTCTAGGATATGAGAGATCAACTTCCCTTGAAATGATGGTGCCAAGAATTGGTGAAGTATGAAATGATGCTGCAAACTGATGACAGATTGAAACCAAGCTTCAATATAGTCTTTGTTCCCTTGATTTCTCATGGATGTGACACCGTGAAGCTCCTTAGTAAGCTGATCTTCCTCAATGCATAAGGGTTTCGGATCTAATGATGTGAATGATGCTTTTGGTTCCAATGGCTGTTCTCCATCAAATATTATGTGTGTATTGTTGATCTTGTCTGCTTGCTTATGAGGACTAGAAGAAACTCCATCTGCAAAACTTGGATTTAAAACATGTTCAGGCCTCATATGGATTTGCTGCAACAATGCACAGCCTTTTTGCAGCGGTGTAGATGAGGTAAAACAAGAGGGAAATGTAGGAACATTTTGCAGTTCAACACTGTAAGCATAATGTACTGCTTTATTATGGTTAAGGTGGAGGGTGGATTGGACAGGAAATTGTGTTGGGTACCAAGGAGTTTGATGAGAAGATAGATGTGGCTGATGTAGATGATTGATTTGTGAGGTTGATATTGAAGGACCAACTTGTGTTGCAGCATGAGGGAGAGTGGCCATATGATCATAGGATGGGGCATTCCAACCTTGTGGATAAGGTAGGTAAGAGTTAAATTGAGGCTGCAACAACTGCCATGGTGGAAGAGTATTCAATGATTGAGTATGAGAGTAAGAAAATGGAGGGATAGAATTTCGAACCATAGATGTAGGCCATGGTTGACATGACTGTTGCAACAAGTTGGCTGCAACTTCCAGATCTCTATGATATGTTTCTTTCATCTTTGGTAAGGAGGGACAATGATCTGTGGAATGATTCAAGTCACATATACCACAACTTTCAAGACTATCCAAAGGGAAATCCCTTGCTTCTCTTATTTCCTCCTGCTTTTCTTTATCCTGCAAAACACCCAATTGTAAATCAGCTTTAGAAATGTCACATAAATTGCTAATTTCAGCTCGTAAACCTCTTGTTTTTGCAACAGATTCCAAAAATAAAGATAAAAGTTCCTTAGAATTCTTACCAGTCTTGAAGTTTCCTCTTGAATACCTTCTGCATAACTCACAAATATCATCATATGCTAATTGAAATACATTACCTGTTCCGATCAGATTCAATATTTCTAAACATTCAGCTTGGATTCCCTTGAGTAGAAGTGTTTTTAAGATCTCCTTCCCTAGTTTCCTCTGTTTGGATCTTTGGAGATTATATTGAAATCGTTCTATGTATTCCTCCAGACTCTCTTCTTCTCCTTGTGTCATTTCGAAGATGTCTTCATTGTCTCTGCAATAATCTTTGTACCTTTTCAAGAACACATTTTTCATGTCTTCCCAAGTTTGTATACAATTCCCACCGAGGCTCATGAACCATCGGAGGGCTGTTCCTTTTAGAGTAAGGGGAAATAAATTCAACTTTTGATCATTAGCACAATAACCATATACTCTACAAAGTACTTCAAAATGAAATAAAAATACATCAGGGTCTTTGTTTTCCAAACCGTGAAAATTTGGTAGAACATGTGGGGGAATTCTTTTTGTTGGTGCCACTTCGCTCGGATCTCTGATGGGAAATTCGAAGGTAACAACTTCTCCATCTTTTTCACCTGCCATCTCTTCATTAGATTCTTTGTGTGCTATCTTGAGGCTCCTCCTTTGAATGTTCCTGTCAACTTGTTAGTAGAATGGGTGGTGCTCACAACACCACTAAGGGGAATGATAAGATTTATGAATCAAACATTGAAAATGAAATAAAACTGAATGTAAAGACAGAAAATCAACACTCAAAATAAATTCAATAAACTGAAATGTAATCATGCAACCTACATGCCCTATTTTAACAATGCATCTGCAAAACAATGTCAGATATACAATTGCACAATTGATAACTTCCCAGGCAACGACGCCAAAATGTCGTGCCCACTATATGCCAGTTAATTAAAACTTTAACATGCGGAGTGCTAAACATAAATTATCAACCCGAGGAAGTCTTTTATTTCAAAGCTATCGTGCAAAATATATGCGAGTACAATTCCTACCTAACATTGTTATCTATTGGTATGCAATCGTGATTTTTGTAGACTAGATCACACATGCTTGAAAGTAAATCAATCCTCAGCCTATTCATAAAATCACACTGTAAATCTAATCACACTTTAACAAAATAAATTATCATGAAATAAGATCTAATTACATAAACCTGAAAGCAATGCTAAGTTGGCCAACGATCTATCAAAATGAATTAACATAAGAACACTATGATAAATCAAATGAATAAAACATGAACTGAATAATAAAACAACTATGATAAATCTAATGAATGAAACATGAACTGAATAATAAAACAACTATGATAAATCTAATGAATGAAAGCATGAGTTAACAATTAACAGATCTACAAAATGAAACACTTACAATTAACACTACCAGCATCTGCTCAGGGAAGAGGGCCTTTCCTCCATTGAGCAGATCTGGATCTCCACAATTAAAGTCTACAACTCCAGAATTAAGAAACTGCCAGCATGTATTATCATAATGGAAGAATTACAATAGATCTGGATCAAATCCTACATCATAACATTGTGTTCTCTCCTATCTTACATCTCCTATCATCCATCTCTTATCCTGCCTAATCTATCATGCTTCCCCTATCAATCTATCCCCCTTTCTCAATGAGATTGATTACATATTTATACATAAAATTATCTCATGGAAATGAAGAACTGAGCACCCAACTTGTGATCTCCAACAGCTGGAACACGGTCGTAACTGTTGGCAACTTTGGAACCGGCCGCAACACCAAATCTTGAAAATACCCTCTCGAAGAACCACCTGCATATCGCAAACCATAGCTTTTGTTTACGATTTTCACGCAAGTCAGGGAAATGAGGATGTTGTGCACAAAACCCATGTCTCAGGTTTTTGAGGTTCATTTATATCTTCCCGCAAATCAAGACGCGAATCAGGGTGTTCTTATGTGGCATGCGTTTTTGGTTAAAGCTGTTACAGCTAGCTATGAGCATCATTTACGTGACAACTCACTCCACAAACTATGATTAGTAAAATTATGCATAATAGTATTTTTATTCATCAAAGATAAAGGAAAATAATCACTATTAACCACTTAAAACATCAATGGAAGTAGCAGGATGTTCAACGCGCAGCTACAACAAATGGATAAAAAATGGAATGATAAATGAGGAATAATGGTAAGAAAATGGATGAAAGGTATGTCGATAAATGATGGAAAAATGGACAATTCCAGGGCCCAACATCTCCCCCAAATTGAACTTGTTGCATGTTCTCATGCAACCCAATATCTGTGTAGCATCCAACTTGAAAAAAACTCATTCACTTGTTCCTTCATTTTACCATTTGCACAGCTGCAGCTAGAAGAAATAGAGAGTTTAACACAAATTGGCAGAGTCACTTAGGGGAGGATTTAGTAGAAAATTTGACGGATTCGCAGCTCTTTAGTAGAAATTTGGCAAAGTCACAGTTTATTTTAGCAGAGAATTTGGCGAAGGTTTTAGCGAAGATTTTGGCAGAACAGCACTAAATGTAGCGGAAAATTTGGTGGAGTTAGCTTATTTTAGCAGAGAAGTTGGCGAAGGTTTTAGCGGCAAATTTGGCGGAACAGTGCTAAATTTAGCGGCGAATTTGGCGGAGTCAGCTTATTTTAGCAAAGAAGTTGGCGAAGGTTTTAGCGGCGAATTTGGCGGAACAACGCTAAATTTAGCGGCGTATTTGGCAGACTCGCAGCTGCCGGAAAAGATGTCGCAGCTGCTGGAAAGCGGTCGCCGGAAAATATGTTGCAGCTGCCGGAAAAGATGTCGCAGCTGCCAAAAAAACGGGCAGCTACCGAAAAACGGTCGCCGGAAAATATGTTGCAGCTGCCGGAAAAGATGTCGCAGCTGCCGAAAAAACCGGCAGCTACCGAAAAACGGGAAACGACAATATTTTACGACTTTTTAGCCTTTTTGAACAAGAAACTTCTAAAGCCATTTTCTCCCAAACGACGAACTGGGTTGGGCTAAAATTTTGCAGGCAAGTAGATACCACTCTATTGCACCTCCACGCCAAAAATTAGACAAACCCACATCACGGATTTCGAGAAAAATGCGAATTGGTTGTAGGTAATGATGGCCATTTTCTCGAAAACCGTGCACTGGATTGAGCTGAAACTTGCCATGGTTGTTCATCATGTTGTTATGCATTCCCTTCCAAAATTTCATGAGGATCCAATTCATGGTTTGTTAGATATCCTCAATTCAAATTTGGCATTTTATATGAAGAACAATATGCATCAGAATTATGAATGTGAATGAACAAGTAGCAAGCATAGTAGCTCCTCCCCCAAACTGAATAATTTGTCATGTCCTCATGCAAAAGAAGAGTTGTCATCTTAATTGGAAACAACCATCTCCCCCAAACTGAGGACACATCATGTACTCATGCTTATTAAAACTCTTCACGGCAGAAAACAAGTTTTGATTTGCACATCAATCCTCCAAAAAATTATTACTGATAAAAATGACCTTTTTTCAAGTGTTGTGTATGGTAGGATTGTTTCAAAGTAGCTCAAGAGATCCTCTCAATCGTTTCCATGCTCATAAAAATAGTAATAACAACATATAGCACCAAAAAAAACCAATTGCAGCAAGCATAAGGCCCATATCCAACTAAGAATGAGAATCTCAAAGCACCAAGCCATTTCAAAATAGTTGGTAGCCACCATATTCAACAAATCCATGTATCAATTAACAAAACCTATGTATGTATCTCACTTCATACATTCATGTAGCTTCCAATAATCCAATTTCGAAAACAGAGCATGTATATGGAAATGACTATGTATTGCTGCTCCAAAAACTCAGATTAGTGAAATATGTATTCTGCTATTACCTTCATTTTTGCCTTGGATATACCTTCACCTTCTGAGATGCAGCAATGAAATGAGCTAGAAATAGATGGTTGGTCATGAAACCATGGGATGAGCATGGCTTAACACTGACAATTGATGCTTTTGTTATGTGGATAAAAACCCTATAATCATGAAATCTCATGTCCCCAAAAACTTAGTTTGCCGCCATGGAAATGGATAAAAAATGGAATGATAAATGAGGACTAATGGTAAGAAAATGGATGAAAGGTATGTCGATAAATGATGGAAAAATGGACAATTCCAGGGCCCAACATCTCCCCCAAACTGAACTTATTGCATGTCCTCATGCAACCCAATATCTGTGTAGCATCCAACTTGAAAAAAACTCATTCACTTGTTCTTTCATTTTATCATTTGCACAGCTGCAGCTAGAAGAAATAGAGAGTTTAACACAAATTGGCAGAGTCACTTAGGGGAGGATTTAGCAAAAAATTTGACGGATTCGCAGCTCTTTAGTATAAATTTGGCAAAGTCACAGCTTATTTTAGCAGAGAATTTGGCGAAGGTTTTAGCGAAGATTTTGGCAGAACAGCGCTAAATGTAGCGGCAAATTTGGCAGAGTTAGCTTATTTTAGCAGAGAAGTTGGCGAAGGTTTTAGCGGCGAATTTGGCGGAGTCAGCTTATTTTAGCAAACAAGTTGGCGAAGGTTTTAGCGGCGAATGTGGCGGAACAACGCTAAATTTAGCGGCGTATTTGGCGGACTCGCAGCTGCCGGAAAAGATGTCGCAGCTACCGAAAAACGGGCAGCTGTCGGAAAACGGTCGCCGCAAAATATGTTGCAGCTGCCAGAAAAGATGTCGCAGCTGCCAAAAACCGGGCGGCCGCAGGAAAACGGGAAACGACAATATTTTACGGCGTTTTAGCCTTTTTGAAAAGGAAACTTCTAAAGCCATTTTCTCCCAAACGACGAACTGGGTTGGGCTGAAATTTTGCAGGCAAGTAGATACCACTCTAACGCATCTCCACGCCAAAAATTAGACAAACCCGCATCACGGATTTCGAGGAAAATGCGAATTGGCTGTAGGTGATGATGGCCATTTTCTCGAAAACCGTGCACTAGATTGAGCTGAAACTTGCCACGGTTGTTCATCATGGTGTTATGCATTCCCTGCCCAAATTACATGAGGATCCAATTCATGGTTTGTGAGATATGCTCAATTCAAATTCGACATTTTATATAAAGAACAATATGCATCAGAATTATGAATGTGAATGAACAAGCAGCAAGCATAGTAGCTCCTCCCCCAAACTGAATAATTTGTCATGTCCTCATGCAAAAGAAGAGTTGTCATCTTAATTGGAAACAACCATCTCCCCCAAACTGAGGACACATCATGTACTCATGCTTATTAAAACTCTTCACGGCAGAAAACAAGTTTTGATTTGCACATCAATCCTCCAAAAAATTATTACTGATAAAAATGACCATTTTTCAAGTGTTGTGTATGGTAGGAGTGTTTCAAAGTAGCTCAAGAGATCCTCTCAATCGTTTCCATGCTCATAAAAATAGTAATAACAACATATAGCACCAAAAAAAAACCAATTGCAGCAAGCATAAAGCCCATATCCAACTAAGAATGAGAATCTCAAAGCACCAAGCCATTTCAAAATAGTTGATAGCCACCATATTCAACAAATCCATATATCAATTAACAAAACCTATGTATGTATCTCACTTCATACATTCATGTAGCTTCCAATAATCCAATTTCGAAAACAGACTATGGATCTGGAAATGACTATGTATTGCTGCTCCAAAAACTTAGATTAGTGAAATATGTATTTGGCTATTACCTTCATTTTTGCCTTGGATATACCTTCACCTTCTGACATGCAGCAATGAAATGAGCTAGAAATAGATGGCTGGTCATGAAACCGTGGTATGAGCATGGCTTAACACTGACAATTGATGCTTTTGTTATGTGGATAGAAACCCTATAATCATGAAATCTCGTGTCCCCAAAAACTTAGTTTGCCGCCATGGAAATATAAGCATGTTTTCCCAAATCTGTCTTTCATTATTATGGGAATATTGTCATAGTGACAGCAACATCTCTCTTCCATTATGAACTACAACATCAAATATGCAAGGACCATGATAACAATTGTAAGCCAATGTGGGCATTACTGATTAATGAGACTCATACCTCTGAATGTATGGCAGCATCAAATTCTACCATTGTAAGTTCTCGAGAAGCAACAACAATGCCTTGTGTTCCTACAGCTGGTTCTTGTGTGACAGCAGTAGATCATTTTTTCATGGTTTTCTAGGCTTCTTGAGATAATCAATGAATTCAGAAAACACCCTGATCATTTTTTCTTGTACTTCAAGAGAACATTTTCAATGAGAAAACAATCTGCAAACCTTGATTCTAGTCATAAACTTGCTGCAAATTATTAAAGGACTACCTTTTAAACTGAATGCAAAGCATGCCCGCATGCATCATTTCCTCAATTTGCAGCCGTAGAGGATTTGTAGTTCCCACATGCAAAAAAAAAATGCCAAAGCTGGAAAGAACAACCTTCAAGCAACTGATTTATTTCTTCGCATTGTTGGTTTTTATGTGGCAGTAGCAATGATTCTTTTCTTGCTGCTGGTTCTTGTGTGGCAGCAGCAAGATTTTTTTTTCTTACTGTTGATTCTTGTGTAACAACAATAAGGTATCGCTTTTTTCTTTGTATGCTTGGTCAGTTGGGTTGGTGAGATGTTGGGTTGGAATTTGAAGTGGATGAACATGAATGATGAAGTGTTAAAACTGAGTGGGAAATGATGGGAATGGATGGACATAAAAGGCTATTTAGAAAATAAAAGGCTATTTAGAAAATGGAAATGGCTAATGCTTAGTGGTTCTTCATGACATTTCCCCAAATCTTTAATAAATCAAAAACTCATGCTATTTTACCTCAAGTGTTACCTCCATGTAAGAATTGGTTGTCAAGAATGGACTGGTGTATGCTGGAGCTATGTAGGCTGATCTGATGCTGAGACATATGTATATGAGAGCTGAACCTGGATGAGACTAAATTTGATCCATGATGTTGTGCTGGTTGCATGTAAGACTAACTGCTGAGACAATTGATGAGGAGAAGTTCTACCATAGAAGCAGAAAGTCCTTTCTCTTATTTTGAAAATAAACTGCAAAACTACGGAACAAATGATGTTGCAAGTCATTGTTGAAATCATTAGATCACATAATATTCAACTGCTACAAACCCGAGGTACAATTCTTACCATGCGAATGAATGTGTTGAAGTCGAGCTTGGAAAGAAATCATTGGATTACTGGCCATTAATGTATTTCGTTAACCAATGTGAAGAAACTCACCTTTGATGACAATGAGCTCTAAAGTACCTTAGTGGATCTTGACAGGTACGAATGGATGTGTTGGAGTCGAGTCACCTGCAAGATTTGTCAATCAAGAGGCATTGATGAATCCCCATGATTAACAACAAGGAAATCTGCCATTGATTCCTGCAGATACCAGGGCACTATAAAAACTCTAATCTTGATCCCAAATGATGTGTCGGAGTCGATGGGACAAGACCATTGGAAGGTGGACCTTAATGCATTCCACATCATCCAATGCGAGTACAAAATAAATGATTGTGAAGAATCATAGTGAAAAATAGGACCAACATGAAACTCAGAAGCGGAAAGTATATGTGAAGTCATGATGTAGTAGTGATGGGAAATAAAATGGTTATGGTGACTACATAAGCAGTGGAAAATGAGACTTCGACATGAATGGATTTTTATTGTTTTGAAATGAGGAGGGTGCATGAATCGACCATAGGGCAATTGGCTTCTTGAGGGGTTTCTCTCAGCAACAAGTGGGATGATAGGTGTCTAAAAACTATTTCTGGCATGTAGCAATGGGACTTGAGTTCGGAAACATTGGACTCTATATGGTTTGCACATCAATCTCTCCAATTTTTTTTTTTTATGTGCTCAATCCAACTGCAAATTGATAAAAAGTCTTCAAGAGTCACTCGTGCATGCATTGACCTTCTTCTTCCAAGGACCTGCAAAACCTAGCATTTGCCTGGAATAAAAAATGACATGATGGAAGAAGAGAGATGATTGTGCTCTCTTCACCCAACACTTATGAAAAAACAACAAGCAATTACTCATCAAACAAATCCAAATAAAAATGAACAAAGCAAAATCCATTTTATACCTGCGGCAGAGCAATGTCCATCTAGACTCACCAACGGTATTCTGATCATAGCTTCTTCGTTCCTTTTCCAATTTGAGTGATTCAAAATCCAAATGAAATTAAATTCATAGGTATATTTCCATTAGAAACAGGTTTTTAAAATTCTATGCAATGATCTTCCAAATCACTCATTAACAGCCTGCATGACAAGGTGTCTTTTCGAATTCTGGACTAGACCAACAATCACGGTTTTAGACTTAACGTTTTCGTTTGATAACGGATTGATGTGATTACAATTGGAGATGGAAGTAGATTCGTGTAGGTATCTCCATTAGAAACAGGTTTTGAATCCAACAAGAATTGATGGGTCAAATAAGCCAATGAACAGTCCAAAAAATAGAGTTTTAGGAATGCAGATTTGTGATAGGCAGTCAATATTTTGGTCATAAAATTTACATACGATATCGGAATGGAGTGATTCAAATTGAGTTGTAAACTAGATTCATAGAGGAATATACCAATGAAACAAGTTTGCAAAATATATCCAATAAGGCATCCAAAAATAGACTGTCCTAGTTCTGTTCATAAGCTGCCAGCTTGACATCCTGTTAGTATTTTGGCCATAAACTTTTTGTTTGACACCCAATTGTAAAAATTCAAATTGTTTTGGAAACTAGATTCAAAGGGATACTTGAGATGTAAACAGGTTTTAAAAATAAGTTCATTTGGTCTCCCAAAAAATGGACTGTCTCGACTGTGTTTCAGTAAAAATTTTAAGCAAAAAATGTCACAAAAAATTTTATAAATGAAATTTGACCCCAAAAAGTGATTGGAATAGATGCGAATGTTTTAATAATGTAAATTTAAATATAACACACATCCATACCAAAAATTTCAAGCATTGAGCACCTAGATTGATTTACACGGTTTGTTGCATCCGCAACTGCAACTCTTAAAAAAAATGACATAATGTTGAAATAAAGCATGTGCATTTTTATGGAAAATAAAAACTAAAGACATACCATGATGTGCAACACACACATATCTCAATCTCATAAATTTTTACCTGTAGCACAGCCACAGCTGGGTGTTGTAGCTCCTTGTCACAGCTAGTGTTGCAGCTCACTGTTGTAGCTGCGAGTAATCACAGCTGAGAGTAATCACTCACAGCCGGGTGTTGCAGCTAACAACTTTATGTAAAATTTCAAGCTTGAAGGGTTCCATAATCATCGGCTCATTTTCCTTTGGATCCTTCATTCACTTTCTCGAATTACTGTAATTTTTTTTTCATGATATTTTATTTTTATTTGTACCAAATAGAGACAAATTGAAACTGGGAAATTGATGACAAAAAGGACTTAAGCATTTTTGTTCAAATAGTCAACAATTCCAAAGAATTCATGAAAACATCTCATACCCATTCCTTATCTTTCTACTTTCTGATCTTCCAGATCGCAACAAGGCGCAGGAAGAGAGCATACTTATCAAAAATAAAAAAAACTTAAACAAACAAAATCATGGTTTTATTCTGTTACTCTATCCTACCCTATTCTACTTGGAACTAAAAAAAAAAAATTTCAAGTGTATGCATATTTCCAATGGAGCCATTTTCGAAAAAGTGACTCAAGTATGCTCATACTCCCAATAGAAAAATATAACTTTATGAATTCTAGGATATGAGAGATCAACTTCCCTTGAAATGATGGTGCCAAGAATTGGTGAAGTATGAAATGATGCTGCAAACTGATGACAGATTGAAACCAAGCTTCAATATAGTCTTTGTTCCCTTGATTTCTCATAGATGTGACACCGTGAAGCTCCTTAGTAAGCTGATCTTCCTCAATGCATAAGGGTTTCGGATCTAATGATGTGAATGATGCTTTTGGTTCCAATGGCTGTTCTCCATCAAATATTATGTGTGTATTGTTGATCTTGTTTGCTTGCTTATGAGGACTAGAAGAAACTCCATCTGCAAAACTTGGATTTAAAACATGTTCAGGCCTCATATGGATTTGCTGCAACAATGCACAGCCTTTTTGCAGCGGTGTAGATGAGGTAGAACAAGAGGGAAATGTAGGAACATTTTGCAGTTCAACACTGTAAGCATAATGTACTGTTTTATTATGGTTAAGGTGGAGGGTGGATTGGACAGGAAATTGTGTTGGGTACCAAGGAGTTTGATGAGAAGATAGATGTGGCTGATGTAGATGATTGATTTGTGAGGTTGATATTGAAGGACCAACTTGTGTTGCAGCATGAGGGAGAGTGGCCATATGATCATAGGATGGGGCATTCCAACCTTGTGGATAAGGTAGGTAAGAGTTAAATTGAGGCTGCAACAACTGCCATGGTGGAAGAGTATTCAATGATTGACTATGAGAGTAAGAAAATGGAGGGATAGAATTTCGAACCATAGATGTAGGCCATGGTTGACATGACTGTTGCAACAAGTTGGCTGCAACTTCCAGATCTCTATGATATGTTTCTTTCATCTTTGGTAAGGAGGGACAATGATCTGTGGAATGATTCAAGTCACATATACCACAACTTTCAAGACTATCCAAAGGGAAATCCCTTGCTTCTCTTATTTCCTCCTGCTTTTCTTTATCCTGCAAAACACCCAATTGTAAATCAGCTTTAGAAATGTCACATAAATTGCTAATTTCAGCTCGTAAACCTCTTGTTTTTGCAACAGATTCCAAAAATAAAGATAAAAGTTCCTTAGAATTCTTACCAGTCTTGAAGTTTCCTCTTGAATACCTTCTGCATAACTCACAAATATCATCATATGCTAATTGAAATACATTACCTGTTCCGATCAGATTCAATATTTCTAAACATTCAGCTTGGATTCCCTTGAGTAGAAGTGTTTTTAAGATCTCCTTCCCTAGTTTCCTCTGTTTGGATCTTTGGAGATTATATTGAAATCGTTCTATGTATTCCTCCAGACTCTCTTCTTCTCCTTGTGTCATTTCGAAGATGTCTTCATTGTCTCTGCAATAATCTTTGTACCTTTTCAAGAACACATTTTTCATGTCTTCCCATGTTTGTATACAATTCCCACCGAGGCTCATGAACCATCGGAGGGCTGTTCCTTTTAGAGTAAGGGGAAATAAATTCAACTTTTGATCATTAGCACAATAACCATATACTCTACAAAGTACTTCAAATTGAAATAAAAATACATCAGGGTCTTTTTTTTCCAAACCGTGAAAATTTGGTTGAACATGTGGGGGAATTCTTTCTGTTGGTGCCACTTCGCTCGGATCTCTGATGGGAAATTCGAAGGTAACAACTTCTCCATCTTTTTCACCTGCCATCTCTTCATTAGATTCTTTGTGTGCTATCTTGAGGCTCCTCCTTCGAATGTTCCTGTCAACTTGTTAGTAGAATGGGTGGTGCTCACAACACCACTAAGGGGAATGATAAGATTTATGAATCAAACATTGAAAATGAAATAAAACTGAATGTAAAGACAGAAAATTAACACTCAAAATAAATTCAATAAACTGAAATGTAATCATGCAACCTACATGCCCTATTTTAACAATGCATCTGCAAAACAATGTCAGATATACAATTGCACAATTGATAACTTCCCAGGCAACGACGCCAAAATGTCGTGCCCACTATATGCCAGTTAATTAAAACTTTAACATGCGGAGTGCTAAACATAAATTATCAACCCGAGGAAGTCTTTTATTTCAAAGCTATCGTGCAAAATATATGCGAGTACAATTCCTACCTAACATTGTTATCTATTGGTATGCAATCGTGATTTTTGTAGACTAGATCACACATGCTTGAAAGTAAATCAATCCTCAGCCTATTCATAAAATCACACTGTAAATCTAATCACACTTTAACAAAATAAATTATCATGAAATAAGATCTAATTACATAAACCTGAAAGCAATGCTAAGTTGGCCAACGATCTATCAAAATGAATTAACATAAGAACACTATGATAAATCAAATGAATAAAACATGAACTGAATAATAAAACAACTATGATAAATCTAATGAATGAAAGCATGAGTTAACAATTAACAGATCTACAAAATGAAACACTTACAATTAACACTACCAGCATCTGCTCAGGGAAGAGGGCCTTTCCTCCATTGAGCAGATCTGGATCTCCACAATTAAAGTCTACAACTCCAGAATTAAGAAACTGCCAGCATATATTATCATAATGGAAGAATTACAATAGATCTGGATCAAATCCTACATCATAACATTGTGTTCTCTCCTATCTTACATCTCCTATCATCCATCTCTTATCCTGCCTAATCTATCATGCTTCCCCTATCAATCTATCCCCCTTTCTCAATGAGATTGATTACATATTTATACATAAAATTATCTCATGGAAACGAAGAACTGAGCACCCAACTTGTGATCTCCAACAGCTGGAACACGGCCGTAACTGTTGGCAACTTTGGAACCGGCCGCAACACCAAATCTTGAAAATACCCTCTCGAAGAACCACCTGCATATCGCAAACCATAGCTTTTGTTTACGATTTTCACGCGAGTCAGGGAAATGAGGATGTTGTGCACAAAACCCATGTCTCAGGTTTTTGAGGTTCATTTATATCTTCCCGCAAATCAAGACGCGAATCAGGGTGTTCTTATGTGGCATGCGTTTTTGGTTAAAGCTGTTACAGCTAGCTATGAGCATCATTTACGTGACAACTCACTCCACAAACTATGATTAGTAAAATTATGCATAATAGTATTTTAATTCATCAAAGATAAAGGAAAATAATCACTATTAACCACTTAAAACATCAATGGAAGTAGCAGGATGTTCAACGCGCAGCTACAACAAATGGATAAAAAATGGAATGATAAATGAAGAATAATGGTAAGAAAATGGATGAAAGGTATGTCGATAAATGATGGAAAAATGGACAATTCCAGGGCCCAACATCTCCCCCAAACTGAACTTGTTGCATGTTCTCATGCAACCCAATATCTGTGTAGCATCCAACTTGAAAAAAACTCATTCACTTGTTCCTTCATTTTACCATTTGCACAGCTGCAGCTAGAAGAAATAGAGAGTTTAACACAAATTGGCAGAGTCACTTAGGGGAGGATTTAGTAGAAAATTTGACGGATTCGCAGCTCTTTAGTAGAAATTTGGCAAAGTCACAGTTTATTTTAGCAGAGAATTTGGCGAAGGTTTTAGCGAAGATTTTGGCAGAACAGCACTAAATGTAGCGGAAAATTTGGTGGAGTTAGCTTATTTTAGCAGAGAAGTTGGCGAAGGTTTTAGCGGCAAATTTGGCGGAACAGTGCTAAATTTAGCGGCGAATTTGGCGGAGTCAGCTTATTTTAGCAAAGAAGTTGGCGAAGGTTTTAGCGGCGAATTTGGCGGAACAACGCTAAATTTAGCGGCGTATTTGGCAGACTCGCAGCTGCCGGAAAAGATGTCGCAGCTGCCGGAAAGCGGTCGCCGGAAAATATGTTGCAGCTGCCGGAAAAGATGTCGCAGCTGCCAAAAAACGGGCAGCTGCCAAAAAACGGTCGCCGGAAAATATGTTGCAGCTGCCGGAAAAGATGTCGCAGCTGCCGAAAAACCGGCAGCTACCGGAAAACGGGAAACGACAATATTTTACGGCTTTTTAGCCTTTTTGAACAAGAAACTTCTAAAGCCATTTTCTCCCAAACGACGAACTGGGTTGGGCTAAAATTTTGCAGGCAAGTAGATACCACTCTAATGCACCTCCACGCCAAAAATTAGACAAACCCACATCACGGATTTCGAGAAAAATGTGAATTGGTTGTAGGTGATGATGGCCATTTTCCCGAAAACCGTGCACTGGATTGAGCTGAAACTTGCCATGGTTGTTCATCATGTTGTTATGCATTCCCTTCCAAAATTTCATGAGGATCCAATTCATGGTTTGTGAGATATCCTCAATTCAAATTTGGCATTTTATATGAAGAACAATATGCATCAGAATTATGAATGTGAATGAACAAGTAGCAAGCATAGTAGCTCCTCCCCCAAACTGAATAATTTGTCATGTCCTCATGCAAAAGAAGAGTTGTCATCTTAATTGGAAACAACCATCTCCCCCAAACTGAGGACACATCATGTACTCATGCTTATTAAAACTCTTCACGGCAGAAAACAAGTTTTGATTTGCACATCAATCCTCCAAAAAATTATTACTGATAAAAATGACCTTTTTTCAAGTGTTGTGTATGGTGGGATTGTTTCAAAGTAGCTCAAGAGATCCTCTCAATCGTTTCCATGCTCATAAAAATAGTAATAACAACATATAGCACCAAAAAAAACCAATTGCAGCAAGCATAAGGCCCATATCCAACTAAGAATGAGAATCTCAAAGCACCAAGCCATTTCAAAATAGTTGGTAGCCACCATATTCAACAAATCCATGTATCAATTAACAAAACCTATGTATGTATCTCACTTCATACATTCATGTAGCTTCCAATAATCCAATTTCGAAAACAGAGCATGTATATGGAAATGACTATGTATTGCTGCTCCAAAAACTCAGATTAGTGAAATATGTATTCTGCTATTACCTTCATTTTTGCCTTGGATATACCTTCACCTTCTGAGATGCAGCAATGAAATGAGCTAGAAATAGATGGTTGGTCATGAAACCATGGGATGAGCATGGCTTAACACTGACAATTGATGCTTTTGTTATGTGGATAAAAACCCTATAATCATGAAATCTCATGTCCCCAAAAACTTAGTTTGCCGCCATGGAAATATAAGCATGTTTTCCCAAATCTGTCTTTCATTATTATGGGAATATTTTCATAGTGACAGCAACATCTCTCTTCCATTATGAACTACAACATCAAATATGCAAGGACCATGATAACAATTGTAAGCCAATGTGGGCATTACTGAATAATGAGACTCATACCTCTGAATGTATGGCAGCATAAAATTCTACCATTGTAAGTTCTCGAGAAGCAATAGCAATGCCTTGTGTTCCTACAGCTGGTTTTTGTGTGACAGCAGTAGATCATTTTTTCATGGTTTTCTAGGCTTCTTGAGATAATCAATGAATTCAGAAAACTCCCTGATCATTTTTGCTTGTACTTCAAGAGAACATTTTCAATGAGAAAACAATCTACAAAGCTTGATTCTAGTCATAAACTTGCTGAAAATTATTAAAGGACTACCTTTTAAACTGAATGCAAAGCATGCCCTCATGCATCATTTCCTCAATTTGCAACCATAGAGGATTTGTAGTTCCCACATGCAAAAAAAAAATGTCAAAGCTGGAAAGAACAACCCTCATGCAACTGATTTATTTCTTCTCATTGTTGGTTTTTATGTGGCAGTAGCAATGATTCTTTTCTTGCTGCTGGTTCTTGTGTGGCAGCAGCAAGATTTTTTTTTCTTACTGCCGGTTCTTGTGTAACAACAATAAGGTATCCCTTTTTTCTTTGTATGCTTGGTCAGTTGGGTTGGTGAGATCTTGGGTTGGAATTTGAAGTGGATGTACATGAATGATGAAGTGTTAAAACTGAGTGGGAAATGATGGGAATGGATGGACATAAAAGGCTATTTAGAAAATAAAATGCTATTTAGAAAATTAAAATGGCTAATGCTTAGTGGTTCTTCATGACATTTCCCCAAATCTTTAATAAATCAAAAACTCATGCTATTTTACCTCAAGTGTTACCTCCATGGAAGCATTGGTTGTCATGAATGGACTGGTGTATGTTGGAGCTATGTAGGCTGATCTGATGCTAAGACATATGTATATGAGAGCTGAACCTGGATGAGACTAAATTTGATCCATGATGTTGTGCTGGTTGCATGTAAGACTAACTGCTGAGACAATTGATGAGGAGAAGTTCTACCATAGAAGCAAAAAGTCCTTTCTCTTATTTTGAAAATCAACTGCAAAACTACTGAACAAATGATGTTGCAAGTCATTGTTGAAACCGTTAGATCACATAATCTTCAACTGCTACAAACCCGAGGTACAATTCTTACCATGCGAATGAATGTGCTGAAGTCGAGCATGGAAAGAAATCATTGGATTACCGGCCATTAATGTATGCCGTTAACCAATGTGAAGAAACTCACCTTTGATGACAATGAGCTCTAAAGTACCTTAGTGCATCTTGACAGGTACGAATGGATGTGTTGGAGTTGAGTCACCTGCAAGATTTGTCAATCAAGAGGCATTGATGAATCCCCATGATTAACAACAAGGAAATCTGCCATTGATTCATCCAGATACCAGGGCACTATAAAAACTCTAATCTTGATCCCAGATGATGTGTCGGAGTCGATGGGACAAGACCATTGGAAGGTGGACCTTAATGCATTCCACATCATCCAATACGAGTACAAAATAAATGATTGTGAAGAATCATAGTGAAAAATAGGACCAACATGAAACTCAGAAGCGGAAATGTTATGTGAAGTCATGATGTAGTAGTGATGGGAAATAAAATGGTTATGGTGACTACATAAGCAGTGGAAAATGAGACTTCGACATGAATGGATTTTTAGGGTTTTGAAATGAGGAGGGTGCATGAATCGACCATAGGGCAATTGGCTTCTTGAGGGGTTTCTTTCATCAACAAGTGGGATGACAGGTGTGTAAAAATGATTTCTGGCATGTAGCAATGGGACTTGACTTCGGAAACATTGGACTCTGTATGGTTTGCACATCAATCTCTCAATTTTTTTTTTTTATGTGCTCAATCCAATTGCAAATTGATAAAAAGTCTTCAAGAGTCACTCGTGCATGCATTGACCTTCTTCTTCCAAGGACCTGCAAAACCTAGCATGTGCCTGCAATAAAACATTAGATGATGGAAGAAGAGAGATGATTGGTCTCTCTTCACCCAACACTTATGAAAAAACAACAAGCAATTACTCATAAAACAAATCCAAATGGTCTCTCTTCACCCAACACTTATATTTTGTACTTTATTATTCCGGAGATGGTTCATCCCTCCGAGGTTATTATATTATGTATCCGGAGATGTTTATTCCTCCGATGGTTTGTGGTAACTAGGGTTATTAGACCCACCATGTGGGGGTCGGCCCTAAGTTTATTATTTAGGGGTTATTAGACTTCTCTAGGAGAGTTCGACCCCATTAGGGATTTTGGTGAGTCGGGAACTAGTATAAGTAGAGGAGGAGAGCTCCTCATTTGACACACTTCCACAACTCAGAAAGTAGCGCACTTGTGTCTAGGAGGTCTGTTTGGGAGGTAGAAAAGAAGGACAAGTCTTGGAGCACATCTTGTATTTTGGTTGATCATCTTATTGAGGAAATCTTTGCTGGGTTTTCTACCCCATGAGGGTTTCACAGGGTAAATTCTATGTCTATCTTGTGTTTATGTTTCTTTCAATGATCTTGCTAGTCTAATTGGTTTAAACTTAACATGAACTACAAAATGATTAGCTTAACTTACAAAATCAGATCTTCACTATCTGATCATTTTCATTCTGAGACATATGCATCTCTATTTATACAGGAAAACAATGAGCTCATAAATAAAATTAATTTATGAAGCTATTTCCCATTCAACAAATTATTAAATTGAGAAAGCCATCCATAACCCTAATTCTGGAAAACTCACGTTTGTTCGGGCACATTTTTCTCCCTATCTGTTAATCAATTCGAAAAACTGTCTGCGATTAGGGGTAAATGAGCCCATTAGGGAAGTGGGTTTTAAACCGTTTATCCATATTCTTTACAATTTGCTCACAATATGGTCCCGAAATATGCCTACTTAAATGATGATGGGAATGTAATTGGCAGTCCATCTTCGCAACTGTAACAAGTTCAAAATTGATGACGGGTTGTTAAATTGATTGCTGGTTGGTGTGTTGGATTGAAACTGTGGCTGGGTTGATGATCAGTGGATTGGGTTCTATCTGTTTGCATCACCATCCATTGAATGCCTCCTTCCTTCACGTGAACTTGCATAAAAACAATCTGTTCTATGTTGAACATTCACGAGATTAATAATTTATCTTGCATATAATTAAAAGCCGGGACAATGATCTGTTATCCATGTGAACTATATAATTTATGAAACCCTTCATATATGGATCTATTACATTGTGACTTGCATATAATCCAAAAACAAATTATTAAATGATAGTGGAATGTTGTTTCCATAGTCAACATAAATACTCCATTCGTTAATGTTTTAACTTAAGTGTCATAACATATTAATATGATATATGAGTGGTTTCCTCATTAAATAATTACCATGCTTTAAAGTGCCAAGATTTAAATAATAATTTGGTTTTATACATATTTTAAATTTAAAACATTTTTATCAAAAGGTAAAATAATAATTAGTTATATTACCTTTTCCAACTTATTTATTTATTTAAACTTAAAACAATGAAAATTAGTGAACCAAAGATTATTCTCAAGTCATGATTTTAACTTGCATATGCAAGTATTATAGGACCAAGAAGAGACAAAGGTAAATTTGTTCGTCATGGAATAGCCAACGAATAAATAAGAAACATGCTCCAAAAAATAATCAAACCAAGTGTGGAACTCAGTACTGGATGAAGGGTCAGATGAAGGGTCGAAATACTTATCATTTGCACAATATTGCATTTAATACATAAAAAATAATAAATTAGGCTTCTTTTACGTTTAATGGTTTAAATTGATAAAATAAAGTAAACAATAGCTTCATTAAACATAGATGTACTAAATTATGGGTGCATGAGCTAGGAAAGTAGCGAAAATGAAGTCACGAAAATGGACAATTTTTCGAGCCCAACACTCCCCCAGACCGAAGGTATGGCACGTCCTCATGCCATGAATAGTTTTGAGAGTGGGTTGTATGCTTTTTATGAAAAACATTCTAGATCAACATCAGTCAACAAGCAATTCTAACAATCCATCACCATTACTCTAAAGAAAACTAAACATTTTTTAGAAAAAGAAAAATAAATGCTAAGTGATAAGAATGATACTTATAGATTTCAAAATTAAAAATATTTCGTACATGCTTGCTAAGACCATATAAGTTGTGTAGGAAATTTCCCAAATGTTCCTAGTTAGAAAACATGAGGGTAAATAAATGTTCTGAAAAGACTTATAGGAAACAAGTCATCTCTGACTCAAAGACTTATTTACATTCAAGAAATAAGGATAAATTTCAAATTTTGAGTTCATTAATTTCTCTCCCCCCAGACCAAAGATAGGCACGTCCTCGGGCCATCAATAATTTTGAGACTGGGTCGTATTCTTTTATATGCCAACACTTCGGATCAACAACACTCATAAAGAAATTCCAGGAAGCCATATTTATTATTCTAATATAAATTAAGATTAGAAATATCCCATGCATACAATTTCATCAATTAATAATAGTTCTCATGAAGACCATATAGGTTATAATAGGGGATTTTCCTTTATAAGGATATAGATAGCCTAGAATGTATGTAAATCCCATAGGAAACCAATCATCCCTATTTAACTTTCAAAGACTTATTGTCATTCAAGTAATATTGATAAAATTCGCATTTGAGTTCATTAAATTCCTAAATTTATGGGTCCCACTTCTAGGATAGTGACATCCTAGATATAGTATGAATTAGATGACAAGGTCTTAGGTGCAACTTAGAGACATTCTCAAAAGACAAATAAATAAGCAATTGACTTAATCATGTATACATGCGCTCAAAGTATTTTTTTGATTGAACTATGTGCATAACAATGTGGTTATAATATCTCTTTTACCCGGCATAGACCCGCTGCCAGCGATCCTGTTCAGTACCCCGACGGGTTTTCCTTGGCACCATACAAGCATGGCCCCGCTACCAGCGATCCTTTTCAATACCCCGACGGTTTTTCTTGTATTCGTCGAACTTCCTCATTTATGATTTTACTCAGCATGGACCCGCTGCCAGTAGACTTGTTCAGTACCTCGGCGGGTTTGCCTCGTAATTATAATTATTGCAAAAGGATATTAAAGTATGTGGAAGCCGGCTGGTACTAGAGTATATTAATTATGCTAAGCACATAACTCAAAATTTAAATTTAACCCATGAGTAACATTATTTATAATAGCCTCAAATTATAATTCATGTCAAAAGAGAATGACCTAAATTTTTTCTCTAGTCCCTAAGTCAATCTTCTCCATATAAGTTTCAGTAGTGTTCCTCCACAAGTAGGAATGTCACTTAATCTCCTGATACTATTTGATAAAGATGCTTAAATAACATGCTTTGATAATGAATCTAGGATGTACAAGTGACCTATAAGTATTATATATACCTTGAAGTTATAAGAAATCCCCATGATATTTAAAGTTGGTCTTAAGCAATATGCATGTATGAAAATAAACAAGGATTTTTAATTGTTTTGGTTTAGTCATTAGCATTATCTTCTTCTTAATTCTTTTATTGGAAAAATAAAACACAAAGCAGAGTTGCATCAATCTTTAAGCTAGACATGCAACGTTTTTATTTATATACATATTTTCCTATTCTACCTAAGAAGAAAGAAAGTATTTCTATTCAAGTATATGAACTCTTCCAATGAAACCAAGTGCAAAGCAAGATGAAAATTATACCTTTATCCACATATGAAAAGGTTGTTGCAGTGATTACCTGGATGTGGAAGTTCAACCAGCTTACTTGTCTTTGCGTCAAAAGGTGTCGAATGAAGGAATGGTATTGTGGATGGGTTACCTCTTGGAACCAACTTTTGATGTAGTCCTCATATTCACCTTCCTTCATTATGTCATGCATATCCCCTTCTCTTAGATGATCAATTTCTTGAGCACAAGATGGATCTGTCGATAGATATGTGGAGAACTCTTCAATTTCAAGTCTCTCTCCATCAAATGTAGTCTCCAAGTGTCCGGTTTCCTTGGCAGATTGGAAAGGAGAGTCGGTTTGTAGCTCATAGGACTACAATTCTTCTATTATTTCTAGAGAGGTAGATAAATTCTTTACTTCTGTTAAGATGTGTTCTTGAGAAGAAGAAATTGAGATTCCAGCTGCTACTAGGATTTGAGAGAGTTTTAAACTGATGGTCACCTATGAATCCATTTTATTGATTGATGGATCCTACTTCACACATGGATTAGTGTATAGGGTTCTTACAACACCAAAAAAAAATAGAAATTATGTGTTTTTAAAGATTCTAGTTAAGACTATCTACTACTAAAACGAATTTGCAAATTAAACATACCACACTTTTATGAAATAAAACACCTATATGAAATTAACTTGCGGAAAGTAAACACATTGAAACATACAGAAAGAAAAACTCACTTGCATAAGAGTAAATTGCGGGAAAGAAAATTACCTAAATGTACAAAGTAAAAACTCACGTACATGAAATTAAACTAAGGGAAAGTAAATTATCTATGTTTGCGGAAAAGTACACCTAACTATGGGAAAGTAAACTATCTACGTTTGCGGAAAGAAAAGTACACCTAACTATGAGAAAGTAAACTATCTACGTTTGCGGAAAGAAAAGTACACCTAACTATGAGAAAGTAAACTATCTACGTTTGCGGAAAGAAAAGTACACATAACTATGAGAAAGTAAACTACCTACATTTGTTGTTGTAGAGATTTCTCCCTACGGATAGGTAGAAACTCTCCTAGGTTAAAGTAGACTTGACTGACTTCAAACTAAGACAAAAAGATAACAAATGCTACCTTGAATTCCTAGATTCAAACAAATGCTTCAAGATTATGCTGTTGAAAGAAATGGAAGAGGTTTAAACTGACCTTTGATTTAATTGCTTGTCCTAGTTATTGCTCCAATCCTCAAGTTCTCGCGAATGAACCTGTTAGAATGAATCAAATAACAAGCACATACAATCTTTCTAGAAACTTGAAATATATGTTAGAATCTAAATCTATCATAGAAACAAATCATGTAATTGAAACAACATCAACACACACAATTTGGGAAACAAGACAAGTTATATTTGTATTGCAAACTTGAAGTTACTTATAATGGTTCCTTGATGTCCAAGCCAACTCCCGGCTCCAAGTGATTTTTCCTATAGCTATCTCCACAAAGATCTAAGACCATAGGTTTGATATCTCAAAGAGTCCTCCCCTTTGCTCATGGAAGGCCTCTCTCTTATAGTGTGTAGGAGGGTTAACCAACAAGAGAGAAGAATGGATCTTGGGAGTGTTTAGTGGATCATACCCACTAATCTGAGAAGGTGAGTTAGGATTGAATCAGAGATGTCAATCCTCAAAAATATCTCGAAGATCAAGATCCCACAAGCCATGGAAAAGGGGCTAAAAAAGGACTACTGTGCCCCTGAAGTTGAGCATAATGCAGTAGTACCGCACATCAGGGAAATAGCATAGCGCGGTAGTGGGGACTACCGCGCATCAGTAGGAATGCAGCACGCGGTAGTGTTGGTAGATGAGGTCTCAGTTGGGTTGCTTCCTGACATGACAGGTTTGTCTTTATGGGTCATTCATTACTTTTCCCTTCTGGGTGTTTTCAGCAGCAGGGGAAGTGTCGTCAGATGTTTTTATTGTGAAGATGCGACACTGTGAAATATGGAGGTATAACAGATGTCCCCTAAAGTGTGAGGTCAGAAGAGACTGATGGCCGAAAGACTTTACAAATACTGTGCAGAGATAGCATCGAGGAGAGAAACGAGGAGCTGAAACAGAAACAAAATGTCAGATATACCACTGAGGCGGGCATCCCCATGCTCGGAAACAATTGACTCAAAGCATGGCTACTGACCAATACATTGTAGATCCATGAGTACTGAGATGATATAGACTGTAGACAAATCATGGCTACTATGAACAAGCGTAGATCCATGAGACAGAAATGACACAGCCACGACCAATACATAAGTGGATCTGTGTGACAATACAGAGGACATCTCCATCGCAACCTGGATGTAATCAAAGTACAAAGGTGCGTCCAGGGTCTTCTACTCAATCGCAAATGATACAAATCTAGCCATGTGATTACAAGGTGTTGAAGTCGAACATGGTAGAAACCATTTGATTACCGGTCAATGATGTGAACCGTTAACAAATGTGAGGGAAATCACCAATAATGACAATGATCCCCAAGGTATCTATAGTACATCTCAATGAAATGTGAATAAAGGAGTTGATGTTGAGCATCTGAGAGATCATTTGATCAGAGGTCAATGATGTAAACCTACTGTCGAATACGAGGAAACCTGCCATTGAGGCATGCAGGTACCAAGGTACTAGTGGTTGATTCCTAAGTCTGACTCCTAGATAGTGATTTGGCATCGACAGGAATAGACTCGTCGAAGGTGGGCCATAATGATTCCCAAATCATCGACACGAAACCAGAACGAAAGATAGTATAGAACGATGAAACAATAGGACATGTATTAACACAACAGAAGTCTGACACAATGAATGACTTTGAACAATGCAACCCTTTGAACATATAACGGCATGAAGCAAGACCTAGAAGCAGGGATTATTGATAGTAGAGGATAGACACCGAACGAGTAGGCTCGTAGCCAGAGAGACGACTCAGGATGATGACCATAACTCGGCAAGAATAGATACCCAAAAATAAACAAGGGACAGACGCATGCCATGTTCAAATGTGACAACTGACAAGCTGCCAACAAAAATAAACTCAACTTGTTTCCCATTTTCCCCCAACATGATGGACGAGTACCTCTTTGTTGTTTTATGAGCTTAAAGAGGATAACAGATGCTCGGTATAGCTCATCTCATAGATGAGTCCAATCTTACATGTTTTACGAACCTGAGAAAGGAGGGGTTCGTCCTAAGGTGGGTCCTTCGATGTCAAATTTTAACGAGTCCAAGGAAGGAAAACTCGGTAGTTTTTCACATTTAGAGAGCCTGAAAAATTTAAAGAAGGCTCCAAAGTGTACTTTTTCATAAATTTAGTCCCTCGATCCCGAAAAAGTGTAAAACAATTCCCAAGAGAACTCTCCCAGTCAAAAATTGACTGAGGTATACCTTTCTCGTAAATAGTCTAGACGGGCCGAAAAAGGGGTAACCTATCACCGAATAGACAACCTTTCAAATACTTTTACAAGTGTGAAAGAGACAAGATCACTTGGAAATCTTTTTGAAACGAGGGAGTCTGAAAAGGGATTAAAGAGAACTCCAATGTTCTTTTTCGTAATTTTTAATTATTCTGGTTCGAAAAAAGAATAAAATACAACCAAAATAATACTTTCCTCATTGTTTAACGAGCATGAGTAAAGTTGACTAAGCTCAACACCGTTTCTTGATTTTGACAAGCACGACACGGGTGTGAAAAGTGCTTGGAATCTTTTTCAAGTTTTAATCCAGAGCACGAAAAAGATAAGCAGGCTCAAAATGAAGGTGAAAATAAATAAATAAATGCCAGTGTGAACATCTTTAAGGAGACCCTGTCAAAAAGGGCTCATGGAACCAGATATTAGTAATGTGAAATGAGTTTTAACCTAAAAGGATAAAATAATGAGTAAAAATTAAGTGAAAAAGTTATTTAAGCAAGGGGTAAATATGGAAAATTACCATTTCACTTGTTCATTTGCTCAAAGAGGAAATTTCATCCATTGGAGGGCAAAACTTCAAGAGTCCATATCGGGAGATCCGGAGCACCATTTCAATAGCTGTCTGTGCCAGGTAAGAGCCTTCAATCTCCTCTTTCATTTCATAGAGTAAAAACTTGATTTCAGTAGGTGAAAATTAATTTTTTCGTAGGCCCTAAGGGGCTTTTTTTGCCCTTCACAGTACCGCGTGGTTGCTGTATCGGAAAGCGCGGTACTGTGCAACAGTGCCGAGCTGTAGTGTTAAACAAGGGCACGGTAGTGTGCACTACCGCGCAGCCATGTTTCTCCCAGGTACGGTACAGGCGGATTTTAAGGAAGAAAAATTGATTTTTTCTCAATTTTTACTGAGATCAAGTTATCAAATTTGTTAATGAATGCTTCTTGTGACTTTTTGTAGGTGTTTGCAACTTGTTTGAGCCAAAATGGTCAGCTGGAAAGAAAGGGAGCATGAAGAGGATGATTTATTGGCTGAAGATGACCAAGAGACTTTGACCGCATTGTGGGACTGTGGGTTATTGAAATTTTTCAAAACCAAAAGTATCCTCAAGCAAGCAAAACTTCTCACCCACATTATACAAATGTGGGATCCCGACATTCAAGCTTTCCGAGTTGAAGTGCATACCCTCGAGATTGAGCTCGAGGACATTTATTTTCTCATGGATCTCTCAAAGAGAGGGGCCCGAGTGAACTTGATAGGGTTCACAGCCTCGGAGGCGAGCACTGATGCTTTGATTGCTTACTATTGTCGTCAAGGTTCTGGAAAGAAAAGTGGTAAGGTGGTCATCAAGGATATTGTAGAACTTCCTTTAAAACCGTGTTGTTCACCATCACACGTGTAGAAGGTAGTATGAGTCCCCATCAGGCATCTCGTACACAAATGAATCTTGCTATGGATTGTATGGCACCGACACTATTCAACTGGTGTGAAGCATTATTAACCAACCTCAAGGAGCAAGTGATCAAGTGTAGAACTGGAGAGAACCACCAATTTGGGTACGGGAGCATTTTGGTCACCTTCTTTTTGGAGAGGGTGCCACTGTTGCATCTGTAGCTGACCATGCCCGCCTGTCCACCTACCGAGCCACGGATGGCTTGATGGAGTGAGTATGCAGGACGGCTTAGAGGGCCACAACATTTGGCTCTTGGTGAGGACTTCTTCTCATGGCTCGAGGAACAGATCGTGATGATCGAGGACTACCCCTATGCAGGGGTGGACTTCCACGAGGATTTTGACCTGGCACTACCGGAGGTTGAGGATTGGGATAAATCAGGTATGACCTTCATTAATGTATTTTTTTATTTTTTAAATATATGATTTTTAATTTTTTTTAGAATGTGTAAAAAATATTTTAATATATGTATATGTGCATGACGCAGATCGTGGACCGCAGAGACTTGCAGGCTATTCGCCATTACGCCGAGGCAGTATTGAGCGCGAAGTTGCTTCGGAGGGAGAAGAAGAAGAGGAAGAAGAGGCAGGGGGGGTTCAAGACATAGAGCGGAACCTACAAGGTTTAACCCTCGGGGTTACAGCGATGAGGATGGATGATGTTCCTCTGCATCTTCAGCGGCATACTATAGGTGTGCCTAGACGTATTGGTCTTCTTCTCTGTAGGGTGGCTAGAGCCATAGTCTACTATCATCAACGGCGTGAGGAATATGAGGAGGATCGTGATAGATCTCCTAGGTCTCCTAGATAGTAGTATTTTACTTTTAGCGGCATGTACACGATATGTAGGCTGGAGAGCCAAACTTTTGTATGGGATTGGATCCCAAATTGTCTTTTGAACACAAACTTTATGTATTTGAAACATTTTTATATGCAGTGATATATATACATGGACCTACTTTTATGATCTATTTATTTACAATGACTTGTGTGTTTATTTCATGATGTATTTTTTATGTATGGGCTAGATGCCATTCCAAAATGTAATTAGCTAATGAATCAGCTACACAATTGAATTCCCTTGGTATGTGTTGATATGAAATATAATTAAAAGATCTTTCCAAGAGGTGTACCCTTCAAAATAAGCGAAGTAGGATAGGATCGCAGACTGCATAAACATGATTCAGATGGGAAACCATGAGTTGGGAGTCTAGAAAGACTGATAGGGAGTCAATTCCAAGGGAAGCAACCTCTGTCAAGAGTCCAATGACTGCATGGTACTCTGCAATATTGTTGGTTGCAGGACCCAAACAAGTGGCTCCTGAAGATAACAACTCGCCAGTGGGAGAATAAATTACCCATGCTGCAGAAGCGAGGTTCTGGGCATGTCGGCTCGCACCATCGGCGAATCCGTAATAGGCAGGCATCTGCGCATAAAAACACAAGTCAAGGTAAGTATGGATACATGAGATCCATGTGTGCATACAAAAAAAGATAAATCAAAACAAACTAGGTACATTATGTACAAAAAGTATATCGTGCAAGATAAACCTACACGTAGAAATGTTTGAGGTACATCCCGTTGTGGGGTCGTGCCAATAGTGTGCCATCACAATCGACAAGTTCATAGGCTCCTTTCTCCAAAACACGTTTTACAACAAAGGGGCCGTACCACATGGACTCTAGCTTTCCTTTTCCAATTTTGTCATGCATTTGGTCATATGTGAGTACGAGGTCACCTTCGTTGAAAACCCGAGGTTGAACGGATTTGTCATACTGTGCTTTGACATGTTTTTTATGAGCTTCGTTAGCTAAAGCAGCGTCTTGGCGAGTTTCGTCTAGCTTGGCTAGGTATAGAAACCGTTCTTCTTCGAAAGTGGTGTGGGAAAGTAGCTCTATGGCTATCTTAAGTGACGAGATTTCACATTCAATTAGTAAGATGGCTTCCAAGCCATACACCAGTTGGAATGGTGTGAACCCGGTAGTACTTTTCACTGAGGTTCGGTATTCCCATAATACTGAAAATAGAGCTGAGTGCCAATTAGACTTATGAGTACCCACAATGCCCTGAATCATATGTTTCAGAACTTTGTTAATGGCTTCGACTTGTCCATTAGCCTGTGGGTAGTATGGGGTTGAGTTTTCATAACGAAAACCCAAATTGGCGCTCAGTTCCTCAATCATATGGTTCCTGAAGTGGGAGCCATGATTGGTCACAATGGATTGTGGGACTCCGAACCTAGCTATGATGTGGTTGAATATGAACTCTGCTGCTGTTTTTCCGTCTTCAGCATAAGTAGGCATCGCTTCAGCCCATTTTGTGAAATAATCCACAGCTACTATAACATAGCTATGCCCCCCGGCTGAAGTGGGCTTATAGTGCATAAAATCTATGCCCCATTTGGAAAAGGGGCCAACAGCAATAACGGGATGAAGTGGAGTAGGGTGCGAGCGTGTCTTACTATGAAAGAATTGACAGGGTGGACATTTCTTAACAGTTTCAATGTGGTCTTTGAAAATCGAGGGCCATAAATATCCCGCTCGCAGTATCTTCTGGGCCGTAGCCATCCCAGAGAGATGACCACCACATGCCCCAGCGTGGCAGTCATGAAGAACGTGTTTGGCCTCATCTAGAGTCAAACAATGTCGAAGAATGGTATCAACACCACGACGGTAAAGGGTATCGTTGACTATAAGTTAGTACTTGGCGTGACGTCGGATACATCGACATTCATCATGGTTGGGGTTGGGGTGGAAACATTGGGTTTGGAGATATAGTAAAATATCCCCATACCATGGGTCGGACATGCTAATGAGGAACAATGATTCATCGGGAAGAGAATTGATGGGCTTAGGTTGCTCAGTAGCACGAGGCAGGTTACAAATCAACTCGACAAAGACCAAAGATTTCTTGGATTTGTCTTTGGCAAATTCCAAGTCGAACTCTTGTAGGATGACAATCCAATGGGAGTATTTTCCCCCAAGTACTTGACGTGTGAGGATATAGTACATTGGATTGAAATCTGCTATGACAGTGGTCTGGCGGAGCAGAATGTAATGACGAAACCTCTAGATAGCAAAGACTGTTGCCAGAGCCAGTTTTTCAACATGTGAGTATCGAGTTTCAGAGTCAAGAAGACTCTTGCTAAGATAGTATACCACATGTTCTATGCCATTAGTATCTTCTTGGACTAACACCATACCAATGGTGGAAATCGAAGCTGCGAGATAAATAATGTAATCCCGTGTGCAGTTGGGGGTTTGAATCATAGGATCTTTAGTTAAGGCTGCCTTTAGATGATTAAAGGAGCGTTGGGCTTCGTCGTCCCACAAGAAGGGGGTGTTCTTCTTTAGAAGCCTCATATAGCCTTTTGATATCTCAACGAAATTGCAAATAAAACGGCATAGAAAGTTTGCGTGCCCTTGCAAACTTTGAAGTTCTGGTATGTTCGTGGGGGAACGCAGGGCTAGAATAGCTTCTACCTTCATGGGGTCCAATCGTACGCCATTTTTGGAGATTATGAATCCTAAAAATTTTCCGGCTTCAATGCAAAAGACGCATTTGTGCGGATTCAAACGAATATTGTAGCGACGACACCTTGCAAAAACGACGCCTAAGTGATCAGGATGATCTTCCTTGGTCTGAGAATGAGCGGGAAGGTCATCAAGATACAGCTCTGCAATAGGTTTGATTTCGTGAAATGCGTACGACATCACCCGTTGGAAAGTAGCCCGGGTATTTTTCAGGCCGAAAGGCAGCTTTCGATATGCAAAGATTCCGCATGGGTAGATAAAGGCTATTTTATGCTTGTCCGCTGGGAGTATCTTGATTTGATTATAGCCGAAAAAGCATCCATAAATGAAAAGATGACACTCCCGGCGTAGTTATCGATGATCTAGTCAATGAAAAGAGTTGGGTAGTTGTCCTTTGGACAAGCTTTGTTCAAGCCACGGTAATCGACACAGACTCTAATCGTTCCCTATTTCCTGGCTATGGGAATGATATTAAATACCCATTCTATCAATGGGACAGGATAGATAAAACCAGCACGCAAAATTTTTTCAACTTCTGCTTTGATAGCGGCTGCCTTACGGGGGTGGACGGGTCGGAGTTTCTGCTGAACAGGTCGGGTGCCAGGAAAGGTTGGAATCTCATGGACCATGATAGATGGATCTATTCCTGGCATTTCTTCATAACTCCAGGCAAAAAAATCGCAGACATTTTTAAAGTAGGAAGTTTAGAACTCCATTTCGATGGGAGTGCATGTTTTTCCATTATGAATGTTTTCCATGACACCAGGCTTCACTGAAATGTCAATGGCAGTGGTTTCCATAAGGTTGGCCAAGTTTCCTTTGAAAAATAATTCATCGAGCGAAGTGGGAAACTTGATTTGAAACATTCCAAGTGAAGTGTTGGATTTTTTATCGGCTCAATCGTCTAAATGGTGGTAAAAGAAGATCGATGATGGAAATTTCCCCATGGTGGTTCATCACCACACATAACCTCCATAATTGATTCGTCACTGGGAAAAATCAATGTGAGAGGATCGATAAGTGGTGGAGATGAATGGGTCCCTGACGAGAGCTGTGCCACTGTGTGATGGGTAGAAGAATCGACCCAATCGGTGGCTAACTGGATCACTTCATACGCTGCAAGGTTCCCATTTAACAGCATGGAGTTGTCGTAGTTTTCAATCTCAGTGGGACTCGGTATCACCCAAGAATCATTGAAAGGGGTGATATTCGATGATATCATGTTGACTGGCTGAATGGGGGACCCCAGCTCTAGGAAAACTCCAATAAGGGGAGAATCCTTCATAAGACCAACGCAAACGTCTTGGAAACGGTACCTAGGTTGATCCATTAATGGGACGGTGTTGGCAGAGTTCGGATGAGAGTCTAGGATACAGTAATCTAACTGATCTATGGTGACAATTTTCCCTTCATGAGGAAATTGCATGATTCGAAAGACAGTAGATGCTATGGCGGTCATGGCATAAAACCAGTTCCGACCGAGTAGAAGATTGTAATCTAATGGTGCATCCACAAGTTCGATGTGTACAGATATTGTTTTGCCCCCCAGTTCAACACCAATCGCAGGTATGAGTCCATAAGGTTGAAAACCATGTTCGTCAAATGCTCTGAGAGTAGTGGGAGACATCGTGACTTCGGGTGAGCCTAAGGCTCTCCAACAATTCAAAGACATAATCGATGTGGAGGCACCTTCATCTAGGATAGTGTGATGGATGTTATTTCCACAGATTTTTGTATGAACCTTGAAGGATAACTGGTGGGAAAGCTGAGGTTTGACATACTCCAAATTAAACATGATGGTATTTGAAGTATCCGGGTCCACTGCCCCCAGTGCTGAAAGTAAGGTTCTGCGCCGTGTAGGGCAGTGTTGGAGAACCTCGAGAGTCGACATGGCGCATGGTGCTTGAGCTAAATCCTCAACAATGTTGAAATTTTAGGCAGCTCGCGCGTTGGGATTAAATGTCGCCTTTCGTATGGTTCCCTTGGGTGGCCGTAGCACTGTGTCTGTAAGCAGTCTCTTGATGTGGAGATGGTCGTTAGGGGGAGGGTTGGGAGCGGGATATTCAACACGAGACTTGCCTTTGGTTGTCTCTGACTGTTTGTTTGAGCTTGGGGGGTTTTCGTACGTCTTTGAACAAGTGGTTATGTGAATCTCTTCATTACTCGTCATCAGGATTTCGCAGTTTGCGGATGTCTCTCTGCGAGGTGGGTTGTTCGGGTTTCCCGCTTGTGGGGATTCTTTGGCAACCATCTGTTGTTGCTGTTGAGGGAAAGGATCGGTTAACACTGCCGGACGAGAGGATCCTTTAACGAATTTGTTGACTTCATCCTTGTAGCGACAGTCATGCGTATAGTGATCATCTTGACAAATGAGGCAAGGAAACTTAGCCTTCTGATGTGGTTTCGAGTCGTTATGGGTGGGTTGTGGATTGGGATTCTTCTGCTGGTTAGAAGTCTTCTTGGATTTTCCACGATTGTTCTTCTTCTTTCCTCCAGATGGTTGTGACGTAGATTGAACTGTGTTCACTTCGGAGGAGACAGCAAGAGAGATAGAAGCTTTTGGAGCAGCCTAGGGTGGAGTGGGGAAGGCAGGAGTTTGCTGCCCTATCAATTTGATGGTAGGCTAGGCCTTGACTGAACAGACAATATCGTCGATAGGGGGTTCAGTGGAAGGCTTAGTTGGATCAGTAGTGATGCGGGTGGCGTGGGGAAGAAGTTAATGTAAAGTGCCGAATTGGGTATATACCAAATCCATGTACTGGGCAGTCGAGATGGCTTGTTCTTCCGTGACCGGCTCGCGCATAGCAATGTCCTTGGCTATGGGAGGCAGGAATGACTTTGTGAACCAATCAGCGAGTAGCTGATCCGAGATGGGTACCTTGATTAGCCTACGGTGTTGACGCCACTCATGGATGTGGTCCGAGATATGCGTAGAAGTGGTTTGACGCAACGAGGTTAACAGTTCTGTTCTAGTCTCATACTGGATGAGGAGCTAGAAATGGGTCAGAAACTGCATAGCCAAGGTGTTAAAATCATGAAAGGAGTGTTGTGGTAGCTCGATGTACCATTTTGTTTCCGTTCCGATAAGCGTGCACTGGAAGAGCAGTAGCCGAATGGAGTCATCCATCAATGAGTTGGATGAACACCAAAGATGGAAGGTCATCACATGGTTCTTGGGGTCTTCCCCGGGCTTGGCATCGAACTTGGGAATGTCCGATGGAAGTTTGGCTGGGATAGGTGGCCAGTGAGGTTCATGCCATATAGGATCATTGATGAGCCTTGAAAAATCAGGTAAATCTAGCCTGGCCAAGAAAGGAAGTTGACGGTTGGGCTGCGGGTATGAGTAGTAACCGTATGGTGCAGGGATGCCCGAGGGACCCTGCACAACATATTGCTGCGTGTTGTACCCATACATGTTTCCCGTAGGGTACTGCTGGAAGTTCTGGGGGTAATAGGCCATTTGGTTAACCGGTTGTGTGTTGGAAGTCATTACTTGATTGGGAATCACAGTAGTAACCGGTTGTTGGATGTTTTATTGAGTGGGGATGGTGGGTATTGTACCCTTCGGTTGCTGTGTCCCAGGAATGGTTGCTGCTCCTTGTTGGGGAATGGTTCCCTGGGGTTCTTGGATCCCAGGAATGTCACCACTACTTTGAGTAGGTGGATGATTTCCCGTACCAGGGTTAGGGGGTGGGTGCAAGAATGGTGTCCATGGAATATGGGTTCCACCCTGATGAAGAGGTTGAAGGGATGGGTTCCATGGAGTTGTTGCAGCCGAAGGGTAGGGGAAGCCAGAATTCAAGTTGGGGGGAATTTGAGGTTGCCCCCTAACTAGGTTCCAGTTTCCAAATAATGAGTACCCCCCGCTCTGTGGGATTTGAGATCCCCAAGAAGGAAGCATGCCTGATGAGGGATGTTGAAGATGAGGTCCAATTGGAAAACCGGTATAAGGTTGTCTGCTACCGGGTGTGTTGTATATACTGAACTAAGTAGATGTTGCTGGTTGGGAGGGTTGTTGGATGGTGTCAGTCGGTTTCCCTCCAGTACGTGGGTTGGATGGTCCTATGGGAGGAGGTTGGTGACTAGGAGTGGGGTTCCCAACAAAGGGTTGTCCTCCTGTAAGCTGGGTTGATGGCCCTATGGGAGGAGGTTGGTGACTAGGAGCGGGGTTACCAACAAAGGGTTGTCCTCCTGTAGGCTGGGTTAATGGCCCGCCAGGAGGGGGTTGGTTGTTGGGATTAGTGGTCGCAACAGTCAGTTGTCCACCTCTTGAAATGGTGTAGATAGTGGCCGAAGGTGAACCTCCAGGCAATATAGATGATCCAACGGTATGACTTGATATTCTTCCAACACTAGAAAAGTGTGACAGTGTCGATTGGCCAATGGCGCCAAAGGTGCCGATTTGTGGAGGGTGTCTTCCATACGTTACAAGCGGGGATGGAGAAAATACTGGGTTATCCCTCATAGAGTGTGCGCCAAACATACGTGATGGCAATAAATGTGGGGAATTTAACCGAGGGGTGTCGGGGGTTTCCTCCATAGCATCTTCAACAATAGGAGGACCATCGAGGACTGGGTCTGGGTTTGTATCCAGGAAATGGTTTTCTGGGTCCAGAGGGAACTAGCTATAGTGACATCCGAAGGTCCGGACCGTCTGGATAGGAGTGATGAAACTCTATGCTAGACAGAACGTTGGGAGACTGATAGTCGGGAGGACGGGTAGCAGGGGGATATCTAGAAGTCGTCGAGAGCATTTGCTCTGTATCATGTTTAAACTGTGCCAACGCTAATGGGGAGTTAGCTATACTAACCATACTAGATTGGATCAAGGCCATGATCTCGTGTCCCGAAAGAAGGTTCGAGAGGGATACCGTATGAGGTATGTTGCTGGAAGAACCAGTTTCCTGTGGATGAACACTAGATGGCGCAGTGATAGCAAGCGAAGGTTCCTCCTGGGAAGTGAGAAAGCCATAGTCAGGTTCAAAAGGTGTATCATGAAGTTGGATTTCTTTGATAACTTCGATGTATCCACCTGGGACTGTAATCAATTCGGATATATCTTGGTCGGATCCTTCGGTGGTGCCAACAGATCCTTCCTTAACATCGTAGAAAGTCTATGGCATAAGGGTAGTGCTGACATCGGGGAGGATGATGGCCTCCGGTTTAGTATCTTGGGCAGTGCTATTTTCAGCCGCTGCAATGTTATCCACTGTGAAAGGTAGATCTGGAATAACAGTGGGTGAAGTTACAGTCGGAATCTCAAGTGTGTGACTGGTTGCAGAAACTGCAAAGGGTTCTGAGATCGTACTGTCAGTAACAATTACAGGTGGAACTAAAGATGTAGTGCAGATCGACGATGGAACGTTCCCTCGGCCAGCACTGCAGCCGGGAGGGGCGAGAATATGTGATGTAGGTAGACCAGAGGTCTGTGGTGGTGGTGGTGGGATTCGTCCCTGTATTCTTCGTGATCTCCGTGGTTCGGACATGCTGATAGGAATACAAAATCTAGGGGCAGTCTCGTAAAAAAGAACTCAAAAACCCTAATGCAACCGAGTGTGCAAAAGGGGAGCTAGAAAAAGCAAGGCTCTCAGGACAAAAAAACAATCTCTAAAAACTATACTGAGACCGGTGTCATAGTAAGCAATCTGAGAATAAAAATGGCCAGAATGCCAACAAGCAATCACTAAAAGAAAAAATGACCCTCTATGAAGATGAGATAACAAGCAAAACCTCCTAACTAAGAGTTGGAGACCTCAACAAGTTGTATCCTTCACAAGGTGATGAAATCCAAGTCGAACAATACAACGTGAGAGACCAATAAGAGAAGGATATCCCTCTACCGAAAGGGATCCTGGGTAAAAGAGCCCTAGTAGAAAAGTCACTAAGCTACCTCGTTCATGACACATTGGAAAAGGTTTTCGGTGCTTCTGCCTTATCACCCTTGTATTATCTGTGGTTAATGTTGGTTTAGTTAGGGAGATTAATCTTAGTGGTTGTATTACTCAATTGGGTAAATGGACGTGAAACTTGGTGATGTTGTGACGACCCAAACCATGCAAGTGAGAATGAATCGAAAAAAGCCTTGTATTCGATGAAAACTAGCTATGGGAAAGAGAGAGTTCTTCGATCATAAATGCATGAAACTTTTTCAAAGAACCATTTAAGAACAAAACATTTTTATCGTTTTGTGTTTCTATGTAAGCCAAACTGAAATAAACACTCTTTCAAATTTCACTGATCTACAACTATAATGCTTCGAAATGAGAATTTATGTGGCAAATTGAATGGTTCACTTCCTAATGCGCAATAATACAGCTAGATCGTTTCAACACAAATGTTCTCCAATGACAATTTCCAATATATATTTTAATGATGACAATGGAAAAGATGATATTTATAAGAACAATGTGATTATGAAAAATACACAATCCAGTGAAAGAGGACAATAGTAACAATTTGGTTATGATGGGTGGATCAAGCCAATGCAATCAAAGTGAAGGGGTGACCAAGTGTACAAATAGTGCCACTAACTCAAAAATAATCAAGCTCACACCAAGAAACAAACAAACCACAAATAACTGTGCAAAGGATAAGATGCTAATGAGCAACAGGAAACACCAATCTGAGGCAGAGAAAATCAAAAAATGACTTATAAGAACCAAACAGGAAAGAAAAAATTAAAAAATGCAGACACTACCGCGTGTTATCTACCAGTTGTTACGTGGTACCGGTACACTACCACGCTCTAAGGAGTGTTAGGTGCGTGGTACTACCACTTTGGAAGGATATATAAGGGCGTGGTACTGTACCTGAGGGTGGAAAAAAGTGCAACTTTTGAAAAAAAATTGAATTTTTCAGGGGTGTTGTAGACCTAGAGGACTCACTGATCACAGAGGGAAGAAAGATGAAGAGAGAAGGGGTGAATAGAGGTCAAAGAGACCAAAATTCAGTACTGGTTTGTTAAGAAAGAAAAACCACAATAAAAAATGACTGAAAGTGAAATAAATCAATCAAATGGGGTTCAAACCAGCGGAGTCGCCAGTTTTTGTTGTAGATATTTCTCCCTACGGATAGGTAGAAACTATCCTAGGTTAAAGTAGACTTGACTGACTTCAAACTAAGACAAAAAGATAACAAATGCTACCTTGAATTCATAGATTCAAACAAATGCTTCAAGATTATGCTACTGAAAGAAATGGAAGAGGTTTAAACTAAACTTTGATTTAATCACTCGTCCTAGTTATTGCTCCAATCCTCAAGTTCTCGCGAATGAACCTGTTAGAATGAATCAAAGTACAATCACATACAATCTTTCTAGCAACTTGAAATATATGTTAGAATCTAAATCTATCATAGAAACAAATCATGTAATTGAAACAACATCAACACACACAATTTGGGAAACAAGACAAGTTATATTTGTATTACAAACTTGAAGTTACTTACAATGGTTGCTTGATGTCCAAGACAACTCCCAACTCCAAGTGCTTTCTCCTCTAGCTATCTCCACAAATATCTAAGACCATAGGTTTGATATCTCAAAGAGTCCTCCCCTTTTCTCATGGAAGGCCTTTCTCTTATAGTGTGTAGGAGGGTTAACCAACAAGAGAGAAGAATGGATCTTGGGAGTGTTTAGTGGATCAGATCCACTAATCTGAGAAGGTGAGTTAGGATCGAATCAGAGATGTCAATCCTCAAAAATCTCTCGAAGATCAAGATCCCACAAGTCGTGGCAAAAGGGCTAAAAAAGGACTACCGCACCCTTGAAGCTAAGCATAACGCGGTAGTACCGCGCATAAGGGAAATAGCATAGCGCAGTAGTGGGGACTACCACGCATCAATAGGAATGTGGCACGCGCTAGTGTTGGTAGATGAGGTCTCAGTTGGATTTCTTGCTGACATGACAGGTTTGTCTTTATGGGTCATTCATTACTTTTCCCTTCTGGGTGTTTTCAGCAGCAAGGGAAGTGTCATCAGATGTTTTTATTGTGAAGATGCGACACTGTGAAATATGGAGGTATAACATTTTCGGAAAGAAAAGTACACCTAACTATGAGAAAGTAAACTACCTACGTTTGCGGAAAGAAAAGTACACCTAACTATGAGAAAGTAAACTATCTACGCTTGCGGAAAGAAACATACACCTAACTATGAGAAAGTAAACTATCTATGTTTGTGGAAAGAAAAGTACACTTAACTATGAGAAAGTAAACTATCTACTTTTACGGAAAGAAAAGTACACTTAAGGGAAATAAATTAAACTTTGCATAAAGTAAACACACTTGTGTGAAAGAATGAACAACAAGGCTTTGGGGCACCCCACTATAGTGGATGCGCAGGTTCTTACCTCTCGTCTTACCATTCTCCCCTCCCCCTTGTTGTGTAATGTAAAAGCAGCCTATCTACCTAGAATTCAACCCCTTTAGCATGTCCTCGGCAACGGCGCCAAAATGTTGGTAAATTATGTGTTAATTAATTTCCAATATTAAATTGTCAACACGGGGCTCGTAAGCTTCGACGTACAAGCATTGTATGTGCAGGGTCAAAGGTTAACCTAATCTAGTCTAACCTAGCCTAATGCTGACAAACACATAAGGAAAATGAACTATGAACTACGAACTATTCCTATCTCAAATTGCAAGTTGCGCTAATCTACAAACTAATTACTAATTACATTTTAATAAACTAATTTTATAAATCCAATTACAAACTAATTTAAAAGCACCTACATTCGTCAACATCTAAGTTTCTAAAACTTAAAAACTAAAGCACTACTAATTTACCAAATGAAGAACCTACTTTATTAATCCAAGCATCAATAATGAACTTACAAACTAAATAAACCAAACTAATTAATTAAAAATAAATTACAACTAAACTAATATAAATTAACTAAATTAAATTACAAGTTTATGTAAATTTCAAATTAAAGAAATTACAATATAAAGAAACAAACTAAATTACAAACTACAAATTAAATTACAAGCTACAAGTTAAATTGCAAACTAAATTATGAACTACAAATCTCAAACTAAATTACAACTGTATTAGAAATGCCACAAACCAAATTGCAAACCGAATTCCAAATTCTATTTAAACACTCCATGAATGATGTATTCAAGATTTATATATGTAAGGATTTACATAAATTCATTCAAAAACACAATCAGTGCATATACGTAGAGCTTGTTTGAAGTAGATATTGTACCATGTAATCAAGGATGAAAATCAATGGAACTTAATCATATGTAAAAACACTTGGTTAATGAATTGATCGAAGCACCAAATGAATCGCAAAGGATTCATGGAAGGACCGAACTCAATCCGTATAGACAGAGCATTTCTGAAATAATTTTATGCCATTCAGACCTGCATTTAGATCTGCATTAGAATTTGCATTCAGACCTGCATTCGAACTTGCATTCATGTATTCGAACCTACATTCAAACCTACGTTCAGACAATTAATTCGAACTAATATAAAAATGGAATTGCAAATAAAAGCAGGCAACGATTTGATTCAAACATTTATCAAAATAGACAAAGCTCGTTAAAATGGATCTACACTTTTGAACGGAATGAGATCTAATTTAAATATTATGAAACCTAAAACCTGCAATCTAATATAAATAAAAATAAACATGAAATTTGATATGAACTTGCACTAAACAATTAATTCAAACTATGTAAAATCTGAAAACGAAATTGTAAATGAATTAATTCAAATTGTATAAGACCTAAAAATGAAATTGCAAAGGAAGGGAAAAAAATACAATCCACGGGATGGCCAGCCCCGAGGATTAACACAACACAACTACATAAAAAATATGTACACGTTCTGGCTTCCGGAAACCAATTCCTCATTAAAAAAGAGGTTGAACGACAAAATGATCAGCTTAATTTACAAAATCAGATCTTCACTATCTGATCATTGTCATTCTCAGCCATATGCATCTCTATTTATACAGGAAAACAATGAGCTCACAGATAAAATCAAATTCCGAAGCTCTTGCTTGTTCAACAAATTATTAAATTGAGAAAACCGTCCATAACCCTAATTCTGGAAAGATCACGTCTGTTTGGGCACATTTTTCTCCCTATCTGTTAATCAATTTTGAAAACTGTCCACGGTTAGGCGTAAATGAGTCCATTGGGGAAGTGGGTTGTAAACCGTTTCTCTAGATTCTTTATGATTTTCTCAAAATGTGCTCCCAAAATATGCCTCCTGAAATGATGACAGGAATGCAATTGGCAGTACGTCTTTGCAACTGTAACTAGTTCAGAATTGGTGTTGGCTTGTTAAATTGATTGTTGGTTGGTGTGTTAGATTCAAACTATGGCTAGGTTGATGATCAGTGGATTGTGTTCTATCTGTTTGCATCACTATCCGTTGAATGCCTCCTTCCTTCACGTGAACCTGCATAAAAACAATATGTTATATGTTGAACATTCACGGGATTAATATTTTATCTTGCATATAATTAAAATCCGGAAGAATGATCTATTATCCATGTGAACTCTATAATTTATGAAACCCTTCATATATGTATCTATTTCATTGTGACTTGCAAATAATCCAAAAACAAATTATTAAATGATAGTGGAATGTTGATGCCATAGTCAACGTAAATACTCCATTCGTTAATGTTTTAACTTAAGTGTCATAACTTATTAATATGATATATGAGTGGTTTTCTCATTAAATAATTACCATGCTTTAAAGTGCCAATATTTAAATAATAATTTGGTTTATACATATTTTAAATTTAAAACATTTTTATAAAAAGGTAAAATAATAATTAGTTTAATATATTACCTTTTCCAACTTATTTATTTATTTAAACTTAAAACAATGAAAACTAGTGAACCAAAGATTATTCTCAAGTCATGATTTTAACTTGCATATGCAGGTATTATAGGACCAATAGGAGACAAAGGTAAATTTGTTCATCATGGAATAGCCATCGAATAAATAAGAAACATGCTCCAAAACATAATCAAACCAAGTGTGGAACTCGGTACCAGATGAAGGCTCGGATGAAGGGTCGAAATACTTATCATTTTCACAATATTGCATTTAATACATCAAAATAATAAATTAGTATTATTTTACGTTTAATGGTTTAAATTGATAAAAATAAAGTAAATGATAGCTTCATTAAACATAGATGTACTAAATTATGGGTGCATGAGCTAAAAAAGTATTGAAAATGAAGTCATGAAAATGGACAATTTTCCGAGCCCAACATAGCATAAACTATCAAACTATTCCTCCCCCACACATTCCCATCTATGATGAGGTTCTCTCTTGAGCCTTTTCAATTTGAATAAAATCCTAAGAAGCAATCATGGGAGAGGGTCCATATTGATTAGTTCATGAAATTTTTTCCATGCTCTCATCTTCATGCTATGTTTATTTGATGTAGAAAAAATATCAAACTATTCCCAAGACATCCCTAGCATAAACTCTTTTTCATTTGAAAAAAATACAAATAAATGGTTTAATAAACCTCCATCTTTTACACATTGTACACCATAGCAAAACCTATAGCATAAACTATCAAACTATTCCTCCCCCAAACATTCCCATCTATGATGAGGTTTTCCCTTGAGCCTCTTCAATTTGAATAAAATCCTAAGAAGCAATCATGGGAGAGGGTCCATATTGATTAGTTCATGAAATTTTTTCCATGCTCTCATTTTCATAGTATGTTTATCATAATGTTTCTTTAATATCGTGCATTTGAGCTTGACTATTTGCCTCTACCTCATTCAATTCTCCTTCCTTGGGGGAATTTTCAACCTCCTCATTGTGTAATTAGTAAACTTATTCTCTTTACCTTATTTGATGTAGAAAAACTATCAAACTATTACCAAGGAATCTCTAGCACCTCTAGCTAGGCAAGACACTAGTTTATCCATTCTACACTTGACCAACCATCATCTAAATTGATTGGAATTGTAAGGGATAATGATGCTTATTCGGACACAAATAAACCAACCTTGTCTGTGGTTGTATTTGTTAATTCGTAAAGTAGTAAGTTATGTTGGAATGTGTCAAGTTCATTGTATAATGGAACTGATATCTTATTTGTTGTTTCTTTTGCAGGGGTAGGCCTCATAGTTTTGTTAAAGAGACTTTTGGATATGGGAAACTCACGTAAAAGAACAAAAAAATATAGAAGGAATATGCCCATTGAAAAGGTCAATGACTTAAGAGAAAAGGTCATGTTGGAAATGGAAAGAGTGAGACATGTTCATGTCATTGCCCCGGATCCTGCCACTGATCCTAACACAGTTGTTGACATGAAAACCTCTTGTTCAGAACCACAGCTAAAGCAGTCACATCCAATGGACCCAACTCAAATTCCAACATCAACACAATCTCAAACCAACAATCCATCAATGAGTCATGTGGAAGTTCCTCGCGACACAGGAATATTGGGATATGCTGCATGTGTAGAGATGGACATACAAGCAGTGCTTAATTTGCAATCTCCCCAAGAAGACCACAACCTTGTCAAGCACACTCCCATTATGGCCCAATGTGTGAACGAAGCACCACAACAAACAAGCTCTGGTATTCATGTCTCATGTCCACCTTCCCTACCTCATCTGTCCAGTGCAAGAAGAAAAACTCCTAGACATATTCATGTGGATGAAAGTGCTCTATAGGGCCTTGAAGGTAAGTAGCCAAAATGCACTATCGAATGGCAATGCAACAAAATTGTCAAAGAATATTTTGAATCCAAAAGTGATGTAGGTAAATGTCAATTATTGCTATGCTTGTTAAAGTCACATTGTTTAGCTGTTGTTAGGAGAATTTTGGGCATAAAGATGGTTAAAAGTTCAGAGGCTAGTAGTCATATTGTAAGAAATCTCCAATCTGCATTTAATGCGATTGGGAAGACGTCTCGTACAAAATATCTCTGTGCGGCTTGTCGTGTGTTAGCGGAATCAGTTGTAAGCAAGTCCACAAGGAAACGTCGCCTGCTATCACACACTTCTCACATACTTAAATTAAATAGAAAAACTATTAAAAAGTACTCTGTTATAAGAGAAAATATTGACACTCCCGGTGGAAATGATTGTTGGGATTTTCTTGGTAGGTTGCCTCATGGAGATAGGAAGCTAATTGATGTTGTTAAGGATTTAGTACAAAAGTTTTGGCATGATCATACCAGACCTTCATCAAAGCAAAGAGAAGTGCTAAAGCTGAGAAAAGGTTCTACTGAACATGAACCCCATGTTAAGCACTTCCTTGACACCACACAGACTGAACTCCATGAGAGATTCAGGAATGAGCACACACAATTGAACTTGGGCCAAAGGTCCCTTGAAAAATGCAAAGCATGGTACGTTCGTATATGCATTGATCGGAACACCTGTTGTTGTAGATACCACGTAGAATATGAATATTATTATGACACATATAAACATATATTTTGGTGATTTGCATACTAACATTGTGCAGGGCTGCAATGAATCCATACTAGCACTGAATGCATCAAGAGACATTATCCACAACATCATGTGTCCAAGGCCCGAAGGACAAAAATATTATGAAAAATCGTGTCTATATGGGACATGTTCTAGGTGCAGTGGGTTTTCTCTTTTGAACCATTGAATTCATGAAAGTGAGGAGCACAAATTTGGCAGGATGGGTGTGCAAATACATAACTTCAAGTACGTAACCTATCAATTAGAGAATGTGAGGGAAAGTAAAAATATTGCATTAGTGAAGTCACAGGTACAAATGAATATTACATATTTTTCATATTATACGTTCAATTTATGACATATACATTTTTCCAAAGGCCGTATTGTAATATTGCCCTTGTTTTCATGGTGACAGGTACGAGTATGTGACTTCTTGATGGAGTTCTAAAAGAAAACAGAGCAGTATGTTCAACATGTGCATGTAGCACGATGGAAAGATGAGCAGTATAGAAAATGCAGGGACACATTTCCTGTTGGAACCATAGTGTCAATTATGGATTTTGCATAAAATTACACCCTTTAGCCACAAAATAAAATCCAGAGTCAATACTACCATTCAGACCAAGTCAACATCATGGTACATATTATGTATAGGCATGGGAAAGAGAGCAGCGATGACATGAGGACAATACTGAAGGAGACAAACTTTTACATAAGTGATGATAGAACCCATGATTTGCATTATGTGCAACAGTGTTTTCGAATTTTCTATGATCAGTTGAAGGAGAGAGATATACAGATGGATCAACATTGGATATGGTCAGATGGTTGTGCGGGCCAATTCAAAAATGCCCAAGTATTCCAATGGATGAGTATTTTGCATAAGACTTATAATGTGCCGCATATCTGGAACTATTTTGAGACCGGGCATGGAAAATGCAAGCAAGATGGGGCCGGTGCATGCGTCAAGACTGCACTACGAAGGGAAGAGATGAGGTTTAACACAGACCCTCATATCTGAGATGCAGAATCCATAGTTCAATGGTGCTCTGCAACAATGTCAGACCGAACAATAGATCAACAAACATCATTAGTGACAGGACGTGTGGTAAGAAATTTTTGGCAAGTAGTTGACATAGACCGATCGCGTTCCTATATTTGCAGTACGGTACAAGGAACACGTGGATTTCATTCAGTTCGAATCTCAAAAAACCCCTTATTTGAAATATGGACGCGAAAACTTGCTAGCTTTTGCAGCCCTTGTAGTAGTGACGAATGGGATGAATGTGAATGCATGGACTGGGTTGATGAAATGGATCGTGTGTCACTTGAAGTAGACCAACATGCAGTTGTTGAAACAACCCAGTCAGGGATGATTTTAATACCCCCCCCAAATTTATATGTATAAAAAATGGGTGAATCCCCATGATACACAGAAAAGTGTGAAGGCTATTTTATCAATAATATAATATGTATATATAATTTTTTGGCGAATCTTTCACGGAATTATAAAATCTTGTAAATTTTGGGCGAATATTTCACAAAATTATAAAAATTTGTAAAAAAATTGGCGAATCTTTCACGGAATTAGAAAATCTTGTGAAATATTGGAGAATCATACACTTAACTATAAAAACTTGTAAAGTCTTGAAAAATTGGTTCAAGTTTAAACAATTTTGCAACCATTAAAGAAGATGCCAATGCACATTTTGAATCCCTTTACATGGAAGAAGAAGAGCCAGATCTTGAATCAACACAAATCATGTTGGAAAATATACCCCATTTGGTATCCGATGGTAAAAATGGGGAACTAATATACCCCATTTGGTCTTTGATGGAAAATATACCCCATTTGATATCCCTTGCAATTATATAGTTCTTTGGTTCTACACCTATGGTTGAGTGCAAATTTTTCTTTGCAACAAGGATACTTGGGTTCTCCCTTTTTGCATCTAGCATTGCAAAAATATTCTTGATCTTAATAGTCATAATCTTAATGTTGCCTCACAACACTTCATTTATTTGGTTAAAGTATAGCTTGTCATATGCTTGAAAAATTCCATTCATTTTACATAAAGAATACTTGGCAATGACCTGCAAGATTCATTTTCACACATTTATCCTTAGGTCTTGCCTTCTTAATGGAATTTATGTTATGCATCTTGATCTGAATTCTATAGACCCGGTACATTAGTTGCAAGCACTTACCACTGACAAGTGTTCTATTGTCCCTTTCTATTGTAAGCAAGAAAATCATGCAGAACTTCCCTTTCCAACTCTAAATCATTTTAAAGAAGTCCATGACTCTATCCCAACATAATTCATAATGAGAGTAGCTTGGTTTGTAATTATCCAATATATTCATTATTTATCTTATCAATTATTGTCTGTGTTTCTTAGTATGGTAGATTCATTAATAGGAACTTGTATAAAGAGATAATTGCAAATAATATCCAAGGGATAAGCATAGCCAAGGGGGTTAGAGGAATAAACTATTCATAGTTTATGCCATGATGCTAGTTGGGGGTGCTTCCACCATTATTGTTGGGATATTTCAAACAATCCTGAAAAAATACTTATGTGCGGCAGGAGGCAAAGTCAACAACAAGAAGAGTCAAATATATGCTTGGAAATTAAAGCCTTAGCTCTTTCACTCTATAGCCAAATTTCTAAAATTTCCATGCATTGAGGATTAGAATTTTTTTAAATACCTTGGCATGCCCCTATCACTTGGAAAACCAACTACATCAATGTGGAAAAATATTATAAGCATGATGAAAAAAATACCATTAGTGGGGCACCCACTAGCTCAATCTAGTAGGTAGAATTGTTCTCATCAAAACAATTTTCTCCTCCCTTGCATTCTATCGGTGCTCAACGATTCTAGCTTCAATCGGGGTTATGAAGAAAATTGCATGTGAAAATAGTAGGCATATTTTGAAAGGAGGGAAGACCAATGAATTAATTGGAACATGGTCAACGCTCCAATAGAGCATGGGAGATTTCACCCGTATGAGTATTCTTCACAACTTCACAAAACACTGTATTGAAATTTGGTTGATGCATCAAATATTTAACTACAATAGAAAGGAGTTCCAACTTCAGCTACATGTTCTGCACATATCCTTCACACAAATTCACCTGATCCAAGTAGCTCTGGAGAAACATAATGCTACTATCCAATCCATATCTTGTAAGATGCTAAAGATAACATAAATGGCATTAACAAACTCATTTCATTTGATTACAATGTGAACATTCAGATGTCCAGTTCAAAATTTAAATATGCAAAATAAAGACAAACATATATCGAAACCATTCTTTTAAAATGAATGAGATCTAGCATTAACATTGGGCAGATAAGACGGAAGCACCACTCCTCCACAAAGATTCTCATCACCTGCCCTCTGAACTAGAATTCACCCTATCCATAACAAAGCAGATAAGATAAGATAAGATAATTATATGAATGTCCAACAAATGACCACAAAAGTGAAATGCAGGCCAACTGCGAAGTATAAACAATTAGTAACTAATAAATTGAATGAATTGTGAGATTCATTATGGGTTATCCTTTTTGAATGCTTTCACCTTAAAGCATGAATAAAGATGGATTTTAATGTTGAATGGTGAGTTTTCAAATTTCTAACTCATTAAGTAAAGATGGATTTTAATGGTAAATGGTGAGTTCTTGACTTTGTAACTCATTAAGGGAATTGCATGAAATCAAATCAATTTGGTAATGGTCAATGGTAAGTTCTCAACTTTTTAACTAGTGAAGGGAATTGCATGAAATCAAATCAATTTGTTAATGGTGAATGGTGAATTCTCGACTTTGTAATTCATTAAGGGAATTGCATGAAATCAAATCAATTTTCCCATTAAGACGAGAAGGAGAAGAGAAGGTACATTGGGGTCATAACATCACATACTTCCACATATTATGACAAATTTGAACATATTGATGGCATAGACGTGTTTGAATTTAGTTTTCTCTCCAAGGATCCTTTAGATCTATATAATTGCAAATATGTGTCCCACATTAACTCAGGGAACATAGATTATTTTGTTCATATGCACAAATGTTTTACCATTTATTTAACACATTGTGAACAATATACATCCCTTGGTTCATGAGGCAGGTACAGTCAACACTTGATTATTAGTTGGCTAATGGCTTAAACATTCATCTCTGTATTTGGATTAGTACATTGAATTGGAAAATCAATATGGCAGTTGGGCTTGATTGGAACCCAAATATTTATAGCAAGAGAAACCTTGTGACACCCATTTTTCACTTTCACATTGCAACACCCATTAGATCATACTATTGGTGAGGTGAATTGAACCATATATAAAAAATTTCAGCTATATTGGTGAGGTGAATTGAACCATATATAAAACTTTTCAGCTATTGGCATTAGATGTGCCCATACAAATAAGAGATAATCCATGTAAAATATGAATGCATGTGACTATTAACCATTGAATATCCAACTACAAAGCTAGAATAGGACCACTGAATAATCTATTCATCCTATTAGACGCCTATAATTGGACATTAACCATAATGCATCTTAAATATAGAACTAGTGAATAAACATTTTGCACCCTTAATTAAGAGCACTAACTATGAGGTTATTGTAGTCATCCTCTTTTGAAATTCTTTCCATGACACGAGGGTTGACTACATTAGCCAACTGGGGTAAATGGAGATCTGTTCTTTAAGGTCAATACAGAGTGTTTTAATGTCTTTGCAGGTTGGGGTTGAGTGATCTAGACGAACTCTTTCCAAATTTCCTCACAGAAGCCATTTTAATATGTAGAACTTATGTCATATTTGCAAATCTTGGTCATAACCAATGGCCCTGGCCTCACACTTCGACTTAGAATAGGCAAGGTTTTGAGGGACCCGCCACTAGATATGTTGCTATGCCAAGGAGTGGGCACGATCACCAACCATAGCCGGACAAGCTGCGAGAAGACGTTGCACATAGATTTGCTTCAAGGCCCAATCCATCATTGAATCTGGTGGATTATAGAATCCACAGTATTAATTTTCTCCCATTAGGAATCTCCAGTGGTACAAGCAAAGCATCCTGAGCTGTAGAGTTTTGACTCTCTTAGTGAAGCAAATCTGAACCTCTACTATAGCTGTATTATACACTTAATGCCAGAAAAATATCCTCATCAACTCAATTTGGATGCATAGTTTGCCATCCATTGCTCAGCCCTTTCATAAATTTCAGGTGATACTTGAATGTTGGATACATGCCATAGATCTACAAATATGGGCTAAACATATCATAGATATTTTTACTGTTTGTTAGGTGAAAAGATCTCCATCCAACAGACCTGTGAAATGCCCACTCCGATTTTCAATATACTAGAAAACTCATCCATCACTCATTTCACATATATGACCCCAATTTACTCCCTACAGGTCTCTTCGGTGAATTGAAGATAGGGATCATGTGTATCCTTCATGCTATATTCATGATACAGGACAAATATTTTCACTCCAGGAGAAGCTAAAATTTGCTGAGTATGACCTCTTCCATAAAATCCTCTTTGTGATGGCAATTTAACCTCATACTAGTCACTTGAAACTGCTCATGATTTTAATGCCCTATCTGCTGGTCTCTTCTACTACAGGAAAAACCACACAAGAATGCAAGGAAATGACTGCAAGAGACAATCTCCTATAGGAAGACTGCATATAGATATTGTTAACATGGTTATTTAGACATCTCCCATCGCTGGACAGATCTTCTCCTCCTTCCCAACTGACGATGCATCTGATTGGATGAGTTAGATGAAACATTCCTTACATCTTCAATTAATTGTTGCACGGATTCTTGAGAGCCTGGCCATTGTGCCACCCTTCCCAGAGCTTCCATAAGATTGTAGAGCTCATATGCACTAACCCCAGGTTCTTGAATAACACAAGTTTTCAAACAAGATGTTAATAACTGAAGAATGCTTAGAAATGCTTTGTTTCTATTCGGTGACCCACATATCTGATAGTTCCTTCTTGCAAGCTACTCACTGTATTCACCAAATCTTCACTGCTTGGTACAATATGCTGCTAAGTTCTAACCTAGATTTGACAACGATGCCTCAATTTTGCTGCTAAAATACACAAAACTATGACCTAGATCCACAAGAATAGCCCAGCACTCAGATTTATATTTGTTTGTGTGCCCAACAAGCATTCTTACTGTTGTCACAGGTGGAGAAATGTCATTTTAACCCAAGGACTTTATTATGTTGATTGATATAACAATAGGCAAATTTAGTTGGGTGAATTGATAAGTAAAGAGAAGCTAACAAGGCAAGTTGGTAGCTGGGACAAATATGTTGTAATAAGATTAAATCATATCTGGTTTGTACTTGGGGTTGTTCCCTTAAGGGCTGCGAATCATCTCCCAAGTTTGTATATGATTTGGTGTTTGTTTCCTTGACTACTAGTTGATTGGTTCATGCCATCATGGAGATAAGATAAGATAAGATAATTTTATTAATGTCCAGCAAATGACCACAAAAGTAGTTCAATAGAACTAAAAGATATATCCAATGTGAATACAATGTGGGAGTGCAAAAGTAGCTCCTAGATATGACTGAAAGTAGGGTAAAAATAACTAAAGGAAAGTACAACCTAAATAACTTTAAATAAAGTAGGTAAACGATAGAACAACTACCAAGCCAATGACATCAAACGAGACAAAATACATTGTGTCAAATGACTTCATTGTAATAAAAAAATAATTTTACATAAGTCCAGATTTATCATATATCCAATATTTTCTTTGTGTTTAAAAGTTTAAGGGCTTTATCATGCTGATTGATATAACAGCAGGCAGATTTAGTTGGGTGAATTGACAAGTAAAGAGAAGATAACATGGTAGGTTGGTAGCTGGGACAAATATGTTGTAATAAGATTAAATCATATCTAGTTTGTAGTTGGGGTTTTTCCCTTAAGGGATGGGAATCATCCCCCAAGTGTGTATATGATTTGTTGTGTGTTTCCTTGACTACTAGTTGATTGGTTCATTCCATCATGGAGATAAGATAATTTTATTAATGTCCATCAAATGATCACAAAAGTAGGGCACTAGAACTAAAAGATATATCCAATGTGGGAGTGCAAAAGCAGCTCCTATATAATACTGAAAGTTGGGTAAAAATAACTAAAGGAAAGTACAGCCTAAATAACTTTAAATAAAGTAGGTACATTATAACGGTAGAACAACTACCAAGCCAATGACATCAAACGAGACAAAATACATTGTGTCAAATGACTTCATTGTAATAAAAAAATCATTTTAAATAAGTCCATATTTATCATATATCCAATCTTTTCTTTGTGTTTAAAAGTTTAAGGGATTTATCATGTTGATTGATATAACAGAAGGCAGATTTAGTTGGGTGAATTGACAAGTAAAAAGAAGCTAACATGGCAGGTTGGTAGCTGGGACAAATATGTTGTAATAAGACTAAATCATATCTAGTTTGTACTTGGGGTTTTTCCCTTAAGGGCTGGGAATCATCCCCCAAGTTTGTATATGATTTGGTGTTTGTTTCCTTGACTACTAGTTGATTGGTTCATGCCATCATGGACATAAGATAAGATAAGATAATTTTATTAATGTCCAGCAAATGATCACAAAAGTAGGTCAATAGAACTAAAATATATATCCAATGTGGGAGTGCAAAAGAAGCTCCTATATAATACTGAAAGTTGGATAAAAATAACTAAAGGAAAGTACAGCCTAAATAAGTGTCTGACTAAGCTAATCACTAGGTCCAACCAACACCAAAATATGTATATATGGGTGTGGTTATACAATGTAAGAATGTCTAAAACTAGAACTAGGCATCTCAGTGCAAGTAGAGAGAGAGAGAAAGAGAGAGAGGGGGAGAGAGAGAGAGAGAGATCTGAGGATAAAAGCGATGATGTCAAGGTATCCTGGGCCTTATGACAAAGGGAGAGAGGGGCAAGCGGGGCGACCGGAGCACTGACTCATTGTCGCAGACATCGGACACCATAGTGGGATCCTGTTGTACAATCCTACGGGGTCATAAGAGCGAGGGAGCCCTGTCCTCCTACCATCCAAGGTCGAAGGAAAGAGACTCCAGATAGATCTTTGGATGCTTAGCTGGGACTAGGAGGTAATCCAATGGGAAGGAGGCACCTTGCTCTGGATCCGCCTGGAGTTGATCCACCTGTCACTATGAGAATGTGTAGTCGGATGTCTAGTCTAGCCACTGTAATTGATAAATCACATCCAAAAAAGTTCATCAGGAAACAGATCCAAGAAAGCCTAAGTAGGGAAAGTTGAATTCTGAGTTGCAAAAAGGTGCCAAAAATCCCTTGGAAGCACTCACTCATGGATTTTTAACAGCAAACTACCCTTACAAATTTAGTAATTATTGATTTTATCATTCCTTATCAATTACAAGCCTTGTTGAGGATCAATATAATAAAGACCATTTTGCTTACCTAAAGATAGAAGCCAATGTTCTTGAAAAATGCTCTCCTCCAAACTCATTCAACCATAGGGAAGGAATTGAAGGTTGAGAAATGCATCTGGCACTCCCTTCGAAAGGGTCTTTCAAATAGAAAAGAACAAGTTAATTTTGAAGAGAAAGGAAACAAATATGACAAAACATTAAAATTGAACAGTAAACAGCACTGTGATCAGACCTGTTTGTTTGTCTGTAATTGTGCATAGCTAGCCCTTAGGAGATTTCGCCACTTATCCTAACAATTATAGACAGTACTATAAGCAAGGTATATACTATGAAGTAATCATATGACCATCAACTGTTTTGCTGAATAAAATGCATAAGAAAACAGATAATGGAAAGATATCTATCAGATTACCAAGTTCTTTATAATTCACCTTAAGGTCAACCGAAGTACGATACCCAGACGATGAAAATGAAAGCTTCTTAATGTCAAACCACCTTCCAACACCAAAATGAGAAACACCATCCATCAATTTAACCACTTCATGAAGCATCCAAGAGCGGTGATGTTTCCTGTGAATCCCTGTTTTTGCTGTTCGAATTGTTTTGAGATAATCATATGAGATATCATCCACTAATTTGGAATTTGAGGGCTCCAAAACACAGATCATATCCGGTGGAACTAAAACTAATGCCTACTCTTTAATTTCTTTATTGTCATGCACCTGCAGTTTTAAACACAACACTTTAAACAAAAAATATTGGCATAAAATCATGACACTCAATTCAACACATCCTGAACATTGTATAGATAGGAATAGATGTCAATAAAAAATATAAGCTACGACTAATACAACATTAAAGTCCAACCACAACTTGTTCAATTCCATCTTTAAGACTGTCAAATGGTATAATTACTTACAACATTCTGACTTGATCCAAAGGGAACAATTTGTTTCATATTTGTAATATCATCACCATAATGTCCTCCTTGTAAACATTGGGCTTGCTTTACAACATTGGAATCTCTTCCACTTGATTTGTTTTTCTGTAAATCCTAATTCCAATCCACATCATGAACATTGCAAAGATCATAATAGATCTCAATAGCAAATATAAGCTTCCATGAATACAACATTAAAGTGTAACCACAACACTTTCAATTCCATCTTCAAGAATGTCAAATTGTATGATCCCTTACAACCTTCTGACTTGATCCAAAGGGAACAATCGGTTTCATATCTGTAGAATCACCATTATACTGTGCTGGTTGTACACGAAGCTCTTTCCTATCAAGGTTGGTAGCTCTTCCATTGGATTTTTTTTTCTGTAAAACATATGAAATCATTAAAAAAAGCCTAATTTCAATTCAACTACCCAGGTTCTTCCCAGTTTATTATTGTCTGATATTCCAAATACAAATGAAAGACATCAAGCAAGTGCTCACACGGCCAATGAACTACAGATTATCTAAGTGCTCGAGCATGATAGTACTCACATCAGCGCCCATGTATTGAAGAAACTAGTAAAATGGAATCAATTAACTGTCAAATGTTGAGTATATGTGTAAAATTTATGTTCAGGGTTTTAAATTGTTCAAATGCTAAGTGCGTTAGCAGGTGGATGAAGAGGTTGTTCAATTGGCAAATGCAAATGGACTAAGGCCTAGCCAAAGTAGATTATTTTCAAACACTTGCAATTTTAGTTCTTATACGAAATTGACTTGAGTGGAATACTGCCAATCTGGAGATTTTGTAGGGTAATCTACGAGAAGAGTCTTCAAGATCACTTCACCAAAACTACCACTAAAATGTATGTGTTGTTCTAAAAACAGAGTATGAATTTTTCAAAGATTGCAGCTTATTCTTTTGTCTTCATACGAAAAATAGTGATGATTCTATGAAAGGCCCTCTCAAAGAGGACCAAGGAAGCCTTCAAGGATGTTTACAGCTGGAAGTTCATGAATTGTCTAGATGTTTGGGTTAAATTTATTTGTACTTGCAAAGGGACAGATGATTTGCAACCATTGGCATATCCATTAGTTCAAACCATTAATGGAGATGCTCGATTGGTGCCTACTGCTCGATATTTTCCTTTGAGGGTGGATTTTGCAAAAATGTTGAGTATACTTGCATCTGCGACTATGACATGAATTCTTGTGGTTTCACTTCTTTTGGATATGACAGAGTTCAAAGAATTAAGCAGGTCACCCATGGAGGAATTGGAAAACATAACTCTTTTGGAAACAGGTGGCAATCGAAGAATTTATGAAAGATGGTTATTTCTACAAGTGACAATTTTAAGGATCAGATTTTCAAGCAGAAGATTGATCTGGTAATCCCAGATTATCCTCTTTTGATGGATACTCTAATTGTTCTTTGCTAAGGGCTTCTTTGATTTCTATATGATACTTGGAAAAATGTACTAAATCTTCATGTTTTTTCTATTTTTCCAATTTTTTGTCCATCTGTGTTCTAAGGAAAGTTTCATTACTTTGTATACTATGGAAATGGGGTTTATCAACCTTCTTAATACAACCAAAATTTCCCAAACCCTGATGTCCATAATTTTCAAATTAGTATCCTTCACACAAATTTTCCTTTGAAATGTAATATGGAGAAAAAATAATAATAATAAGGCTGTACTAGTGATTTGATTATTCTATAGTTCAAATAAACCCTTATCAAATTTCTGGTGTATGCTCTTCCAGGCAAGAATAAGCCCTTCATTTTCTTGGAAATCTTCATGTGCATCTTTTTCCATACATTTACATGTATCATTGTGGTCAATAGAGGAAGAAAAATACAAGCCATCATTGTCAAAATCATTACTACATACCATATTTCTCAAAGCCTCAAAAGGTGGTGGACTCTCTTGGTTATTTTCTGGGATAGAGGCTTCTTCTTGATAATTTTGGACAACAACTTGTTTATTAGAATCCTGATTTTGACCTTTTGGAATAGGAGGTAGTACTGTATATTCTTGTACATCCTCATAATTATTATCTTGGGATACATGCATTTCAAACTCTTCAGTAGAAAAGACATTTTCATCTTCACTATTGTAGCAATTCTGTCCTTCAAGTTGCATTTCAAGCAAAAGAATCTTAAAAGATAATAGATGTATCCAGTGTCATAAATATCAGTAGTGTTAATGGGGGCGATGGAACTTAACGTTCATTGATAAGAAATAAAATATGTTGAGCTTTGGTGAATGAATCTAGTAGTCTAATTTTATTTCTGGAACCTTATGGCATGTTTCAAATACGTTTATGATTTGAAAATGAGTACATATATAGAACATTTCAATAATAAATACCATAAATTGTTTATATCGATGTTCATAACTCAAGACAAACTCAAAGAAATGTGCAAGAATTATCACAAAGATTCAAAATGATAATACATATTTAAAACTGAATATCAATGCTTAATGGCTCATGCAAGACCTGTAATTAAAAAAAGTAGAGTGTATAACAATCTTCTTTTGATGCTGAAAATAAGAAAAAATGATGCATTAATATACAAAGAGAAAGGAGCTATGGAAAAACATAAGAAGAGTCCAAAACAAAGCACAAGTTATGCAAATAGAGTGATGAATCTTTTAGGTGGGCCTCGTGGTATTTTGTAAATTAAATTACCCCATAGGGATACAAGAATCTCTCAACCTTCTAATGCAAAAATTACCACCAACCCTTCCAATACCTCTCAATGTTGTTTTAATCCTCTCACATGAAAAATCTCTCCATAATTTTGTGTAATTTATTTCTTAAATTAAAATAGAAAAAGAGGTGATTTGGGGTAGCTCAGCACCTCAAGTAATTGGGGTCCCACCTTTCTTATAGAATAAGAGAGTTTATTTCTATTTATACTCCAACCATTCCAGCTATGGTAATAGTCTTCCAACTGCTACAGCTTTTGAAAAAATTGTGATATCTTTTGATATGATAGTGCACCTCAATTCATTATTAACCCATGTTTATAGCCTCATCCAAATGCCACTTGCCCAATTTCTGTAGGCTTGTAGGTACTCTTTTGATAATGAGGAAGAAGAGTTTCTTAGCTGCAAGACAAAATTATGTGCTAATAGACACAACCAACTGATAGAGGTAATATTATTACCATTGGACAATGGTCAACAAGTATCTATCTACTTTTCTCTTGAATCATCTTTGAATCTAGACAACAGTAGACATCTAAATTATTCCCAAGGATAAACTTGTTATAGCACATAATTAACAATGTATTTGGGAATGCTTATATATAGTTGATGTCTACTTTGTCTCCCTCACTTCATTGACTCTAATACTCATCATCAAATAGTTTGTGACATAAAAAAATATCAACTTGCTCCTACTCTTACTAGATGATGTAACCATGAATGTGAAAATTTGTAGTTAAAGCCCAGAGCAATTACTCTCTAATATTTTTGCTCCCTTTTATCAAAATTCCCAAAAACTTTATCTCCATTTTATCTCCATTGATAGGGGTGCTCACAGGAATGCATCTGTGATGGTTATTTGATATGTGGCCTTCTTGTCTTTCAAAAGAATAGCCAAGACCAACTTTGTCTAAAAATTTTACAGATACAAAACCATTGCAACATCAATTCCCATTGTACATTACATAGTATAAAATTTCCTTATGAACATTCAACGGGATTCCTTTCTTGTGCATAGGGATATTTGATGTTTGCACTTTCATATTTTAGGCATCTCCAATAGTACAAATATTGAGTAAACATTAGAACAGATTTGGAATTTAAATGGATAATGCTTGGGGACTCCCTTCTAAAGGTAATATGAAATAATGCTTAAGCCTATAGACTTCCATCATTAGGAAAATGGAAAATTTTCAGTGAGTGGCTATTGCCCTCAGATACTTGAAAAATGAACAAAAATTCTCCAAATAAATGGAAGTGAATATCTATGTGATCAGACCAGTGATTAGTTAGCATTTGAACAACTTGTGGCTTTTTATTAAGTGCTCTGCCTCCATTTGCTTAGCTCTTTCTTGTTGTGTATCCACAGTGTTTGAAGTAATTTAAAATCTTGGCAAATAAGAAAATTGATTTTTTTATATTCTGGGAAACATATGTAGTCCAAAGATAAATTATACCCAGACATAACCCATCACCCATCCATTTGAGGAATGCTTACGAGTCAAAATCAACTTTAGGTTTAGTACAGTGAAATCTCTTGGAAGAACCCTTGGAATTCCAATAAAAATCTAGAAAATATGTGTTGTTGTCCAAGAGTAAACTCCACCATGATTTGAAGAATATAACAACGAGAGTATTCTTAGCTATTCCACGGTGATGCTAGTATTTATGCAAATGAATAATGCAAGAGTGAATAAAAAAGAAGTAATACATAGATTTTCTTAAAAAATTACAAATATTTTATTTTCCTGTCAAAAAAGAATTAAAAGCTTTTTATGTTTCTTAAAAAAAGAGAAGTAAATCTAGTCGACATGAGCCCATTAACATTTTCTCTTAAAAATTAAAGCCACACAATAAAACAGAAACAATGAGTGGATGGAGGAGTTTAGGGAAAGAGCTAACCAATTGGAGGTTTTCTTTGCTACAGATTGCCAACAAAATTAGAGGCTTTATTTGTTGCCGACAAATTATCATATAATCATGAATTAAACCAAATCTTGAGATATCCCCATGGAATATTGGAAATGGTTGATATGGTTGTAAAATGAAGAATAATACCTTGAGAAATGGAATGCTGAGACAACTTCTAAATTGCAAATGCATAAACAAGGAGAGCAGGTTGCCTGGGGCTACAATTCGAATTCCACCACTTCATGAACATGAACATGCACAATTTTGGTAGGTCTCCTGCATTTGATAATAATATAACCAAGAATATGCAAAATCAGTAAGAATATTAGGTTCTAGCACCGTATATATGGATGGATCATCCCTGTAACTCCTATTCTAGAAAATCCGGGCGATATGGTCCAAAATAAATTCCCATTCCATGATTTTTGGGCGAATGGGAGATCCAAGCTTGATTCAAAGTAGTTACCAACTGATCACGGCCTCGGCCCTCCATTACCCAAATAATAAAATGCTGGTTGGGTGAACTAATTGTTGACAACCTCCATTACCCTAAATGGTGGGTGAACTAACTGTTGGCGGCCTCCATTACCCTAAATGGTGGGCAAACCAACTCTTCGAGGCCTCCATTACCCGAAATTTTGGGAAAATTCACCATTTCGCGATTATTTTACTTGGCTACATTAATTTTTCCTCTTTCGCGACCTTGGCTATTCGATTTCCTTTGACTATGGGTTAAATAAATATGGGGATAATATGTTAAATTTAAAAAAACTCATTTCATATTAAAAATTCGCCCAGAGTTTTTTGGTGACCCCTATAATTTCTCCCATGGGCTATGATTCGCCCCTAAAATTTTCCCTGAACCCAGTTAGAGGAGGTTCAATCAGCGATTTTGATATACTACAACCATATCTCAGATCTTGTACAACCAAGACAGATATACACAGCTGTTTCCCCGAAAGACAATGAATGGGGCACAGATTATTGGTTGGCACGGTGCATCCAAGGTAAGAAAACCCTCTACGAATCACTAATCGACGATGAATAAAATGAATTTACTATTGGCTTGATGGTGGTTAAGGGAGAATATCTTACACTAGATGGGAAGTCAAGAAAGACTAGTGGGCATGTATTCATGGATTACAAACTAGGTTCAGTGGTGTATCACTTCACAAACTTAATCATTGGCACAAACATCCATCTACAGACAATGTGAAGAAAGAGCTCAACCAAGGTACGCTACTACCTGCCTCATTCAGAACATGAGAGATTGATGGAGACAATTAGCAATAGAGAGGATCGAGATGGATTTATTGAATGAGGTCAGTCAACTTTACATAAGAGGAAGAATTGTATCAAAGAATGTTATGTTCTACATCGAGGTATGTGTAGTTTTATGTTATTCTGTTGGTACATGCATTTTTTGTTGATACATGCATACACACATACATGTCTTTGCCATACATACATACATACATACATAGAGATACATACATACATACATACATACATACATACATAGAGATACATACATACATACATACATACATACATAGAGATACATAGAGATACATTTTTTGTTGATACATACATACATACATACATACTTACATATATGTCACTAACACTTGTCATGCTTTCCAAATTCACTTTGCTTGTTTGTGTAGTCAACAACATTTGTCATGCTTCCTCCATGTCAACAACTCATCCTCATCATGCATGTCAACAACATTTGTCATGCTTGTTTGACATGATCTCATGCTTGCTTGATCTTTGCATCATCATATTGTTCCTTGTCATACTTGGCGATCTTTGCATCATCATATTGTTGTCCTTGTCATACTTGGCCACTTGTCATACTCCTTTGTCATCCTATCAATCTTGCTTACCTTGGCATGCTCCTTTGTCAAGTCATCAACACTTTGTCATCAATGTGTTGTCCATTGCTTGTCCTTCATGTCATATTGTCCTTCATGTCATCTTGTCCTTCTACCATGCCATCATTTCACCCTTTGGCATTAATGTTTAGAAACCTAATCTATCCCTAGAAACTTAGTCTAGCCCTAGAAGTAGTAATATAACCCTACAAACCTAATCTATCCCTAGAAATCCTAGAAAGCTAAACTAACCCTAGAAACACTAATTTAACACTAGAAAACTAAGCTAGAATACTATAAACCTAATCTAGTCCTAGAAACCTAAACTAGCCCTAGAAACACTAATCTAACCCTAGGAAACTAATCTAGGATCCTAAAAACTTAACCTAGCCCTATTAACCTAATCTAGTCCTAGAATCCGTGAACCACCACACGTCATTATGGGAGTTTTGAGGTAAAAAATGGGCCTAAAAAAAAATAATGTACCATAAAAATTCACTTTATAAGAACCAATAGGATTCAAGATGATGATGTCAACTATAAGGATAAAATTTGTAAAACAAATTGGAGGGAAAAAGAAAAAACTATTTTTTCTTATCGTATTTTTGACATATCTCCTTAATGATTTACCCGAATTTCAAGTTTGGGCACTCGTTCGATGCGGATTTTAATTTCGCATCCAACCCATACCCCACGGGGGCTTCACTGGAAGGAAATATAATATCACGTTCATTCATATTGCGGTATTAAATATTCATGAAAACCTAAAAATTATATTGCTTATATATTAAGGGGAAAAGGTTTTTTTATTTAATGTAACAATACAAAAATACTTTGGGGTCTTTTTTATATGGGCGGGATGACAAATATTCGCCAAATGGAGATGGCGGGATCATGGCCGGATGAGAAATTGGGTTGAGGCAAGGCTCGGGCTTACCAGTACGCAAGGAAATCATGTCTTGAGGCATGGTTGAGGCCAAAGGTTCCGTGGTGAAGTGGGTTTCCAGTCAATCATAGTCAAGAGACAGTGGTCATTAACAGCCAATTGTTACCAATAGCACTCAGCCAATTGTTACCAATAGCCTTGGGAGGCTATAAGCCTCCAGGGCCTATTATAGGCCCTCGATAGGCCTTGGGGGCTTGAATACACAACCACTCGTGCCTATTACAGGCCTTGGGAGGTTTAGTCAGCCTCCTAGAGCTTGTTACAGGCCCTGGGGGTTTGGATACCTAGCCCACAATAGGCTTAGTCAGCGATTGGGGAACTGCAACATGCAATCTAAATGTTGTGCTATGTGCATTGGCTCTAGTGACACACAAGAAGTGATCTCCTATATCTTCATTAGACCATTAGATGTTGCAAATCATAATGATATATGGTTGAGTAATTGCATTGTGGGTGAAGTAATGTGCATCCACAATATACATCGAAAGAAGCAAGTTGCATTGTAGAATGCATGTGGGATCATAAGAGGGGTATCATATCAATATACTAGGTAGAAATATAAATGGGTATAAAAAATGTTAATAAAAAAATTGATACATACAATATCTAGTGAAAATAGGAGTTTTTTTAAATTGGGAAGGCATATTGGGAGGGGGTTAAAAAAAAACAATTTTGGTTTATTGAGTGAAGCCCATTCATATTCCACGAATGAACATGATATGATAGTAGTTTATTGAGTGAAGCCCCCCTACCATACCCACACTGCATACTTCTGAGGCACCGACGACATGAAAAAATGAAAATTTCAATAAAAAACGTATTTTAATATCGTATTTTTTATTGAAATTTTCATTTTTTCATGACGTCGGTGCCTCAGAGGTATGCAGTGTGGGTATGGGTTGGATGAGGAATTAAAATCCACATCCAACGAGTGCCCAAACTTGAAATTCTGGTAAACCGTTAAGGAGATATGTCAAAAATACGATAAGAAAAAATAGTTTTTCTTTTTCCTCTCTAAAATTTAGAACTCTTATTTTTTTAAACTCTTATTTTATTATTTCCTTGGGAGGCCCATTTTAGACCTCAAAACTCTCCTAATGTACCCTCAATAGGGGGTTTTTGGACTCCAAGTGGGATAGGATCACTATTAGAAGGGTTTGTATATGAGGGATGGGTCTCAAATCCTTGGCCATGGCTATGGTGTTAGTTTTTTGTTGCTTTGAGACATTCTCCTGGGACAAGTGAGGATGAGTGTTGAAGGAGATTCCTTTTAGATTGGGAAAACCACGTGGAATAGAATACCTTATACTAGTATGATAGATTCCTTACAATAAGGATAATTAATAGCTTCTCTTTTTCTATGTAAGGTTATGTTTTATTTTTTCACAGTTATGGCATATTACTCTTAGACATTATGACACATTTATGATGAGAATTACACATGCTATTAAATAAAGGACATAATCTCTTCTCATGCAAACTCTAGCCATGTATATTCCCCTTATCTTCACCAATGGTTATATCTTCATGATCCCTAACTAGTATAACTCCTAGGGTTTTCTCAGCAACCCTATAATCTCTAGGACATCTAGGAATCCCTCATTGGATTCAACAACAAGATTATGTTAATCAATGTCTCCCCACTAGCATTATTATCTTTATTAGGGTTTAAAACCCTACCCATGTCACGTCACACAAGTACACCACTAGATAACTCAACTTATAGAATCCAAGTCTACATGTCCATCTTGGTATTTCAATCCTCAAACCCTAGGCATTATACTCTAGCATCAAACCCTAATATGCATTTGGTTGGTGATAAGAATGAGATGCTTTATGTTGGGATTGAATTATTTCAATATTTAGGCCTCTAACACATCTGCAACTTCTTCCACTACCATGATCTCATATTTCAATGATGTCAATGGCTTGTGATTATGAGATACAAAGGTTGCAGTCATCTCCAATACCTTAAATTTGCCTTGCAAATAAATATAAATATTTATTTTTCTTGGAACATTGGGGTACACGCAAGAGCACATGGACATGTTAATATGAGATATCTCATGCAAACCCTAGCCATATCACATCACACAAGTACACTACAATATAACACTATTTCTAGCATCCAAGGCTACATGTCCATCTTGGTATTTCAATCCTCAAACCCTAGGTCTTATACTCTAGCATCGCACAAAAGAAATCTCTACAAGAACATCCAACATGTCTATCTTTCCCTTATCTTCTCCACTGGTTATATCTTCATGATCCATAAAATCTAACTCCTAGGGTTTACTCATTAACCCTATAATCTCCATGATAGATAAGAAGTCCTCGTTGGATTCAATAGCAAGCTTATGTCAATCAAGCTCTCGCCACTAGCATTATTCTCTTTCTTAGGGCTTACAAACAGTAGCCATGTCACATTACACAAGTACATGGCAAGACAATGCTATTGATAGCACCCAAAATCATGTTAGGCATTAGCTCCACTCTTCATGTCTTCTATTAGGGAAATGAACTTAGTGTTAGAACAAGATGCTCAACTTTTGACCTAATTTGTCACTTTCTCAAAATTACTTGGAATTTCCATTTGTGAGGCCTTTTACTTGGGGTTCCCAATTATCTCACATACTCTTAGACCCTCAACCATGGGCACACAAAAAATCTAAACTCTACTCTTCGTCGATGGATATCACACACATATAATGTAAATCAATCCTTGGATTTGCAAGAAATGTGGTCCATCTGGCTTACCCACAATGAATGTATACGTTAGAATAATTTAGCATGCCCTTAGAAAATATTTTATATACTTAAATATGGTAGGAGGAAACACATAAATCCAAAGCCTCTGAAACCTCAAAGAGTAGAGTTTCACCTAGTCACAATCACTTTTGTGCTTTAGTGAATTTGCATGGAGCCTCAAAAAAATATCCTAGTTCTTATATTAGATTTAGTTGCATTGAAAAATTAGCATGCATAAACCAAATCTAAAAACTCACTTTTACAACAATTATAGCAATAGTAAAACAACCCTTAACTTATTCAATGATGATGTCAAATCACTCAACAAAATTATCTTTTACTTATGATAAATTAGCAATACATATATAACTATAAATTACAATTCAATAGCATGCATGAGAGCCTTATCACAAGGTTAGTACAATTCACTAGCTCTCCAAAACACTAGCTAGGGAAAATAGTGAAAGCCCTAGCTTAACCAAGGATATATAACATGCATGAATCACTAAAACAAGTTGTCCAATGCAATACATTTGCTTCTCTTCTTCTTATTTAGAAAATGCACCTAGGATTTCGTAAAAGAAAAACTAATCATAAACCTCCAAGGGATGTAACCCTATAATATCAGAAGGATCAAGCTCAAGCCAAGTTGTCCTCCCTAGACTTCAGATATCCTCCTCGGGGTGTTTTCATGAACCATAGTGAATTCCTCCATGAAGCTAATTACAAATAAAACAATGTGATGATATTGATGGTATGAGAAGGAATAAATCCTTATTCTATATATCATTGCAATTGGAGGTCTCCTCTAGTGTTGACATCCAAAATCATGTTAGGTGTTAGCTCCACTCTCCATGTGTTCTACTAGGGAAATGGCCTTAGTATTAGAACAAGATATTAGTAACCTTAGTGATCATAGGTCTTCACAAATGTGAAAGAGAGGTGATCCAATTTCGCTCAATGGGGACATTTCTCATCCAGAGGCTCCAATGCTTGCGTGGGCACCGTGGACATGTCCACATAGGCCACACACACCTGTGGGAGCCGAAGGAATCCAATTCCGCTCACCGGTTTGGGTTTTGTGGCCCCGGAGCAAATCCTCAAAGTGTCCCTGAATGGCCCCAGAGTGCCCAACTAAAATTCTCTTAGCACCCAAACCGTCGCTTCATTCGCAAATCCTTCAATTTTGATGGGTCTGAGACGTCGAGTTTGAGCTAGCCCCCCCCCCACACCATGCCTCTAAGTCTCAGAAATGGTGCCAATGTGACATCTCCGGAGCTAGGGTTTTACTGAGTGAGGGCCATTCCAATTTCGCTCAAGGGGGGCATTTCTAATCCGGAGGCTCTCGGGCGTGCGTGGCCACCATGGACGCATCCACAATGGAAGTATGCACCTGCGGGAGCAGAAAAAATCCAAGTTTGCTCGTTGGTTTGGGTTCCATAGCCCCATAGCAAATCCTCAAAGTGTCCCTGAATGGCCCCAAGGTGCCCGACTAAAATTCTTGTAGCACCCAAACCGTGGCTCCGTTCATGAATCCGTCGATTCGGATGGGTCCAGGATGTTGGGTTTCATCTAGGGCCCCCCCACACCATGCCTCAAAGTCTCGAAAATGGTGCTAATGTGCCATCTCCAGAGCTAGGGTTTTGCTAAGTGAGGGCCATTCCAATTTCGCTGAAGGGGGGCATTTCTCATCAAGAGGCTCCTGGGCATGCGTGGACACCGTGGATGAGTCCAAAATGGAATTATGCACATGTGGGAGCCGACAGAATCCAAGTCTGCTTTCCGGTTTGGGTTCCGTGGCCCTGAAGGAAATCCTCAAAGTGTCCTTGAATGGCCCCACGGTGCCCGACTAAAATGGATGTAGCACCCAAACCATGGCTCCGTTTGTGAATCCATCGATTATGATGGGTCTAGGGCACTGGGTTTCAGCTAGGGGAGCCCCCACACCATGCCTCGAAGTCCCGAAAATGGTGCCAGTGTGCCATGTCCGGAGCTAGGGTTTTGCTCAGTGAGGGTCATTCCAATTTCGCTCAAGCGGGGCATTTCTCATCCGGAGGCTCCCATGCGTGCATGGCCACCATGGACGCATCCAAAATGGCCACATACACCTATGGGATCTGACAGAATCCAATTCCTCTCGTCAGTTTGGGTTCCCTGCTCCCAGAGCAAATCCTCAAAGTGTCCTTGAATGGACCCGGGGTTCCCGACTAAAATTACCGTAGCACCCAAACCGTGGATCCATTCACGAATCCATCAATTCTGATGGGTCCAGGGTGCTGGGTTTCAGCTAGCCCCCCCCCCCCCCCCACACCGTTCCTCGAAGTCCTGGAAACGGTGCCAATGTGCCATCTCCGGAGCTAGGGTTTTGCTCAATGAGGACCATTCCAATTTCGCTTGAGGGGGCATTTCTCATCCGAAGGATCCCAGGCATGCATGGCCACCATGGACACATCCACAGTAGCCATGTCCACAATGGACAAATCCAAAATGGATGTGTTCGGTGGCCATGAATGCCCAGGAGCCTTCGTATGAGAAATGGCCCCCTTGAGCAAAATTCTAATGGCCCTCACTGAGCAAAACCGTAGCTTCGGAGATGGCACATTGGCACCGTTTTTGAGACTTCGAGGAAGGGTGTGGGGGGGGGGGGGATAGCTAAAACCCGACACCTCGAACCCATCAGAATCGACAAATTCATGAATGGAGCCACGGTTTTGGTGCTACTGGCATTTTAGTCGGGAACCCTGGGGCCATTCAGGGACACTTTGAGGATTTGCTCTGGGGCCACGGAACCCAAACCAGCAAGCGGATTTGGATTCTGTCAGCTCTCACAGGTGCGTATTTCCAGTTTGGACACGTCCACAGTAGTCATGCACTCCAAGGAGCCTCTGGATGAGAAATGCCCCCCTTGAGCAAAATTGGAAGGACCCTCACTGAGCAAAACCCCATATCTGGAGATGGCACATTGGCACCATTTCTGAGACTTTGAGGCACAGTGTGGGGGGTCCCCTAGCTGAATCCCAGTGCCCCGAACCCATAGGAATTGACGGATTCGCGAACAGAGCCACAGTTTGGGTGCTACGGGCATTTTAGTAGGGCACCCCAGGGCCATTCAGGGACACTTTGAGGATTTGCTCTGGGGCCACGAAACCCAAACTGACGAGCGAACTGTTAATTTTTCAGAATTTACTTCAATCTGATCTAGGATCTTAACTGAGAGAACAACATGTATAGCATATCTACAACATATCAATCATGGACACAATAATGCAAGCGCACAAGAGACATAGAGTTTACTTGGGGAAAACCATAAAGGTGAAAAACCCCAATAACTTCCTCAGAGATAGATAGAGCAATGATACAACCCAAGCATAAGAGATAGACATATCCTATCAACAGCTTCTCCTCCTCCACAAGTGTGCCACTCTCCTGAGAGTGTGAGAGAGAATAGAATGATGAAATAGAGTGCCTCCCGCACTCTATTTATACTTGACTTGACTTGCCTAATAACCTTTACTAGGTCGGCCTTAACTTAACCACATAACATAATGCTAACTGGGCTGACACCCAATAGGGTGGTCTAATAACCCTTTGACCCACATGGCCGACCCCCAATAGGGTGGTCTAATAACCCTTCGACCCACATGACTTATACAGGGCTGACCCCAACAAGGTCATTTATATTGTAAGTGTCGTAACTTATAATAACATCTCTATAGGAATACAAACACTTCCGTATAGAGGAATAATACCATCTCTATAGGAGTACAATATACATATATGAAATACATTCCGAAGTTACATATACATCAACACTCCCTCTTAACTAGGAAGGTATTTCTTGACACAGGTCTTCTAACACAAGTCTTCTTCTCTGGATCATCGTCACTGGATAATCGTCATCGAGTCATCGTCATCGTCACTGCTGCTGCTATCTCAATCAATCTCTGAATCTACTCATCATAGGAAGTTCTACAGAGCCAATCCTTTTTCATACTAGATGTAGGCCCACCACCTGTAAGTCTTCATCATCAATGTCCATACTGTGGATCCCAGGACTGATTACGTGTGTCAACAAAACCTAGCGCAGACTATAGGTTCTTTTACATGTTGATCTTCACAAAACCTACTCAGAGCATCCCAGGATGTTATGAGCACACAGCTCTACCTATCTGGATATCAATAGAGCATCCCAGGATGTTACCAGCACACTACTCTACCTGTACGGATTTTAAAGGATCTTTTCTATGTGAACTTTCGCAAAACCTACTCAAAGCATCATAGCGCAGACTATAAGATCTTGATAGAGCAACCCAGGATGTTATGAGCACACTGCTCTACTTGTCTGGTTTTTAAAGGATCTTTTCTATGCAAAACTGTAGCAAAACCTACTCAGAGCATCCTAGTGCAGACTATAGGATCTCGATAGAGCAGCCCAGGATGTTACGAGCACACTGCTCTACCTATCTGGTTTTTAAAGGATCTTTTCTATGCTACCTATAGAAAAACCTCGAAAGAGCATCCTAGCTAGACTATAGGATCTCCCAGGATCTTTTATATGCTACCTGCACAACCTGTCCACGGCCACAAAGTATGAAACCGATACTCACCATACATCATCCTGGTGTACATCATCACATGATCAACCTGATCATCATCATAGCATCAACCTGATGCATATCATCTGGAGCGACATCCTGAAGCTCGTCATCTGTGATCATCCCGATCATCATAGCATCAACCTAATGCATATCATCTATAGCGACATCCTGAAGCTCATCATCTGTGATCATCCCGATCATCATAACATCAACCTGATGCATATCATCTAGAGCAACATCCTGAAGCTCATCATCTGTGATCACCCTGATCAAACAATATATCCATCTGATGCATACACAGTATCTACCTGATACATATCATACATGATCTATCTGATCATACAATGCATCCATCTGATATACATAATGCATCCACCTGATACATACATAAGTACATGATCACACTGATCATACAAGTATCCACCTGATACATACATAAGTACATGATCACATTGATCATACAAGTTTCCACCTGATACATATAGAGCAGTAACTAGAGAATCATCCTGATGCTCATCGTCCAGTGCTTACATCCACAGCCATGTGAAGGATCCTCCTTCCAACATGCTTGGAATGGCTTCAACAAATGTCTCCATCACTTCTTCCTAGAAGTTCCGTCGATCTGAAGAACACCAAGCCTCTCCCTGAAGTATTCGAACTTCACTCTGGCTAATGGCTTCGTCAGTACATCTGCAATCTGCTCATCTGTCGCAACATACAAGAGCTTCACTGCTCCTCTCTGCACCATATCCCTGATATAGAGATATTTTATCTCAATGTGTTTCAACCTGTCGTGGAACACCGGGTTCTCAGACAGCTTCACACAACTCTAGTTGTCATTAAAGATACCAGTAGTCTCCAGCGGGAGATCAAATAACTATGAGCAGTAGCTTCCAAAGCCATACTACCTCACAACTAGCTGCACAAGCTGCAAATACTCTGCCTCGGCTGTACTCAGTGCTACGCAGGACTGCTTCCTGCTAAACCAAGAGATCACACCTGATCCCATACTGAAGTAGCACCCAGAAGTGCTCTTCGTATATACATCACTTCCTGCCCAATTTGAATCAACATAACCCTGCAGGTTAAACTTTTGATTCACATCATACTTGAGCCCATAATCAACTGTACCCTTCAAGTACCTCAGAATATGCTTTACAGCAACCAGGTGAACACCTCTGGGATCCGTCAAGAACTAGCTCAATGTGTTCACTACAAATCAAATATATGGTCTAGTGTTCATTAGGTACATCAAAGACCCAATCATCTGACGATACATTGTGACATCAACCGGATCAGACGAAGCATCACACAGAAGCTTCAGGTTCGATGCCATAGGTGTGGCCATGTCCTTGCAGTCCATCATCCCGAACCTCTTCAGGATCTCTACTGCATACTTCCCTTGTCCAAGGAACATTCCATCTGCACTCTGCCACACCTCCATGCCTAGAAATTAGTCCATCATCTCCAAGTTCTTCATCTTGAACTCGGCAGCAAGCTTCTGCTACGTGTCGGCAATCAATCTATCCTCACCTATAACAAACAGGTCATCCACATACAAAATTAGTATCATTGGATTGCCTTCCTCAACCTTGTAGTAAAGGTTGGAATCCGCTTTACTCTTGGTGAATCCCAAACTGGATAGAAGGCCATCTATCCTATCATACCAGGTCTTGGTTTCCTGTTTCAAACCATACCGGGCTTTCTTCAGTTTGCACACATGTGACTCTCGGTCATGTGTCTCAAACCCAAGTGGTTGCTCCACATACACTTCCTCTTCTACTACACCATTCAAGAAAGTTGTCTAGTGTATCTTCAATTTCATCACTATAGCCAGAGCAAGTACTGATTTGATGGAAGTGTGCCTGGCTATAGGTGTAGAAGTCTCTTCATACTAAATCCCTTTTTTGGGGGAGAAGCCACGAGCTACAAACTTCGCTTGGTATTTCTCCATGCTACCATCTGCAGCATGCTTGATCTTATAGATCCATTTGGAAGTCACAACAGACTTCCCTTCAGGTCTTGGGACTGCATCCCAAACATCATTCTTCATGATAGACTGGTACTCCTCGATCATGGCATTCTTCCCGAATCCTGGGAACTTCAATATATTCAATATCTTCAATAGATAACTTTGTTGCTGAAACAAATGTTGTAGTCCTTTTGTAGGTGCTCGTATACGATCTTTCCTACAAAACAAGTACGATCTTTCCTACAAAACAAGTTAAATTGCATGATTAGAAACTTCTCATAGTTTTTAGAACAAATTCTTACACATAAAGAAATATGTCATACAGTCATGCATTTATTTTAGCCAATGCTTCAATACAACATTTATCCATATCCCGTAACTTTCTAGATGCCTTCCAATCTCTACCAGAACATTGTTAAGAGTGTGCACAACTTCCAACATGTCAGCAAAGAGGTTTCATTCTAGATAAGTAACAATGGAATGTTGTACAGTGCCATAGGCCACTTACCCATCATATGCAAATTAGTAGTATACTGTTCATTAATGCAATTATTCTAATATGCATAATACACACCCTAAGTCTAGGAACATGAGCATATACATCATTGAACAATATTATTTAAACAAACAAATATGCAAGAAATGACAATTAAAATACTTATCTTTGTTTGGTTGTAGGGTTGAGTCCCTCTCAGTCTTTGCTTCCTTTCTGTAACTCCATTCTGATGTGGATTGTGAGAAGTGGTCAACTCCCTCTGAATATTTGCATCCTTGCATAAACTACTGAAGTGTGCTCCCTCTTGATCTTTGCTTCCTAGATTACCTATCCTTGAACTTATATCCATCCTTAATCACTATGCATGCTTATTAGTATCATCATTGTGTTATCCTCGAGGTCTCATACATAATAACACATTCATTAGTATAATCTTAATACTATCAAAACACAATAATCATAAAAATGTATAGTCATGATCATTTTAAACAGAAATAATAAACATTAGTATTCAAGGTTTCAGGGAAGACTTCTTTTACTCATGCATATTCTTATTTGATCACAGTACTCTTCTGGTTAGTGAAATCATCAATCAAGATAAGAGACATAATATGCATAAACCCTTGATTTCTTACATTTCTAACTTTATGAATAAACATAACCAATCATACCAAGTATACTTATATAAGGGATCCTAACACAAGGTAATATTCTAACTTGATATAGGAAAAACATACATGGATTACTATGTTAGCTAGTTATGTCTAACATACCCACGTGATGTCTTCTGGTTCTCTTCAATGACTTGTGCTAGTAACCTACATGTCTCATAAGTTAACCATTGTAGAACCAAGTTATACATACCTCGTAAGTAGATCGTCTATGTGATCCATGACAATGGATGAATCTTTGTCTTCATGTCAACATGATCATATGTTCTTGAAATAGAACATGATTTGTCTTTCTTGGTGTACCTTTCATGTTAGCGAACAACATAAACCTCATACAACATCACAATGCATTAGTAAAATCATAAGTGTCAAAACTTTAATCAATGAATATCTTCTATAATGTATTCATAATTTTATTAAGGTGATACGACAAGTCTAGTAATTAATCAAGATTGTACTAACCGTAATGATATGAAGACAAACGTATCATAAACTTAACCATGAACAGAATTCGAAACATACATGTAAGTCATACCTATCGAGATTTTTTGTAATCTTCTTATGTAAGGCCTTAGCCTCATCTCCCTCTGAAACAGTCACTTCTTCACTTATGAAGGTGACCAATCCATTCTCTTCTAGGATTAACCCAATCCACTTGAATTGCAGGACTTGGATCTGGAGCTAGATTAGGGTTTGTCAGAGAAACCCTAGAAATTCAAACTTTGAATTTCAAACTTCAGAAACGATAGAAATATGTTCCTTGATGAGCTAATCAAGCTGGTATGCTCATAATTTGAAAACCGCAAAGTTTCACCCCTCAATTTTGCCTTTGAAACTTCTGAATTCAATGGACATGACCCCGAACTAGGGTTTGATAAAGCCCACCCTTCTGTCCAATCAAAAGGTTCGATCCAAAGCTCTAAGCTTCTATTTTTCTGAGGATCTTCCAGCCATGGTCACAGATTTCAAAAATTTCCATTTTTGCAGAAACCCTAATTTTCAACTTTTCCGATCAAAGTTTCGAACTAGGGTCTGATCAAGCCCGGCCTTCTGTCCAACCAAAAATTCTGATATTGGTCTATAAATTTCGATTTTGATGAGTATCATTCAGCCGTAGTCTCCGATTACAAAAATTCCAACTTTCTCCAAAACCCTAAATTCTGGAAGCCATGAATGAGGTGCTCAAAAATAATTCTGTTTTGATAGAAATATGTACCTGATTGTTTCTAGTGTAACTCCTAAATTTTCGATCCACGGGGTCTGAAAAATTTTCTTGTGATAGCCCAACCTATCATATTTCCAACCCCACAAGTCTGACCTCAAATGGATTCTCTAAGAGAGAGTTATTCCAAGTGTCGCAACATGACATGTTTATGGGATAAAACAAGAGAGGGAACGTGTACGGCGTGCCACATGTCATTGGTTCAGTTTTGGCCTCTAAAAACATTAATTGCGAAATTACAGTCCGTGAACTACCTGTCACGTTTTACGAAATTTCATTTGGAGCTTCCTAGCCCAAGTTATGACCTTTTTTCCAAAGTCACCTGATTATGACTGAGATCTAGAAGAGGCAGAAACCTTATATTGTACAAATCATAAATCACAAAGTACAACGCATTAGAGGTTTTCCTTTGGATACAAGGTACATGGTGATCTTAGCTTCTCCCTGTATGATTTTCATACCCTGAAACCTCACCGAAATTTATTTATAGCGAATGTGCTACGATGACTGGTTTTTTCTATATCAAGCCCTAGCTTCGCAATTGTAACAAGTGTCATACATGCCATACCATGCCTTCTTTCAGGCTAGCTCTAATATCATGTTAATTTTTTAGAATTTACTTCAATCTAATCTAGGATCTTAACTGAGAGAACAACATGTATAGCATATCAATCATGGACACAATAATGCAAGCACACAAGAGACACAGAGTTTACTTGGGGAAAACCATAAAGGTGAAAAACCCCAATAACTTCCTCAGAGATAGATAGAGCAATGATACAACCCAAGCATAAGAGATAGACATCTCCTAGCAGCAGCTTCTCCTCCTCCATAAGTGTGCCACGCTCCCGAGAGTGTGAAAGAGAATAGAATGATAAAATAGAGTGCCTCCCGCACTCTATTTATACTTGAATTGACTTGCCTAATAACCTTTACTAGGTCGGCCTTAACTTAACCACATAACATAATGCTGACTAGGCCGACACCCAATAGGGTGGTCTAATAACCCTTTGACCCACATGGCCGACCCCCAATAGGGTGGTCTAATAACCCTTCGACCCACATGACTTATACAGGGCCAACCCCAACAAGGTGGTCTAATAACCCATCAAGTATAAGTTACGACACTTATAATATAAATGACGACACTTCCATATAGAGGAATAATAACATCTTTATAGGAATACAAACACTTCCGTATAGAGGAATAATACCATCTCTATAGGAGTACAATGTACATATATGAAATACATTCCAAAGTTACATATACATCAACATGGACTTGGATTCCGTCGGCTCCCACAGGTGCGTCTGGCAATTTTGGACGCGTCCATGGTTTCCACGCACGCCCGAGAGCCTCCAGATCATGAGAAATGGCCCCCTTGAGAGAAATGGAATGGCCCTCACTGAGAAAAACCCTAGATCCGGAGATGGAACATTGCCACCACTTCCGGGACTTCGAGGCACTGTGTGGGGGGTCCCCTAGCTGAAACTCGACATCTTGAACCCATTGGGATCAACGGATGTGTGAATGGAGCCATGGTTTGGGTGCTACGGGCATTTTAGTCGGGCACCCCGGGGCCATTCAGAAACACTTTGAGGATTTGCTCTGGGGCCACGAAACCCAAACCGGCAAGCAGACTTGGATTTTGTCGACTCCCATAGGTGCACGTGGTCATTGTGGACATGTCCGCGGTGGCCACGCATGCCTGGGAGCCTTCGGATGAGAAATGGCCCCCTTGAGCGAATTTGGAATGGCCCTCACTGAGCAAAACCCTAGCTCCAGAAATGGTACATTGGCACCGTTTCCGAGACTTCGAGGCATGGTGTGGGGGGACCCCTAGTTATAACCCAGCATCCTAGATCCATCGGAATAGACTGATATGCGAACGGAGCCACGGTTATGGTGTTACGAGCATTTTAGTCAAGCACCCATGGGCCATTCAGGGACACTTTGAGGATTTCCTTTGGGGCCACGGAACCCAAACCGGCTAGCAGACTTGGATTTCATCGGCTCCCACAAGTGAGTATTTCCATTGTGGATGTATCCACGGTGGCCACGCACTCCCAAGAGCCTTTGGATGAAAAATGGCCCCCTTGAGCAAAACTAGAATGGCCCTCACTAAGCAAAACCATAGCTCCAGAGATAGCACATTGGCACCATTTTTGAGACTTTGAGGCATAGTGTGGGGAGTCCCCTAGCTGAAACCCGGCATCCCAGACCCATTGAAATTGACGGATTTATAAACGGAGCCACGGTTTGGGTCCTACGGGAATTTTAGTTGGGCACCCCGGGGCCATTAAGGGACACTTTGAGGATTTTCTCTGGGGCCATGGAACCCAAATCGATGAGCAGAATTGGATTATGTCGTCTCCGATAGGTGCATATTTCCATTGTAGACGTGTCGGTGTCCATGCACGCTTGGGAGCCTTCGGATGAGAAATGGCCCCCTTGAGCAAAATTGGAATGGCCCTCACTGAGAAAAACCCTAGCTCTGAAGATGTCACATTGGCACTGTTTCCAGGACTTCGAGGCACGGTGTGGGGGTTCCCCTAGCTGAACTGCGGCGTCCTGGATCCATCAGAATAGACGGATTCATGAACGGAGCCATGGTTTGGGTTCTACGGGCATTTTAGTCGAGCACCCCGGGACCATTCAGGGACACTTTGAGGATTTGCTCCGGGGCCACGAAGCCCAAACTGGCAAGCGGACTTGGATTCCGCTGGTTCCCACAGTTGCACATTTCCATTGTGGACAAGTCCACGATGGCCATGCACACCCAGGACCCTCCGAATAAAAAATTCCCCCCTTGAGCGAAATTGGAATGACCCTCACTGAGCAAAACCCTAGCTCCGGAGATGCCACATTGGCATCGTTTTCGAGATTTCGAAGCACGGTGTGGGGGGGGGCTCTATCTAAACCTAGCATCCTGGATCCATAGGAATCAAAAGATTCGCTAATGGAGCCACGATTTGGGTGTTACAGGAATTTTAGTCGGGCACCCCAGGGCCATTCAGGGACACTTTGAGGATTGGCTCCGGGGCCACGGAACTCAAACCGACGAGCGGACTTGGATTCCGTCGGCTCCCACAGGTACAAGTGGCCATTGTGGATATTATATATTTTAAATCACCTCAAATCTCAATATGTTGTAAATATTATATTAAATAATATTTTAAAATTTATTAAAAAAGTTCTATTATTTATATTTAATTTTATCAAGCTTTTGAGTTTCATGATAGTGGCACCATTGTGGAGAGGGTGAAGAGGTAGTGTTACTTGTAGCGAGATTAGGACATATTTGAGGAAGTATCTAAAGGGTCCATAGGGTTTAGTGCTAGGGTTTGGGTGAGGGTTAGGGTTAGATTTATAAAAGGAAATTGAATTAGGTCATTTCTCTAATGTGGATTTTATATTAATGGTATGGCTTGGTCTAAGGTGGTGCTCTCAAATAGCTATTTCATTATGAAATATTTAACAAGACATGAATTAAATTTAAGATGAGTCATTTCTTTAGAATCCTAAATTTAGTCAGAGATTAGTAAAAACCTCTATGTATTATTGCATACTTTGTCTATAATCCTATCACAATTGGAACCACCTATTTATTAAGTTTGATTCATAACCTAGAGGATAAAAATTGTCTTTTCAAAGCCTAACACAATGCATCCCATGTAATGTGTCATGGTGAAGATCACTAGTGGATTGTTCCCCATTGAATTTGTTGTAGATATTTGTAGTGTTCCCCATTGAATTTGGCATAGGCTTGGACAAGTCCCTCTAAGTGGTTATCTATAGGAATCAAGCATCAATCTTCAACCATAAATGAGCATGTTTTAAAATAAATTGTTAGGATAGATACCTAAGAGTCTAGAAGATCTCTATGCATTTGTCCACCAAATTTGGTCAAGTAGATTTTGGTATCTAGTTAGAATATATTAGTGGAAACCCTAGGTTGATGACATGATGCTTTGATAAGGGCACTAAATCTAAAAAGTAAACCTTATGCTAAATAGATCCAAGTAGGGTAGATTCCAAAGAGATTGAGTTGCTAAGAGAAAACGTTTTTGGAGGAAAATGGCACATCATAGAGGAGGTATAGAAGATGATGCAACACAAGAGATGATTTTGGGTGGGAGAGTAGCCTCCAAAAACCCAAAATCTAGCTATATTTGGGTGAGCATTGAGCATGGGGAGCCAATCTATGAATATGTGTATTGTTAAATATAATTTTGTTGTGTGAAGCCAATAACCAACATAATCAACATAATATAAGAGTTTTTTGGGTTGGGGATATACCTCAAGGTACCCAAAGCATGAAAAAAGCTTGGGTGGGCACAAAACCAAGAGAACAAAAAATGTTGAAGAGGACATGTGGGGTGGGAGGTTGACCTCCAAAAACTCAAGCATTGACATGAGTGAGGTAGGTCTAAAGCAACTTCTCTCATACCAAATGAGAGAAGTGGTAGGTAGGTCTCTAGGTCTCTAAAGAAAATTATCTCATACCAAATGAGGTAGGTCTAAAGCAAATTCTTCTGTGGAGTGGTGTTGCATTTTGAAGTTCCCTTGGTCATTGTGTTCTAGTTGCATTGTTGGTTTTGGCTATTTCTTCCCAATGTTAGGAGTTTTTCTTGTTTTTTCTTTAACTTGTGTGTAGAGCTCTAGGCATGAATGGTTGTTGGGTGTCTCCATCCACATAAAAAATACATATTAGCTATGTAATGATCCCATTACAGAACGCATGAGTATTCAATCAAACAAATTGAGAGGCAAATGCAACGCATACTCTTTCTAACTATGCAATTTGAAGGACTGAGCATTAAGTGTATCGAAACATATAGTGTGGATTTGTGAGCCTCCATCAAGGCCATAATGGGTGACTTGGACCACCTCCCCCTATGCCCTGAAAAGACAACAGTAATATGTCAACTTTTCCTGGAAATTATACAAGTATAAAACATAATTTAAAAATAAAAATAGTTTCCAAATCTTAAATAACTCACCGCATGCGAGACTGTAAGTAGTGAGGGGGTCTCTCTCCTCCATGCTCCAAGTCTCTCAGCAATGCCACCCCACAAAATTTAGAACAATTAGATAAATGATGAAATTAGGTGCATATAGTAATTTTCGTTAAAATTGAACGAAATTTTCATAAACTAGTCAATCTCACCATGAACACAACCGGTTGGTCTTCGGGGCTGGAGGATGGAGCAGTCGGCTGAACAACCTGCTCCGATGCTAGGGTGGGCGGTTTAGGGGTGGATGTAGCCACATTGATGGTGGCTACACCACTAGGGAGCACAGTTGAAGAAGGAGAGGTGGAAGAAGTAGGCATGGATTGGCGTGGGCGAAGTGGAGATGCATACCTAGGGTGATAAACCCCAACTGGCTATAGTATGGATGGGGCCACCGTGGAAGGGGAAGCGAGTGTGGTGGGGGAATTTGGGGGGGGTCGAGGTATGTGTTGTGGTGGAGGGATGGGTGAATGTGGATGGGTGGTGTATCGTGGTCAGATGGGGGAGCGCAGAAATATGGGAAACTATAACGAAGGTGGGGGAAAGGTTGGGATGGGGTGATGGGACGCAAGATATTAAATGGAAGGGGGAGATGGATGGAAGTGTGGTGTTGGATAGGAGGGAGGGATGGATAGAATGGGGTTGGGAGGGATGCATGGAAGGGGGCCTATATGCCATAGGATACAACTGGCATATACGGTGGCCGAAAGGCCGAGGAAGGAGGAATAACGGCACTGGCGGGCCGAGGTACTTGCACCTGCATACACATTTATAAAGTCATAGTTTAATATAGAAAAATATAAATATACACATACAACTCATCATATTTGAAATTAAATTTATACATTAATACACATGATACCTACACACGTGGAGATATGTTGATCCCCGGTGGCGATGGCTGGTCGTTGGAGCCTGCAGACACTTGTGCAAACACTAGAATTTTTAGATTGAATTTATAAAAATAGTATTAACAATATTAAACACAATGCCAATGAGGATGAAAATGATAGTACTTTAAAAAAATGACTGCAATTAAATTAGATTCAAGTTAGATGATAGTGGTTTGATGGGATTTGGATATTATATAAAGTTTTTATTGTATTGGTGCAGTCCATTTGTTCAAGACTTGGTAAAGAACATGGTTGTGGGGATCGTGTCCTTTCACCCACAATGGATTGGGCCCATGATAGGAACAAATGAACCATTGTGTGGTCATTCATTGAAGATAATGTGGCAAAGAAGATTGACAATTTATGCTTGAAGTGTTTGATGGCCAAAGTTGTCATTGATGACAACACCTTAATGACAAAGGTCAAAGTGATGACATGGCAAAGACTTGACTGGAAAAATGGTAAATATGACAAGCTTTGATGACTCGACAAGTGGCAAGCAAGCATGACAAGTGTAGAATACTTGACAAAGTGAAGACATGACAAAGATTGATGACAAGGACTTGGTAATGACATTGATGACAATACATTAATGACAAAGACATGGAAGAGTTAAGAACATGGAGCATACACATTACGGAAAGCACAATGGAGATGGTGACATGGCTTGAGGAATGGAAAAGGTGGCAAGTATGACAAACATGGAAAGAATAAAACATGGCAAGCATGACAAGTGTTTACGATAAGCATGGAAGAAGGACATGGCAAGCTAAGGACAAGAAAAAGACAAGTGACAAGCAAGCAAGCTTGATGGCTTGTTAAGCATGGTGTTTGATGACATGGAACATGACAACGAGGACATGCTTGATGACAAGAAGGATTGATAACTTGGTGACATGGAGGATGATGAATTGGAAAACATAAGCTTATAGGACAGAGACAAGATGATGAGGTGTAAAAGGAATATGTGTGGGCATTTGGAACACCCCTTGTAGGCATTTCAAAGCCCCATTGCGAGCATAATCAAGAGGTCCCTGCGGACATTCTTTGAAGCACCCAGTGCGTTCATTTGTGGTGTATTGCAGGCATATTGATAAGGTCCCACGGGAACTTACATGAGACCATTGTGTGCATAATCCAAGACCAATCCGGGGGTCGGAATGAATGAGGAGGGTTCGATGAAGTAGCAGCAACAGCAGGAGCAATGGTGCAACAATAAACTAATTCTTATCTCTAATATTTTGGGCTTCACTAAGGAAACAGCAGTGGCAGATTAATGATACCATGACCATGGACAAATGAAGATATGTTTGGGGACAGAATGAGGACATGCTATTAAACAGAATGAAGGTGATCAACTTATGGACAGATTGTTGATGGACAGAATGATGACAATGTCACCTACAACAAATTGATGATGGAAATTTCTCTCATCATTGGTCAAGTATCATTGGCTTATGATTGAGGATGTCAATGCAATTAGGTGGTTTTGATTAGTATGTATGTGCCTTAGGGATATGGGAATGGTGTTAAAGGGAAGAATACCATACCTTTGGCCCTAAATAAACCCTCAAGGCATTCAAATCCATGAATAATCCCTCAAAGCACCATCCATGACTTTGTAGGGGTATCCATGGCACTATGTATTTAGGTGATGTAGCCCTAGGGCCTTCAACATGGTCAATGAACCATGCCTTTATCCCTAAAATTATTTTTGAGGAATCTAAATACATGAACAATTCCTCAAAGCACCACCCATGGATTCATAGGGGTATTCATGGCACTATTTTCTAGGCCTTACGGAGTTGGGGCCTTTGACATGATCAATAGAGGAGAATTGAACATGTTTTTAATGCACATGTGCACTCTTGGATGTATGTTTGGAGGGGGGGAGGAGAGGGAGAGACTTGTAAATGGATAAAGAGAATGAGGTCAAGGGATGGTGAAGTGATAGGTCTAGAGGGAGGGAGGGAAGTATACATGGAGAGAAAGAGAGAGAGAGGACAAGGTGGGGAAGATTGATAGGTCAAGGAGGGGGAGAGAGTGAGTTAGTTAGAGGTGGAGAGAGAGAGAGAGAGAGAGAGAGAGAGAGAGAGAGAGATGTAAAGAGGGTGAGAGAGAGAGACTTAAGGAGGGAGGGAGATGGAGATATTTGTGGGAGAGATGGATAGATAGAGGAATAGAGTGAGATGGAGGTAGGGGGAGATAGAGAAGGAGAAAGGGAGAGAGAGGTAAAGTGAGAGAGTGAGAGAGAGAGGGGAAAAGTGAGAGAGTGAGAGAAGAAGAGAATTGACATCCTTAATAATAAGCACAAGTAGCATCATAAATGAAAGAAGTTGAAAATGGAGAAGCAAAGGATGCCTAAAGTGAACATGAACACATGTCTAGTTTTCTTAGATTTTCATGTTTTATAAGGTTTCATTTTTGTTTGGTTGGATTATATGAATTTATAGCTCTCAAATAATTTAGACAATATGATAAACACAAGTGTAAAATCCAATGATAATATGATAGACATGTTTTGTGAGAATTATTCATTTTCAGTTTAGTTTTAAACGATGATAATATAAAAAATGGTTACTCGATGCTAATTAATTTGTAATTACTGAACACAAATTACTCATAACTGGATCTAATTATTCAAAGTAAAGAAGTTACCTGTGTGTATGGTGTCACAATCTCCTCTGCTGCTGCCATGGCTCGGTCTAGGTCAAAGAAACTGATGTCCTTCCACCTAGAGGATGGAGACTCGGTCCTAAATAACTGTACATTAAAAAAAATAAAGTCAACAATGTGTAATTCAAAGTTAAATATATTAAAAAATACGATATCAAATAAAATACAATAAATACTTGAACATTAAATAAAACAATGGCTAACTTAGTCCATGTAGCTCTCCGTCGCATGCTACTACGTAGGACGATGGAAAGAATAACCACAGTGAGAACAACGACGTTCCATTGTTCCGGTCGAACTAGATGGCCCTGCCTGGGTTCCACCTGTACTTGGAATGTCCCGACCACCACCCATAGACCATACAGCTATGTGTGTCTCATCAATGTCCTCCCGAATCTATGAAAACATAGCCACAAATGTGGTCTGTCTAATCAAATGACATGTGGCATGTCTAACTGAGTCATCAATCTCATCTAGGACGCTACCAAATCCAGGTGGCTGAGGAGGGGTTTTGGCTCTCTCTTGTGTGCATGAGGTCCTCTGAGTGGGTTGCGGTGGGCCTGAGGCCAATTTTGGGGAGAGCCAAGACCAACACCCTGAAACTCAGTGATGTCAAAATAATTGACATGGTATCCTAGCTCAAACTCAGCCCACAATTTCCTAAGAAAACAATGTGGGACCTCCAAATTATTGCATGGGGGGCTGTCAAACACCATAAACCATCTCTTTCTCCAGTTATCTCTCCATGGATGGTAAATACACCAGTCCATGCAAACCCATCTCTTCCTCAAATATGGATCCTGTCTTGTCGTGGGAACTATGAATTTGTTGTACAACTATGCTTTCGTGATGTTGAGGTCTTTCATTTGTTCTTTAGATATCACAGTGGAATAGTGCTCCCTCATTCGAGTCCTATATTGGCTCAGATTTGTGATCTCACTATGGGAAATTTTGATGGATTCAATGATGTTTTTCAATGATGAAGCTAAGGAAACCCGAGAGGGTTCCTTGGTGCTCTTCAATTCATCACTTAATACCCTTAATTCGTTTAAATCTTGGTGTAATTGATCCTCGGGGTTTTCAGATGGTTCATCACCAGGTTCATTGTTCGTTCCAATGTTGATGTTATATTTTGATGGTTCGGTTTCATTGGTTTCCTCTTATGGTTGTGGTGTGTTTTTCATTTTCTTAGGTGTTTTGGATCTACAATGACAATTTGTTGGTTTTTTAATTGATTGTAAATTTTTTTTAAATTTAAAATTGCAATGGAAAACATAAAAAAACAACAAAAACACGATTCATTGACCACCTACATGGAGTAAATGATGGCAAGGTAGTGGAGGATTATACTGATGTCGAGTAGGAGGCTTCGGGTGCTCCACAACATGCTCGCGTGGTGTTTGTTTGGCCAGTTTGCACTCGCGGGTTTGTTAAACAATAACAAACCCATGCTCTGGTTTTTTTATAAAAAAACGGGGACGTGCACGCGTTAATAATGCATGCGCACATATGTGCATGCACACGTTATATTAACGCGTGTGCGCAAATTTTTTCCATGTTGACTCAACAATGTGGACGTTCGGCATTGCCAAAGCAGGGGCACGTACGCATGTTTGAATGCGCGTGTGTGTCCTTTTTTTCTGCTCGCACACTTCTGTTGTGTCCTTTTTGGGTAACAGCTTCATCCGGGTACCCCTGTTTTAAATGTCGACAGGTTGGGAATTTAGCTAACGGGTGTCCTACTACGAACTCAGAAAGATTACAGCATTGCAAAAAAATTTGGATAAAAAAACCAGTTCAAAAGTTATGCCCCATTAGCAATAGCATGTCAAAAGGTGGTGGTCATCCGAAAGATGCTGATGGCGACGATTCAATTGACAAGCTTACAGTCCCTAAAATTGGTAAGAACATGTACCTATTGACTTCCCTCCTCTTGTTTCTTTCGCTTTTGCTTCGAATTTTGTTTCTACTCCCCAGTCCAATAAAATTTTGGAAGTCTCTGCGTGTCCTTTGATATCCCCTGAGATGGACAACCCCACCCTTTTCCTTGTCCCTCCTCCAGAGTCACAATTGGTTAAGTCACCGGGTATCCCGTTGGGAGGTAATTCCAACATGGCATAGACGCAGGTTGTTGTAAATGATCCTCTGTCATGGGTCAAGCATAAAAATTACAACACTAGATCTAAAAAGCTATTTGTGGAAGAAGGAGAAGCCTCCTCGAAAGGAGGTATGTCGTTAGATATGCCTAAAGTGGTTTTAGGAAGGAAATCCCACATAGCTAAATCCAAATCGAATGCGGAAATGGAAGTGCATATGGGAAAGCAGATAACTATTAAACAGACACTTAGAGCAGGGTTGGCCCAGTCGGGGGTTACAAAATGATTTGTCTCTCCTTCAATATTAGGGGGTTGGGGAGCTTCACCAAGAAAAAATCTCTTAAAAGAGTGATCGGGAGTCTAAACCCTTTGGTCATCTTCATTCAAGAAACCATGATGGAAGGAGCCAAACCCCAAGAGGTAGTGAAACCATGGCTCAATGGCTGGTCCTTTGCACATCTAAGTTCAGAAGGGCATTCAGGAGGTTTGTGAACAGCTTGGAGTCCTACCTTCAAGGAAGTCGTGACCGAGAAATTTGAGACATTGTTGAAAACAGTTTTAGAAGATTCAAACTCAGGAGAATTTTACTCCCTCTTCAATGTCTACAGAGCTTATACGAACAGAAGGACCTTATGGGAAGATTTCAAGTCCTCAGGGTTGCTCGAATCCAGGAACATGATCCTAGGTGGAGATTTAAATTTAACGCTCTCAGAAAGAGAGGTATGGGATCCTTCAGTGTGTCCATATATCCTAAGAAATTTTTTTAGATCCTTTTTCGACTCTGTTGGACTAGTGGATGTTCAGCCATTGAAATTGGAACCTACTTGGAGGAATAATAGAATTGGGGAACAGGCCATTTCTAATCGGCTGGATATATTCTTGGTTTCCGAAGATCTGGTCTCAGGTGATCTTTTAGTTAAGTCTTGGGTGGAGGTCGGAGGGTTATCAGATCACCTTCCTATCCTTCTCTCTTTGGAAAAAGATTTCATTAAGGCCCCTTCTCCCTTCAAGTTCAATCCAGCATGGCTAAAAGAAGCAGATTACTTAAAATTGATAGAGAATTCCTGGAATCCTCTAGTGAGTGACTCCTCTGAATATTTTATGAAACAACTCTCGACCAATATCATAACTTCGAAAAAGGTATCAAAGCTCTGGGAAAATACCTATAATGCAAACCAACAGGCTCATCTAAAAGAAGTTGAGGCCACGATGAAGAGTTTCTACAAAGACAATATCTCTGGAACTTTCTTTGTAGAGGAAATAAAGGCAGTAAAAAAGTTAGAAATAAGGAGGAAATAATTGTTGGCTAGGGAGGAACAATTGTGGAGACTGAAAATTCGGGCCTTATGGATTTCATAAGGGGACAACAACACCAAATTATTCCACAGGTTCACCTCGCATAGGAAGAATATCAATTCAATACCATATTTTAAAGATGAAAACGATAATACTTTATGTACCTTTGAGGAAAAAGCGGAAGCTAGGAAGAGTCACTTCAAAACCCTCTTTACAGAGCCAGAAGGATGCCCTATACAAGAAATATTACAAGTTTTAATACTCTTCCCCCCTTTGATTACTGAAGAAATGAATCAAGATTTATCCAAGGAAATTTCAGAAGACGAGTTGGAAAAGTTTCTTTTTGCCTTTCAGAAAGGAAAAAGCCCTAGTCCTAACGGTTTTACAATTGAATTATTCCAGGGTTTTCATGAAACCTTAAAAACTGATCTGCTGAAAACAGTAAGGGAGTCTCAACATGCAAGGAAGGTGCTAGGCTCACTCAATTCCACCTTTCTTGCTCTAATTCCCAAAAAGAAACCTTCCTCCTTTGCAGACTTCCTTCTTATTTCCTGTTGCAACGTAGTCTACAAAATCATATCCAAAATCATCACCCAACAGCTGAAACCCATCCTCAGCAGGATAATTTCCCTTGAACAGTTCAGATTTCTACACAGTAGACAAATCCACGATGCAGTATCCTTAGCGCAGGAGGCAATCCACTCCATTCACAAGAATAAATCCCAAGCACTGGTTCTGAAATTAGACCTATCAAAAGCTTATGACATAGTTAGTTGGACCTTCCTAAGGCTGCTACTGATCCAGATTGTTTTTTCATTAGAAACAGTAAATTGGATAATGGGCTGTGTACAATCTGCATCCTTCACGGTCCTTATAAATGGGTCACCTTCAAGCTTCTTCAGATCAACAAGAGGAATCAGATAAGGGTTCCCCCTATCCCCCTTTCTTTTCCTCCTAGTAGCTGATGCTCTGAGTAGATTGATATCACATTCTATACGATCAATTTCTTTAAAGGAATCAAGATTGCAGAGACATAAGATATTTCTCATATCTTGTTTGTAGACGATGTGTTAATGATGGGGTACTGTTCTCTGTGGAACTACAAGGAGATGAAAAAGATTTTAGATCTCTACTAAAAATCCATTGGTATGTTCATAAATACTGAGAAGTCTATTTTATCAATGAATTCTTTATCATTTGTAGTATTGAATAGGCTGGAAGTGGAAATCCCCTTGTCTTTAAAACCATTATCAAAAGGCTTTAAATATATTGGATTTATTATAAAGCCGAATTCTTATTCCTTCCAAGATTGGCTCTGGTTGTATAAAAAGGTGGATAGCAGGATTGGATGTTGGAAAAATAGATTCCTTTCCAAAGGAGAAAGATTGGTTCTAATCAAAGCTATCGTTCAGAGTATTCCTGTATACTGGGCATCTATAGCCTATATCCCAGTTGGAATTCTTCACAAAATTCGAAAGAAATTATTTTCTTTTTTATGGACTGCTAGTAAACAGTCGGAGGGTATCCCTCTGGTCAAATGGGATTCTGTGCCCAATTTGAAAGCTCTTGGTGGTTGGGAAATAAAAAAAACCATTCTTATTCTTCCAATCATTGGCAGCCAAGTCACTCTGGCGTTTAATTAAAAACCCAGCTTCTCTTTGGGGCATAGTGATGGTGTCTAAATATTGCCCAGACTCTTTGATTTTGATTTGGATGAGGTCTCCTCTCAAATCCTTCAAGTTTGGCTGCATAGGTTGGAAATCCTGCGTACTATCAGTCCCCTTGTTAGGTGATTGGCTGGCCTAGAAGGTAGGAGATGGAAAGAAAGTGCGGATAGGGGATGATCCGTGGATTGGAGCAGGAAATAATTACAAACTCTCTGATGGCATTATAAGACATCTCCGCGGACTCATAATTCTCTCCCTGTATGATGATAAAAGCACAATGTCTGTAGATTCAATTGTAACAGTTTGGAAGTATGCATATGAACTGAGTCTGGAAGGAGACAAAGCAAAGGAATGAAACTCCTTCCTAGCTCTGCTAAACTCTGGTTTTATTTGTCTAAAGGAAGGAGTGGAAGACAAGTTGGTCTAGTTCAAAAACTCTTCATCAGGAGATTACATAGTGAAACTTGGGTATGAAACAAAGGATAGGGATTCCTTCGCTGGTGAAGCTCGGTGGTGGTGGAATCCACTTTGGAAGGCGACTGGTACCTTAAAAGAAAAGTTAACTCTTTCGCTTGATCTGAGTAATAAACTTTTAACTTGGGAGAACCTTATGAAAAGAGGTTGGAAGGGACCAAGCTGGTGTGTTTTGTGTCAAAACAGTGATGAGGCAGGCACCCATCTTTTTGTTTGCTTCCCTTATGCAAAGAAGGTGTTGAAGTCAATGGCGAAAGCTCTTAATCCTCAATCCTCACTCGAAGGAGCAACTCTCGAACAAAAGTGCCATACATGGTGGAATGACAGATCGGTACGCCCTTTTGCTTCTTTTCCAACTTCCTTTATTTATGGTATTTGGTGGGCACGTAACTCAGGAATCTTTCAAGAAAAATTCATTTCGGAAGAAGTAAGCTCTGGTATGGTTTTGCAATGGACAAAGGAGCACAGGTGCAAAGATAAACCAAGGAAATTTAGAACTCTGCATCCTCCCATAATAGACAAATCAGTTCCTTGGGTGTTTTTTGATGGTGCCAGCCAAGCAGAACCCCCTCTTGGAGGGTTGGGAGGAGTAATTTTTTTGACAGAAAGTCATAAAATATAAGTGAAATATGCTCCTGGTCATTGCACTAACAGTAAAGCTAAGATGGAAGCTCTTCTTTCAGTGTTAAGAGTGGCTCTTTCCATAAATATAACCCGTCTAAATCTTTTTGGAGACTCAAAGATGGTCATAGACTGGTTAACCATTTTAATTCAGATCAAAGTGCCACATCTACAACCACTCCTCTATGCAATCAAAAGTCTCCAAGGGTCCTTTGAAGCCTTTTCTATTGCACATTTTTACAGGGAGTTAAACACTGAAGTTGGTCTTCTTTCAAACAATGCTCTTCTCTTACAGCAGGGCCAAACAGTTGTTGAAGAAACATTTTCATGATAAGTAAAGAAATAAATGTAAAAACAGATTGTTGTAGTCAATTGTAATGAAGAGACAAGAAGATATGCAGAATTTATGTTTTTGATGTGATTTGAAAGGAAGCTTCTTCGAGAAGATCATGAGTCCTGATGTATTGTTTTGTAAGTCCCCTGTGGACAGTTCATGCTCATTCTTATAGAATGTTTGATATTTTCCTATTGGAAAATATATATATATATATATATATATATATATATATAATTTCTTTAAAACTCAATCTCAACATAGGGCATTTGACTTTCTCAATTAGTGTTGATGTGTTAGTCCGATATTTGACTTTTATACTCAATGTTGAGGTGTTAAAAAAATATTTTACAAATAAACATGCCTTGAGTAAACTATTTTTATATTAAAAAAAATTAATGATTGATTTATTTTGAGATATTTTAATATAAAATTATTTTTATAAGAAGGGATGTGTATTTCAATAATTGGATTTAGCATAACAATAAGGGTAATAAATTATAAATATATTTCATGTTTTGGTATGAACACAATTTTTTGTACGTGCACATATTGACTATATTGAGTTCATCCATTGGAATCACAAAATTAAATGATATAGAGATTAGCTTTGATTCACTTATGATGATGATGATGATGATTAACATCCACTGAGACCAACTTTGGTCTATCGGACCCGAAAGTAAGGAGGTTAGAAAGGTTTGTATTATAGAAAATACTATGAAACTCAGATCTAATGTGGGTGTAATCCTTGCACTCTAAAAGAAAGTGATTTTCATCCTCAACGCTCATAGAGGCACAAAGATGGAAAACCCTTTCAGTCCACGGTGTTTTAGGAATAGACCAGCGTCTTGTTTCGCTATGGAGCTCATGGGAGTTAGTTCTTATTTTGACTATATGAATTTTCTTCTTTGGACTAGTTAATACAGAGAGATACCTCTGATCCTCCAAATTAGGGTTAATGACCTCCTTATAGTATCTTAATTTTCGTTTAACCTCTAAATTTTTCTCGCACCACAGTTTCTCTTTAAACTTAAATTTAATAATATTTACATTATCGATATTCTACAAATTTCATTTTCGTCAATTTCCCAATAGGTTAACAAGGCCATGTTATCTTTATACCAACCCCACTTAAGGCGTAGTTGGTTTTGACTTGATTTTAAAGCAATTTTTTGAAGTCTCTCCTCTTCCATGTTGTTTACCTTGTGTTTGTACATCAGGTACCTAGTCATAGCCATGCTCTCGATGGGGGAAAGACCCACTTCTATGAGGAGAATATGATAAGGTGTATTGTTTTTAGTTTTGAGGTTATAAGTTATAAAACGCTTTTGGATTTGCTCGATCCTCCTCCAAGATTCTCTAGAAACGCTACAACCCCAAACTTCACAACCATATATAAGATAGCCAAATGACAAGAGTTTCAAAGAGGAGCTGAAATTTTTATCCCACGTGACTAGGTTGGATGATTTACAATTTTTTTCAAGACCAAAATAATCTTTCCACCCTCCGCTAATTCTTTTTTCTATGCTATAGTTCTAGTTTAGCTTGTGATGAACTTCAATTTCGAGATATTTATAAGAATTCACTTCCTCCAATTTTCTATTGTCATATATAAAATTAGCGTAGGTGTCTTTCTTGGATTTTATAATCATAACTTTTGTCTTTTTGGTGTTAACAGGACCATACCCATGTTAGAGAAAAAGTCTTTGAGAATTCTTAACTACTTATTGTAATATCCCGATTTTGACCCTATTGCATTAAAAATTATAAATGATGTAAAGATCGTTATTTAATCATGGTAAGGAGCTCAAGGCCAAGGCCCCGCCATCGATTTAGCATTTTATGTATCGACAATTAAAATAGATGCATATGGTTCTTGTGCTAGACACGCACAATGTAAATTCAGACATCATGTAAATACGGATTTTAATGAAATACCCACAACTAGCTATGCAATGCAACAAAGATATGGGGGCATGATTTCACAAGGAATAGGGAGGGAAATTATTCAAACCCTTCAGCCAATAGTGTTAATCCAAATTTCATGAGAAAACCCATAAACCACCAACTATCGATTTTGACTTATGCACCCAATCATTTAATTCTTCCAAGAGTTGGTTGAGGCAGTTAATGCCTTGGTAATGGAGAGGTATGGAAGCCATTTTCGTGCATGGGCAATCCATCAACCTGGGAATTCGTATTTTTGCTTCTTGGGCAATAAAACACCCACGAAATGGTGCCCAAAGCCATCTTTCACCCATGGCCTTTGCCCTCTCATGTAGTTTGAGCTAGCTGGGCTTTCCCCATCACGTTTTTCACCATTTTTCCTGCATTTTCCATGCCTGGGAACTCGTTTTTGTATTGCACAATGGCTGGGAAGAAGGGAGCCACGATTTTGGGGTTTATGAAGGCCGTTTTTGTCCCTTGAATGCCCATAAACGTTTTCTGGAAATGATTTTGCTCTCCTAGGGTTGATTCCCAAATAGCCATTCCATTTTTGGTTGCCCACGTTTTTTCTGAAACTGATAGAAACCCCATTTTGGGCATTCCACTGTAGAAACGTTTTTCTTCATGCCCAGCAATTGTGATTTTTGTTGTCAAGTGCATCCATGTTTTGGTTTGATATTGTGAGCAAGAATTTAGGCGTGGAAGAAGACAAAATTGGCTTGATAATCCTAGTGAGGAGGTAACCTCTCAAGAATATCCAAAGGGCTAGCTACTCTTCTATTCACACCTTGAACAATACTAGATTGGAAGGTATGGCCTGAGGGACTGTGTAGTGGTGAAGGGAATACTTCCTTGTATTGGGTGTGTAGGTAATGTGGGTACCAAGCTAGATAGATCTGATAGAGGCATCCATAGCTCTATGGGTGAGCCACTAGCATAGCAATTCATTCTTTTCCATTTCCTTAGCAGCCTGATAAACCCAATTGTAGATTGGCTTGGCTCATTTTGGTGTATGTTTGGCTATGTGTGAGTTTGTTGTTCCCTTGTTCCTTGTAGAAATCATACCCAGCTCGGGGGTGGCAGTTGTATCAAGAGATTGATAAGCACAACTGGCCTATGTTTGGGTGGAACATTGCAGTTGCATAGCCAGTTGCTTGGGATTACTTCATTTCAAGATAAGTACACTCTTTTATAAATTCTGCAATGTCTGTATGTAATGGATGTCATGAAAATGTTGAATGTATGTTAGGTATTAAACATGATTTTAATTCTGTTGTGTTTAATTACTATATGCATATGTACATGTCACTTATTATCAATGAATTTTACTTAATGGATATGAGGCTAGATGCCCAGATTTAGTGTCTTGTTCTCTCCCTGGCTCGGTCTGATGGGAGGGGACTTGACACTTATCAAGATTACAAGGGCTTCTTTCCACAAGAAAGATATCATCAGCAGAAAGGAGGAGAATGATAACTTTTCTAGCTAAGATCGTGTCGGCGCACCCTGCTTCTTCTAAAAAACGTTCTAGGTTATTGATGTAAATGCCAAAAAGGGTAGGGGAGAGGGGGCAACCTTGACTAACTCCAATATTCCAGTTTATGTCTATCGGCCACCCTTCAGTGTTCCTAAACTTGGCAATGACCTTTTCGTATAATCTTGTCACAGCATCTCTCAACGCAAAGGGAACCTTAAGCTCCTCTAACCTGTTCCATAGGTTTTCCTAGGCACCATATCAAAATATTTTCTAAATTCCACAAAGAAACAAAAAAGATGAAACTTAGTATCATTATGACATTATTCTGCAATGATCCTAAGCGTAACGAGGTGGTCAGTGGTAGAGTGATGCCTTCTAAAACCTGCTTGTCCTTTAGCTCTCTTACCTTCCATTTCTATCCATTCATTGATCTTCTTTTCTAAAATAATACCATATAACTTAGCTAAGAGAGGGACAATCATAATGGTCCTATAGTTAGAGGGGTTAGTTGTATCACCACTTTTGAAAATAGGAACAATGAGGCTCTGAGTCCAAGGTGTAGGGAATCCTTTCTTAGCCGCTATATTAAAGAGCTTGTGTATGTACGGGATGAGGACAAGCCCTCCAATTTTTAATATTTTGGCTTCATAGTTTGCAATGTCTTTGGCTTTTCTATTTGTTAGGCATTTAATCCCGAAGTCTATGTCTTCTAATAATAAAACTTCTTTTGTTGTAAGAAGGGATTGAATATTATCTTTGATATCTGGGGATTCATAAAGTTTTAAGATAACAATTCCAATCCCTTAAAACAATTTTATTATCTTCTTTTGTTTTGCCAGTTAGAATTTGCCTCCAGAATTTCTTAGGGGTCATCTTAGAGAAGTGTAATAGGTTTTCCTGCCTTTTACTTAGATATTTCCTTTTTTTTTAATTAGGGATTTGTAGTTATTTATCTTATCCATTTTCAGTGATTCTGTAGTAGCTTGCTTAATTTCTTTTCTCGCCTCTTTGCACTCTTGATCATACCAGGGGTTGTTTCTACTATCTCTATTTTAAGTTGAGACTTCAATAGAGAACTTGCTAATGGATGATGAGAGGGTTGTAGTAAAATTATGGTAGAGATTCTCTATAATATCCATATTAGATAGAGGAAACAGATCATTTTTTAAATCATGAAGAAAAAGGTCAGCTTTATTTTTATCGAAGATTAGGTGCTTTTGGTCGTGGTATTTTTCCTCTTTGGGATTACTGTGTATGACAAGATTAAGCGTTATAATTAAAGGCCTATGATCAAAGTGAGGCTCATGGTCATTGAAGATGTCAAAATCTATTAAATTGTTGTATAAAGAGATATTAGATATAACATAATCCACCACACTACTGCCAAGTCCATGAATACAAGTCATCTGGTTAGAATTTGGCCATCATTTGTTAGAACATTGCAAATTATAAGATCTTGAGCACTACAAAACTTGACTAGCTCAGAACTGAATAAATTTTCACCTAGATATTTAGAACTTATTTTGTACTTATCAGCTAGTGCAATGTCTTCGTCTAACCAAACAGGATTAGGGTTGGAATAATTGCTTAAAAGAATAGCTTGGTTATTTGAGGTTCGGGCATTGAAGTCACCCATCAAAAGGATATTTCCTTCATTCCTTAGACTAACGATATCATGTTCTAGACCATTAAAAGGGAAATTATTATCTAAATTGCTTTTTTTATATAGAAGTTGGAATTAATAAGAGAAAATAGCAGATGGCTATGTAGTTTTTTTTATCATTAATTTATGTAATCTCTATCCACATATACTGGTTGTAAGGGTCTTTTTTTATGAATCCTAAGCTGATTATGAATCCTAAGCTGAGGAGAAATGTTATTATTGATGTAATAAGTTATATCACAAATGCCTCTACGATATGTCTGTTTATCCCATATCAACAATAAAGCATATCTGTCTATATCAAGGACCTTAAATTCCTCGTATGTATAAAGAAAAAAGAAAAATTATTTATATAAAAAATGTAAATATACTTTATCTAGATAAAAATTAAACTATAAAAATGAATGCAATACTATTACTACGATTTAGAAAAAAATTTATATGAATGTGAGGATTACCTTCATTAAAAACACTCTATTTTAAAATGCAATGTACCACACTCAATAAACACATACATTAAAAAATTTGCTTATCATAACAAATGTAAATATATTTTATATATTTAAAAACAAATTACGAAAGTGACTATCAATGCTATTGGTAGCTTATCAAATCATGGTTTAGAAAATATTCATATAAGTGTGAAAGATTTAACTTTTTTGAAGTCACGCCAATGAAACATACAAAGTAGGCTACTCAATAATTTATGCCATAACATACTATATTTATGGTTTCAAGCTTGGTATTTTAGGGTGAAAAATAAAGCACTATATTATTTTGATGATCTCTACACTTTACCTTAGTTTTATATGTGATTATTCATTTTTTTTATATTGATTATTGATGGCTTCATTTTATGAAGTTGTTGGGTTTTACATTAATGATGTTGGTGGTTAGAAATTAATAGAAATTATATTAATATATTATATTTGATGTTAGTGGATACAAACTAATAAAAATTATATTAATATTTTTAACATGATAATGTCATGTCACGAAAGAAAAGGTTATGAATGTTTCGTGGAATTGGTCTAGATGGCTGTAAATGTTAGTTAACTTTTCATATCCAATATCATAAAATGAAGTACAATTTTTTTTTATCAATTATAAATGCCCACATAACATAAATGTCTGGATAAAGCATGTACACATTACTATTTGTTGTCATAACCCTTCATTATCTTCCTTGCTTGGCATGATAACATTGTTCTAAAAAAAATCATGTCTTACTAGATACCACCCATCTTTATCCATAAAGAAAAATAAATTCAAATCCATAAAATATTTAACCTAAAATATCCATAAAACATTTAATTTTACAAATAATTCTCCAAAATATTCTAAGTTTTCAACCTTTTCTTTTCTCAACATATTTTCCCTTGAAAATTTTTAATAAATCTTAAAATCATATATATTAGGTATGGAAATTGTATAATTTGGAGTCATAAAGGTATTCCAGTTTGCTAAATCTATTTATGAATTCAAAAATGCAATTTAAACACTTCCAAACATGAATTTTACCAAAAACAATTTTACAAGATTCCAACCAAAAACCACTTAAAATCCAAAACATTAAATAAACAAACTACTACATCCAAAACGTTAAATAAACAAACTATTACTGTAGTAATCCGCGTGGAATTAAAACCCCACTCCTTATTTTCCCTTCCATGAGAGATCAAGAAGCTGTTACAATACAATCCATTACAGATCAAGCGTACACGAGAGTCGATACAAACATAACAATCACTTGTCACATGTGTCACGACCTACACGTTAAAGTGCTTACAGCATGTAGCTTTGACGACCACACAAAAGAAAAACAATACTGTAAATGTAAATATTGCAGACATTAATTCTGTTCCAGACACCAATTAATGTTTACAAACTCGTCCAACGAAGAAACAAAATCATGTCTACGGGATTGAAATTAATGTCCACGGTTCACGTGATATAGGAAAAGCCAGAAATAAAAGAAAGCCGTAGAGATGGGTTCAGGGAATATAGTACAATAAGATCCTAAACCCGGCTCTTAAAAATGGAGAATCAGGCCAAAGAACATGGTAGAGCTTTGCAGTAGTGTTGGGCTGGCACGATCTGGCAAGTGGCTGAAAGATTGAAGGCTGCTAGATCACTGCTGTGGTGTTGGGCTGACAAGATATAGCAAGCGGCTGGAAGAATGAGGTGATGGCAGCCCCAATTCCGGACTCCGGATTCCTTTTGATGTTGAGTCATGTCTATAATGGATTAAAGATCCACCCCTTCCTTGATGTGTCCCTCCTCATGGATACTGTAAATTTGTCTAATGTGGATTTGAGTTTGCTGTCATTCTCAAAAATCCTCTGGATGGAAACGGTAAAGTTGTCTATTGTCAATTTGATCCTGCGCTCATTCAAAATATTCAAAATAAAATCACGCTGGGCACTTTCACACCAGAAGCCATTCTCCCATGCTGGGCAGCATTCCACCTCTATTTCTTCAAGACTAATCAGCAACTGTAATGCCTCGGGCATTTGTTTTAGCTGCTTGCAGTTCTTCATTCGCAAATGCTTCAACATCGACATTGCTCCATTCTCCAGCAAAGGGAAATTTTGCAAAGAGTTAAAGTCATCTATGATGAGCGTTTCCAGTCTGGAAAATGCCATACGTTCTCCAAACTCCTTTGGAAAGTGATCGCACTTGCTGTTATGAGACAATCGTAGCTCTCTCAAATTTGGAATCATTTGTAGGCCTTCATACTCTCTGCTAGAGTTGTTTCCTTCTAACACAAGCACAATGAGGTTCTCAAGCTGAAACATCCATTTTGGCACTGTGCACTTGCGAAGACGAACAATTTCAAGGCGTTCCATTAATTCCATGTCCTTGGGAAGGTGGACGTCGTAGGAACTAATATTTTGGATGGAGAGGCTCCGCATGTTTGTCATGCCCGCAAATGTCCCCTCCAGATCAATACCTTCACCTTGTGCTGATCGAGCATCTAATGTAACAGAGAGGTGTTGCAGACGGGTCAATCCTTTAAGATCCGTCCATTGCAAGGCCTGATCGACTGCTTTTAATTGATCCTCTTTTAATACTCGAGCGCCTTTCAACGTCCTTAAATGGATGAGCTGAGATATTCCGGCCGGCAACGACTTCAACTCTGTGCAACCCTTCACATTCAGATACACCATATATTTGTGCCCGTCAATTCCCGAATGCAAGCTGCTCAGATGTTGGCACCCACTAACATCAAGAAACTGGAGGTGCTTCAGACCGCTCAAGCACTTCGGCAGCATTTCGATGTTTGTTCCTGATAAATTGAGGAACTTCAAATGTCTTAACTTCCCCATAGACGCCGGCAATAACTTAATGGAAGTCTGACTTAGATCTAAGACAGACAAATATCTCAGGCTATCAAAAACGCTATCAGAAATTGATGTAAGTTTGGTGTTATTCCATAGCAGTAGACTACGGAGACCTGTAGATGCAGGGATGGGCTCCATGATTGCTGTTATATTGTTTTTAATTAATGAAATTCTACGGGTGCCCCGGCACTCATCCACAGGTACTTCTTTCAATTCTTGGCCGGGCTTTAACAGACTTTTTGTTTCCTTGTGAGATTCGACGAGAGCTAGTTCATGCAACAAGTCATGCATTTTACAATATTTGACCCGCCCATCTCTACCAACCCCTGAACTTTCCAGCACACATCGACCAATAAGTTGATCTATATAAGAGCGTGCTACCTCGTATATAGCGTCTCGTGATTCCTGGCTGGAAGTAGAAACAAATCCTTCGGCCATCCACAGATGCGCCAGGTATTGGGATTTTATTTGAGTATTTGGAGGAAAGGAACAACAGTAAAGAAAACAAGGTTTAAGAGGATCAGGCAGTGCCTCGTAACTTAACCTGAGAGAGGGCATCACATTGTCGGTTATGGGCTCTGCTTCATTTAGACGATCCAAGGTCGATTCCCATTCATTAGGAAGCCTTGTAACGCTTTCCATCGATGCTGCTATTGTTTTGATCGCCAAAGGCAGCCCTGAACATTTCTGTACAATACGGTGGGCGATACTGGTGACCCGAGTCACGGGCTGATTCCGTGAGGACGTCGAATACCCGTCTAGACGGATTGAAAAATTAGAATGAAGACAGAACAATTTCCAGCTATCATCCTCAGACAAAAATCTCATATGGTGAATGTGATCATGATGAGCTCGCATAGCCTCTGCAACTTTGTTGTCACGGGTGGTAACAACAATCTTAGTTTTGCTCTCTGGTGGGAAATTCAACCCAAGCTTTATCCAAGCTTTTTTGTCCCACACGTCATCTAGAACAAATAAACAACGTTTATTTTCTAGATTTTTATTCTTTCCTTCTAAATATTTGATTATTCTCTCCCTAATTCCCTCTTCTCCCCCTTCTGCAACCTCAGGAATTTTGATCTGTCTGCATATCATAAGGAGCATCTCTTCAATAACAAATTTGGGTGATACTGTAAGCCAAACTATATGGTCAAAACTGTCTCTGACCTTTTGGTTGTTGAAAACCTCTTGCACCAAGAGAGTTTTGCCCAGCCCTCCCATGCCCACAATAGCAATCACTTTAAATCCATCTTCCAATATCCATTTACTAACCTTATCAGTGTCTTGCTCAATTCCCACAGCTTGAAATTGTGATAGAAGAGCACTGGATTTTCTTCTCTTATCTTCTTCTGAAGATGCAATATATGCATTCAGTGCTCGAACACCAACAGTAGCATTGACGGACGTCAGATAGTTGAGATATTTGGCACCCGTGTGGATCCTTGTGATTCTTTCCTTCAATACCTTGATTCGACGGCCCATTCGATAGCGGAAAATTATGTTTCTGAGAAAACGGAACTTGCGATGCTCGCATTCCTCTACAATGTCCACAGCATCGGTGAGAAAATCCTCTAGTTTGTTCAGCCAATTGGTCAATGAACTCGAATTAGAAGTTCTCGACGCTCTGGCGTCCGTCAAGAGGCTTTTAATGGAATTAACCTCATCACAAATGAATTCAAAATCTTGTTTGAAACTAGTAACTAGCCATACCTCTTCGAGGAGCTTTTCAGTGAACATAGATGCCAATTTGTCTGCAAGCTCCTTGACAATAACTTCCTCCATCTTTGCTCCTCCGATCACAATAGCTACAAGCACGCAGTCACGTCACGCCGTCAAACTCAACTAAAATAACATTAGCGAGCCCTATAAATATGTTGCCCTAACAGTCAGGAATAAGTCCGGAAGGTAAAAGCTACACACAAAGGTAAAGAATTTCCGGATTTAAACTTTTCCAATGTTGTTCCATTTGTATATTTTTATCCTTCAAGTGATTGTAGAACAATTGAAAGTTGTGTTGTACAAAAACCAAGTCATGACACCTATCATCACTTCTGTAGAAGTAATACTTCTTCAATATAACCCTATTGTCTTCAGTACTATCTACCCCATGTTTGTAGGTGATATATATCATTATGCTAACCTAGTTTGAGTGATAATATTGACTCTTAATCTTATTTTGTGGTTGAAGAATGTAGTTTTCTGCAAAATCGATCACTGATAAGATAGTCCCAATAGGAAACGTATCCACGCACATTCTAAACTGCTCATTCTTCTTCAATTTTTTTCATATAGATTCCTCAAGTTTGCTCAATTGAGAATATAGATACTTCCTAAATTGTGAATAATTATTATACAACCTTATTCTCTTCCTCAATTGTGAATATAAACTCTTCAACCTTGCTCTCTTCCTCAATTGTGAATATAAATTCTTCAACCTTGCTCTATTCTCAATTGTGGATATAAATTCTTCAACCTTACTTTTGATTATGGATATAGATTCTTCCTCAAACCTACATATAGATTCTTCAACCTTGCTTTTGATTGTGGATTTAGAATCTTCCTCAAATCTGAATGGAGATTCTTCAACCTTGCTCAATTGTAAATGTAGGTTCCTCTTCAATTGTGAATATATATTATTCTTGAGTTTTCCCAATTGTGAATGTAGAATCCTCTTCAATTATGAACATAATGTCTTCGCTTGTATAAAATGTTGTTAAACTATTTAATTGCATAAGTATGTTTGCATCGTATTTAGGGACACAATAGGCAGAGTATATATGCAGAATTAAAATGCTCAAGCATTATTGCATAACAAAACACTCAAGCGTTTCTTAAATCCATAAAGCTCGAGCATTATTGAACAAAAAATGCTCAAGCATTTCTTAAAGTTGTAACGCTCAAGTGTTCCTTTTATAATAAAAATTGCTCTTACAATTAATATGTTTGGTGCATGGCTAGGTAACATCTAGTGAAAAAAAACGCTCAAGTGTTCCTTTCATAGTAAACACACTAGCATTATGGTTACCTACACAAAACATTTCTCCAACCTAGTTCTTTAATGTTTCCTTACCAAACAAATATTTCCTTTATGTGTACCTCACCCCCTCCATCCCTTTCCCTCAATATACCTTCCCTCTCACTCCCTTCCCCCCTCTCTCTCCCTATCCCTCCTTATCTTCAAGGGTTTTGGGGGTCATTTTGTATGGGTTAGGAGGTTAATTAAAGATTTTTGTTAGGGGTTAAGCGATCAAATTTAAAGGGGTAAAAGGGTTTAGGGGTTTAGTGATTCTAGCGTTAGAGGGATAAGGATCTAAGAGGTTATGGGGTTTACTATCTAAGGTATTAGGGTATAGGGGTTAAGGGCTTGGGTATTAGGGGTTCATGGGTTAATTAAGGGGTTGGATTATTTAGGGTTTATGATATTTAGGGTTTAGACCTTAAGGGGATAGGATTTAAGGGTTTATGAGTTAGGGGTCAAAGGATAATAAGAGATTAACTAGAGTTAAGAGGATAAGGCTTAAGGATTTAGGGTCTTTAGTTGTTAATGGATTTAGGGCTCGAGTGATAGGGTATTAGTGTTTCATAGGTTAGGGGTTAAGTTTTAAGGGATTATGGGTTCAATGGTTTATGGGTGAGGGGTTAGACTTGAGGGTTAGTGGTTAGTGGTTGAAGTATTAGAGGTAAACAGGTAAAAGGGTAAAGGGGTTCAATGCTTAGGGGATTTAGTGCTTAAGGGATTTAGGGCTCTAAGTGTAGGGGGTTAGGGTTTAATAGGTTAGACATTAATGACTTAAGTTTTTGTGGATAAACTAAGGATTATGTGTTAGGTGTTAAGTGCTTAGAGGTAAAGGGGTTTAGGGGATAGAGATTTAGGGGTTAAGGGATTAAGGGAACCAATGTTAGGGGGTTAGGGTTTAAGCGGTTAAGTGTTAAAGGTGAAGGGTTTAAGTGTTAAGGGCTTGTAAGAGATTAAGGGCTTAAGGGATTAATGGTTAAGGTCATAAGGGTTAGGGGATTGGTGGTTATTTAAAAGGTGAGGCCTTTAGGGGTTAGCATATTTATGAGCTAAGTGATTTAGCGATCTAGGGTTAGAGTTTTAAGGTTGAGGAGGTTAAGGGTTAAGTGTCAAGGATTTAAAGGATTAAAGGCTTGGGGGTTAAGGGCTTTAAAGATTTATGGGTTTTGGGATTTAGGGTATGGGTTAGGGGTTTTAGGGTTGGGATGTTAACTAGGACTTAGGGGTTAGGGGTTAAGAGTTTAGAGGTAAAGGAATAAAGTGGTTAAGAGGTTTAAAGGTTTAGGGGTTAAAGAGTTAAGCAGATACGGGTTTATGCACTTTATGGTTTAAGCATTAGAGTTTAGGGATTAAGGAATTAGATATTAGGGGGGTAGGGGTTAGTTAAGGGGTTAAGGGATTTAGGAGTTAGGGTCCTTAAGGGTAATAGGCTAAGGGGACAAGGGTTAAGGGGTTAGTATTTAGGGGTCGAGGGACACTTAGGGATTAATTTATTTTTAGGGAATAGGGTTTTATGGGTTAGGGGCTTTAGGGGTTAAGGAATCTAGGGTTGAATGGTTAGGGGGCTAGGGTTTAAGAGGTTCTAGGGGTTAAGGCCTAATCAATTAAAGGATTATTTGTTTAGGGGTTAAGGGCTTAGGGATTTAGGAAATTAGGGATTTGGGATTTAAGTATTATGGGTTATGTTATTTAGGGGTTAGGGGTGGACTAGTCTTAGGGGTTGTGGGATTAGAGGTAAAGTGGTTAAGGGGTTTAGGGGTTAGGGGTTGTGGGATTAGGTAAAATGGTTAAGGGGTTTAGAGGTTAATGGATTTAGGGGTTAAGGGATTCAGTTCTCTAGGGTTAGTGGGTTAGGCATTAAGAGTGAAGGGTTATATGTTTAAAGTCTTATAAGGGGTAAAGTAGAGCTTAAAGGATAATGCACAAGCCCAAGAAAGAGAACCTAGGCTGAGAGAGGAGTGATCAAACCCAAGGGAGTGCTCTCAAGAAAATGTAGAGCTTTCATGCAAACAGAGAATGCACATGCAAATGCAGGGTGCACTTGCACTAGGGAGGTGACACATGCAAATGGAGATTAGAGGTAAAAAATTAAAGGACTTAAGAGGTTTACGTTTTATGGGCTTTAGAGGTAAAGGGATTTAGGACTCTAGGATTAGGGGTTTAGGTTTTAAGAGGTTAGGCATTAAGGGCTTAGGTGATATATTGTTAGGGGCTTATAAGGGGTTAAGGGATTAGGGAATTAGGGTTAAGGACTAAGGGGTGGGAGATAAGGGGTTAATTAAGGGACTAAGGCCTTTACAAGTTAAGGGATTTATGGATTGACTGTTAGTGGGATAAGGTATAAAAGGTTAGGGTTAAGTGTCAAGGGGTTAAAGTGGTAAGGGATTGCATGTTAAGTGACTAGGTGTTTAGGAGCTAATGACTTAGGGGTTTAGGGATTTAGGGGGTTTGGGCCTTAGGGATTATGGGTCTAGGACTTTAATTTCCTCCCTCCTCATTCCTCTCTCCCCCTTCATCAATTTATGTCCCTTGCACCACCCGTCACCCCCCCCCCCCTTGCCTCCATTTATTAATTAGCATATAGTTCCCCCCCTCTTGTATCCCCTCTTACTCTCAACCCCCTTATATCCATCCATTACTTAAAGTGCATGGTTTATGTGACCTATAACACTAGAGAATTCTATAAACAAGAAACACTAGATTGTTTTGTAACAAAGAAGCATTAGGAGCGTTTTGTAACAAAGAAACGCTAGAGCATTTTGTAATTAATAGCACTCGCGCATTTTGTATAGAAAAAAACGCTCGACTATTTTTGTTGACACCAAAGGTGGGAACAGAATTTAAAGATAAAGATAAAGTGCAAGCATTCCTTAGGGCCTAAAACACATGTTCGCATGTCATCCGCAATCCTACGTGTTTGATTCAGATTTTGGTTCAAAGTTTACAACCTTGTGCTATGGAATATGGTAAACCATAGCTAATAGGGCATTTCCTCCATTTTCTCAGTATGCCTGTCTTTTTACACTATTTACAGCATGATAGACACAATCATTTTTTATGGAATTTTAAATACTCATAACATTTTATGTGCAAATTCTGAATATGTAATTAAAAAAAAAAAAAATCTATTTTTTCCCTAATTTTCTTGTATGATGACTCATTAACTCAAAAAACACACTATTAGTGTTTCTTCCATAGCTCTTTCATTTCACTAGCATTAAAAACAAAAAAATGTATGTTTCACTACTAATCACCGACCTCTACATGCTATAAAATATCCATTTCGAAATCATTGCATTAAGACCTTCAAAATATGCACCCACATCTAATGTATCATTTTTTAGGTTTGATCACTTAAATAATTAAATAAATTAAAAAATTAAAATTTAATTTTGGAAATATAGTGTTGCACTAGTGCTACTTGTTCTCTACATGTATACCAATTTTTGTAGATTGAAACCATCATATAGGTACTCAAAGCCTGCGCCCACAAACAAATATACTTTATCATTTGCTAAAAAGTAAAAGTTGGTTGTTAGAAAAGATGATACTTGACATAGTTATGAAAATTTTCAATACATAAAATTTATATATTCGGAAACATGATTCAATTTCCTATAATTCATCTTTTTTACTCAATGCAATATATTTTGTGTAAGTATCTCAACAAATCCAAGTAGGTTGAGGGATGCCTAATATTTCAGTTTTCCATTGTATCTAATGCGCCAAAAGTGACTCTCATTAGCTTGCACTCACCTTGGCTTATGTAACCAAATTTCTTACCTCTTACCCAATATCTTGATTCTCATAAAAATGAAACTTCAAATTTATTTCACCTTATAATGAGACCAAAGAACATAAATTTAAAAAAACTAAAAATAAATTATATAATATCATTGATTTACATTTTGAAAAGTAATACTAGAAGTATGACAAATCTGGATATCCTGGCTAATACTAAGACTAAATATGGAACTTCATCGCAACGATCTTCATATTCCAAGCACCAACTGTATGTTCTTTATCTATGGAATTATAGTAATCATATTAAAATGCTTATTTTTTAAATAAAGTGAGGCCTACTTGCTATAAAAGATATTATATTTATGAAGCTCATAATAAAAATACAACCACACACACACACATATGTGTGTGTGTGTGTGTGTGTGTGAATTATCTTATACTTATGAAGCTCATAATCAAAAGACAACCCATAAAATGAGTCCACATATATATTGTGTGTGTTCCTCCTTTGTAATAAAAAACTTTATATATTTCTCCATAAACAAAGATAAGGGAATTCTATTTAGGTTTTAAAGAAGTGTTTATAGATAATCATTACAAATTATTATGTACTCATTGATTATCATGATTTTTGTAAAACTTGCATGAATTTGCACATAGAAACCATACAAAAATCAACTAGGATATAGTAACAATTAAGTTACCATACTTGGTTTTCTTAATTACGACAAGTAAATGAGTCTAACACATTGATTTTTATTTAGTGCCAATTGAAGGTTTCAATATGTATGTTTTTTATTTTAATATATTTTTGAAACACCAATAATACTTGAAAATTAATGTTGTGAAATTGAAAGTTTAATATTTATTTATTTATTTTTATTTTTTTATATGATGGGAATTTATGAAGTTTTATGAACAACTATAAAACATGAGATTTCATTTACCATTGGCGATATGTTAGGTTAAAGATAATGAGGTATTGTTATTATTCTTCCTATGATTCAAGTTTATTCAATGTTGTAATCTTTGCTAGTACTTGTTCATACTTCTTGTTCAACTCATCTACAATATTCATAGTCCATGGAAATGTGCTCTAACAATCATGTTTCTAAAATAAATTGCTTTGAAATAAGTTTCCACATCAAGCTCAAATATCAAAAGCTTGTTTAATCACTCATCAATAACCATTGAAGGCCGTGGCTCTGGTTTAGAATATTATTCAGCTTCTCAATCTCCACGTGTTTCTTACTTTTCTTCTTGTGCGGTGCTTCTCTCGCAATTAATTTTGCATTTTCAAGGGAGATGTGGTAATAGGTATGGAAAATGCAACCCAAGCTTTTTCCAAGATCTTTTTTGTCCCACACGTCATGTGATGGGAAATGCAACAAGAGCTTTTATGTCATTTAGAACAAATAAACGACATTTCTTCTCTAGATTTTAATTCTTTCATTCTAAATATTTGTTATGTCTCCAATATATAGTTTTCTGTCGGGGACATTGATGGGAGGGTATTTGCAATTTTTTTTACAATATGAAGGCCTAGCTGAAGTTTGGAGCAATTTTTTATTTTGATGGTTTTTTTAAATAAGATTTATGTCTATTTTTTATTTTCATTGACTCCGTTCGCCATGGTGTCGGCCTAGGTTCTTGTGCCCCAGGCCCTGACGTTGTGCTGGCGTCATAGGAGGTTTAAATGCATTCAGTCGAGGTTTTTGTGTATTAATTCATATGGTGTCTCAGTTTCTACAATTGGGGTTGTTGCGTATCACTTGTTGTCTCAGTTTATGAGAAGGGAAGAGTCTACGACTCTGCATTGTGCTGCACTATGCAGGTTTTTAATGATGGTGGCCACCTGTATTATGGAGTACAACGCACCTCGACCTTGGTGTGATAGGAATCAGTGAACTATTACCCTCTTTTCTGCACAAGCCATCATGGAGAAGGTGCCATCTCTAGAATGCTATCAACACCAACCTAGGCATATACATAGTTGGTTTTCTCTGTATCCTTACTATGGTAGTAAGGAGGAAGGCTCGACCCTTCAGTGGAGCAGTTATTTAGTTAACATATTCTCTGTTTTCGCATTTAATTTCGCTTCGTTTGAAGAGTGACACATAAGGTGTGAATTCATGCGTCTCGGGGGATTGGAAACCATCAGTGTTCAGGCAGTTTTTCATGCCTTTGGCTTTGGAGGGTTGGATTCGACTTGCCATGGAAAAATTAGTTCAACGAAATATGTTTTTCTTAAAGGTTGAGGAAGGAATTTTTTGCACGCAATAAGCTTAGACGATCTGTGTTTTTTTTCCAATAAAATTAGAGTCTCTGGAGAAAATCAGCCATGGATACCCTCAGAAATCAACAGTTGTAGGCTAAAGTTGATGGTCGTCCAGAGAACTAAGCAGTTGTAGAGAGAAGCTTGTTAGGTGAAGAGTTTAGAGATTTGTTGGGAACGTAGGTGAATTTAACTATTTGCAGGAAAGAAAATCCTAGTTGATTGAGGTTTTAACAATTAAATCAAAGAAAGGGGAAATAAAAGAGGATTTATTTGCACAAATAAGTTTTGCTCGAGATAAATTCCATAGTTGAATCAACATTGGAAATACTGGGAGGAAGAAGTTATTGATCTAGTAGAGTGTCATGGAATCAAGGAGCATTGCGACTTCCCATAGAGGGAGACAATTTTTGAGTTTTGTCATGGGAATCATCATCAAAACGAAAATATATATGTGGGAAACGATGAAAACCCTAGTGGGAAGGTCAAAGTCAACAATAGTTAAATTCAATTGCACAGGAAGCTTCTGGGGAATGTTATAAATCAAAGACTTTATGATTGAATTTTAATTCCCTCATTGAGAATATATTTTTCTCAGTTAAGAGAGATTTAGAGACAATTTCCGAAGATTGATTTATTAATAAGAAAAAAAAAAAAAAATTATCGGCAATAATGCGAGTAGGGCTTTGCACAGTGCAGTAGACGCTAACCCCAGAGGCAACAAGAATCTTGAATCATGCCATAGCAGAAGCTTGTGGCAGCGGGCATGACCGAATGCTTCCTCTACATGTTATTGTGACATTTTTGGTAGCCCCTACTAGCCATCTATGTCAGGCTTGCTAGGATGCGAATTCAAAGTTTAGGGGTTTGTGTTGAAGCCACCGGTAATAGAAATGATGAGATTAGATGACTCATATAAATCCTTCTAAAGGTTAAGACGAAGAATCTGATTCTGGTAGGGGAGAAAGAGCCCGAAGCTGTAATAAAAAAACTTGTGCAGAGAATAGAAAAATGTGAAACCCCAACGTGGCTTCAGATCCTTCCTATTGAAACAGAGATATCCACCTTGTTCCGTAAACAAAGATAAAGACCCCATTTCTATGAATTTCAGGGGATTGGACCAAATGGTGGAAGGGCGTTTGAATAAGAGTATAATTCTTAACATGGGTGATTTAAAGTGGCTTGTACATCAGACCAAGGCAGGAGGAGCATCCATAAGGTTGGAAGTCTCATCTTTTGTGCAACAAGTTGTTATGAAATTGAGCCAATTATTAGCTCGATATGGAGGATTTGGATGTTTATGGCTGATTGAGATTGTGACATGTGAAACATACCTGTTTCATATTTTCGTTGCCAAAGAATATATTAAACAACAAATGACCCACGATTCTCGCACAACTCATTGTATCTTCCTCTGTCATTGCCCATACCATGTATAGCCCACATGGTGAACTATGATCACACCTAAGCTATCGCCCATTAGAAAGCAATGAGATAAATCCCAATCTCCCTCCATAACTATGAGAATTGAAACAGAGATTTGGGGAGCCATGGAAAATCCATGAGCAAACCCAATGGAGGCATGAACGAAACATAGCGAACATTTCACTGTTGAATATGAATTTTTATTGTGAGCCACATTACAAAGAATCTCGACCAATGGGTTGCAGTAACTATTCATGGACAACCAAGGTGGTAACGCCCTAGGGATTCAGGGATAAAGCGTATTGGATAACATCAATTTTCTCTGCCAACATTTGTATACCATCTTTCTCAAAAACTAATGTATAGTCGGGCATCTCTATATCATCGATCTTGTAAAGGAATTCAAAGCAGATTGATTAATATGAAAGCTAGGGAGGAGAATGCAAACCAGTGATATGCTCTGGAATTCTGAACATGTTGAATAGGAACATTAAGACATTGCATACTGGCAGAGCTCTAACTCACTCTATAACGCCATTTTTTTCCCGACAGGAGCTCTAGCCAAATTCTTAAATACATTTTCTAGGTAACTGCATTTTGTTGGGTAACTGCATTTCATTTCTTTATGAATGTTCATGTCTGCAATGGGCTATGACATACCGACCCATTTAATGAATTTAACACATTTGCATACATTTTGCCAACGGATTATTTGTTTGTCCTTATTCTAAGATGGGGAGTATCAATGCCAATGAGACAATACTAGAAACGATGGGGACTGTTCTCTCATCGGAAGCCTCCCTTCAAACTGCAAGGCAATACCTGGCTAGGACGACCATGATGATCTAGACAGGTGGGCTAGAGACGTTGTGAATGGCTAGGATGACCATGACTGCAGATTGCATGACATGCACGTGGCAATAGTGGCATGTGCAAAGTGTCTGCCATGCATAAAGATCCGATGAAGGAGGAAAACATACTAGTTGTCGGGTGGGTGGCTACTTTTCTCTAGTTTCAATCACAGTTGACAAGTGTGCATATGGCTCGTGAGGGTGACCACTAAGTTCCATAAAGTCAGATAAAAATAAGAGGAGATTAACTGAAAGTTGAGCATACTGCATATTCTGGCTCAATATTTTGATTATTTAATGATGTATTAATTTTCATAATTTAACTAATGCTTGGAACATGACTTAACCATCTTCCCAATGTTTCGTCATATATTTGAACTTTTCCTAGTGTGTATTGTCACCAAAGTTTTGTTACGAAATTGCAAAGGGGCTTGTCGGCACCTTCAGTGTGATTCTAAGTCTAAATATGGCAGTTGTCTCTGAAATTGCAAAGGGGCTTGTCGGCACCTTCATTGTGATTCTAAGTCTAAATATGGCAGTTGTCTCTGGAATGTTTGCATATCATCTTTTCGGATGTATGGGTTTAAAGAAAAAAGTATGCAATGAAGGTCTTGAGATATGTATAGTCAATTTATATTGATATTTCATCAAAGTAAGTGAAGGTGGTGTCACTATAAATGTGAAAAACCGTGTGTTATATTTTTATATTTTCAAAGAAATAATCAAATTTGGTTTACAGGATTTGTTATTATCTTTTTAAAAATGTGACTGTGGTTGTGCTAGTATTAGTTTTTAAAAAAGTGGTTCTACTTCGTAGAAGATTATCCGTTGCTTTTGAGTCAATCAATCTTCAACCTCACAAAAACAACACATTATATTATTTTTTTTTATATTACTTCACAGTAAAGCTTTTGTGTTCATACACAGTTTCATGTTTTTTTTAATCTTCAAGCTCATAAAAACAACACATTATATTATTTTTGGGTATTATTTCACAGTAATACTTTTGTGTTCATATACATTTTCATTTTTTTTAATCTTGCAACTTGAATTGTTATAATGAGGTTGGAATTCTCAATCCAATCATGCAGCACAGGTTTATGTTCTGTATTATAAAACTATTTATGGATTGGAGTTTTAGTTGTAATTAGAAGAATTGAAACCTTTTATATCAAAACTATTTTTCATTTGTTTATGTTTCTATATTATAGAATTATTTATAAATTGGGGTTTTAGCTGTCATTAAAAGTTCATTGAAACCTCTTATATCAAAACCTTTTTTCATATAAATGGGATGGAAGGCAAGTGGTTATGCTGCAGGGCAGAAATCATCTAAGGATTGTAACTAAAATGTTAAATTGAAAAACTAAACCATATACAGATTGTCACTAAAAACTCTAATTGAAAATCTAAATCATATAGAGAATGTAACAAAACTTTATAATTCTGCTTGCCAATTTGATTGTCCACTTATGTCGATCATTTGGCTTAAGAAATTAGCATGGAATAAATAAAACATAAATGTTTTTTTAAAAACCATTTTTCCTGCTGGATTCATGGTATTGCCATAAACAAATATTATTATTCAAATTGTTTGTGTTGCTGTAAACTAAAGATTATCAGACTTCTTGTAAATATATATACAAACTTTCATAGACTAGGTAGCAATGTCAGGGACATTGCCACCTAGTAGTTCTTATTTATTCTATCCTTAATGCCCTCTTATCCCCTTCTGTTATATCAGGAAGTTTTATCTGTATGCACGTCATAAGGAGCAGCTCTTCAATAACAAATTTGGGTGATGTGTAATCATCCAAACTAAATGGTCTAAACTGCCTTGGACCTTTTGGTTGTTGAATACCTCTTGCACAAGAAGAGTTTTTCCCAGCGCTCCCATGCCCACAATAGCAATTACTTTAAATCCATCTTTCAATATCCATTCAGTAACCTTATTAATGTCTTGCTTCATTCCCACGGCTTGAAATTGAGATGGAAGAGCACTGGATATTCTTCTTCTGAAGATGCAATATATGCATTGAGTGATTGAACACCAACACTAGCATTGACGGATCTCAGATATTTGAGATATTTGGCTCCCATGTGGATCCTTGTGATTCGATAGCCGAAAATTATGTTGCTCAGTAAACGGAACTTGCCATGCTCACATTCCTCCACTATGTCCACGGCATCGGTGAGAACTTGCCGTTGCTCTAGCGTCCGTCAACTAGCAGCTTTAACGAGCCATAACTCTTCCACGAGCCGCTTCAGTGAGCATAAATGACAATTTGTCTGCAAGCTCCTTAACAATAGCTTCCTCCATCTTTGCTCCTCCGATCACAATCCGTGTGATAGCTACAGAGAATGTGGCACGCAGTCACGTCACGTGGTCCAGGAATGAATAACTGGAATATGTCTGGAAGGTAAAGCTACACAGCATTTTCACTTCCAGTATTTAACTTTTTATTTCTCTTTAATTATTGCCTATGCAGAATCTTGTAAAAATTATTTCCGTTCAGCGTATACCAACAAAAGTTACCGTTCTCCGCTTTTATTTTGGTATTTCCTTTGAACGTGACTTTAATCATTCTCTTTTCGATGGGAGGTTCGAAAAATAATGTAGCTCAACTATGAACTATGTATCAGTAGAGATTTACATATTAACTTTACAATCGAAAGACAACACATGTGTAACAAAATAATACTCTCAAAGCATGTCTTTTATTATATATATATATATCCGCAGCGTTAAGGGAACAGGTTTTCTTGGTTCTAAAATATATATAGAGATTTAGTTTTTACATATCAAAATTTTTGAATACGATATATATATATATATATATATATATATATATATATATATATATATATATATATATATATATATATATAAGAATTTTGAGTATTTTGAACAGAGTAGTAAGTATGTTTTTATAAAATTGCAGAAAATAGTTTTAAATATGAAATAAATAATTATGAAAAAAAAAGAATATAAAAAATAATTGATAGTTTTACATAGATAAATGTATGGATAATTAGTAGTCTCTCAGGTTGTAATTGTTTATGATAATATATTAATATATATATATATATATATATATATATATAATCATTTTGAGATATTTTAATATTAAATTATTTTTATAAGAAGGAATGTGTTTCAATAATTGAATTTAGCATAACAATAAAGGTAATAAATTATAAATATATATCTCATATTTTGGTATTGGTATGACCACAATTTTTTGTACACATTTATTGAATGTATTGAGTTAATCCATTAAAATTACAAATTTAAATAACATAGAGATGATATTGGATTCACTTATATGTGTGTATATAGAGAGAAACATAGATGGTTTATTATAAAAAATGTAAATATGCTTTGTCTAGACGAAAATTAAACTACAAAAAATGAAAACAACACTATTGATATGATTTAGAAAAATATTTATATAAATTTGAGGATTACCTTTATTAAAGACACTCCATTTTAAAATGCAATGTCCAACACTCAATAAAAACATACATTAAAAGATTTGCTTATCACAACAAATGTAAATATGTTTTGCACATTTAAAAAATAAATTACAAAAATGACTACCAATAGTATTGGTAACTTAATATCAAATCATTATCTAGAATATAAGTTTGAAAGATTTAACTCCTTTTGAAAGCACACCAATGAATAATACAATCTCGGAAAAATGTTAGATATTTCATGTTACAATAATTAATGTAGGGCATGCGATGAATGTTAGATATTTCATGTTACAATAATTTGTTTAGTTTTTTAGATGATTGTTAATTTATGTTATAACATATTATATTTATGGTTTCAAGCTTAGTCTCTTGAGATGAAAAACAAAGCACTTCATTATTTTGATGATTTCTACACTCTACTTTAGTTTTATATTTGATTTTTTTTTTTATATTGATTATTAATGGATTGGTTTTAGAAAGTTGTTAAGTCTTACATTATTGATTTTTAGTTGATAGAAATCAATAGAAATTATATTAATATTTTTGACAATACAATGTCTTATTATATTAATGATATTAGTTGATAAAATAAAAATTATATTAATATTTTTGACATTATAGTGTCCTCTTATGAAAGAAAAGGTCATGAATGTATTGTGGAAATAGTTTAGATGGTTGTAGATGAACTTTTCATATCCAACTTTTTAAAATGAAAAACAAACAAAATTAATCAAATATCAATGCCCACAATAAAATATCATGACCATAACATAAATGTCCAAATAAAACATATAATATCATCCAAATAAAACATATAATATCAATATTAATTCTTATGATAGTATTATTATCTTCCATAATGACATTATTGTTATTAAAAAAATCATATCTTAATATGCACCACCCATCCTTATCCATACAATATTTAGCTTTAAATTTTCATCATGATAATAAATTACAAAAAAATCAAACCCACTCAACTTAAGAATCCATAAAACATCATTCTCCAAAATTTAATTTGGTCTATCTTCAGCCAGCTGGAATTAAAAAACCCACTACTTATTTTCCCTATTTCCATGCGATATCAAGAAGCTGTTACAATACAGTCCAAGAAAGATCTAAAGTACACCAGAGTCGATACAAACATAACAATCACTAGTCACATGTGTAACAACCTACAAGTTAAAGTAAATACTGTAAATATTTACCCAAAAGAAAAACAATACGGTAAATGTAAATATTGACGACTACCCAAAAGAAAAACAATACTGTAAATGTAAATATTGAAGACATTAATTCTGTTCCACACACCAATTAATGTTTACAAACTCATCCAACGAAGAAACAACATCATGTCTACGGGATTGAAATTAATGTCCAGGGTTCACGTGATACAGGAAAAGCCAGAAATAACATTGTATAAAAGAAAGCCGTAGAGATGGGTTCAGGGAATATAGTACAATAAGATCCTAAACCTGGCTCTTAAAAATGGAGAATCAGGCCAAAGAACATGGTAGATCTTTGCTGTAGAGTTGGGCTGACACGATCTGGCAAGTGGCTGAAAGATTGAAGGCTGCTAGATCACTGCTGTGGTGTTGGGCTGACAAGATATAGCAAGCGGCTGGAAGAATGAGGTGATGGCAGCCCCAATTCCGGACTCCGGATTCCTTTTGTGTTGAGTCATGTCTATTATGGATTAAAGATCTACCCCTTCCTTGATCTGTCCCTCCTCATGGATACTGTAAATTTGTCTACTGTGGATTTGAGTTTGTTGTCATTCTCAATAATCCTCTGGATGGAAACTGTAAAGTTGTCTATTGTCAATTTGATCCTGCGCTCATTCAAAATATTCAAAATAAAATCACGCTGGGCACTTTCACACCAGAAGCCATTCTCCCATTCTGGGCAGCATTCCACCTCTATTTCTTCAAGACTAATCAGCAACTGTAATGCCTGGGGCATTTGTTTCAGCTGCTCGCAGTTCTTCATTCGCAAATGCTTCAACATCGACATTGCTCCATTCTCCAGCAAAGGGAAATTTTCCAAAGAGTTAAAGTCATCTATGATGAGCGTTTCTAGTCTGGAAAATGCCATACGTTCTCCAAACTCCTTTGGAAAGTCATCGCACTTGCTGTTATGAGACAATCGTAGCTCTCTCAGATTTGGAATCATTTGTAGGCCTTCATACTCTTTTCTAGAGTTGTTGCCTTCTAACACAAGCACCATGAGGTTCTCAAGCTGAAACATCCATTTTGGCACTGTGCACTTGCGAAGACGAACAATTTCAAGGCGTTCCATTAATTCCATGTCCTTGGGAAGGTGGACGTCGTAGGAACTAATATTTTGGATGGAGAGGCTCCGCATGTTTGTCATGCCCGCAAATGTCCCCTCCAGATCAATACCTTCACCTTGTGCTGATCGAGCATCTAATGTAACAGAGAGGTGTTGCAGACGGGTCAATCCTTTAAGATCCGTCCATTGCAAGGCCTGATCGGCTGCTTTTAATTGATCCTCTTTTATTACTCGAGCGCCTTTCAACGTCCTTAAATGGATGAGCTGAGATATTCCGGCCGGCAACGACTTCAACTCTGTGCAACCCTTCACATTCAGATACACCATATATTTGTGCCCGTCAATTCCCGAATGCAAGCTGCTCAGATGTTGGCACCCACTAACATCAAGAAACTGGAGGTGCTTCAGACCGCTCAAGCACTTCGGCAGCATTTCGATGTTTGTTCCTGATAAATTGAGGAGCTTCAAATGTCTTAACTTCCCCATAGACGCCGGCAATAACTTAATGGAAGTCTGACTTAGATCTAAGACAGACAAATATCTCAGGCTATCAAAAACGCTATCAGAAATTGATGTAAGTTTGGTGTTATTCCATAGCAGTAGACTACGGAGACCTGTACATGCAGGGATGGGCTCCATGATTGCTGTTATATTGTTTTTAATTAATGAAATTCTACGTGTGCCCCGGCACTCATCCACAGGTACTTCTTTCAATTCTTGGCCGGGCTTTAACAGACTTTTTGTTTCCTTGTGAGATTCGACGAGAGCTAGTTCATGCAACAAGTCATGCATTTTACAATATTTGACCCGCCCATCTCTACCAACCCCTGAATTTTCCAGCACACATCGACCAATAAGTTGATCTATATAAGAGCGTGCTACCTCGTATATAGCGTCTCGTGATTCCTGGCTGGAAGTAGAAACAAATCCTTCGGCCATCCACAGATGCGCCAGGTATTGGGATTTTATTTGAGTATTTGGAGGAAAGGAACAACAGTAAAGAAAACAAGGTTTAAGAGGATCAGGCAGTGCCTCGTAACTTAACCTGAGAGAGGGCATCACATTGTCGGTTATGGGCTCTGCTTCATTTAGACGATCCAAGGTCGATTCCCATTCATTAGGAAGCCTTGTAACGCTTTCCATCGATGCTGCTATTGTTTTGATCGCCAAAGGCAGCCCTGAACATTTCTGTACAATACGGTGGGCGATACTGGTGACCCGAGTCACGGGCTGATTCCGTGAGGACGTCGAATACCCGTCTAGACGGATTGAAAAATTAGAATGAAGACAGAACAATTTCCAGCTATCATCCTCAGACAAAAATCTCATATGGTGAATTTGATGAGCTCGCATAGCCTCTGCAACTTTGTTGTCACGGGTGGTAACAACAATCTTAGTTTTGCTCTCTGGTGGGAAATACAACCCAAGCTTTATCCAAGCTTTTTTGTCCCACACGTCATCTAGAACAAATAAACAACGTTTATTTTCTAGATTTTTATTCTTTCCTTCTAAATATTTGGTTATTCTCTCCTTAATTCCCTCTTCTCCCCCTTCTGCAACCTCAGGAATTTTGATCTGTCTGCATATCATAAGGAGCATCTCTTCAATAACAAATTTGGGTGATACTGTAAGCCAAACTAAATGGTCAAAACTGTCTCTGACCTTTTGGTTGTTGAAAACCTCTTGCACCAAGAGAGTTTTGCCCAGCCCTCCCATGCCCACAATAGCAATCACTTTAAATCCATCTTCCAATATCCATTTACTAACCTTATCAGTGTCTTGCTCAATTCCCACAGCTTGAAATTGTGATAGAAGAGCACTGGATTTTCTTCTCTTATCTTCTTCTGAAGATGCAATATATGCATTCAGTGCTCGAACACCAACAGTAGCATTGACGGACGTCAAATAGTTGAGATATTTGGCGCCCGTGTGGATCCTTGTGATTCTTTCCTTCAATACCTTAATTCGACGGCCCATTCGATAGCGGAAAATTATATTTCTGAGAAAACGGAACTTGCGATGCTCGCATTCCTCTACAATGTCCACAGCATCGGTGAGAAAATCTTCTAGTTTGTTCAGCCAATTGGTCAATGAACTCGAATTAGAAGTTCTCGACGCTCTGGCGTCCGTCAAGAGGCTTTTAATGGAATTAACCTCATCACAAATGAATTCAAAATCTTGTTTGAAACTAGTAACTAGCCATACCTCTTCGAGGAGCTTTTCAGTGAACATAGATGCCAATTTGTCTGCAAGCTCCTTGACAATAACTTCCTCCATCTTTGCTCCTCCGATCACAATAGCTACAAGCACGCAGTCACGTCACGCCGTCAAACTCAACTAAAATAACATTAGCGAGCCCTATAAATATGTTGCCCTAACAGTCAGGAATAAGTCCGGAAGGTAAAAGCTACACGCAAAGGTAAAGCTTTTCCGGATTTAAACTTTTCTTTTCTCTTTAATTATTGCCGATGCAGAATCTTGTAAAATGGTTTCCGTTCATTGTAAACCAACAAAAGTTATCCTTCTCCGCTTTTATTTGTGGTCCCGGAAACTTTTCTTTTGTAATTCCAGAGAAATGGGATTTAAACTTTTCTTTTCTCTTTAATTATTGCCGATGCAGAATCTTGTAAAATGGTTTCCGTTCAGTGTAAACCAACAAAAGTTATCCTTCTCCGCTTCAATTTGTGGTCCGGGAAACTTTTCTTTTGTAATTCCAGAGAAATGGTGTCGAGTTAGACTCTTTCTAATTGAACGTAGCCTCTTTTTGATGGGATGTGCGAAAAAATAATGTACCAGTAGCTCAACCATGTACCAGTAGAGATTTATGTTAACTTTAAAAATCGAAAGGCATCAAACCTGTTATAAATTTAGAGAATAAAACTAACGTTTTTTTAGATTTAAAAAAATTCCAAACTCAAAGCTTATATAAATAAATATTATAAAAAAATTCAAAACTTAAAGCTTATATAAATTTTATGTATGTAGTTTATAAAAGATATTTTTATATAATATTTTCAATTTTCATTTTATTATTATTATTATAATATAATTTTTATTTTTAATATAATAATTTTGATATTAAATATTTATAAATTTATTTTAATTTAAAAAAAATATTATTTAAAATATAAAATTATGTCAAATGATATTAAGAATAGATGTGTAATATAACTTTTTCTCACAATCATTCAAACTATACTTAATTTATTATTCAATACATGTAAATATTACTATACAATATAAAATATAAAATATAAAATATATTCAAAACACCATTACTAAATCATTATTATATTTATTTAAAACACTATAAAAGACATATTTCTTATGTTTTTTAAATATAGTTATTCTTTTGTATGTAATTATAGCAATGTTTTATTATTTTTATTTTTTATATCATATAAAATATATAAATTAATTTAAAAATTAATATTACAAGTATAAAGTGATATTAATTCATTTTTATATAAAAATTTTATATATCTTTATTTTTCCAGTAAATACATTATAATGGTGAAGGTGGTGGTCATGAACAATGTCATCAATATATATATTAGAAAGATTTTTACTTATCAATATATATACAAAAAAAAATTGAAAATAAGGAAGAATCTAACATACAAATTTAGAAAATAGTATATTTATTAACTTTAAATGAAATTTAGATATATTAATTTTTTTTTAATAATATAAATCTATTTGCATCAACAAAAGTCTCTCACTTGAGAATCTAGTGTACAGATGATCCATAAATACAACACAATAAATTAATAAACTAAAATGATGTAACATAATATGATGTTAATAAGCTAAAATTGTGAGTAATGTAACATAAATTTAATAATCATAATTTTAGATCCATATTAACCATGGATCTATCAAGTCAAGAAGTATCAAATGTCTCTAAGTGAAAACATTTTTTACTTTGAAAACGTGAGTCTATCTAATAACAAGAAAGGTCAAGGGTGGGTGCAAGCTAATGAGGGCCAGATGCAATAGAAAACTCAAAAATCGTTGAATCACCTTTCCAAATATATAAGTTTTATATATTGAAAATTTACATAACTATTACAAATTTCATCTTTTCTAACAGTCACTTTTTTTTGGCAAATGATAAGGTGTATGTACCTCCATAACAGTAAGTCAAATGTGGGTGCATCATTTGAAGGTCTTAATTCAGTTATTTCGAATTGGATTTTTTATAGCATGTAGAGGTCAATGTCTACTAGTCCAACAAACAATGTTTTTTAAAAATGGTTGTGAAATGAAAAAGTTACAAAGAAACACTAATAACATGTTTTTTTAGTTGAGCGATGACACAAGAAAATTAGGAAACAAATAGCAAAAAACAATATTTTTTTTAGAGAATTAAATATTTGGAATCTGCATAAAAAGTTCTATCTACGCCTAAAATTTCGTCAAAAATGGTCATGTATGTCATGCTATAGAGAGCAGTGAAAGACAGACATATTGAGAAAAATGGTGGAAATACCCAATTAGCTATGGTTCAGCACATTCCATAGCATAGGTTTGGTAAGTCCGAACCAACCACATAGGACTATGGATGACACGCGGGCGCATCAGGAGGCAGTTACTAGGTGCTCAGGAACGCTCGTGCGTTCTGTTTAAATTCAAATATTTGTTTCGCGTGCTTGGTGTTAGAAGAAACACTCGAACGTTATTATTCACATAGCGTGCAAGCATTATATAAATAATAAAGCTTGAACGTTATTATTTACATAACACACAATCATTATATAAATAATAATGCTCGAGCATTATTATATAAATAATAATGCTCGAGCATTATTATATAAATAATAATGCTCGAGCATTATTATTTACATAACACGTGAGCGTTATATAAATAATAATGCTCGAGCATTATTATTTACATAATGCGTGAGCGTTATATAAATAATAATGCTTGAGTGTTATGAACTACATAAATTATGTTTTTAAGTTTTGAATGGAGATAAAGGGGGTGAGAGAGAGAGAAGAGGGATGCGAGAGAGGGGGCAAGGGACATAAATTTAAGGAGTTGGAGAGAGTAATGATAAGGGATGGAAATTAAAGACCTAAAACCATAAGTCCTAAGTCCCAAACCCCCTAAATCCCTACACCCCTAAGCATCTAATCCCTTAACACATAATCCCTTACCCCATTTTTATTTGATCCCTAAATCCCTTAACCTATAAAGATATTACTCCTTAAATCCCTAGTCCCTTAATTAACCCTTTCTCTCCCCTCACAGTTGTCCTTATCCTCTAATGACCTAATCCCTTAACACTATAACACCTTAGACCTTAATTCCTAACATCTTAAAACCTAACCCCCTAAGCTCGGAGTCCTTAATCCTTTTACCCCTAAAGTCGTTAACTGCTAAACCCCTTAAGTCATTTAATTGTTTACCTCTAATCCTTTAACAATTATCCCTCTAGGCTCTAGTTTACCCTATATAGGTAAAATAATTATTTACCTCTACACTATGTTTGCATGCGCAACCTCCCTTATGCTAGTGTGCCCTACATTTGCTTATGTGCTCTATGTCTGCATGTGTGCTCTTCATTTGCATGACAACTCTATGTTTGCTTGAGCTCTCTCCCTCTAGATTGATCGCTCCTCTCTTAGCTTTGGAATTCTTGCTTGTGATTGTGCATTAGTCTCTTTAATCTCTAATTTACCCATTATAAGCCTTTAACCATTTAACCCCTTCACCATTAATGCCTAACCTCAGAAACCCAACAAGGTAGTCATGTTTGATGGGCTGCCAGAATGCTCTGTGGAAGGGCAGAGTTGTATAAATGATATGGTTGTGAAGTAATGAGTACTTAAAGTTTCATTTAAATTGCATAAATGATGTGGCTGTACCTTGCAATTTTAGTATGATAATGATTCACATGAAGTAAATGTGTTTTGGTGATATTGGGATGTTAACAGTTGGAAGTGTTTGGACTAATCTGAATTTTCAGATTTCAGATAGATTGTTTTGGACATGGACATGAAGGTAATCCCATGATCAAGACTAGAGTCTACCATGTGCAAGAGCCAAACCTCATGAGAAGGGTCTCATGGTTGTAAGATTAAATTTATGGACAACACATATTGTCCATTTCATATTTGAAACCCTCTGATTTAAGTTTATGAGAATAATCTCATGGCTGCAAATTAATTTCTGTACGGAAAAATAAAAAACAACATATTGTAAATTTCAGAATTGGAATTTTGCTAAATATTGCTAATGACCGCTTGGATAACCCATAATTGTGTCAAGGGACATGTTGTAGGTGGATGGTTAAGTTATGGAAGCGATCATAAAACCCTAATGGACAGAGTGGTGCCACTTACAAGAGCCAAACAATATGAGGATGTCTCATCTGAACTGCATGTTGGTAAACACGGTAGATGAGATGGTGAAATTATGCCAACAACGCATATGTTGTTATGGAATGAGAGAGGGTTTGGGGTGGCAAACCGAGGGGCTGTTGAATCAGAGAAAGGGGCTCCCATTTCTCATGAAAAAAAAAGAGGAAATACATCTAAAAAAGGATAAGCATTAATGTAATCCTTGTTAAAATATGCATGTCTAATTCCTAGAATTAATATGCAGAACATGTCTTTTTATTTCAGACTACTTGAGTATGATTAGGGTCTACATGGCTCGTATCGAGAAAGGGTGCACACCTTCCTGGTGTTGGGTTCTGATAGGTTTGTCAATATTGACTACACCCTAATGGAATGGAGACATTCCTGGTGTTTCAATATTTGATAATGAATGTTATGAAATATGTTTACAATTTTAGAGCAACAATATTGATGAGCTTGCTTATCCATCTTTTGTTGTGAGATTGAACAAATGAAATTGGTGTTGCACACTAAAGAAGCAAAGTGAAGAGGTTGTTGTGAAGTATTGTTGTGTGTGTGAAGGGTTGTTGTGTGTGTGAAGGGTTGTGGTGGTATTGGTGAAGGGTTGTTGCATGCATATGGCTTCGTAGTAGAGCCTTGACCTGGAAATGGTCATGGTGAAGTTTCCTTCCATTGACCTTTGACCTAGATGGATGTGTTGGCTTGGCAATGGAGAGGGAAAACCAGGTATGGGACTGGTTTGGCACCATCAATGCCCGATAGACCAGTCGATGTACTGGCTTGGCATTGACTATTTTGGATGTTGTGGAGTAGCATGTGTACTAGCCAAACATTCATTCCATAGGTGATCTAGGGCTTGTAAAGCAAAGAAGGAACCTGTGGAATAGAGAGGAAATTCCCAATACAGATAAGCATTCAATTATCATCTGTTTCTCATTTCAAATAATGAAAATTTCATGTACAAGTCTTATAACAACCAAGCTGATACACTGTTGTTTCTTTGTTGGAAACCTAGGTCATTGCAGGAAGCAAGAACTATGAAGGCATTCTAAGGATGCATTTGGACATGTGATTGTTCTAGAAAGATCAGTATGAGCAGCAATGGGAATAAGGTGCTAGTGGACTTGGGTGGTTCCTAGCAGCCAATAGTTTGTAGACAAACCATGGGGAAGGGTTCCCTGGTTAGGAAGCCTTGGACAGACCTTAGACACTAAGTGTCATAACCAAAACAAGAAAGGTCAAGTCAAGCATTCACATTGAAGTGAAAGAGGCTAAGGAGCATGGAACCACAGTGATGGCGTGGCTCTGGATTGGAACAAGACTAAGAGGGGGAAATCTTACTCTTCTCTTTCCTTTTTGGTTGATGCATCTAGAAAATAGAAAATTATGGAATGCATGTTATGACTCAAAGTTGATTGTGTTTATTTTCTTGAAATAATTGTGAATGTTGAAATAGTTAATTCCCTGTGAAAGGATGAACATGAATGAGTTCATGTGTATGATTGGAAAGCATGAAAAGTGTGGAATTCCCATGGATAAATCATAGACTTTGCATGTCAATTGGGAAAATAATTGATTGATTTTAATGTTTATATTATGCTTGGCCTAACAGAATTTGCAATGATGAATTTCACAGGTGAGAAATTGAAATCAATTGGTTGCAGCGATTACAAGACCGATGGTGCTAACAAGCAAAGTGTGGGCAGCTATGCACATTGACCATGGCAGCAGACCAAAAGCTACTAGATTTGGTAGAAAATATGATTCAAACAATTGACAAGACCCAAGAGAATGTTGGAAAGAAGCTTAAGCTACAAAGGCAGCAGAATGAGATGAACCACAAGGTTTTGCAGGACTCTATTTGTCTGCAAAGGGAGGTAAAAAAAATTATGGAAGAAACCAACAGTAGAAAGGACAATGGAGCAGTGAAGAGGCATTCATCCAATCATCCTACTAAGAAATGCCCCAGGTGGGAAGACTCAAAGGAAATTGAGTAGGTAAACCGAAGGAAACCACTGAAATGTTGGGGATGTGGAGGAAATCATCTCTTCCGCAACTCTCCAACAAAGGACAACAAGAAAGCCAGCAACCATAAAGACTCCAAACTTGTGGATTGGTTGGAAGGTAAAGAAAAGGAAAGGATTGTTGTGGAGCAATGCCCACCTGCAGGGCTGGAAGATCAAAGCCAGTAGGAACAGCTTGTGGAAGACAAAGGACTTGGACTTGAAAGTTCAAAGTAAAGGATAAAATGCAGGGGCAGACCTGCAATAGTTTTGAAAATTCTGGAGATGTATAAACTGTATATGTATTCCTAGTATTGGAACATCGATGACGGTGTTGTTCTAAGGGGGAGGGAGTTGTAATACCCCTATTTTGACCCTTAGGGTTTGTTGGCTTCAATGTAAATATTGTATACATTTAATGTGTTCTTTCCCTAGTGTGGAGCTCAAGGCCAAGGCCCCACTAGAGGATGTCCAGGTTTTAGTTAAAAGGCAAGTATTTGGTATTTTGGTAACCATGTGTTAGTAAGCAATGGAAAATGTAAATGATGTAAATGATACCATGTAAATAAAAATACCAAGTGTTGGATATGGATGCAACTAAATGAGGGGGCTATGTGTATCCACTAGGGAGAGATGAGGGGGTCGTGGGTTTGGAATCCATGCTGCCACATGTCTTTTTGTGAGCCCATTTGACTCCCCTTGCTGACATTTAATTTTGTTGTAAGAAGGTGGGTGAAGGACATTATTAATGAGTTCGATGAGTATGGAGTGATCCTGAGATCCGTATGGCAGGGTATGGATCTGTTTTTGCTTTTTCCTTAAGCCACTCTACCTCCTGGGAATTCGATCATCCTATCCATATCCCATTGTTAACCAATGAACCCCAGTTATGATGCATTACAGAGCCAAGCAAGGAAGCAGAGAGAGGAAAATCGTGATTCTATGTAATCACGAATTTGCAGAGCCAAAAACCCATAGAAACCTTGCATAGGAAGTGAACTGATTAAGAAAGACATGGATCAAACCCTAGGGATAAGTTATCGAGCATGAGAAGCTTAGAAAACCCATGAGAACACCTAGATCTGATAGCATAAGACTGAGTTGCGGGACAGATCTTTGGCTGCAACCCTGAGAAGGTTCCAGCTAGGATAACAGAGAAGGAGATTAGACATAGGTTGGATATGCTTGATAATCCCAAATGCATGTCGGATTATCATTAGGGTGGAGCCCTAACTGTGAGAGAGCCTATTTATCCCTCCTTAGTGGATGTATAGCCCCAGCTCGGGGGTGGTCTCTGAGTGCTTAAACAATACAGGTTGGGCAGAGACCTATGGTTGGGTTTGAATGTTGCAGTCCATAGCCTGTTTTCTTGGAGATTCAATGAGAAAGATAAGTGTTCCCTATGCTTGATTGTGCCCATTTTGCATCCATGCATGTGTATTTATTTGTGTCTGAATGCACAGTTGATTTAGTTGATTAATAGGGTTGGATGCCCATGTATTATGGTTCATTCTATTATGCATGGTATTGATTGATAAATGCATGACACATGGTGTGTGGATGATGATTCCTTCAACTATAGTTGTTGAATATATGCATGCATCTACTTGCTTATGTGAATGGTCCATTGATGAATAGGACTGTATGCATATGCATTGTATTTAAGTCTATTGTGTATGTTGTTTATCTTACTTCTGCACTGATTTAACTAGTTAATGACTGTTATGGATATACTAGATACATGTAGATGTGTGAGGGGATAATGTTTCAGTCCCCCTGTGTTTGTTGATGTATGAATCTTCCTACATGAGTTATTTATCATGCTCCTGCACATCTGCATATTTGTATTTATCCTTGTACTTATATGACCTTATGCCTTGAGGAATAGGGCTAAGTCTGGTAAATGTACATAATGATTCAGTTAGGTATTTGGAGAAAGGAGTAGACACACCCCTGTGGTGTTCCTATATCCTTTGTGGATCACAGGAAGGGGAGAGGACATGGTAGATTGGATCAGAACCCTGCACAGAATGGGAAAAGAGGCATAAAGGAGGATTAATTCCATATTTTGGAGTGGAAGAAGGATAGGATCAATGTTCTCAGAAGTCAATGAAGACCCTGAAGCTGCATAGATCTCTCTAAGAGCTTTCCAATGGTACCAGACTTGTCCAATTTGGTCCAGGGATGAAGAATTTATGGGTTGAAGAAAGTGTGCAGTGGGGGCTTTCGACTTTTCAAACCCGCATGCGGACTACGAATTGTGGAAGTCGGAAAGGTAAAACCGTCGAGGTTGTAAAGTTGGGCTTCTGCATTTCCAAGTTCCTCAAGGCAGGTTGCGGATTGTGGAATTTGGGAAGGTAATTTTCCTGGAATGGCGCATCCACCGTTCCAATTTTTGAGTCCTACAACATGGATTGAGGATTGCGGAAGTCAGAAAGGAGATTTAGTCGGAGTTGAGAATTTGAGTTTCCGCATTTCTGAATCCGAAAAGGCATATTGCGGATTGCGGAATTCAGAGAAGGGATTTATGCGGATCAGAGAATTGGGGGTTTCGACTTCCAAGTTCCGCATTACGGATTGCGGAAGTCAGAAGTGAAGTTTTTCGGAGGAATGGAATTGGTGTTCCGATTTCCAAGTTCCACATATGGATTGCAGATTGCGGAAGTGAAGTTTTCTGGAGCCATGGAATTGGCGTTCCGATTTCCGAGTTCCGCATGTGGATTGCGGATTGTATAAATGAAGTTTTCCGGAGCAGTGGAAATTGGGGTTCCACCTTCCGAGTTCCGCACTGCAGATTGCAGATTGCAGAAGTGAAGTTTTCCGTAGAAGTGGAAATTGTGGTTCCGCCTTCCGAGTTCCACACTGCGGATTGCGGAAGTGAATTTTTTTGGAGCAGTGGAAATTGTGGTTCTACCTTTCCGAGTTCCGCACTGCGGATTGCAGAAAGGTAGATTGTTGATTTTGGATCGAAGACCATTGCAGCTGTGTGCAATTGCATAAAGGATTATTGAAAAAAAATGTACCAGGTGGCCTCCCATCGCCTCTAAAGGGTACTAAGGTGACCGGGGATGTGACAGCAAGATCTAGGGAAATAGGCATAGTCAGTTCAACAATTCTAACCATCACATGTAATAAGGTAAGATATTTTTTTAAAGATAGTAAGTGAGAAAATAAAGTAAACAACAAGTAATTATTGCTTGTCTTTGATGTGAGCGTGATGCATATGGCTCCGGTGAGAGGGTTGTGGACATGTTGTTTCATTTTTTTGGTCAAGGGGATGGTGGGAAGTGTACTGACATGCCGTTTAATTGAAAGAGGATCTATACATTCCTACTAGGATGGAGGTTTGGGTGTTGTTGGAGTTAATGCATGGAGGATGGCATTTAATGGGATCTCGTGTGGATGCAGGATGGACCAAATCACAAAGCTTAAAGAATTAAATCTTAGCAAATTCCATGAGATATTAGACTCGCTAGGTATGGAAAATCTAAGATATTTAGAGAATTTAAATGATAGTAGATGCAAAAATCTCCAAACTTTAGAAACGCTGGAAAATATCACAAAGCTTACAAAACCAAACATTAGTATTGTATTCCATGGAATAATAGAGTTGCCTGTGAAGGAACATTTGTCTTCATTTAAGATATTGAATGTTGGTGGATGCCAAAAGCTTCAAAGAATGCAAAACTTATCCTAGCTTATAAGATTAAAAAAATTAGATGTTAGTAAATGCCATGATTCACCAGATCTCCCAAGTGTGGAAAATTTGACTTCTTTAGAGTTGTTGAATATTAATGGATGTGAGAAGATTGAGATCATAACAAGGTTGGCACCACTCACGGTTCTTATAGAACTAATTGTTAATAAATTCCATGGGGAACCTTCGCATAAGATAAATGGCACTGGTTGTGAGAAGATCAGGAGCATAGAGAGGCTGGAGCAGCTCACAAAGCTTAGAGAGATAAATGTTACTCACTGCAATGCAATAATAGAGCTTCCATGTGTGGAATATTTCATTTAATTACAGACGTTGAATGTTAGTGGATGCTATAATTTCTAGAGAATATAATGATTGCAATAGCTTATAAATCTTTATACACTAAATATTAGTGTATGCCATGAGATACCAGAGCTGCAAAGTGTGGAAAATTGGACTTCTTTAGACATGTTGAATGCTAGCAGATGTGTCAAAGTTGATATCATACCAATGTTAGGGAAACTAACAATGCTTAGAGATTTGTATGTTAGTAAATTCCATGGCATACCAAAGATAGTAACTATGGAACAATACTTGAATTCTCTCGAGAAACTAAAACCTAGTGGATTTGTGAATACCAAGCTACTAGGATGTTCATCCAATCACAAGATGCCAAATTTTCAGGATTTTGAAAGGTCATTCAATGGTTAGGATTTGATAAAGGCACCTCAAAATTTGGGACAGGGGTTTTTGATTGACACATGTCCACGTTGAAGTTTGTGTGATTGTAGGAAGCTTGGTGTGCTTGTGTTTGATGTGGACTTTGTGTCATCTGCTTGTCTTTGATGTGGGGATTTTTCATATGAACGTGACAAGAGGGTTTTTGGCATGTTGTTTCATTTCATCGGTTGGGAAGTTCACCAGCGGGAAGCATACCATCCCCACATGAACAAAACTTCAAGCAATGAAAGCCCTGCTACTATGTAATAGTGTAGGCTCAAATGCTCAACAACCATCAATTCCTAACATCGAATTCTCTAAGTTTTGTGAGCTTTCACAAGCCTTCCATGATCTCAAGCCAAAGTGATAGATCAAGTCCAAACCTACTATTTGGACTTTACCTTTAGGCAATGATCCTAGGCTCAATATGGATTTCCATGGCCGTAAATTATTTATGTGCATGTATATTTATTTTCTATATATTGTTTAACCTTTACTCACTCTTTGTATAGACCAAATACAATTTCTAATTGTGGAGAAGCAATTTGGTTGTTGTTTCCTCATTGGCTTACTCTTCCAACTAGAATGTTTTTTCCCGCCTTATCTAAGCTATCAAGGATTGGGTTTCGCTTGTGGCACTCCTTGCTTGCAAGGGGGCATACTAGGAAAACAATTATGCTTTTTGTTGTAATAGGCTACCCAAATTTAAGAAAGTTACTTCCTATTTATTTTTCGAGGGTGATCGAGAGTGATTATACTGCCATAAAGTGTGCAATATTCCTTCTTCAAGCTACAACATTGCCCAGTCTTTTGCCTTTTTTTATGGCTTTACTACTGAATTAGGAAACAACCATAAAAAAGATGGGGGTGACATAGAAGTCAAATGATTATAATGTGAATGAATTTTCTTGGGCGCAATATGAACTTGTTGTTGAACTTTATAATTGGTCTTGCTTACGTGCTTATCCTATTCTCTCATGCACTCATACCGTTAATGCTTATATTGTTGTTTTTATCATAATTCTATTAGAAAAGTGCAGTGCACATAGTATTTGTATATCATAAATAACTAGATGTTACCTAATTAGAATTGCAACAAAGACAAAATACCTAGAGGGAATTTATTGTGTACCTGAACAGAACATGCTTAATATTCAAGTACACGAGCCATTTAATATATAGGATCATAATTTTTTAATGGTGTTTTTCTCCACATGCAACGAAATCTCACTCTTAGGGATTGTGATGAGATAGAAGAATTGTCACGTGTTGAAAATTTGAACCTACACTATTACGTAGTAATAGGGATTTCAGTGCTTTATGTTTTGTTCATCTACCTATCCATCTATATATGTACTGGCTAGCAATAGTAACCTCCTGCAAGCACACAAACTTTGAGGTTTAAGTGCATTACACTGTAAGTGTTTAGTGCATGGGGATATGGGCGTATTGCATTTGTTTTATTTTACCAGAAAGGATCCCCATGAGACGTGCAACATTATAAAGTGCACAAGCCAATGGTTTTGGCACATGCATTGAATGTTATACTTTGATTTCCAAAGTAGCATAATGGATATTTTATTGGCCATCATAATCAAAGGATATGATGAGATTTGTCCAATAATGGCATTGATAGCCTTGGGAGTTTTTTCAAAAGTTCATTTTTTTTACAGAAGAAGGTTACCATGGCATGTTGACATGGCTAGATGATATACCGTTCATTAGTTAATTATTGTAAAGTGGAAAAAAGCTAGCAGCTACAAAATCTAGGGTTGGAATGAACACATGTTTCCCCATTGAATGATCCTATGTATGGGGTGTTAATTCCAACTTTCTCATCTTTTCACCTAGTTTGGAGTTTTGTCTACACCAGTTCCAAGATGCAACATTTTTTTCTAAATTTGAATTTTTTTTGCATGAATCAAATTTTCTAAAGGAACCTCATAAGTTTGAGAGGTATTTTGCATTGATATTTGTCGACCTTGAAGATAGTAGCTTGTTGGAGTTCACTTGGCTTAACATTTTGTTGCAATGTAGCTCATATTGTGGTTGATTTCTATCAAAAAATATAAATTCACTATCTCTCCAATGGACTAAGATCCATCAATGGAGGATATATGCTTTTATAATAGCAAATGAACTGTTCTCACTAGAGAAATAAAAAAATCCAAGAGAAACTATTGTTAAACTAATTGGAAAATTTCACAGTAAAGTCCCGGGGAGAATCCATTCTAAGATTTGGAAAATTTCCAAGGCATTGAACCTACAAGAATAAATTTTAGGATGACACTTAGAGAACTATATGTTAGTGAATGCCATGGGATACTAAATCTACTAGATGTGGAATATGTAACTTCTTTCGAGAAATTGAAACTTAGTCAATGTGCAAAATCAAGGCCATACGAGGCTTGGGAACGTTCACAAAGCTTGCAGAACTAAATATTACTATTGTGAAGCAATATAAGCTCCCCTACTATACTTGTATGTGTACACATGGCGACATGAAAAAAAATGAAGCAATAAAACCATGCTACTATGTAATAGTGTAGGCTCAAATTATCAACAACCAACAATTATTGTATCTCATAACAATTAATAAGATCAAGTTCTATAAGATTTTAGGGATTTCGAAATCGTTGCATGCTCTCAAGCTAAAATCATATATTGAGGCCAAAGGATACACCTTGTAATTGAACTCAAGCTATTTTTTTTTAAAGAGATCTATTAGAGATGTTAGGAATTTGTAGAGAGTGTGTTGATATATTGTTGTCACAAAAACAAATTGCTTATTTTCCAGCCAATGCTAAGTTCTTCTCCTTTCTAATGCAAAATAGTCTTTAGAGAAGGCATGAAGACATATGCATGCATGTTTGAGAATAACATAAAAATGGCCTTGTAGGAGACACAATAGACCTTATTCTTTGATAGAATAGAATTAGCTTGAAATCTAGCAAAATTGACCTTCAACATCCTTTGCTTCCATAGGACTCAAGCCCTTGAACACCAGAAGCACAATGTTACTTGGAAAACCTGTGAACAATGACAGCCATGAAATTTGTATTCTAGATGATTCCAATGCATTCACAAATGTTTATAGCATTGATTCTTAGGAAATCAATTGTATTCTCATACACACAATTTCCCAGTGTAGTTGTGCACTCATGGAAGAAAATGACACATTACTAATGATACTTGAGGAGACATGCCAATTGTATGCCAATGGCATCTCAATTGCACACATATCCAAGCAAATGATACAATACTATTTCTATTTTGGGAACCAACCTTTCTTTGCATCATTATTCTACAACTAACAACTTCTGCTACTAGTTTATAGATTGGGAAACTCTTGCACAATGTTCTGTTTTGCATTATAGCACAGTTCCTTCAGACTACTGCTTTTTTTTGGGTCCCTTGCCACCTTACTTAAAAAAAAATAAAGATCTCTATTGAAGTTGTATAGCTATTGTGACTTCCCTTTTTTTCGTTGGGGTAAATTTTCTTTGGGTTGCTCCACCATTTTTTTTCTTTTCCAACTCATTTGAAAAAAATTAGAACTAAATATTTTTGCAAATGTCTACATGGATTGTTCTCTTCAATTTTCCCCTTCCTATTTATCTTCTTCAAAGCAAAGTTGGTTGCCCAAATAGTAATAGTAATGTATCATTTGCTTAGATAGGTGCACAATTGACATGCCATTGACATACAATTTCAAAATGATCTTTAGAAAAGGCATGAATACTTATGCATGCATGTTTGGTACCAACATAAAAATGGCCTTATAGAGACATATTAGAGTTTATTATGTGATAGAACAGATTTAGATTGAACTCTAGTAAAATTTACCTTCAAAAACCTTTTCTCCCATAGAACCGAATCCCTTGCACACCTGAAGCATCTATGTACTTGGAAAACTTGTGAACAGTGGAAATCATTCCATTTGTCTTATAGCTCATTCCAATGCCTTCACAAATGTTTGTAGCATTGATGCTTACAAAATCAATTGTATGCTCATACTTTTACAACTAACGTTTATGTAAGAATGTTATCATGAAACTGTATTTTTTTAGTCAATTCTATTTCTGAATGCAAAAACAAACACTGTGCAAGAGTTTCCAATTTGTAAACTAGTAGGAGAGGATCTTATATTTATAGGTTTTCTATTTTTTTCTTGTAGGATTTTGATATACAAAGTTGGCAATTGATAAAATATGAGAAAATTAGATACAAAAAAGAATCCTATGGATAAGTATATATGATTCTCTTCACTATGTGCAATCAATAACCAACAACAAATACCTTTCCCTTTTGACATGCATTCCCAATAAATGACATTTAACTAAAAACAAATTAAGATCCACAATATGCCAATCAATTTGTTTTCGTAGTTGTTTCTTATCCTTTCTCTGTTATAAGCAACATCAAAATTAAATCAATAAAAAATGAATTACTGCAAAGGCTTATTGCAATATGCATTCAAGATCATGAATGCCTTAAATAGTCTAGGGATAACCTACATAATATCTTGGAAAAGTATTTGGAAGATACACACCCGACCCAAATGAACGTGGTGACTACCACAAATGACATCAAAATACAAGAGCCATACAAAATCTACCTACAAACAACCCAACTAAAAAAATCATTATGCATGAATAAAGAAATTTGTACAACAAAGCAAATGAATCTACATCATAATTAAGAGTTGGATTATCATTCGAGAAAGCACTTTCTAGGTAAAAAAATCTAAGACTATATTAATAGAGGGAATTCACTAATAATATCTCCAAGGGAAGCGAGTGGCAAGTTTATAGTCTTTGCTTCTTCCATAGTTTGGACATTATTCACTTCCACCTAAATCAATCATCCACAACTTGCTTGTTATGGTGTATGAATCATAAGTCCTCAAACCTCTAATGGAAATCCTCATCAAGATGAAAAGAAGAGAAACCCCCATTAGGAAAATCTTCCTAGTCTACATTTTCTTTACCAATTTCTGAAAAACTAAATGAAGCTTCCTTGTGTCTCCCTTTCTTTCTCATTGTGTCCCCCTTTTTATCCTTTGACAAGAAGTTAGAGGTAGTTTGGAACTACCATTTAGTTAAAATATCTAGTTAGGATAAATAAATAAGGAAACTTAATTTAAATATAATATGATAAAGGAATATAATACAAATTGGTGGGACCCCTTTCATATCCAATATAATTTCCCATTACATTCATAGTTATTGATGCACCTCATTCATCTCATCATTAAGAAGTAAGTTCAGTTTAGTAAGATAAAGACGAAAGAATATACCTCGAGTTCATGTCCTCGGAACCTAACCTATCATCTTGTTCCTCCAAACATAAAATACGAGATATACCAACAGCTAAATTAATTTAGACCATAAAGTGAAAGCCAAAATTATAATAAGTTCCATACTGCATCAAAAACTATCAAAACTGGTCAAACATAATTACAACTCTACCCATTTTTAAACATAGTAAAAAAATGTGTACGCATCAGTAAAAAATAAATACAAGTGTTGCTCATCAAACCAAATTAAAATGCATATTTTTTGTGAGAGGCAACTGTTCCTTTGTCACTCCCTTGAGGAGTATCCTTTCTTCTTGATTTCCCTCTTTGTTTTGTTGATTCTGCTTCCCGATTAGTTGATTGCACATCATATGGAGTGATGTCTCTTGTTCCAGCATTATCCTTTGGAAGAATGGGATGAGACGTAATAGAATGAGACGAAGCTTCAAAGGAGCTTGACTTGGAAGGCTTTGCAGGCCTTTTTCCTTTGGGCCTAACTGGATGACTAGGATATTATTTGGATATATCAAAATGCTCTAGGACTTGATCTTGAGAAGCTATAGAAGCTACTCAATGAGCAGGTTTTTGCTCAAGAGGTAGAGGTTAAGGAAATGGCAATGAAAGTGTGGGACATCCACGAATACTTGATGGATGATTGAGGAAAATATGGTTCCACCCATCATTATTTTGAGTCTCGACCTAGATTTACACATGTAGAGGAACATGTATGCCAAGGATGCTTTGGAGATACTATACATGACATTTGATACAAGGTTGGGCATCTAGGAGATGACCTTGGTCAGACAAATTCAAATATCCTGTCTGTAAAAGATGATTAAATTCCTCAGATTCCGCATCAAAATGTATGGAGAAACTCAATCTTTTATTTATGCCTCATTTCCAAAGAGTTTTATGACCTCTTCCCCAATTTCCTCTATTACCCCTGTTATCTCTATTGCCCCTAATTACTCCTCTGCTGAAGAAACTCATTTATAGGGTCATGAGGAGCATGATTAGTACGTACACAAAAATAAATAGATTTACCAAATAAGTTTGCAACTTAAAACAATTCATGAATGGCTTTGTATCAAGTAGCTATCATATATGTAATCATATTATAAAGGGAACATAGCAATAGGAACACTACAACATACTTGAATATTCTTATTTCCAAAACTGATAACATTCAACCCTATGAATCTTTTCTTTTTAACATGGGAAAAATGGTTTATTAGGAAAGTGAGTGGATAAATTGGTGAAAGCAAGTGAAGGGAACAACACACGATACATGTTGTTATAGTGTCTTTTTCCACTGTTTATCCTAAGACGTTATAGTGACCAATCTTATCCTTATCCCGACTTGCAAATACCCCTTTTTCACTTGTAATATATTGGACACCCATTATCTTGAAGAAATATTTTTAAAAAACCCTATTTTCCAAGAAATACGCAACCTACCTGTATAAAACCTGCGTATTCCAGCAAATACACGACTTTCCTCACTGTAGCTCGTGTTTGTGTCCGTATGAGGTTAAAAAAATAAAATAATTTTTTTTCACAAGTTTATTCGGCTAAGACCATTTCCCAACTTCCCCAATACCATGAATAACCTCCTCTAATTCCCTAAATCCTTTCCTCAAGATACAAAAAGAGCATAGGAGAAATAAAAAGAGGTTAGAAACCATTGTGTTATATTGGTTACTTGAGGAAACCCTCATTGTTCATACAATCCTTTATGCTCAGTCTGCAACATCCATCTCATTCTATATGGAACCATAGCTTTACATTATGTTCTCCATTGACTTATTATGCTAAATGTCTTATGGAACCATAGCTTTATATTATGTTCTCCATTGACTTATTATGCTAAGGTGACCTGGCATGAAGAACCCAAAACTTAGTTTTAGAACAACAACAACATATCAGGCTCATTTGTTCTATGTAACTTGCTGTTATTATCAATATTATATAAACAAACCATCCAAACAATATCCATATATCATGATGATCAACCACTATGAATTTTGATGAAGAATTACTTTATTATTGCCTTAACATTTCACACAATCATTTGTTATGATTGACATTCTTTCACTTATTTAATCATCCAAACATGTCAATAACCATTTCCACTTTTCTCAAACATAAACAAAACAAACTCTATATTAAAATGAACATTGACTAGTGAAGAACTTTTGAAAAACTAAGCAAAACAACCCTTGTGACTTACATATCAGTCATTTGAAGCTACAGGTGCATCATCTTTTAATCAACAGTACATAAAACTCCACAAGTATTATCATACAAAAATGATTTCAACTTGAATTTGAGTTACATACAATGAAACATTCCATGCATAGCCATCAGCATAGGATTCCACATTCCATAAAAAATTCATTCCATTTTAGATTTGTGGATGAAGTTCAGAAATTGATGTATAATCGAAATATGAATAAAACATTGACAATGTTTCTAGCAACTTGAATGTACAAGTGGCTTAAAACAAAGACCTTCATAATTCCTTTTATATTGGTTGAGTTCCATAGGTATGTTCAATTCTTCATGAGAATCATACAAAACTTAATCCTGATTTTCAATTACCCACATCACTTCAAATATTGAATTCATTGCCAAATTTTGAAACAAATCCTTTATTCATCATTTTTCATTCAAGGGAAAAATCATAATGAATAATACAAGAAGATTGCACCCTCAATAGAGCTAAGAATACATTGCATTGCAAAATAACTACTTGATATAGAAAAATACAGTTAAGCGACATACCTTTCAACACTTAGAACCATCCTTAGAGAGAAATACAAACAGTTACAATCCTCCAAGAGTGAGTTACAAGTAGTGTAAGTGCAAAGAAAAATCAGAAAGAATTGTGACACAAACCTCCAAACTAGGTGAACAATCGAGAGAGTTGGCATTAACACCCTACGTACATGATCATGCAATGCTGCAATATGCATTCATGCCAACCATAGATTTTGTAGCTGCTAGATTTTACCACTTTTCAACCATTAACCAATGAATGGGCTATCATCTAGCCACATCAACATGCCATGTCCACCTTTTTCCACTAAAAAGGGAACTTTTGAAACAAATGTAGAGGTTGTCAGTGCCATTATGAGACAAATCTTATCATATCCTTTGATTACAGTGAAAAATAAAATATCCATTATGCTACTTTGAAAATCAACGTATAGCATTCAATGCATATAACAAGTCCCCCACATTTTCAAAAGGTTCAAAAACCACTACATCCCTCACGCCAAGGATATGTACAACATGCCCACAAGAAAATGACACAAATCCCACATCAAACACAAGCACACTGAACTTAAACCTCCTGCCATCACACAAAATCCAATGCAGGCATGCGGCAATCCAAACCCCCTCTCCAACTTTCAAAGTGCCTTTATCAAATCCTAATCATGGAACAACCTTGCAAAAGCTAAAAAATGTGGCATCTTTCCATCATACGGCCGACCTAATAGCCCCCAAAATGATCGCAAGATGTCACATGGAATGATTTCGTCTTGGATTTGAGTCACATACAATGAAACATTCCATGCATAACCATCAACATGTGCTTCCACATTTCCATAAAAAATTCATTTCATTTCATATTTGTGGATGAAGCTCAGAAATTGATACATAATCAAAATATGAATAAAACATTGACAATTCCATTATTTAAAACATAGTTAGATGGATCACATTTAACAACCATTATAGATTACACAGCTAACAGTATCATTTCAGTCAAGGAGAATAGGAATCAAACCCCCTGAGGCAAGAGAAAAAATGAATAGAGGTAACAATTCCCATAATTGAAAGAGTGATTTTGCTTATCTTTCAATCTCTATACAAATAGGATCTTAGATCCAAACGAAATCCCGATATTTAAAATGTATGCACGGGACTCCCAAAGATAAAGACCAAGTCTTTTGCACTCAATTTTTTAGAGTGCAAGTCATAGGTTAGGGTTCAAAGTTTAAAGCCAACCTTCGAGTATCCAACAACAAGCTTAGGCTTACTGTTCAAAGTTTAAATCCAACCTTTGAGTATTCCCAATCTAAAAGAAAACAATGAGCTCTTATGAGACTGGTATTTTGAAAACAACATTTAGATCAATTACCTGTCGAGGATGAAAGCAATTACAAGCTTCTGAGTTTTCCACAAAATTTTCTTGATTTCTTTTTAGAGCAACAATGCAAGCGAAAAGAATAAAACATAGTAGAATCTCATTAAAAACAATAAAGTTATCTCAGGTTGAATGACCACATTGATCATGCTTAGGAGAAAATGAATGTTAATTATAATCAAGATTCAACACTGATTTCAATTACCCACATCACTCCAAATATTGAACTCATCTCCAAATTCTGAAATAAATCCTTTATTCAACATTTTCATTCAAGGGAAAAGACATAGGGAAGAATATAAGTAGAATGCACCATCAACAGAGCCAAGCATACATTGCATTGCAAACTGTAGAAAAATACTACTAACCTACATACCTTTCAATGCTTAAAACCCTCCTTGGAGAGAAATGGAAACGATAACAGTCCTCCGACAATGAGTTACAAGAAGCACAAGTGCAAATAAAACTAAAAAAGAATGGCAACACAATCGAACCAAGTGAAAAAACAAGAAATTTAGCATTAACACCCCACGCACAGGATCATTCAATGTGGCAACATGCATTCATGCCAACCATAAATTTTGTAGCTGGGAGCTTTTGCCACTTTACAACTATTAATCATTTAACGCATTATCATCTAGACACGTCAGCATGCCATGTTGACCTTATTCCATTAAAAAAAAATCTTGAAACAAATGCCAAGGCTGTCAATGGAATTATGGGACAAATCTCGTCATATCCTTTGATTACTGTTAACAATAAAATTTCCATTATGCTACTTCAGAAATCAACGTATAGCATTCAATACATATAAGAAGTCCACCACCTTTTCAAAAATTTTGAAAACCACTACACCCCTCTCGCTAAGGCTATGTGCAACATGCCCACAAGAAAATGACACAAATACCACATCAAACACAGGCACACAAACTCCAATGCGAACACAGGTTAATCCAAACCGTCGCTCCAACTTTCTAGGCACCTTTATCAAAGCCTAACCATGGAATGACCTTGTGAAGTAAACTTATCTGGTTTTTGTCTTAAAATAATAAAATATATATGAATAAATATTGAATGAATATATTATAGAATGATCCTTGTGACTATGTGCTTTTAGAAGCATTGACTGGTCACGAAGCCAATAGGTGTGTCCCTTGACTATTAACTATCAACTATTTAATTATTTATACTTATTTATATTTATGTTTGTAATATTGCCACCCCCTTTAAAACAGAGCTTTGTCCTCAAAGCCAATTTCGTTGATATCATCTTTATTATGCGTTTGTGATGAAATGAGAACTTGACATATGCGACCCTGATTCGATCATGGCTTCCTTTATTTCTTTTGTTTTGGAACTTCGTTTTCTTGGGTGGTGATGTTTGTAAGCTTCTCAAACCATACAATTTGTAATTATTTCCTTTCCATATCATGTTTTGGATTCCATTTATGAACAATCATGGACCTTCATTACCACCACATTTCTCAATCATGAACAACGAGTTTGGAATACCCAATTGATTAATAATCAATCATGACAGAATTGGTGTAGATTTGAGTAGCCGTGTACGCGTATTTTGTTGTATAAGTTTTGTCTAACTATCGATCCATATCTAGTTAATTGTTGCAATTGTTGGGATCCTTGTCAGCTACACAATATTAAGATGTCGAAGGTCTCTCATCATGTATGCATTTTTTTTGGGTAGCTCTCTAATGATTTATTCATCACTTTCGTCTTGAAAATAGCCCTTCAATTCCTTCATGACTATTGCTTTTAAGGATACATATCTGCCTTCATGCTCCTCTTCTCCAAAAGTGAATCCAATTCTATTATTTCCACCTTTTGCATTGGTTGTGGATCCAACATTGGATGTCATAATAATGGAGCTATTTTAAGAGATACTCTTCGACCCTGGAAATCAAAGTGATGGCCATTCTTAAGTGCTTGGAGTTTGAAAATATCAAGGTGAGCTTTCTCAATTTCATCAAGCAATATTGTTGTAAATGGCTTCCATCTTACAACCTCAGTGAGTGTGCACTTTAATTCTAACAAATTTAAAGATGTCTGGCGGTTTTCATAGAAATGATGCACATCTAAACCAACATCAACTTGATCTGAAATATCTAGGTATTATACTGACTTTCTCTGAATTGTAGCCTCCATGGCTTCTTTTTTGGAAGGAATTTTAAGAGAATTCACCCTTGATTTCCAAACAACTACGACCAAGGCTCCAATTCTAGAGCAATATAAATGTTGTTAATCTGTAGTAAGTTTCTCAGTAGGACTTCCTGACCATGTGGATGCAATAACTACTATGTCATCTGGTTCAACAACAATAGGCACACTATCATACTCACCATCATTTGAAATGGAAGAGACAGTTTTCAAAGACACAACTTTTGCATCACTATCTATACTTGTGTTTGCAGAACCAAGACCAGTCTTTCCATCATGTTTAAGTATATATTGACTACTTTTTGTTGATGGTGTAGTTTCATGGGATTTCTTAATTACCAAATTTTCCTCCTAATATTCACTGGGGAACTTTGAGGGTATGTATCTTTGACGTTGCTTTCTTCTGTTGCAATATTTTATATGGGCGTGGCTTCTAGCTTCATCACTTAGATCAATAGATTTATGTAGCATAATTGGTTTAGAAAAATGTGCAAGTGGTTTTTCATGCTCCTTGTTCTCTCCAAACATTGTATTACCATTTTTTCATCATTATGCATAGCGGGAGCAATTTGGGTTGCATCAGACATGCCAATAGCTACAGTAGATCCATACTTTGTAGCATCATGATCCACAACTAGTGGATGTTGATCTAATGCAGACACATGCTCTGACACCTTGTTGTTGTCGTCATTTTATTCAATATTTATCGTAGGTTTCCTTATTTTATCTTCGTTATCTTTTGTGCGTACGACTTCTTTTGGATACTTCTTAGCAACCTTGGCTTGACTCTCCTCAGTATCATTGTGAACAATGTCATCTCTATCCATTCTAATTCCATGAGAGATGATGGATTTAAATCTCTTCTCGTCATAACTTTCATCGTCATATCCGAGAGAGGGTGGATTTGGAGATGCTTTAGATAGGGATGATGTTACAGTGGATGGAACTAGTGATGTAGCTGTGGACAATGATCCTTTAGAATTTACAACTAAAGCTATTCATTTTTTTTCATTCTCTCGAGCGTCTTCAATTTCTTGGTTGGGTTTGAATTTAGAAGTTGAGTCTACCTCTTTAGTGGCTTGTTTTACGTGACTATCACAAACATCTTCGTTTCCTTTAAAATAATTTTTTATTTGAGTAATCATTTCATTTTCCTGCCTCTTGAATTGCTCAAGAAGCATTATAAATTCTTCATTGAATGACTTGGAGCATGTAAGGTTGAGACGTAATTATTATAATAAATATTAATTACAAAAATTAACTATTAAAAGAAGTAATAATAGTAACTATTATTATAAATATAATGATGTTATTATTATAAGTATTTATACTTTTAATAGTTTTTCTTGGGGATTTTAAAATAATAATAGTATTTAATAATAGTAATAATATAATTATAATATATTGTTTTGAAATGGTAAAATTTTTAGGGTTTTAGGGGTGAGAATGGAGAATGGAGGAACCTAAGTGCTTGAGGGAAGTGGAAGAGCATGGATGAGTGTGATAGAGGGTGTGGGTGTGCAAACGCGGATGTGGTGCATGAAAGAGAGTTGGATGGATAGGCCAATGCATGGAGGAGGGAGGGTGTAGTTGGGAGAACCAGTGTGGAGGCAGCGCGAGAGTGGAGGGGGGATGCGTAGGTGTAGTGACTAGAAGGTGGATTACGAGCAATTGGAATGTGGAGGCAGGACGCGGGAGTGGGAGCACACAAGTCTAATGTAGTGTAGGAACGGTTGGAGTGTTTGTTAGAGTGGTGCTTCGGTACTTAAGTGTAAAGGGGGAGCTGGAGATGGAAGGAGTGGGCAATAAGAGGAGGGACAAGGAAACTCAAGAGTGGAGGGGGGATGTGTAGGTGTAGTGAGGGAAATGGTGTGAGGATGTGTCACCTACCCAAATTTTGAGACTATTTATTTTATTGGAAAAACATTATGTTAAATTATAATTACAAAGTTTTGTAATTATGACCAAATCTGGTCAAGGATGATTGTAATGACATATTATTATTATTTAATAAATTAAAACACGAGACAAACACCCAAGGGAACTGTTAAATGAGTGTTCACTGACCCACTAGGAGGAATGGAAGTTGTTAGAAGGCATGTGACAAGTGTCAGCATTTGCACTCCACCACTAGCTATTGGTTATGGGACAACTACCCCTAAAATTGTGGCATTATCACCCAGGTGGGTGGAACAGAGCTGTTAGCTCATTAATGACTAGGTTAACCACTAAAAAGGCCTAGGTAGCCTAGGGAAGGAAATTGGAATTGAGCAAGGAGCTCCATTATTATTTTCTGCAGAAATAATTCCTCAAGTGTATCAGGTGATCACTAAGAGATTCGAATAGGGAGGCTAAGTGGAAAGTGCATTGTGAGTTTGCTGAAAATATTCTGAGAAAGAAACCAAAGGTGTTGGTGCGAGTCTCTTTGACTGCTAAGTCTATAAGACTGAATGATCTACATTGTTGCTGCAAGTTGATGACCTAAGGTTTCTACAGATTCTTCTTCCTAGTGGTTCAGTGAACAGGCTCGGGGGTCCTAAGGCAAGTAATTTGGCTGTCTTCAGGAGTAGGTTGGGTGGAACAGGCTCCTTGGGTTGTTTGTTTCTCATACATTCATCAGTTTCTACTATTTTGTCTTGTTTATTTCAGTTAAATGATTTTTTGCATTTGTAGATTTAGTATTTACATTTAATGGAATACAGAAGTAACTGTTTCAATTTCTAACCTAGGTATGATTTTGTATAATGATGGGAAGAATGCCAAGTGAATGATTAGACTAACATTATGGTGTTTGTTTTAATTCTGCAATATCATTTATATATGTCTAAACTCATAATATAGAACAACATATCATAAAACAGATATTGTAGCATTTTCTTTACTTAGTAACAAAAGTAAAACATTTTCACCTTTGTACAAAACTAGGTTTTCAATTATCACTATCTATTTTTGAAAGCTAATGCTATGCATTCTATTATTATTCTTTCCAAACAGTAAGGTGTTATAATTCCATTTTTTCAGGCATCATCATTCCTAAAAGTTTAACAGTTGTAAATTAAATATTCTTTTACACAGAGTTGCTACTCAGTACATATAACGATAAATAGATACTTATATTTCGCATATAATAGCATCACTGAATATTACTATTTCATTTCAATATCCACATCTCATATTTTGATTTAGTTATCAAATACAATTATTAAATTCAAACACTTTCATCATAAGCAGAACCTTAGCTCTTTTTCTCTTATTATTTTAGCATTATGTTGTAATACTTTAGACATGGGATCAAAACCCTTAATAGGGAAAACAAATCATTTACAATAATGTGACAGTAACTGGTTTGACAGTCAAACCCTTATTTTCAAAATAGCAACACAGATATTATCAGTTTCCAAATAGATTAGGATTTCATGTTCAAACATCGTTGAATACGTACATAAACATTTATTGAAAACAAACCATATAATTACATGAACACTAGATTTTATTTCAAGGTTTTCAAATCAAAAAATTTGAGTTGGCTCTCGACCATTACCAAAACGATAACATAGTTTTTAGTTAAACAAAAAACTATCAAATCCTACCATTGAAACCTATAGGATAGGGTTATGACTGCACGGAACAAGGTGGAAACCTTTGGCACATAACCGTTTTAAAAGCACAATAGTTCAAACATTAAATTATCACAAACCTGGAGCATGGCTCATAGTTTTTAACACAAGTAAACATCATCAAGTTACATGAACCAAAATCGTTGTATGTCTAGTTTAGCCGAGGGATAAAACCCTCTCAGCAATTACATTCATTTACAAATTATCTATGTTGAAAAAAAACACCATAGGTTAACGCCGAATGGGTTGAGGATTTCATCCTCCCCAGGCTGCCAAACTGCTCACAACATTTCGACAGTGATCACTTCCCTTAACCCAAGATAAACATGAAGTCTCGGCTAAGAACACAAGAAGACCCAACAGTCACCTAACCGAAGCAACAGGGTAACCACCAAAGCTTACCATATCTTAAACAGTTGCCAGTTATCAAAACTCAAGCTTGGGAGCAAAAGCCGAAGGAACCTGCCACATAAAAGCTGATTTGAGGTCAAAACGAGTACCATTATAGAAGTTTCATTAAACGAAACAAGCAATGACTGCAGCACTTAAAGTAATATCAAAAGACAGGCTCAAACCCTGTATATTACCTTGAGATAAGTTACTTATGAAACCATGACGCCCATGCTATTGTAAAACTGTAGCCATCATCTCACCACCAAAGGCAACGAAGGGTGAAAACAACTCAAAGAACTACCCTTCAACATCTTTTAACTACTGTAAACTCTCACAAAAGTCTCGGCTCTTAAAATAATTACAGGTATCAGAACAATACTCAACAGGTCACGGTTTCGAATCGTGGAGAAGTCCCTAAAACACCTGCTAACGAAACCCTGAAGTTTCTCATCCTATCGGCCTCTCCACAAAGCCACTTCCAACACAATGAATGCCAAAGGAAACAATAACCACGTAAACATAGTGGAGTTTAGGGTTAAGACCAAAGTCCAAGACCCACGTATGATCAACGGTGGAGATTCACTTGATCAGCACTTCGTATCCCCAAGCAACTACCATATTTATGACGGGTATTAATCACCATTGCCACCGTGGAGATAGCTAGGACAACCCTCAAGCTAGATCAAATACAAATCGACCACATTGACTGCCCTGTCACTTTACCTTCACATGTTGAACCATGATGGTAGCCACGGTGATACTCCACTAAGCAGGTAGATAGAAGCTTTAAATGCCAAGGTTGGATACGACAGCCTGTCAGCAAATGTCCATTACCATATTAATAACCGGTCTCATCACACAATCGACACGTGAACTATGTTGCAACCCTATCGTAAGTCTTATAGTATCAAATTACAAATTATCATTCTTGGCTATGAAAGGGTCACTATATTGGCCACGTTGTTTATATGTTGACATTACATAAAGAAATTGCATATAGTATCGATGCTATATGTTTAATATAGGATTTACATCTAGTTTCAATGTTATGAGAAGTTACATAGGTTATGCATATAGAATTTTATGTAATAGGGATTGCATATATGATGCATATAGTTTTAGGCTATAGATAATACAAAGAAAGTGTATATATATTTACATTCTAGGAATTAATTTGTAAAATGACATATAGTTTATACATAGGTCATGCATATGAATTTGCATATAGCTCTTGCACAATAGTTGCATATTGTCTATATATCAAAGTATTTGTACGATAATTACATACAGTTGTATATAATAGAACCAGTTTGGTATTTTCATGAAGTTTGCATAACATAGCATAGAGCAAGAAGTACATAGCAATCATACATATTAATATGAAAACTAGATTATTAACTAAAGAGATCTCACTGGTTGCATTTTGACATTATTATCTAAAACCATTAAGACACGTGGAGATTACCGAAACTAGTTAGGAACTCTTCTGTCACACTTCTTAAACATTAAAGCTCTTACCTGTAATCTGCGAAAGGAACGATTCAAATGCTTTAGCACGAATGTTAAGTAAGCCTCAGGGTACCCTCAGGACCCCTTTCATCATCAAAAGAAGAACAACAGTTAGCACTTGTAAACAATTATGATTGACGGAGCATTGACATAAGTATTATAAAAATATAACTGAACATCCATTAGCATCTTAGTGTAGACTATAATTTCTTTTCTTTTCATATCGCAAACAGGACATTATGATCATTCAAACATTTAGTACAGCAGGTCGACATAGAAATCATTTATTATAATTCCACATAGTTAGTTTATACATTAAATGCTACGCTGAAAAATTTAAAATTTTTATGAATTTTTGGGATGTTACAGGATGGAGCATGGGCATGTGCAGGTGGAGTTGGGGGGGGGGGGAAGTGTGGTTGTAGATGAGATGAGTGCAAAGTTGGGATGGAGATGGAGGATGCAGTGAGGAGTGTGGAGTTTTTTTTTGGTGTAGGGGAGTAGGATTAACACATGTAGCAAGAGGTTGGGGAGATAAAGCACATGTGGTTGAGGAGGGAAATGAGTGGGGGAGTGAGATGTAGAGGGAATTGGGAGGAGTGTGGAGAGGGTTTAGAGGGTTGGAGATGATTAGAGAGCTAGGGAATGTGAAAGTTGGTAGCACAGGTAGTGTGGAGACTGCAAGATAGTTTAAGGGTGCGCGAGGCGTCTCACGGAGTTGGAAAGGGGGGCATAATGGAGTGATGAAGTTGGAGAAGGGGGATAGCGAGGCAAGCATGGGGGACAAGGGATGATAATGGGGGCAATATATGAAGAGAAAAAATGGCATGGAAAGGACGATATGGAAAGTGTTGGGGCATGAAGCAAGGTAGGACGAAGTGTTGTGGTGTAGTGGTAAATGACAGGCCGCAATTGAGCTCTGATACCAATAAAGTAAATTGATCTAATTTATGTCTTAAAATAATCAAATATATAAATAAATATTGAATGAATAGATGATACAATGATCCTCATGACGATGTGCTTTTATAATTAAAAGCATTCACTATTCATGAGTCCAATAGGTGTGTCCCTTGACTATTAACTATTTAACTATTTATACTTTTTTATATTTATGTTCGTAACACCTTGCAAAAGCCTGGAAAATGTGACATCTTGCAATCGTATAAATAAACTAATAAATATCAAAACAATCACAAGATATTATGGATATAATAAAATAACTGATAAACAATTATAAAATAAAAATATGATATAAATTGAAATATACACTATTAAATTTAAATCTAATGATATATATTTCGATGTATACAACTTTAACTTTATTGTATTATGGAAAATGTATATTATTTATCTAAATAAATAAAATAACATAAGATAACTTTTTTCTTACACTGATAATGAGGAATAAAGTGCGTTCAAGTCGTAAAAGTTAAAAGCAAAGGCAAAGACAAATCATTTAATTTTTTTCCCTCTAATCATTGCTAAATGAACACGTACTTGTAGTCATATATCATGAGCGAAAAAGTAATCTTATATTCTCATTCTCTTTTTATTTATGGCTAACGAATCTTGATGCATTGCATGTGGAACATTTGAAAAAATCGTACCATTATACATACGTTTATTTTCAAGTAGTGCACTAGAATACTTCTTTCATCACTTCACTAACACTCGGATCGAGTTCAACTTTTCTGAATGGTATGGAGTTCAACTTTTCCAAATCAACTATGTTTCATTTAAAATCAACCAACCCATTCGAATCCTTGTTTTGAGTAAACTCGGTGGGCCTTCTAGTGAGCAAAATTATGATATCAATACTACCTAAAACATCTTTATTGGGATATCTAAAAAGTTGTACGAGCTGAGAGAAAAAAATATCCAAATACACATAAATGTTAGTTCAATTATTGAAAGATAGCGATGACTTCTCTCTTTTGTACACATGCAAAGTAAATATCAAATGTGTTACAATGATACTTTGTATGGTGCTTGGGTGTCTTCCCCATATATGATCGATGTTGGGAAAATTCTACTTTTGTGGTAATAATTACATAAATGATAGCTCTAAAATAGATGTTGCAAATTTTAGGTTAATTATCATTTTGCATATGTTCATTCCTCCCAAACAGTTAGTAGCACTTATTTCATTATGTGGCACTCTTTATAGTTGGTTTTTTTGCTTGAATATTGTTAAATACAAACATAGCATTGCCATGTATAGTATGTGCATGAGCAGATATGCTTCCAGAAACTTCAACAAAAAGAACATGTATTATATATTGATCAATGACCATCCCCACACTCATGGGAACATTATAGAGTTCATAAATAGCTATAGGCGCTCATTATTCAATGCAAAGTGTTTGTTTGAGGACCACTTCGATGCCAAAGAGTCTTTTATGAGAAGCAATTGATCCAAATTTCATCTAGTGTACATGTAATACATAGTTTGTCTCTTGGTGATGAGTTGTTAGTAAACTATAACTTTCATAGATCACCATCCACTTGTCAAAAGGTGGCATGTATTGGGACTACCTTTAGACATCCACTTGGGGTGTAAGAAAAAGATCATTGAATAATTGTATTTTTGGATTTTTAGTGGAATTGATGTAAATGTATTGCTTAATCTAACATTTTTTTATAAAGTGGTTAGTTGCATGTGTATTAGAAAAAATTCTATACTTCCAATAATTTTTTTAAATCTAATGTTTGAACATAACAAATCCATTGTACTTACCACTATAATCAATTCAATGTTCAATATTTTTGAATTTATGATTTTGACAATGAGAGACCTCTCCAACATCTAGCATTCTACCCCATAATATTGTCAACAAAAGTTTTTTTTTAAATGAGCAGAGCATGGAGAGGAATACTACCATGCATGATCAAATCAACTACCTATTCAATTCCCACTATGTCTTGAATCACCAATTCATAATGTCAATAGTAACACTAGTTCTTCACTTATTGAAGAGGAAGACAACGATACCAACGTTACTATCCATTAATATTTAGAAGAAACCCATGCCATGGAGGGAATGTTTTTAAATGCATTCCAACAAGATGATATAGTCAACAATGCTTATATGGTTGATACATTCTTTAAAAGCCTAAAATCTAATTCCACCACCCCTCTTTTTTGGCATGGTCAAGGTCTATCCAATAAGGGACATCAATGTTACTATAAAACATGAAATCAATATATAGTATGTTAAATGCATGTTTATTAGCATTATTGAGGAAACTATCCATTAATTCCCTTATATTTTAATGAATCTTATCAAACAATCAACTATGAAAAGAGAGAGATTTTGAGCATAAATAATGGCGTTGTACATTTATATTGCCTATTAATTGTAGGCTAGACAAAGATAAGGTCATTTCAAGTGATAATGTCTTCCTTGGTAGCTACAAAAGGAAAAAGAAAAAGAAATTGTTGAAAATGATGGGTATTTACATATCATATCATGGTTATATGAATGATTACATTCTATACATATGTGAATATGTGGAAAGGGAGAGATAAGATAAACAATCAAAAATAAAAAATAAAAGGGAAGGAAAATGGTCCTCTTCGTAAGATATTGAGATGCATGCCTATAATCCCTATGATTCAAAAGTTCTTTTGTTGGTAGGAACTAGTAATATCACTAGGGTGGTTTTCCTTGCATAGAAATGAGCAAAAGTTATGTGGATCCCAACAAATTCAATAAAAATGGAGCATAAAGAGAATAGATGACCCCATTATAAATTCATGGATAAAGTATAGAGCATAATGATGAATGAAGTTTACCTATATTCCTTGCAAAACTCCAACTACCAAGGTATTGATCAATTACAATATTCTGTAATGGATAGAAAAAAAGTGAAAGGAATGGGTATCTACCCCAACCTGACTATGAATTGAAGCAATTTTTATTAATGTGCTTGCTCTCGTAAGAATGATGATTGATTTGTTTAATATCCACAAACTTATTTGGATCAATGATGGAATCTAACAGGTGAATTGTTCAATATTTGCAAGTTTTTTAATTTTGATTAAAGTTGCAGGTTGTAACTACTTTAACATGTAAAGGTTGTAACAGCTTTATCACGTAAAGGTTACGTGTGTATGTACCTTATACAATTTGTATGATACAGAAGGAGTACAAGTGTAACAACATTTGATCCACCCTAATAGATGCCACTACTCACTACTAATTCTACAAGACATAACTCCACGCTTATACACATAATTCCCCGCTTATAAACAAAATTACACTATTGATTCTTCAAGACATAGTTACAGTAACTATTGTAGTTCATATATCGCTGTAAGATTACAATTCTTCAGTGACACCCGGGATAGGAGTTTAGAAAAATAATTGCCCCGTCAAAAATGACGGTTTTGACAACATGTATAAATGTTTCACTGTTCACTGTTTTCTTCGTTCTTCGTTTTAGTTGACGCGAAGCTTATTACATAAATCGTATTTGACGGGCGTTTTGCCCATCAAATCCTATAGCGGCTTTTCCGATATTTTGGGTACAAATTTTTGCCACGAGAATTAAAAAAAGAGAATTAAGAGGAAGTTTATATACTAATTTTTTTTTTTATATTGTTTTAGGACAAATTTTAAATATGTGGATTTATAAAAGTTGAAAAATTGTTACAATTATAAATTAATGTTTTTAATTAGTTAATTTTAATAGTAATAAATGTTGGATAAATTGAAATATACATTATTAAATTTAAATTTAATGATATATATTTTTATTTATATAATTTTAATTTTATTGTTATACTGAGTGTAAATGAGGTGTTTACAACCTAGTATGGAGGAGATCCTGTAACATGTAATGTTTGTCACGTTACGTTACAACTCAGTATGGGGGAGATATTGTAACGTTTGTCACATTTGTCATATTTGTCATTACACCGAGTGTAAACGAGGTACTTACAACCTAGTATGGGGGAGATCCTATAACGGATGTCACATGTCACATGTAACATTTTTCAAAAGTAATAAAATGTAAAAAGTAATAGTATGGGGGAGATCCTGTAACGGATCACATGTCACATGTAACGGATGTCACATGTAATGTTTGTCACATTACGTTACAACCCAATATGGGGGAGATCATGTAACTGATGTCACATTTGTCACGTTTGTCACATTTGTCATGTTACGTTTCCATGTCGGCTCATAACTTATAAAAAATCAAAAGTAATTAAAAATTTCATGTTCGCTCATAACTTATAAAAAAAAAAAAATTAATAATTAAAAAATTAAAAGAGAGGGATCCAATTTCTTGAGGGGTAATTTCTTGAGAGGGATCCGAATGACATGGTATAGTATTTGGTAATTTATTAATTGATTCTCCAAATTTAAATTAAGTTGTCCTACCCATTACCGAAAACTATACTGTTGTCTTCAATGTTGTGGAAATTATTGTTTAAGATTTCATAATGTTTTTTCAAATACATATTTTATATAAATAAATAATCTTGTAATATTATAAAACAAATAATGTAATTCAAATGATGGAGGTTAAATAAGTAAAAAAATATAAAATCACATAGAAACGTTGTTACTCCATCTCATTCAAAACATTGGTGTTTAATCATATTTTGGGAATTATATAATATCATTGTTATTAAGGATTTTAGGTTTTCGATTCATCACCAGGATAGAATATGGTGTAGAAAGGTTGCTAACCACTGTATAAGTAGATATGGATGCTCGATCATATCCCCTTCTCCCTTCATCTTCCAATTCTTCAAAAACGATCTTCGAAAATTGATACTAATTACTAATAATTTCAATAATTTCAATAATTTCATTCAAATTTGATGCTCATTACTAAAATTATTATTCACAATTGATGCTCATTACTAAAATTATTGTAATAATATTATTAATCTTATTCATAACACCAATTATTCATCATAATAGTTTAAGTGATAATCAACAATTAGTTCGAGTAATAATTTTTATGATAAAAGCATGAAATCCTAATTAATTAAATAATTCTCTTAAAAAGATAGGATTATTCATCATAAGTGTTATTAATAAGATCAATAATACTCCAAGAATGATCCTTATTTAATTATTTCAATATTTTAATAATTCAAACTAAAGGATCAAATTATTGAGAAAATAATCAAAATTTTGCAAAATAATTACTCAAATTAATAATTATTATTAGTATAAGAACCTTAATAATTAGTTCAAGTAATAATCTTTATGATAAAAAAAGCATGAAACCCTAATTAATTAAATAATTCTCTTAAAAAGATAGGACTATTCATCATAAATGTTATTAATAAGAGCAATAATACTCCAAGAATAATCTTTATTTAATTATTTCAATATTTTAATAATTCAAACTAAAGGATGAAATTATTCAAAAAGATAATCAAAATTTTGCAAAATAATTATTCAAATTAATAATTATTATTATTAATAAGAATCTTACTAATGATAAGTTATTAATACTTATTACTCAAAAGATTTACTAAAAGGATTATCAATAAGTATTAATAAAAATACGTTTCATTATATATAGGTCTCATTAATAATTATTAATAAATATTATTTATATAGGTCTCATTAATAATTATCAATAATTAATGATAGTCATTATACAATCAAAATGAATAATTATTAGTAATAAGAAATTCCAGTATTTTTTTTTCAAAATTATAACCAATAGATGAGTTGGAGGTTAGGTTAGTGATACTGACCAAAGATTGTGACTGTGACAGAACATGCCTCGTTTTATCCATTACCTTCCTTGTTGATTAGAGGTAGCCATCTCTTGCTTATTTCAAGTCCCTCGTCTCTATTTAGGTTGTTCGGGTGCTTCATGATTTCCAAGGCCTCTCTCACCCTTCGTTTGTAGTAGTGGTCCTCAACCGCGAGTAGCTCTGTGTTTTCCAGGAAGACATGGTGTTTTGTTTTGAGAGAATGCTCTGCGAGTGCGGAGGTGTTCGCCCTCTCTCTCTTTATGTCAGCTCCATGCTCTTTCAATCTAGTTTGAAAAGAACGGCCCGTCTCTCCTATATAGCTCCTTCCACATAAACAATCTACCTTGTACACCCCTTTTTAATGAAACCTATATATAATGAGACCTCTTTTTATTAATACTTATTGATAATCCTTTTAGTAAATCTATTGAGTAATAAGTATTAATAACTTATCATTAGTAAGGTTCTTATTATTAATAATAATTATTAATTTGAATAATTATTTTGCAAAATTTTCATTATCTTTTTGAATAATTTCATCCTTTAGTTTGAATTATTAAAATATTGAAATAATTAAATAAGGATCATTCTTGGAGTATTATTGATTTTATTAATAACACTTATGATGAATAGTCTTATTTTTTTAAGAGAATTATTTAATTAATTAAGGTTTCATGCTTTTTATCATAAAGATTATTACTTGAACTAATTGTTGATTATTACTTAAACTATTATGATGAATAATTGGTGTTATGAATAAGATTAATAATATTATTACAATAATTTTAGTAATGAGCATCAATTGTGAATGAATAATTTTAGTAATGAGCATCAAATTTGAATGAATTTATTGAAATTATTAGTAATTAGTATCAATTTTGGAAGATATTTTTTGAAGAATTGGAAGATGAAGGGAGAAGGGGATATGATTGGGCATCCCTAACTACTTATGCCTTGGTTAGCAACCTTTCTATACCATATTCTGTCTAGATGATGAATCCAACTTGGGATTCGAAACGTCAAGAACAAAAATGTCGATCGTGGATCATCCAAAAACCCATTCCACTATTGTTATTATTTACAAATAAAGATTCCATCTCTTTCTCATATATATATATATAATCTTTTATTTTTAAATTTTAGTAAATTGTAATGTATTTTTAAAATATGTATAGGATTATGTGATTTATTTAAAAGTTATATGTTAAATCATGAAAGCAAAAGACATTAACCATTAATAAAAATAAAATTATGTTATCATTAATAAAATTATGTTGAATATATATATATATATATATATATATATATATATATATATATTCAATCTTTTATTTTTAAATTTTATTAAATTGTAATGTATTTTTAAAATATTTATAGGATTATGTAATTTATTTAAAAGTTTAATGTTAAATCATGAAAGCAAAAGACATTAACCATTAATAAAAATAAAATTATGTTATCATTACAATTTTATATTTTATCAATAAATATTTTTTTAGTTTATATATTTTTCATTTTAGCACTTATATAGGTTTATCTATTTAGAGATATTATGTATAATTTTTGTGTTAGGTCTTTGTATAATTTTCCTAATAATTGCGTTGATACTTTCAGTCATTCTTTTGTGTTAGATAATCCTCTTTAAGGTTGCATTGCTTTAGCTTAGGTGTTCGGCTTATTAGGAATATATAATGTTTAAGTAAGTGTTTGACTTTGATAGGATATTTCCAAAAGATCGAATATCATGAACAATCGCTTACACAAATAGATCACATATTAACACACCGATGTTTTTCGTGGTTAAAACATTCAGAGAGGGAAACAATCCACGGCCCTAGCCAAATAGCTACTTGAGGCAATATATTAAATGCAAAGGAAAAAATAGTTTACATATGAGTTTCTTACAATCGATCATCAAGTAAATGACCCTCCATGATTTTTAAATAGAGATCATGGACCAAATGAGTGTTAAGCTACTAATCAATAATCATTAAGATCAAGGTGAAGATGAACCATCAGATCACTATATGTCTAGAACATATCGTGACCATCGGATCAGATAAGTACGAAAGCATTCTAATGCAAACTAAAGAAACACACTTTACCTAAAAACACATTATACCAAGTTGATCTTAAGTAAATCCTAAGTGTATAAGCATCCTAACACCCCCCCCCCAAAGAAAAACTTAGGATAGGATTGAAGGATTTACAAAAGTGACACAATAGGAAAAGGAAGGATACATTAGAGATTACCTCCCTTTAATGACAAATTCCTAAACTCCGAACATAGATTGAAGTTTAGAAAAATTCTCTTTTGTAAGAGACTTTATGAAGATGTCTGCAACTTTATCATCTATAGGGAAAAATAGCACTTCGGGAACACGATCCTGAACAAGCTTTTTGATGAAGTGCATCTGCAGCTCAATGTGTCTGTTGTGCTAGTGTTGAACTGGATCTTTGGAAAGCTTTATGACACTTTGATTGTCACACCAAAAGGTAGTCAGATGTTTCTGCTCAAATCCAACTCAAAAAGGATCTATTGAATCCATTTAAGGCTTCTTGAATTGCATTCATTGTGGCTCAATACTCTGCCTCTTCTAAATAAAAAGAAAGAGCTTATTGTTTCTAACAAGCCCAAGTTACAGGTTTAGAAATAAGACTATAAACATAACATGTAGTAGAGTTCTGATCATCAAGGTCATCGAGCAAATTTGAATTAGTGAAACCAACCAACAAAGGAGTCCCCCTGAATTGTAATGAATCCCAAACTAAATTGTACCCCAGATATACCAAAGTATAATTTTTTTTTCTTTCAAATGGTTTTCAAGGGGAATTTGCATATACCGGGAAACAATACAAACAACAAAGGAAATATTAGGACATGTATGAGTTAAGCACAAGATACTACCAACTAGTTGACGATACAACGTGGCATCTACTTCGGGTGAAGTGCAAGTGACAATAAGTTTTACTCTAAACTGGAATGGATATGGGGATTTTTTATAATCATCCATGTGAAAGTGACGAAGATGGTCACAAGCATACTTAGACTGAGAAAGAGAAAATCATTCTTTGGCTTGCAGGACTTGGAGGCCAAGAAAATAAAGCAAATGTCCTAAGTGTGTCGTTTCAAATTTATTCTAAAGGTTGGGTTTCACATGGGTTAAAAGGTTATGGTCACTACCAATAAGAATAAGGTCATCAACATAAAGAACAAGGATGGTGAGATGGTTTCCTACTTTCCTAATATAGACATTAGGGTTACAGTGGCATCTAGAAAAAATAGTGTCAAGGAGAAATCTATCCATTTTGGCATACCAAGCTCGAGGAAGCTTGCTTAAGGACATATAGAGATTTCTTAAGGCAACAAACAAAGTTGGATTCTTTTTTAAAATAGCCAAGAGGTATTTCCACATAGATTTATTCTAGCAAATCCTCATGCAAGAAGGAGGATTTGACATTCACTTGATGGACTTCCCATTTATGTGAAGTAGCAAGGGAAAGAACAAGAAGGATGAAATTCACTTTGGTGATGGGGGCAAAGTTTCATTGTAGTCAATTATTTCAACTTGGGAAAATCCTTTGGAAACTAACCTTTCTTGAAGTCTTACAACACTTCCATCTGATGCATACTTAGTTCTATATACCCATTTACATTTGACAAGTTTTCATCCTTTCATAAGAGGCATAAGATCCCAAGTGTTATTCAAAATTAGGAAACAATATTCTTCATTCATTGTTTTGTCCCAATTTGGATATCCAGAATCTTCTGCAAATGTATATATCTAAAACTTGATCCAAAAGAGAAGAGGCTCATTGTAATTGTGAGCATGTTCGACGATGATCTCTGGGATCATCAGCAATATCACCAACAAGATCACGAGTAGATTCACATGTTATATGGACCCATCAAGTAAGTAGTTGTGTTGGTGTGATTGGAGGAAACTAAGCAGGTGGAGGTGGATTTTCATCCTCACTGTCATCATCAAAAGAAAAAACCAAAGTAGGAACACTCTCAAAGGTGTTGAGGGTAGAAGGTGGCACATCAATGAAGATGGATTGCAGGTCAAAGATGGAACGGATGTCAAACTAGGCTTGCAGGCCAAGATATTTTCATCAAATTTGACATCTCTTCTAATAATAATGTCATTAGATTTTGAATGAAGAATTCTATAACCTTTTACATCTTCATAATATTTAACAAATATGTGCTTTTCACTCTTAGGTTCTAATGCTTTTCATTTTTGTAACAACCCTCATGTATGCATATTTGTGGAATATTTATAATGAAATGTAAAATAATAAAAAAAGGTGTAAATAAAAAAAAGGAATATGAAAGAAAAATGAAGGAAAACAAATTGCATTAAAATAAATTAAGAAAAATGGGAGAAAGGGGGAGATAAAAGAAGGAGGAGAAGAAAAGATGGGGATATTTTCTTTTGGTCTTTTTGGCATTTTGGAAGGAGAGCTTTGGAGGAGCCGAAGGAAGAAGAAGAGGCTGACAGAAAGAGGAAAGCAAGCAAGCTCTGGCATAGGGTTAATTGCTGGGATCTTGGGGGCCTCAGCCATTAGTTGGGGTTTGGTTGGGTGGAGAGTCGTCCCCCCACCTTCATTTGCAGGCATTAGAGTTGTCAAGGGAACTACTCTTTAAATTTTCATAGAATATTTTTTTTAACTGTTGATGGATCCACTGTTTGTATTTAGATCTCCTTTGCATGCTATTTCTTTGTTGCTTTACTGGTTTTTATGAGTATGAGGACATTACATTTGGTATCAGAGCCCTAGGCTCAAGCACTTGGTCTGTAGGGCGTCACCCATGAGTCCCTATGTCTAGTTGATTTTTTGTTTTTCTCTATCATTTTTTTTGTTACATAATCCCATATCTGTAGTGTTCCTTTCTGATATTGGTACATGCCATTCGATAGATTTTAGTTATGAGGAGAGACAGTCTGGCTTACTTCATATGCCTTTGAATCCCATAGAGGTGTTTTAAATAAATCATTGAACATTACCATTGTAGAATATGCAGGGAGACCTCCATCTAAACTTGCAGCTCGATCACCAACTAAAGAATCTAACAATTCCTTCCACACCATATTTCTTCAAATACTCTTTATGATCCATACCATGATGGAGAAGATTGTGTTCAAGGTTACCCATTTAGCCTTGGTGAGTTCATCCCATCATGTTTAACAGTAATTTCCAGCCAATGAAGAACTGGTCAAGGAAATAAGATTGTTTTTATGTAGATTGTCTTTTTTTTTCTTATCTATTACTGATGGTGCGATCTTGAAGGAAGAACGATTTAATAGTTTGACACCATCGATTTCCATTGCAATGGTGTGTGGGAAAACATTTTTTATTTACATGGGAAAAATTCGTTAGTTTGAAATCTAGAAGTGAAACATGACTTTGGTTAATGATAATCGCCTTGAGAGAACAAGAACCAATGATCCACTTTAGAATCTAAGGTAACTATGAGTAGTTGATACCCAATTCTATTGTGAGACAGAGCACTTCCATTCAATAACTCGTTGAATGGAATCTATCAAAGAAAGGATTAGTTTGAAGAACTAGAGGGAGAATAGAATTCTTCACAGGAAGACACACAGAATCCTTGATTCAGAGAAAATATTATATCAAGAAAGACATTTACTTTTACCTGCACCAGATTAGGTCATTCTTTGTTGCATGTGATTCTTTCCAACATTTATTTCCACTTGTGTCTCAATCAATTCTTCGACAACATAAAATGTGAATGCAATACACTAAAATTTCACAAACCTTTGAAAACTGGGGCTGGCATAAAATTGATATGGGCAGCAATTGTTAAACAAGAAGACATTTAGAACCTAATGGATATGACATGTCATCTAGGTTTAAAACTGCATATTGGAATTAAGAACAAATACAGACAATTGTAGTCCAATACCCACTAATAAAGGAAAAAGTTCTTGCACATGTCTCTGGTTTGCATACTTTTGCCAAACCACCAGAACTTGAACTTCCCAAAGCTGTAACTCCACCATTGCATTCTCGCTCTGACAGATGGGAACAACCAAAATTTGTATAGTAGAGTTCCTTCACCTTGGTATTATCCTTTGTGGTCTATGCAAACTTACCAGGATAATCCTGTGAACTGGCTGCAGAATTAACATTATCTATGTGCGACCTCAAAGATGAAGTTGCTTCCGATAAACCCTTTGTTTACCTACTCATTAAATATTTCGATTCTGGTGAATAGCGACTGTCATTTTCAGATGCATGAATGCGTTACATAATATGATAATAATGCGATAGATATTATGATAATATGCTAATAATACATTACATAATATGATAATAATGCGTTACATATTATGAGTTACATAATTATAATAATGCATTACATATTGATCTACATAATTGAATAAAATAACATGCAAATATTAGTTGCAGACATTGAGGCAGAATCCAATGAGTTGGCTTTGGAAAAGGCATGCAGTTTTTATATCACTAAAAAACAAACGAAATGTCTCCATATATCCTCTCAACGTGTTGTCCTCCTCTTTTAATTTATTCCATCGAAATTTGTTCAGACTACGATATATTTTTATGATTATCTATAAAAATATATATCACTAGTGGGCGAAGCCATGTATTTCGACAGATTTGACCTAAAATTGTAATTGAAAATTCAAGAATCACCGGAAACCAAATCCTCGAACATGCCATATTTGAAGTTTCTTCTCGAAATCGGTATTTATTTGGACCTGGCTCATGACGATTGAATGTACAAAATCAAGAAATATGATGTCTCGGAACGGAAGGTTGGTCTCAGTAATGGCGGTTTTAGGGATGATAATATGGCTCAGCTTCTTCAGATGATTGCATGTGTTGGAAATATCATAATTAATGAGATGATAGCGTATTAGATATGCGCCGACTCTATCAGACCCAGTCGGTCATTTTGTCAATCTGCAATGTCTGACAGTCAGTCAGTTTGCAGCCAGCCAATCCCAGTCACAGCAAGTTAGTATTTAAGTAGTCGCTCTTGTATTCGGCAAGATCAGATTTCTTAAGTAGAAATTTATTACAGTCTTTAATGAAACCTATAGCTTCCAAGTGAAGCCATCTTGAGTCGGTAAAGTGAAACTCTATAAATGTAAATCATTCATAGAGATAGAGATAGAGATGAAAGAGGTGAGGGAGTGAAAGAAGAAGAAGAAGTGAAAATCCGTGAAGTATTTGAAGAGCCCAAGCTCTGTGTAAATGGTGAAATATTGAAGTTAATATCATCTCTCTGTAAGTACGCAAAGTTACTATGTTTTACTAAGTAATATATATAAGTCTATAGTTTCGCACATTCATTCTCAAGAATGTTAAATGTTGTGTTGCACACATCTTCTTCATATTTAGTTGTGTGAATGTTGTTTACATTTACGTAAATCAAATCAAGAATTATCAAGTATTTCACTCTGGTGAATGCCCTAGTTTAACGCGCAGTAAGTTTCAACATAGGTTGCGATTCTCATGTGTTAAGAAGAAATGTTTTAAGACAAAGTTTATTTAAGCTTGGGTTGCGCGCACTTAAATTGGTATGTGAAGTTAACCGCGCAGTTTCGTAAAGTTAAAAGAGTGTGCAAAAGGTAATTTGTATGAAGTGCGCAAAGCTAAGTTCCACAAAGATTAGAGAAGTGCGCATTTATGCAAAGTAAAGTATTGTGTGGAGTTAAGATTAGTGCATTTGTGCAAAGTTCAAATGCGCAGTAGAAAGTAGAATTGCGCAGTTAACCTTTGCACAGTGAGAAAGTGGAATTGCGCAGTAGAAACGCGCAGTTAATCTGCGCGCAGTAAAAGGTTGAATCACACAGTTAATCTGCGTGCGGTAAAAGGGTGAAGGTGAATCGGGCATGTAATCTCCACAGGATCATTTTGTGAAGTAAAGTGTTTTATAAAAAGTGGAATAAAAATTAAAGCAAAGTATTTGCTAGGACATGCGTAATCCCATAGCAAAAGAAAAATAAAATATTAATGCATTGCACAGTGAATTTTTAATTGACTGCGCGTTCCCTTTTCCCTTCATCTGGTATCAGATCCTGGTTTATGGAAAGTAGAATTGTATTTACATAAGGAAAAAGTGATTAAGTATGGCTTCCACTTCGGGTAATTTGGAAACTCCCATATTTTTTGGTAAAAATTATGAATATTGGTCTCTAACAATGAAGGCTTTGTTTAGAGGTCAAGATGTATAAGACATAGTCTAGAATGATTATGTAGCACCAGCAAATGCAGCAGCATACAACAATCTCACACAAGTTGAGAAGGATGTTTTGAGGGAACAAAGGAAGAAAGATGGAAAGGAACTGTTCCACATACATCAAGCAACACATGAATCAATACTCCCAAGAGTAGCAGTAGCGCAATCAGCAAAGGAATCATGGGACACACTGTAAACTACCTGTCAAGGTTTGGACAAGGTAAAGACTACTAAACTTCAGATTCTGAGAAGAGATTTTGAATCTCTGTCAATGAAAAACACAGAGTCAATAGACTCATTTTATACTCGTGTTATTGTTTGGTTAATCAAATAAAGTCTCATGGAGAAACTCTCATTGATCAAAGAGTTTTTGAAAAGGTTCTTAGAGTTTTGCCAAAGAAATTTGAATCTTTGGTTGTAACCCTGGAGGAAAACAAAGATTTGTCCACATTTACTATTGATGAGTTGTAAGCCTCATTGCTCAATCATGAACATAGAATCAGCGGTTCATATACATCGTTGGAGGGTGCATTTCCAGCACAGTCATCCATAAGCCATGGAAGAGGCAAAGGAAGATCAAACTCTAGAGGCAGAGGACGAAGTTCGTTCAGAGGAGGTCGCAGCAGCAGCCCTACGCATGTCACTGGTAGAGGCCAGAATCAGACCCCAATCAGCCAAGTGGACAGAGGTATGATAAATAAAAAATTCAATGTCATTATTGTAAGAAGTATGGACACTTCACATATGAATGCAGGAAGAAGCAGTATGACCAAGGAAAGCAAGGTGAAGCGCAGTCAAGCAGCAACATCAGCGCTTCGAACAACACACTGTTCTTAGCATGCGCATCTCCTCTGGAATGCAATGCTGTCCAAGAAAGTCCAAATGACATATGGTATTTAGACTCAGGCTATAACAATCATATGACTGGTAATTTAAGTTTATTTTCCAGCCTAGATAAATCAGTTCAAATTGATGTAACGCTTGGAAACAACATTCAAGTTACTGTTTTGGGTAAGGGTACTATTGATATTCTAACAAAACAGGGGGAGTAGAAATTCATGCCTGATGTTTATTATGTTCAAGGTTTGAAGCATAACCTGATGAGCATAGGACAACTATTGGAAAAAGGTTACAGAGTTCACATGATAGGGAAGCATTGTGTGATCAATGACATATATCCCAACAATCAGTTAATTGCTGAAGTACAGATGACAAGCAATCGCTTGTTTCCTTTGAGGATAAGACCCATCATAAAAGGTAAGACAACTCAAGTTGTTCATGCAAGTCAGAATGAGAATTCTGGAACTGCGCTCCGCGCAGAGAGCAAAGGAGCAGAAATTCATTGTGCAGCAGAAGAGAAGGACATTGCAATGCAAGTAGCATTTCAAATAGAAATGAAGGATGAATCCTGGTTATGGCATTTCAGATTTGGACATTTGAATTTTGGTGGGCTGAAGCTACTGCACACTAAGGAAATGGTGAAAGGATTACCACTGATTGAAAATCCAGAGAGAATTTGTGAAGGCTGTATTTTTGGCAAACAACACAAAGAGACTTTTCCAGTTGGAAAGTCATACAGAGCTCGCACACCACTTGAAATTGTGCACTCCGATATTTGTGGACTGATGCAAGCACTGTCCATGGGAGGATGCACTTATCTTCTCACATTCATTGACGATTTCACAGGAAAAACATGGTTTTATTTTTTAAAACACAAATCTGATGCATTTGATTGTTTTCAGCAGTTCAAGGCACTCGTGGAGAAGCAGAGTGGTTACAACATCAAGATCTTAAGAACAGATAGAGGTGGTGAGTATGTCTCAAATGATTTCTTAAACTTTTGCAAAAATCATGGCATACAGAAGCAGTTCACTGCACGATATACACCGCAGCAGAATGGTATCGTAGAGAGGAAGAACAGAACCATTATGGAGATGGCGTGCAACATGTTGGCAGCCGCGCATCTGTCAAATGAATATTGGGCTGAAGCAGTCGCAACTGCAGTATGCATCATGAATTGATGTCCGACGAAGAGTGTGAAGAACAAAGTTCTGCAAGAAGCATGGACAGGTATGAAACATACTGTTTCGCATTTTAAAGTATTTGGTTGTGTAGCATATGCACATGTTCCAGATGATCTAAGAAGGAAATTAGACAAAAAGGGATAGAAATGTATTTATATTGGATATTGTGAAGACACAAAAGCATACAAGTTGTATGATCCTATTGCAAGGAAATTCATCATCAGTCGCGATGTTCAGTTTGTGGAAAATGAAGCATGGGATGGAACTATAGAGAAGAATGTGAAAATCGTGTCACATGATGAACATGATGACAGCGCAGAAGATGTGGTTGAGACACCGCATGTAAATCAGAATTGCGCAACTTCGTCTACTCCAAGGATTGTGCAACATGCTCCAGCACAAGCAACTCCAACACAAGTCGCAGCTCAAGCTAATCCAACAAGCACACCAAGTGCGCAACAAACTCCATCAAGCAGTTCACGCAGCTCGTGCAGTTCGACATCAGCAATTCCACCAAGGACAAGAAGTCTGCGCGAGATATATGAGGCTGGTACACCTAATTCATTCTCATGTTTTGCATTATTTACTCAAGTTAATGATCCTCTAACTTTTGAAGAAGTAGTTGAAGATAAAGTTTGGGCACAAGTCATGGATGAAGAAATAGAATGCATTGAGAAGAATCAAACATGGGAACTAGTTGATGTTCCTAAGGACAAGGATGAGATAAGTGTGAAATGGATTTATAAGACAAAGCAAGATGCTGATGGGAATGTGCAGAAGCACAAGGCAATATTGGTAGCAAGAGGGTTCACTTAGCATCCCGGCATTGACTTCAATGGAACTTTTGCACCTGTAGCGCGAATGGACACTATCAGAATAGTGTTGGCCATCGCAGCAAAAAAGAAATGGCCTGTTTACCAAATGGATGTTAAGTCTGCATTTTTAAATGGTTATTTGGAGGAAGAAGTATATGTTGAGCAGCCACAAGGTTATGAAGTTACAGGACAAGGACACAGGGTATACAAGCTGAAAAAGGCACTGTATGGTTTGAAGCAAGCTCCTAGAGCTTGGTACAGTCGCATTGACTCATATCTCATTCAGAATGGATTTCACAGAAGTGAATGTGAGCCAACACTGTAGACAAATATCAACAAGGAAGGTAATAAGCTAATTGTCTGCCTGTATGTAGATGATTTAATATTTACTAGTGATTTCGGCATTGAAGAATTCAGAACAGTCATGGAGAGTGAATTCGAAATGACTAATTTGGGGCTTATGAAGTATTTTCCGGGCATTGAAGTTCAACAGACTGAAAATGGTATTTTCATATCACAATCGAAGTATGCAGGTGATGTCTTGAACAGGTTTAAGATGTTAAATTGCAAGACAGCTCCAACACCAGTGATAACAGGTTTGAAATTGAGCAAGGAGGATGATGGATCTAATGTAGATCCTACACTATTTAAAAGGCTTGTTGGCAGCCTTATGTATCTTACAGCAACAAGGCCAAACATCATGTATGGTGTCAGTTTAATCTCAAGATTCATGGAGTCACCAAAAGAATCACATTGGCAAGCAGGTAAAAGAATTTTGAGGTATGTAAGTGGAACAAAAGACTTTGGTATTTTGTATTCAACTTCAAAAAATTTCAAACTCATTGGATACACTGACAGCGACAATGGAGGAAGCATAGATGACAGAAAAGGCACAAATGGGAATACATTTCATGTAGGAACAGGTGTTGTATCATGGGCTTCAAAGAAACGGCCTATAGTAACTCTTTCTTCAGCAGAAGCAGAGTATGTTACAGCTACAAGCGCTGCATGTCAAGCAGTTTGGATGAGGAGGATGTTAAGTGAGCTGTCGTAGAACCAGCAAGAATCCACATTCATTTACTGTGACAACAATTCAGCAATTGCACTGCCAAAGAATCATGTGTTTCACAAGAGAACCAAGCACATAGACACAAGGTATGACTTCATCAGAGAATTGATAAACAACAAGGAAATCTGTTTAGAATTTTGCAGGTCTGACGAGTAAGTTGCGGACATATTTACAAAACCATTGGCAAATAACCCATTCCAATTTCTGCAAAGTTGTTTGGGAGTGACAAGTTTTGCACAATGAACTCTGTCATGAACAGAGCATGTTTTAGCTCTGAAATATTTTGTAATATTGTATTTTTTTGTTTAATGATCCCCATCCGCTCATAATTAGGGGGAGTGTTGGGAATATCATAATTAATGAGCTGATAGCAATGTCTAACAGTTAGTCAGTTTGCAGCCAATCCCAGTCACAACAAGTTAGTATTTAAGTAGCCACTCTTGTATTCGGCAAGATCAAATTTCTTAGGTAGAAATTTATTACAGTCTTTAATGAAACCCTATAGCTTCCAAGTGAAGCCATCTTGAGTCGGTAAAGTGAAACTCTATAAATGTAAATAATTCATAGAGATAGAGATGAAAGAGGTGAGGGAGTGAAAGAAGAAGAAGAAGTGAAAATCCGTGAAGTATTTCAAGAGCCCAAGCTCTTTGTAAATGGTGAAAGATTGAAGTTAATATCATCTCTCTATAAGTGCGCCAAGTTACTCTGTTTTACTGAGTAATATATATAAGTCTATAGTTTCGCATATTCATTCTCAAGAATGTTAAATGTTGTGTTGCGCACATCTTCTTCATATTTAGTTGTGTGAATGTTGTTTATATTTACGCGCAGTAAATCAAATCAAGAATTCTCAAGTATTTTGCTCTGGTGAATGCCCTAGTTTAACACACAGTAAGTTTCAACATAGGTTGCGGTTCTCATGTTTTAAGAAGAAATGTTTTAACACAAAGTTTATTTAAGTTTGGGTTGTGCGCACTTAAATAGGTATGCGAAGTTAACCGCGCAGTTAATCTTTGTAAAGTTAAAAGTGTGTGCAAAAGGTAATTTGTATGAAGTGCACAAAGTTAAGTTCTGCAAAGATTAGAGAAGTTCGCATTTATGCAAAGTAAAGTATTGCGCAAAGTTAAGATTAGTGCATTTGCACAAAGTTCAAATGCGCAGTAGAAAGTAGAATCGCGCAGTTAACCTTTGTGCAGTAAGAAAGTGGAATCGCGCAGTAGAAACATACAGTTAATCTGCGCGCAGTAAAAGGTTGAATCGCGCAGTTAATCTCCACGTGGTAAAAGGGTGAAGGTGAATCGCGCATGTAATCTCCGCACGATCATTTTGTGAAGTAAAGTGTTTTATAAAAAGTGGAAGAAAAATTAAAGCAAAGTATTTGCTAGGACATGCGCAGTCCCATAGCAAAAGAAAAAGAAAATATTCATGCATTGCGCAATGAATTTTTAATTGACTGTGCGTGCCCTTTTCCCTTCAGCATGATGGTATCATCCGTCATGGAATCATGTTATAGTGCTCTAAAACCAGGACGATTTTTATGAAGGCTGAGAGTGTTTGCTATGGGAGCCTTGAGAATATGGAGAACATGATTTGGGATCACCAGCTTACGAGATAGTTTTTATATTTAGTTTTTTATAATTACTACAACCATAATGGACAGTACACCTGTCTCATCCTCCTCCTTCAATTTAGATAAAAAACATAAACCATCTTCCTTCAATTTAGGAAAATTATAGATAATAGTCCACCCCAAATTCTAAAATATATACTCCTATCAACATAACAAATTTCTTTGTCCAACCATAAATCACCCACATTAATATAATAAATTTCCATCTGCATCTCGAGATTCGTACCACTAAAAATAAATTTAAAATTTTCTTTCCCCTTACCCCTACATCAATTAGAAAAGTATTCCATGTGGGGTCATGCTACGCTAACTTCAAATTGTAAAACAAGCCATCCTGTGAATAATAGTGTATCCTCATTTATTGGGAATTGGTAATCATACCCATGTGTTGAATTTTGACCATAAATACCACTGCAAAGTTACATATAATAATGCGTTACATAATCCTGATATCACCTGCCTTCTTCTGTATCTGCCACTGGTATAATATAATCCATTACATATGGTGTCATATAATCCGTTACATAATCCGCCATTGGTATAATATAATATTATGCATTACATAATTCGTTTTTCGAATGGTTGGGTTACATTTATACCTCCTGTCAATAATATCAACACACACAGATGGCTTGGTTCTAGTCAATGAGGGAGATGACTGGTCATCATAGAAGTGATGTGTCAAGATCGTGAATGCTATCATCTTTCACCTATTAGTTGAATGGTTAACACTGTCATCAATAGCTTTATTACTTCCATGTGAAAGGATGGTCAACATTGTCATATTTCACTTTATCGTTGTCATACAAATGAGCCATTAAACTATGATTATAATCCATTTTATCGTTGTCTTTCGTAGGAGTGTTAAACCCACGATACTTCAATTATATTAGTCTATCTTGTTTATGATAATTGTCTTGAGAGACCTCTGCTCATTATGTGATAGAGATATCTATGCATTGGTTGAGAAGGCCGGCCTCTTTGAGAGAGAACCGATCCGTTCCCTCCTTAGCTTAATTATATAATAATTATTTCTTCTTGTGGGAGGGATTTGGTTCTACACACCAACTCCATTATATATTATTCATTATCGAAGAAGAGGAGTCTCAAGTTAAGATTCGTCTTCCATTTAAAGCAAAGGTCAAATTTTCTGGAATGGGTCTAGTGATTTTCTCTTCTTTTTTTAATAGATTCTCCATGCATTGTCTTGTTCTTCTTTCATATTTTTGATTTTTTTTCGATCTTCCAACCATCTTTTCCCTCCTTATTTGGAAGCGACCTTGATGATGTGGTCTAAATCTTGGTTTGATGCCTTGGTTGGGATAAATAGTTCTTAGGTAGAGGATGATCCTGATACTTGTGCAATTGGTAGAGAGATCCATGAGGGGATTTTTGAACTTTTCTTCTTGGCTACCTTTGGTTCTAGAGTTATTTTTTGTGCTGAGAGAGTCATTGTTTTTGCAAAAGAACTAGTGGGCATGGAAGCAGACGATGCAGGGATAGAGGTGGTAGGAGCATTCAAGGTGATGGTAGTTGAAGGGGAAGTAGTGACTGTGGGGGTAGTCGACAATGGTGGAGTTGTATTCAAGGTGGGTGAAGGTTTTCAACAGAGGTAGTTGTCAACAGAATAGTCGATACAATTGCAGTCAATGCAAGTGTAGTGGAAATAATAGTGGCTTTAGTTGTGGTCAACGAGGGTAATGATGCGATGAGAGGAGTTGTGTTGAATGATGATTGAGGCAGAAGGTCACTTGTTGATAAAGGTATTGGTATTTTTATAGCTTTAGTTAGTGGGGGGACTTACAAGCTGGGTTGTAGGAGGGTTTTTCAGTGATGGAAGGGGTTTGGAGAGAAAGTTTTGGACAAATGTATGATAAGTGGTGGAGGGGATGGCGACATAAGTCAAAGAGGGAGGCATAGTATTAAATGTGGATGGACTTTTTGTTTTCTTAGGGGTTTTCCTGGAATATGAGGTTTCTTTTAGGACATGTAACTGCACAGGAGGAGTTGATGTTTCAAAAATTAGCTTTATCTGGGTCAACCTTTGTAAATGTGGTAAGCAAGTTTAAATATTTTTAATGAAGTGTGATATATCTAGAGACATACCTTCTTCAAATGAGACATGTGGTCAATTTTGCAGTTATTCTTGATCGACTTGGGTCAGAAGGGGTGGTGGAGACTCACTGGATACTTAGACAGGATTTAATTCATGCAAATTGCTGGAAATTTTAAGTTTCTTTGGTGTTGGGGGAGATGTTGTGGTGGATGGCTTTAGGGATGTCGACAATGATGGTCGCCTCTGTCCATATTGTCTTTGGATCTATATATCTATTGTGGATTTTTTTTATGGATTCTTTTATAACCTGCTTGGCCTACTCTCTAAGCTCCTTGGTACATCTTATGTTGTCTCCAAGAGAAGTTGTTTTCCTTTCTTTGCTTGCTTCCTAGTTGCTTTGCCTCTAATATCCTATTGATAGGTAATTATTTTTGTGGTGACTTGTTTTAATTTTTCTTTTATTTAGGGATCTTAAAAATTAGGTTTGACTCCACCTTTGACTAGAGGTCCTTAACCATCTTCCTCACTCGTCTCTCCAGTCAATTTGGTGACATGTTGGATTATTTGATCTTCGACGATTACAATTGCCAGTTGGTTGTTGAATTGATCATCTGACCCAAAAGCTGTAATGTAAAGAGATGTTTCTTTATGGCCTTTTATTTATCCATCGGTTTGTGGTTCTACCAACTACCAATGCTGAGCATAAGCTATGGCTTGCACATGAAATATAGTGTTTGATTGTTTAGTTATATTAGTGAACATTTATTCAATATTGGGGTAGTAATCATGTTCTAATGGTTGTTCACTTGTTTTTCTCTGCATGTACCATATCTTGGTATGGTAAACACAAATCTCAATATGCACCTTTGGAGGAAACTGCGTTAGACATTTTGAGGTACCCTCTATCGAGCACACTTGTTCTTGATGACTTGGAACCAATTTTCTAAGTATATTTTTTCTTTGTTAGCATGTGCACTCCCTTTTGGTGCAAATATCTTGAAGTTTTTCATCAGTGGTGGTATTGTACTAGTGAAATTTGCTTCACCAGATGGAAATATTTTTTCCTTTAATATCCATATTAGAAACGATGGGAATCAGATTACTTGCATTGAATCCTGGTATTTCACACAATTAGTTTTAACTATTTACGCGATCTGTTCCACCCAATTAATTTTGTTTGCATCATGAACAATATGTTGGACTGCTTCCAACATATCAAGCTTCAAGTCGGATGCCTGACCCAAGCTATTGAGACATAAGTAGAATATCACAAACGCCCATTTGACATCATCATATAATACTTTGCTAATGATTAGGTCCCTCAAGTTCTTTCCCTTCTCCATGTTGGTGAATTGTTTTACCAACTCCATTGGGTTGGTCGTCGCTAGAATAGATGATTCCTTGCTTGAAAAAACTGTGATTTGAGCAATATGAGACCTTTTGATAGGGATGGGTTCATTAATCAAAATATTACCATTGTGGTATCGAATGATGATGAACTTCACAATTGTGTCTTAAATATCCCCGAAGGAATGCATCAGTGGTGCTCCTAGGTATCCTCTTATCTTAGTGGTTGCTAGCTTACTGGATTATTCTCTCCTTTGAGTACCCTCAATCCCCCATGCTTTAAATTTTGCATACTTCTTTTCCCAATTGTGTTCATCAATTTTTTCTTTTTTAATTCTATGTAATCAGGCTTCCAATAGGGTCATGGTGGATTTTTCCAGGATGGCTCTTGTTTTTTCTTCTATTGCTTTCACTCTGGTTGTTGTTGTGTTCTTCTTAGCTTCCATGGTTGGTTTCTCGTAGTCAACGGTAGAGGTATTAGGTGTGAACTCTATAATTTTTTGAATGGAAAGTTCTCTTTCCAGCTCTGTGCAAAAATTAAAGCACGAGTCTTCAAGCTCCAACATATTTATAGACACAGAGTCCAACATGTATTCAATGTTGTTTGGTGAATGCATTAATGGTGATTTTGGTGGTGGACAGTTATTTCGCACACAGGATGAAACTTGTGAGGAAAGTTTCACTCATGAAACCATCGGCTAAATTGATGGTATATGCTTGTGATAACACTCTCATCGGATCTTGGGTTCTCATCTATTGTCGTCATGTGTTGGTCATCGGGGAGACAACTTGCTTAGTCTTGTCTCTTGTCTCTTGTCTCTTTCTCTGTAACTCAAGTGTCCATTTTATTTCATTTGTTTACGTTTGTTGGGTTTCAAGGATGGTCTGGCCTGATTTGGCTACATTTTCTCATTCTCGCACTCTGCATCTTCTGTCCAGTCAATTGTCATATGCTCCCATGTGCACCTATTCTGCCAAAATGCATGTCATATATTCTTATTTATATGTTTTTTATAGTTATTTATATAATGGTAAATTAGATCATTTCCTAATTATATGCAAACATGGGGACACTATGTTCAACTAGTGATGATACGATCACTTGTTGATGTCATGCTCTTTTACAATTGGTAGTGTTTCAGTCATGCTCCATTCACGACCTTTTTTAATACTCTACCTTGTAGTGTTTTAACCTAATTGAACCATTATTATTAAGTTCTTCAAAAATATAAGGTCCCAACCAGCCATTTTCCATATTTTTAGGTTTGTCTTTTATTCGAATGTTATATAGAAGTACTAAGTCACCAACTGAGATATCCTTCCTTTTAATATTTCTATCATGCCATGCTTTTTGCTGTAATTTTTGAACTTCTTGATGGTGGATGGAGAGCATTCTCTATTATTCTAACTAATGCAGATCAAACATTCTGTCTTGTGTAGCTTGAACAATCTCTAGGTGTAATACTTGAGCAATGTCTTGCGGTTGTTGCTTGGCGTGTAGGAGGATGACTGCTTCTTGACTGTATACTAACTTGAATGGTGTCTGGCATGTCGATTCTTGTATGATGTTCAATATTTCCATAGAATTGTAGGTATTTTTTCATCCTAGTCACCTTTGTCAATATTCCATATTTTTGTTAGGACTTTTGTCAATGTTTTGTTAAATGAATCGACTGCTCCATTTGAATTTGGATGATAGGATGAAATTTTATGATGGTAAACAATGAATTATTTGAGTAATACATAGATGGTATTACTAAGGAAATGTGTTCCTTGATCACTTATTAAAGTGAGTGGGCATCCAAATCTTGTAATTATGTTTTCATATATAAATTTGGTAGTAACTTCACTAGTACAAGATTCGACTAGTTCGGCTTCATCCCACTTAGTTATATATTTGACTGTGGTGATAATATAATGTGCACCCATTCGACAACTAGTGGTCGGGAAGGGGCCGACGAAGTCGCACTACAAGGAAAAGAGCATATAGCGGAGGTTTTTAGTGTTACAAGATTGGAAAAAATTGTCAAAAAAACCTCCACTACAACCTCCGCCAATGGTAGTGAATGTTTTTACAGAGGTCATAATAGATACATTTTATAAGTAAAAAATACTCGACGGTCGGAGGTTTTACCGAATGTTCCTTCATCTGTGTGCATAACTGAAATTACACGCCCCAATGCATTTCTTACTAGGACGCACCTGTGTTGTTCGATTACAAAAGATGCATCAGTGCACTCAAACAAAACAAGCACTGGAAATAATCAAATTTCAACACTGCACCAATGCTTCTGTATAGGATATACACACTGGTGCGTGTGTACAACATAAATGCATCGACGCGATATTTTACATCATACGCACTGCACATTCTTTTAGTATTTTTAATTTTACCGGTGATGTACATTTATCAGAGCGCACCGGTGCATTTAATATACAAACGCACCGATGCTTACAAACTTTCAACATGACCCGGTGTAGTTTAACACATCAAATGCACCATCAGGCTTAAAAACTAAAAAATGATGGGCATAAGCTTTGATCATTCTCAGTGCACATAATCCATCTACATGAACTCGTGCGATTTAAAGAATAAAATACACCAATCCTTAATGTTCTATACACACTGGTGTGTCTTTTTCGTTTATACGCACCAATGCGTAATGTTAGTATAACAGACCTGATGCGACATATGTTAGTAAAAACACTGTATATGGTTCTTTGAACAATGGCTACCGATATTTCAGTCAAATATATATATTATATTTCTTATTTTTCTTATTTCATTACTCATCTGAAATTGAAATTTTTGTTTATAGTAAAATTCATTTCAATTTTAATTATTGAAATTTTTTGTTTGGATTAATTTCTTATATCATAGATGCAAGAATCTATTGTAATATTTAATCATCCATACATTTAATTACCAATGTACCATTTACTACTGCTGTATGGTTTTGAAGAATGTATTTTTGCTCCATCTTGAATGAAAATACACTTTTTTTCTTGGAAACAAAAAATACCAATGTAGCATTTCACATGTAACATTTGAGAATAATATTGAAGAATGGAATGGAATAAAAAAGTTTATTTTATTATATATCAATAGCAATGCCTTTGTCATACAAAATACGGAAACATAGAGCCAACAATAATCAAAATGTCAACATGCATGTAATTATTGTTACACTTATTGGTAACTCATTTTTGAATTCGGGAACTATGTCCAGTACATTATTATACAAAATGTTTGATTTTCACATAAAATTATTTCAAAATATACAACAAGCTATAGCATTTTGCATTAACATCAAAATTAAATACGGAGCATCATTCTTCGTTGGAACTGTTATCTGTGCTCGAGCCACTTGCATCAATGGGGTTTTTTGGCTGAATGTTTTGTTGATTGGCTTGATTGTTTTCCTCGTCTTCAGCTTCCATCTGCAAACATAAAAATAAAGTGTACTGAAAGTATCTACATTACCAGCAGGAATAATTAAAAATTAATAGATAGTATACATGAATGTAAATTGAAAAGCGACGTACCATCGAAATAATTGATTCATGAATGATACACATTCTCTCAAAACCAAATCCCATGCCTTCTATCAACAAGTATTATGTTGGCTCCACTCCATACTTTATTTCCTGCAAGTGCTATGTCCCGTCACAAATCAGAGATTTAATATAAAATATTTTTGTTGTTTTATTAATTATAAAATGAGAGAAGTAAAACAACATAGAGACTTACAAAATCCACAATTAATTTTTGATACGCCAACATATACTCACAACCCTTGCTTAACCTAATGTCAATCAATTCTTCTGATGACTCCTCTGTGTATGTTAATGCATGTTTGAAGACATGCAAGGATTTCCAGTGAATATATATATATATATATATATATATATATATATACAAATCACAACCACTATGAAATCTTTATTTCTTACAACGAAATCACAAATACTCACAAACTTTGCCATCAACCCCTTTTTTCCTTGTCGTTATGTCTTGTGTACTCACTAGGTTCCATTTTATTTTATTTTCTGCAACAAATTAACAATTGAAAATTAATATTTAATGTTGAATTAATTAATTAGATGTATAACATAAATCTAAAAACCAATGATTTTATACATTTGAAGCACGTTTTTGTTGAGATGGCTCCTCCCGCGATGCAATTATGTCCATTTCCTTGACCATCTACTTGTACACATTTTTGGACATCCCTATTGGCACATTTCACATATCACCTCATTCATCCTTTGGGATTCTCATAATCTTCCTAAAAATTTACAATGACATTAAAATATTTTTTTGTTGATATGAAAAATAAATATAGTAGAATTAAAATTATTGAATGAATGGCGCTTTATAATAGCTATAGACACATTTTCTACATAAACATGTTTAGGAATATTACTTTTTGAATGATTCTTTTTTGTTGTTGTATGTTTTTTCTATTGCAAGCCAGACAAGTCTCATTGACCATTGCTCTGGGAAAGCCTCTTGTAGTTTACATATGACCCGATTCTTTGAGTCATTTGATTGGTTTCTGTATTGTAAGTGAAAATTACGTCTATACATTATATCCACTAAATCACTCATAGTATAATAAAATATTTGTCCCTTCTATTAATTTCCAACACCACTCCATATGAGCTAAGGACCAATTGATCATCATTTGCATCTTCCATGATTTTTTTTCTTATGATGACATTGACTTTTGTTGTTGTTAGTCCTTAAATAACATTCAACATAAGTGAATTACGTTATTTGAAACATATTAGTGAATATTATTAAGTAGATTATTACTGAAATTTGAATAAATAATTCATATTGACTTTTTTTTATTCACCTCATTCATCCCTTTGCAACTTTTCCATCAACATTTTATGCTCTTCTGGACTTAGTTTGGTAAGAATCCTATCAAGCTTCCTTATTTTTTGGCTCTACATGTCACACATTAACCAATACATATTAGTTAACTTTACAAATAATTCAAACAAATTAATTTAAATACAAAAAATTATTAAAAGCACTTTCCTTCTTCGTAATTCTAGATGTGCTCCCATCATGTTGATTAAAATTGATGTTCATTGAAATCATTGCATGCATTTTCTATCAACAAACAACATGTACCATTAAATACATAAGGTATCAATATATTATACAACCAAATTACAGACCTTCAAAATATGACACAAAAGATAATATTAAAAAGGGAATAAAAATGATATCGGTGCGCTTGAATACATGAAATTCCTGGTGCGTTCATAACAACAACGCACTGGTGCATTGAGGTAAATACGACACACCGGGAACAGAGAACCCAGATATGAAAATTGACTTTTGTGTTTTTATAAAATAATAGAAAATGTCGCAACACAGTTCATATCCATTACGTTATGTTGATGGCCGCATCGGTGCGTTCATTTAATACAAACGCAATGATATTGACATGTGTGTTTTTTAATAAAAAATAAAAAAAAATAGAAAAAAAACTTAACAAGGCCAGCATGGTTACGGATTTGACAAAGAAAGTGGCCCCATATCACCCTACGCTTTCTATATATAATCACAATCTCAGTAAATCCAAAATACCTAAAAGGTGAAATTGTAATTCTGTATAACAATAGAGGGATTTAAACCCTAATGTAAAATTTCGCAACCACATAAAACAAAAAGAAGCATCAAGAAAATAAGGGTTGCAACATTGAAGGTAAGCATGTAGTTTTTTTTTAAATCTAGTTAAACTCTAAATAAGATAATAAGATCAACAATAATATTTACATACTTCAAATTTCTATTATTTAGGGTTTTCTTTGATTCACCATACCTAACAAATTTAGACCCTCAGAACTCCTCCTAGTTACTCCAAACTCCTTCCACGTAAGTCTCTCTTCCAAAAATGTCCCTTGAAAATTTCGGCAAAAGAATGAATTAATGTTTAGGTTTTTGGCTTTTAAACACTATTTAGAATTACTTTTCGAACTTAAAATTGCCGCCCTTTTTTTAATGTAGGGAAAAAAGAGTTTGTGCGATTTTTAAAATTTTGATTTTTGGCATTTTCAGTGCACATGTGGTCAAGTCGTGCCGGTGCGTACATAAGTAAAATGCACCGTCCGAACACCAATTTAAAAACTCATGCGATGGTGCGTGTAAAGTTCAGACACCCTAGTGTGCTTATGTTTAGGAAACGCACCAGAATGAATTATGTTGTAAAAATGCATGTAGAAATATCTGCTACCAAATGTAGCAGATATTTTCCACTGCCGGGGATTTTGCAGATGTTTTTTTACAATGAGTTTATAGTTGTTGAGCACCGGTGTGTTTTGTATATGTGAGCACACTAGTGATCTTATATATGAATAAACGCATCGGTTTAATTTAAAAATTCTCTGCAGGTTTTATGTGTCCACTTAAAATTATATATTCATCCCAAATGTTCTTTTAGTATTTAACAACACCAACTACAATATTTCACAGTATATATGTGTTGCTTAAACTCACCTTATTATTACAAAATGGTTTCCAAACTATATTGGAAGTTAGATTGTGATATAGTTCTTGAAAATATATTAGGACAGTAGAGACGTATATTGATTACTGATTTGGCTCAAATGCAAGAATTAAATTTTGTAGTATCAAATGGCCAATTCTTCAGATTCCAGCTCATTCCATCTTGTTCAAAGTTCAACGAGTTCTCCCTTTCCATGATCCCCGATAAGTTCATGTTTTATTTATATTTTGACTACTTATTTGAATTTAAGTTACTTATTCATGTGAATCTGAATATCAATTTATTCTATATTGCAGGATCACTATTCAGGTTCGAGTTCAGATGCACAAGAAATTCCACTAGTTTCAAAACATTGTAAGGTATTATCAGGAGCAAGATTTCGCAAGCAGTTCATGGATGAAAATGGGCAACCGCTTTACCCCTCCAATTGTAACATGCCATCTTCAAGCCGCCATCCTGGTTCATCGACGGTAATTCGTCTTGATATGGAACTCTTTTATGACAACCCAGTAGTTTGTGGTTTTTCAAAATGTTAAGGGTTGAAGGATAACCCTCGTCATGCCACACTAACCCATTACACCAATGATAGATTACCCAATGTTGAAAGTCTAATACCCCCTACTGCAGTAAAAAATAAAATAGGTGATATATAAAATACACGCAAGAACACTTCCCTATGCTCATTTTTGAAAAAGTTGGAAGCCAAAACAACTATGTCTCATCCTAAATTAACAAACCCCTTTTCTTATGTTCAGTCAACTGAAAGTTCTAGTGATCCAAAGTATGATATGAATGCCTCCCAACCCATCTCTACTAGAAGATCCAAAAAATTGCATGAGTTGAGAGAAAAGTTGTCCAAGTACACATAAAGGTCTGTCCAATTATTGGAGGGTAGCGATGATTTCTCTATTCCCATGAATTTGCAAAGTAAATATCAAACTTCTTACAACCACGCTTTATATGGCGCTTGGACTTCTTCTCTACCTGTGCCTGATGTTGGAACCAAATTCTAATTTTGTGGTAATTGTTTTATGATTACCAAGTCTAAAATAGATGCTACAAATATTTGGTTGTTTATCCTTTCACATGTACTTGTTCCTCCCAAAATATCAGTAGCACTTATGCCATTTCACAGTCCTATCCATTGTCAGTCTGATTACTTGAATATTGTTAAATACAAACACAACATTTCCATGTAGAGTATGTGCATGAATGGTTATGTTTCTAGAAACCTTAATAGGAAGAACCTATTGTATATACATGTTCGTCCATGCAATCATGGGAACATTGCAGGGTTCATAAATAGTTCTAGGGGCTCTTTATTTTCTCCAGATTGTTCAATTGAGTAACATTTGAATGACCATGAGTTGTTTATGAAAAGGAAAGTGTCCATATTTTTTTTTGTACATGCAATATGTAGTTTGTCTCGTACTGACAAGATTTTAATAAACTACAATTTCCGTAGGCCACCAACTGCTTGTCAGATATGCCTTGCATTAGGATTACCTTTAGACGTTCCCTTAGGGCGTAAGACAAAAACACATTGATTAATTGTATTTTTTAATTTTCAATGGATTCATGTTAATGTATTGCTCAGTTTGAAATTATGTTTTATACATTGTTAATTTAATTTATAAATTCAATTTGAAAATGTGTTGCTCAATTTTAAATTTTCATATTTAATGTGGAATTGACCTTAATTTATCTCTCAATTTGAACGTCTTCTTTATAATTTGTTCGAAGCTTAACATTTTCTATTGGAAGTGATTCTCATTCTTTTGTAATAATTATTTTATATAATGCTATATCAAACCAATTGCGTTGTGCTTACTAACATCATTGATGTAATGTTCAATATTTTTGAAATTAATATTTTGATGATGAACTACCTGCCTACCATCTTCTGTTGCACCCCAGTACAATGTCAAATCGAGAGAAGGATGAAAAAAGAGCACAAATTGGAGAGAAAGCATACCAAGCATGGTTGAATCAACCACCTATTCAATTTCCATTGCATCCATCCTGACTAATCAAGAATTTCTATAGTAATAGTAGTTATTCACATGTTGGAAATGGAGGCAATGAAGTAGAGGATGGTATGGATGAGTTATTACGACAAAGGGTTCCATGGATGCAATGTTGTCCATACATTTTGGGACAATGAGCTAGGGAATGAAACTAATATTATTGAAGCCTTCTTCGAAAGCCTTAAATCGGCTTCCACCACACCTCTATTTGGTCCTAGCCGGTCAAAGTCTACATAGTTGGGGACAACAATGTTACTATATAACTTGAAATCAAAGTATGGCATGTCAGACACATGTTTCTCGACAATGTTGAGGTAGCTAACCATCAACTACATTATATTTTGAGGAATCTTGTGACACAATCATCATTGAAAATGGTTGATTTTATGAACTTTAAATGACATTGTACATTTGTATTTCCCACTATATGTAGGTTATTCAAAGATAAGGTACTTCCAAATGATAATGTCTTTCCCAACAACTTCATAGAGGCAAAGCAAATGTTGAAAATGTTGGGTGTAGAGTACATATCATATCATGTGTTCCTCAATGATTTTATTCTATATAGAGGCAAATATGCAGACAAAGAGATATGTCCAAAATGTGGGCATGAAAGATACAAAGAATCGAATAAAAAGGCTAAAGCACATGGTCCTCCTAATAATATATTGAGGCACATGCCTATAATACCAAGGATTTTAAGGCTCTTTGTTGCAAAGAATTAGCTATGTTGCAGGGATGGCATTCATCACACCGAAGCTAGGAAGGATTTATGCAAATCCCAATAGATTCAATAGCCCTGAAGCATATAGAGGATACATGGCCCAGTAAAATCAATGATGAATTACGTAGCCTCTGATTGAGCATAGCCATTGATTTCATCAACCCATATTCCCAACCAAACAACACCTACATTGTTTTTCCTGTAGTAGTGATCAATAACAATATCCCCCTATGGTTTTCCATGAAGAAGGAACATCTTATGTTGGCTCTTATATTACCTGGTAAAAGACAAGTCAAGAATATGGATGTTTACCTAGAACCATTGCTTGATGACTTCAAGGAATTATGGGAAGGGATACACATATATTATGTGTCAAGACCCATCGAAGCACAGAGGATTTTTACATTGTATGGCATATGTGCGTACACCACACATGACTATCCAGGGTTAGGATTTTGCTCAGGTAAACATGTTGTTTTATTTGTTTTTATATTCAAAGTAATATTTTTTGATAGATTTAATCCGGAGCGACTATCTTCATCTTTAACACTAACGTGCTCTCTTTACTATAACATCGCAGGTCTTGTAGCAAAATTTTATTATGGATGTAAATGTTGTGGATCTTCTATAAATGATAGGTGGTTCAAATACCTACGAAAGTTACTATACGACTTCTCTTTGGTATTCCTCCCAGAAAACCACTCTTATAGAAGATAAAAAATTTCTTTCAATGGTAAACGAGAGAGAACCCAAAGGCCTAAAATAATTGCACCAATTGACTAGCTTAGGGCATATGATAGAGAGAACCAGATGAAATATACAGATATGTTCGATTCAAATGTGCAACTTATGATCAATGATCCTGAATTATTCAACACCTATGTTGCGAAAATTTCCAAAGGGATGAAAATGAAATTGATATTTTATGAGCTCCCATATTGGGAGCATCTTAAGATTTCCCACTTACTAGATCCCATGCATATATTTAAAAATGTTTCATGTTCTTTGTAGCGTCACATATTATCCAAAAAAAGTGACAAGATGAAAGTCAGGAAAGGTCTTATTTCTTCAAATACTAAAAATAAGCATTAACCAAGACAAGAAAATAGAGGGGAAGTTGTCCCCTCTTTTTCATTTAAAAAAAGCGATGTCCCATGGATTTTGAAGAAAGATTATCTTAATTTGGGAAATGAATTTATATTGGGCGTGAAGGAAATTTCTTTTTATGGGTCTAATTTATGATGTTGCTTCACTACAGACGAAAATTTGTCGGGTTTGAAATAACATGACCATCTCAACCTTCTAAGGGTATGTATAATGCCAAAAAATTGTTATTACTATTTATTTATATATTTTACGACAAAAGTTAAAATGCAATTAAATTTTCGTGTTTACTTTGTAGTGTCATTATCCATTATTCGTGCATGGGTGTCTGACCCATGAATTTCCCGATGACCTATGGCATTCCATATCTAACTTATGTGCATTTGTACAGTGGATCACATCAAAGGATATTTACATCGCTAGCATTCCATGGTGGCATGAAGAGATAGATGATATTGTTTGTATGTTTGAGAAGGAATTTCCATCGAGTTTCATGGACTTGCAGGTTCATGTTCTAATTACCTAGTTGATGAGGTTGAATTAATCGGGGTGGTATCATGTTGCTGGATGTTCTTCATAGAGAGGTTCATGAAAAAAGTGACGGGATTTGTTCGACAAAGGGAAAAACCAGAGGGGTCTATGGAAGATGGGTACATAATATATGAGTCGTTCTATTATGCCAGTGAGTACATCAAGCAAATACACCACACACCAGGTGTAGTGATTTGGGATGATGAACGTGATGAGGAAAAAAGAGAAGAGGAGGTACTGGAAAAGAATGGAAAAAGGCACATGTTAAAGAGTAAGTCACTTATCTTTCTATCTTCAAATTTCCACATAGTAACTATTCACACCAAACTTCAAAATCTATATTTGATCCCATACATAATGAATAGGGTTTCATTTCCATGAATACAATAGTGAATTCAGAAATAGTTGCAATCAATACTTTCATTATGTACAACACAGAGGAAACACAACCATGGGTTGCATTATATGAAGAGAAGAGGAGGAAATGGGACATTGATAGAAAATAATTCAGGCGATTGCACGGTAGGAGCATGTATTTTCTAGATCATTTAAAAGAAAATATGCCAATGATTTGTCCCAACAACCGGGTTGCATCTAGTCATTACCCTTCTGAAGAGGAGGATGCGCTAAACGTTGGGATTGGATGCTGCAACTCAATAATAAAACATTTATCCACATTTATACCTTTATAATGCAACTTTGAATTATAACATCTATATTTAATATATTAATGCTTGGGTTAATAGACATATGACACCATCATTTGTTAAATTTTTTTACAAGTGCATTTTCTCCCATCTATTTGGGATTATGGACATCATTTTCACACCGAGGATGCTGATGATGGGTGTGTAACACAAGACTATGGAGTGAAAGTCGAGTTCGACCAATCTAGTCGTGCTAGACACCAAGATCGAAACCTGATAGGAGGGATGTTGGGTTATGTCGGAAAGATACAAGAGATCATTCAAGTGGACTTCTCATCTTTCCAATGTGTTATTTTTAGGTGTAGGTGGTGGGACACATTCAGAAGGAATAATGTAAAGGAATATCGTGATAGTGGGTTGATATGTATCAACTCTAGAAAGATGTGGGATGAAAGTAAGGAGCCTTATGTTTTCCCAAAACACTGCAACCAAGTGTTCTTTTACCCAGATGTGTTGGATATAGATTGATGGTTCATATTAATACACAACCCTATATCTAAACATGTTTTTGCGAACAACAATGTTATCATGCCAAGCGAGGAAGATAATGAGGGTGATGGAAACAAAGAGTGATATGCACATGTTTTATTTCATCATTTATAGATTGAGATATCATTTTGTTACTGTTATATTTGATTGTCTAATTATATTGTTTATTTTTCATGTTATGGTGGTGGAAATGGAAAGTTGATTGTTGGATGCAGTGCTTAAACAATTCCAGTTGGTTAACAACCAATATGATGTTAATTATGGTTTTTGTCTATGAACTAATTTGTGATTGTATGTCATTCTCCATAGTTAGGGATGATATCTGTAGCTTTCCATTTAGTTCATAATTGTAGTGTGGTTTTTTTCATTTAATTCACTGTATTGTTAAAATTGGATCAAAATTAGCGAATTAGAGTACGAATTATCATTGATGTTAATCACATTTATTGTTTCTTCTAATTTCATCTACTCTCATTTCAATAACAGGTTTAATTTAATGATTGTATTATACTTAGACACTTATATTTTATATTTTATATAATTAGACATATATATATCGTTAAGGCAGAAACAAACTTATGGCGAGATTAATAAAATATGTATATCCTCTAAAATTTATATGATATAATAAATTAAAAATAACAAACAATATATTTTTTAAATCCTATATTTTGAATATGCATATTCATATATATATGTATTTAAGTTTCAATGTTGATGGGTTATTCCATCATTTGACCTTGGTTAAAACGGGTCTTGGGAACGTGATCCAACTCTCTTTTATCATCTTCTCCAATCGCATTTAATGGAAAAGTACATAACTGTCAATATTGGAAATAATTGCAACTCTTTGAACACTAGCTAGCTTTAAACCTCATTTTTAGAGGTATAAGATGTGTTCCTTGAATGTGGACTAGTGTTATATTATATAATGAAGATCATCATGATTAATAATAATAAGTTTGGAGGATGCAAATTTTAGGTTTACAATTGAGAGAAAATGTTGTTTTTTTAATTAAGTATTTGTCTTTATTTCTATTATAGCTTTGATATTTATCATTGTAAAGTGAGTTATTGTAAAAAAATAATAACAAGTGAAATTAGCAGCAATGTTGCTTATACCTGTCATTTGGAAATACTCTAATGAAATTGTTGTACAATTTTTAAAGTTAAAAGATAAAATAGATATGAAAATTTTGAAATTTGTAACAATGTATTGTTTATGCCTAAACCAAATGTCAAAGAATGTAAGTATTGGAAGAATATTTCATTTGTATATTTATAAATAAATAAAAACTTTTCTTGTTTTGTTAAAAATATAAGTATTGAAGTTTAAGAATATTAAATTTATATACTAGATATGAATAAAAGGTTTTCTTGTTTTGTTAAGAATGGAAATATTGAAATTAAAAATAAATCAATTTTGATTAATTTATTGTGTATTTGAATATACATTATATTTTTAAAATAGAAAAATAATATTTTAAATCTAAATTTGTTTAAAAAAATTATAATTAGTTTTGATTTTAAACATTATATGATATGGTAAAAAAATATTTACTATTGAATTTATGCAACTTCATTATCTTTTTCATAAAGTTAACTATGTGAGAATTATATATTTACAAATGATTTTCTTTATAATTAGTTTTGATTTTAAATGATTTTTTAATAATTGCACCAATTGAATGGCTTAGGGCATATGATAGAGAGAAGGAGACAGAATATACAGATATGTTCGATTCAAATGTGCAACTTGTGACCGATGATACTGAATTATTCAACACCTATTTTGAGAGAATGCCCAAAGGGATAAAAATGAAATCGATATTTTATGAGCTCCCATATTGGGAGCATCTTAAGATTTCCCCCTTACTAGATCCCATGCATATATTTAAAAATGTTTCATGTTCTTTGTAGCGTCACATATTATCCAAAAAAAGTGACAAGATGAAAGTCAGGAAAGGTCTTATTTCTTCAAATACTAGAAAGAAGCATTAGCCAAGACAAGAAAATAGAGGGGAGGCTGTCCCCTCTTTTTCATTTAAAAAAGGCCATGTCCCATGGATTTTGAAGAAAGATTATCTTAATTTGGGAAAGGAAGTTATATTGGGCGTGAAGGCGCCTTCTTTTTATGGGTCTAATCTATGGTGCTGCTTCACTACAGACGAAAATTTGTCGGGTTTGAAATAACATGACCATCTCAACCTTCTAAGGGTATGTATAATGCCAAAAATTTGTTATTACTATTTATTTATATCTTTTACGACAAAAGTTAAAATGCAATTAAATTTTCGTGTTTACTTTGTAGTGCCATTATCCATCGTTCGTGCATGGGTGTGTGAACCATGAATTTCCCGATGACCTATGGCATTCCATATCTAAACTACTTGCATTTGTATAGTGGATCACATCAAAGGATATTTACATCGCTAGCATTCCATGGTGGCATGAAGAGATAGATGAGATTGTTTGTATGTTTAAGAAGGAATTGCCATCGAGTTTCATGGACTTGCAGGTTCATATTCTAATTACCTATTCGATGAGGTTTAATTAATCGGGGTGGTATCATGTCGCTAGATGTTCTTCATAGAGAGGTTCATGAAAAAAGTGACGGGATTTGTTCGACAAAGGGAAAAACCAGAGGGGTCTATGGCAGAGGGGTACATAGTATATGAGTCGTTCTATTATGCTAGTGAATACATCAAGCAAATCCACCACACACCAGGGGAAGTGATTTGGGATGATGAACGTGATGAGGACAAAAGAGAAGAGGAGGTACTGGAAAAGAATGGAAACCGGTGCATGTTAAAGAGTAAGTCACTTATCTTTCTATCTTCAAATTTCCACATAGTAACTATTCACAACAAACTTCAAAATCTATATTTGATCCCATACATAATGAATGGGGTTTCATTTCCATGAATACAATAGTGAATTCAGAAATAGTTGCAATCAATATTTTCATTATTTACAACATGGAGGCAACACAACCATGGGCTGCATTGTATGAAGAGAAGAGGAGGAAATGGGACATTGATAGAAAATCATTCAGGCAATTTCATGGTAGGAGCATGTATTTTCTAGATCATTTAAAAGAAAATATGCCAATGATTTGTCCCAATAGCCGGGTTTCATCTGGTCATTACCCTTCTGAAAAGGAGGATACGCTAACCATTGGGATTGGGTGCTGCAACTCAGTAATAAAACATTTATGCAAATTTCTACCTATATGATGCAACTTTGAATTATAACATCTATATTTAATATATTAATGCTTGGGTTAATAGACATACAACACCATCATTTGTTAATTTTTTTTACAAGTGCATTTTCTCCCATCTATTTGGGAGTATGGAAATCATTTTCACACCGAGGATGCTGATGATGGGCATGTAACACAAGACTACGGAGTGGAAGTCGAGTTCAACCAATCTATTCGTGCTAGCCACCAAGATCGAAACCTGATAGGAGGGATATTGGGTTATATCAGAAAGATGCAAGAGATCATTCAAGTGGACTTCTCATCTTTCCAATGTGTTATTTTTAGGTGCAGGTGGTGGGACACATTCGAAAGGAAAAATGTAAAGGAAGATCGTGATAGTGGGTTGATATGTATCAACTCTAGAAAGATGTGGGATGAAAGTAAGGAGCCTTATGTTTTTCTAAAACACTGCAACCAAGTGTTCTTTTACCCAGATGTGTTGGATAGAGATTGATGGTTCATATTAATACACGACCCTATATCTAAACATGTTTTTGAGAACAACAATGTTATCATGCCAAGTGAGGAAGATAATGAGGGTGATGGCAATAGAGAGTGATATGTACATGTTTTATTTCATCATGTACAGATTGAGATATCATTTTGTTACTGTTATATTTAATTGTCTAATTATATTGTTTATTTTTCATGTTATGGTGGTGGAAATGGAAAGTTGATTGTTGGATGCAGTGTTTAAACAATTCCAGTTGGTTAACAACCAATATGATGTGAATTATGGTTTCTGTCTATGAACTAATTTGTGATTGTATGGAATGATTGTATGTCATTCTCCATAGTTAGGGATGATAGCTGTAGCTTTCCATTTAGTTCGTAATTGTAGTGTGGGTTTTTTCATTTAATTTACTGTATTATTACAATTGGATCAAAATTAGTGAATTAGAGTACGAATTATCATTGATGTTAATCACATTTATTGTTTCTAGCTGATGTTAATCACATTTAAGGAGATTAACATAAAAAAGAGCACAAATGGAGAACTCTTCTAGCCGATGTGACTAGAGTATTCCTTTTTCGTAATTAGTCTACAAGGTCCGGAAAAGGGGTAAACTTATACCAGGTAGATTCCCTTTCAGATACTTTTAGCAAGCATGAAGCGAAGCAAGATTGCTCGGTGATCTTTTCATTGTTTTAGGAGTCAGAAAAGAGCTTAACAGAAACTCCCTAAGTGCCTTTTTTGTAAAAGAGTTGTTCGGCCTGAAAAATGGATAAAATTATACCAAACAAGAAGATATTGGTGAGAGGGAGAAGTGATCTCAAGCATCGTCATGAGCATAGAAAACTGAATCCGGTGATATGAAAAATGTTTTAAAACGGGTAATGGCCGATGTGGCACGCAAATCGAGGCAACGAGGGGCATGGAAAAAATGCCTTCAGAATATGGTGGTGAGAGAAAGAAATGATCTCAAGCATCATCACGAGCATGGAAAACTACATCCAGTGATATAAAAATCGTCAAAAATGGACAACAGTCGATGTGGCACGCAAACCGAGGCGACGAGTGTGTGTCAAAAAATGTCCAAAAAAATCTGTGATGAGAGTGAGAAATGGTCTCAAGCATCATCACGAGCGCGAAAAACTCAATCCAACGTTATAAAACTTGTCAAAAACGGACAACGATCGATGTGGCAGGCAAAACGAGGCAATGAGGGGCATGTGAAAAAAAGCCCCAAAATGGGGCCTGTTGGAATCGAGAAAAGGAGTGGACTATCGTGAATTTCTCTTTGCACTGATTCCAATGGTACCAACGATTTTAAAAATGGACATCGTATGATGCCTATATGGTTGATTGAAAATTTGTCAAATTTCTATAAATAGCAAGTGGACCCAATGTGACATGTGTCATTTTCACGGTTGAGTTTTACAGAGTAATTTGATTTGTTCAGAGCTCTTTCTTCATTTGTGGGAGATTTGACCATCAATTTTTGATTCCGTGAGTTTCAAGTAAGCACATTCATCTTAGCCTTTCAATTTATTTGCTTCTGGGGGGTCTCGGGGTCTTAGAGGTGGCGAATATTCCATGTTGGCTTGCCAACGTGGAATATCGCGGGTTTTGAGGATTTTTGTGCGATTCACATTGCGGCTATGGGATTCACAGCCGCAATGTTCATTGCGGCTATGGGTGCTTATGAAATAGATGATACCGTAACTATTGGCGGCGAAACCACGATGTAGATCCCAGCTTTCAAGCTAAAAGCCGCGATGTGAAATCGCGGCGATGTAGGAAAACCTGCGCAGCAGATCATGATTATCAGGCTAAAACGCGCGATGCACCCCACGGGAACGAGGCTAATAGTCGCGATGTGCAACGCAAAAAATGGGCTGAAATCCACGATGTGAATCGCGACTGTTGGGCCGAAAGTCACGATGCGACGAACGGAAGACGTCGCCAAAAAATGAACCCAAAAATTGAAATTTTGGGTCGTTTTAAGCTTCAAAACAGGCCAATGGCTAGGATAGCAATGAAGAGGGTGACTAGTATGGCAGATCTACAACTTTAAAGGGAAAAAACAACTAAAATATAGATCTAAATAAAATATTCAAAGTTCAAAAACTAGCGGAGTCGCGAAAAACTATTGCTTGGTTTTGCAACCAAGCATGTGCTAAAGAGCACCTACTAACTAGTAGCAGCAGTCTCAATGTAAAAGTAAAAACTAATGTAAATAACATTAAATCTGATCTAACATGTGTAAAGAAATAAAAACTAGATTTAAGAACAATAAACAATGAGATCCATAATAAAACAAGAAATAAAAAATTTGATCTTTTGTATTACCTCAAATGGTGAGGATGGTGAGTTTGAGCAGCTCCAAGGTGTAGGTGCTCCAATGTCCAATGGTCTCTTCTTCTCCAATGCTTCAATGGGGATCTTCAAACTCAAAAGGGAGGCAATGGCTCTCAAAGGGAATTTGGCAACATAAGGATAGGATGAAATGCGGATGAATAGTGAGGAGCCCCTATCACCTTTTTATAGTTTTTTGGTGATAGGGAATACCATTATGGTTTATGGAAACCAATGGTATTGACCAAAATGGTTTAGGTTTCTTTTTCCCTCTTTTTCCTTTTTTGAATTTTTTTGAATAATATTCCCTTTTAATTGATTTTTGGGAATTTTGGACCCTTTTTTAGGGTTTTTTGTGTTTTTTTAGGAAAAATACATATTTTGAGGGGGAAAATGTGTATTATGGTCTTTTTGGTGACCTTTTGAAGGTTTTAGAGGCTCAAGTGGTGGAAAACATGGACAAATGGGTCATGTGAATAGGGAAATGAGCCAGTGAGCACTTTTTGGGTGTTAACACTCTTGATCTTCAGCTACAAGACAATGCACAAACAATTGGAAACATACAAATACCAATAATAATGATATGAGATGTGGATTAGTCTAAACTAGTAGTCAAATAAACCAATTCTAAATATCTTAATACAACAAGACTTTGTGGAAAGAACCTGTCTTACTCTAAATGAAAGAAATACATAGGGAGAGATGACAGCCAAGATTTGACGTCACAACTTCTTCCAAATGGTCCTAGCCTCAAAGATTCGATCTTTTGCCTCCTAATGGATGAAAGGGAATAAGTTCCAACAAAATTTCACAGCGTTTAAGTGCTCTATATTTTTCCTCCTTAACTATGAAGAGAGGGCTTGTGTATATAGGCCTAAAGGGATAAAAGAGGTTGAGTATTTGTGGGAGAAGATCAAGGAATTATTCCAAAAGGTTAGGGAACCAAATGCCACCTTTCCTAGTCATAGGGATAAGCCTCCACGAAGTCATTGGTTCTAAAAGCCGCTTGAAGCTTCTCTTTTTCCTTTTAAAATGACAATGTTTCACTTTGTCCAAAGGTAACCTACTTCTTTGAGTAGTGATGCACTATGTTCAAAGGTAGAATGTGTTAGCGACACGCTCTATCAATGTGTAGAGTGTGTCACCCGGAGTCTTAGGCACTTTGTCAACGTGCAAGGTGCGTGGAGGTGACAACAAAGGGAAAAAGGGATAACCACAACTCTTCCTTCAATCAATTTGGATTAAGTGATTTAGGAATTAGGACACATGAAGGACACATAACTCTTAATGACGATATTTTAGTGTAACATAAATGCCCCCAAAGCATGTATCTAGCGAGATAGGGTAGGTGAGGTGATTTGATATATGGAAATTCGAGGCAAGAACCATCGGTTGACGTGTTGAAAAAAGACTTCTGCAGTACAATAAATCTGAGATATATGTCTCAAATGACTCATAACATGGCTGTCGACCAATGCATTGCAGATCCATGTTAGTATTGACTAACTGGACACAATCATGGCTAGTGAACACAAGTGTAGATCCATGATGAGATGATTACACATCCACGACCAATACAAGAGTGGATCCATGTGATATGACTCAAAAAATCCCCATTGCAGCCTGGGTAAAACACATAAGTTAACCCAGGGTCTTCAATCCAAACCCGCAATGATACATATATAACCATATGATTACAATGTGTTGAAGTCGAACACGATAGAAACCACTTGATTATCGGTCCTTTATGTATACCGTTAACAAGTGTGAGAGAAATCATCATTGATTTCAATGATCCCCAAGGTATCATAGTACATACCGCCGAATGTGAATCAATGAGTTGAGGTTGAACATTCATTGGAATATTTCAATCAAAAGTCAATGATGTGAACTTACTATTGAAAGCGAGGTAACCTGCCATTAAGGAATGCACGTCCAATGTACTCGACCAGTTTCTATGTTCAATCCTTGGATGATGTGTTGAAGTCGACAAGGATAAACCCATCGAAGGAGGGCCATGATGTTTCCCCCATCATTAACACGAAACGATATCACAAATGTTTTTAGATAGATTAGACTGTAGAGTAACTTTTGAAACTGACTCAAAGGTGACTGACACAAAGGAGGGTATAATGATTGCAGAGGTTGACTCAACAACAGACTTCCCTTGAACATGGAACGACATGACTTGGCATCATTGACATGATGAGATATACACCAAGACCTAATGAAACTAATGGTTAATGCATTCTTTGGAGGACCCCAAGGAGTATGATGACTCATGGAATTGATGAGACTCGAGGACAAGAATATTATCCAAGTGATTTGAATGAGATGCAAAAGAGAACCATGTTCAAGAGTGATTATAAACCTCCATTAATTCAAGTGAATACAAACTCTTTCCTTATTCCCCATCATGATTGATGATTACCTCTTTTTTTATTAACGAGCTTGAGGAGGATAACAGATGCTCGGTATAGCTCATCCTTCGAACGAGTCCAATTTCACATGTTTTACGAACCTGATACGGGAGGGGTTCCTCCCTAAAAGGGCCCTTCAATGTTACATTTTAATGATTCCAAAGAAGGAAAACTCAGTGTCATTTCATGTTTAGAGAGTTTGAAAGGACTAAAGAAGACTCCAACTAGTACTTTTTCGTAAATATTAGTCTCCTCACCCGAAAAAGGATAAACCAACGTGAGAGAGAACTCTTCTAGTCATGATTAACTATATTGTTCATTTTTCATAAATAGTCTCACTGGTCCGAAAAAGGGGTAAATTATCACCAGAAAGACAACCTTTCTAATAATTTAACAAGCATGAAATAATCAAGTTCGCTTGGCGATATTTTCTTATTTAGGGAGACTAAAAAGAGCTTAAAGAGAACTCTAGGGGAATTCCTTTTTCGTATAATTTTCACGATCCCAAAAAAGAGATAAAATATAACTCGGTGACTTATTCTCATGTATTTATGAGCACAAAAAAGAGCAAAGACTCAACTCGACACCTTTTATACTTAGCTTTAATGAGAATGATAACGGTATCAAAAATGCTCTAAAGCCTTTTCACACTTGATAAGGAGTATGAAACTCAACAATGGTCTCTTCCATAGACAAAACATCACTCACCTTCACCTGCAAGATTTAGAACAAATTTAAGAGCTTTCACAAGGATTTTCAAAACAAAAATAAGATCAACTAAAGTAAAAAACCCATGGAACAACAATAATTAAAAAGGGAATATTCCATTTGGTTATTAAAAGGGGTAAATAGTAAAAAACATTTACCATTTGTTTTTTACCAAGTTGAAAGTGAGACAAATCCCTTTCAAGCTTGATCTTGTGGTGAAGATTGCAGAGGCATTAGTCAGCTATTCGCCATCCCGTCAGTTGTAGGTGATTCTACTCTCTTTTCCCTTCAATTTCATGTTTGAAATTTTGATTTTAATGTATTTTTTAGTGTTTTTAGGGATCATTCCATAGGGGGAATTACGCTCCCTGGGAGACACACTTCCCCTTTTCAGGAAATGCATCACTTAGTGGTGACGCACCCCTCTATGGGCTAAGCACATTGCTAACGCCCTGTCTACAAAGATGGGGTGCGTCGACGCAGATTGGCCCATTAAATTTTAAATGGGGGCCACAACAGAATTTGCTTTGCTATGAGATGGACCCAATACCTTTGATATTGATGTTTATACAGTCTCAAGTCGCAGATCAACACTGCATGTTGATGTCGCGAAACTGTGAGGTTGCAGAACTTGTTGAAGTCGTGAAGTTGTCGAAACTTGTTGAATTTTTGTCGACGTTGATGACTTGTTGAAGATATGTCGAAGTTAGCATCCGACAATAATGCCAACTGCGATGTCGATCAGACCTCTTCCCTTAAGAAACAATGGTCCCCATTGTTTGCTCATGAAGGTGAGGAAACTTGTTGGTCAGTTCAGTAACAGAGAACCACTTTTCTTGTGCTGAGATATGTTCGGATTTAGCAACCTGAAACAAGTGAATTGTGTTCGTCCTTGTATGGCGTACTCGTCGTCCTACAATGGTGTCGCAAGGAAGAGGCTCCTGAACATCTGGATGGATGTCTTCGGGTTTGGTTGTTTGCAAGTCATTCTGTTCCAACAATGGTGCATGGTATGGTCGAAGTAGATCCACATTGAATATTGGATGTAGACCCAGGCATGCAGGAATGTCAAGCTAGAAATTGTTTTCTCCAATCTGTCGAAGAATACTATACGGACCATATCGCAAAGGCTTGAGCTTCTTGAATGGACCAGTGAAGCACTCCTTCTTGAGATGTAACCAGACGTTATCCCCAATTTGGAATGAATGAGGAATACGATGCTTGTCGTGTCGGGCCTTAGCTTTCTCGTTTGCTCGTTGCAACATTTCATGTGCTTGCTTCTAGATGTCGCAAATTTGATCTCGAAACTTCAAGGATTTATCAACTTCTCGTTGGCTGTAGTCGGTGTCAGAGTTCGGCTGTGTCGAGGAGATGATCAAGTCAATATGAGCCGAGGGTTGAAATCCGTAATAGATCTCAAATGGACTCTTTCCTGTAAAGTTGTGCTAAGCACGATTGTAACTGTGTTGTATGTATGGAATACTTTCATCCCATGTGCGTCGATGCTTATGGTTGTACATGCGAAGCAGTTGTACTACCAAGCGATTCACAATTTCCGTATGTCCGTCGGTCTGAGGATGGAAAACTGTTGACAATGAGAGTCGTGTGTCCAGTTGTTTCCAAAGAGTCTTCCAAAATATGCTAACAAATCTGGCATCTCGTTCGAAAGTAATGGTTGTGGGTAAACCAAAGTGTTTCCAAAGATGTGTGAAGAAGAGATGAGCAGTCTGTTGCGCTGTCGTGGTCTTATTACATGGTATGAGAATGGCCATCTTGGAAAATATGTCGAATACTACTAATATCGCGTTGTGCTGATGTTTGGTAGTAGGATATCCCGTCAAGTAGTCCATAGACATAGATTCCCATGGTCGACTAGGAACTAGAAGAGGTGTGTAAAATCCCTTTCAACGATTAGGTGGTTTAGCAATGGCACAAACAATGCATGATCGAATGTATTTGTTGACGTCAGTTTTAAGTGTAGTCCAAAAGAAATACTTCTCCAGAATAACAAGTGTTTTCGCTACTCTAAAGTGTCCTGCGGTCTTGTTGTAGTGCACATCCCAAATGAGCTACTGTCGATGCTCACCGGTCGGTACACAAACCTGTCCAAGCTTGTATAGAAAGGTGTCTTTCAGAAAATAGTTGACGGTTGACGACTTTTCAGTATGAATATTTTGTTATACTGGTGAAAATTCGATGTCTTCCTGATACAATTGAGGCCAAGTAGTGGTGTCATATCCCTGCATACTCATCACTGTAAAAAGGAGAGTAATGGGCAGTCTTCTTAGACAATCGACGACAACGTTAGCTTTACCTTTCTGATACTTAATGACCAACTAGAATTGTTGTAGGTAATTAATCCACTTAAGTTGTCAAGTTGTTTGTAGTTTTGACTGGGTCGAAGCGAACTGTAGAGGCTTATGGTCAGTGAGGATGACTATTTCCTTGCCAAGGATGTAATGCCTCCATTGATTGAGAGCTTGCACAATGGCGTATAGTTATTTTTTGTACGTCGAATATCTTCTATCTGTGTCATTAAAAGTTTCAGAATGAAAAGCAACTGGGTGACCAAATTGAGTGATCACTGCACCCAAGGCATAGTCTGATCCGTCTATCTCAATCTCAAAGGGCTGATGCAAATCAGGTAACACAAGTACCGGTGTAGTGCATAAATTGTGTTTGAGCTGTTCAAAAGATTCTTGTTGTGTCGATGTCCATTTAAAGATAGTTTTTCCATTTCCCTTCGTCAACTGATTCAAGGTCCAAGCTATGTGACTGAAGTCGAGTATGAATCATCGATAGAAATTTTCCAAACCAAGAAATCTTCTTAGTTCTTGAATTCTTTGAGGAATGGACCAATCTTTGAGGATTTGTACTTTGTCTGGATCGACGTGAATGCCTGTAGAGTCAATTACATACCCCAAATATTTGATGTTGTTCATCACAAAGGTACACGTGTCCATGTTCAAGTAAATTCAATGTTGCTAGAGAGTGTCGAGGACTTGTCGAAGTTGTCTGACATGTTCTTCCCATGATCGACTGAAAATAAATATGTCATCAAGGTAGACAATGACCCATTTGCCGATGAAAGGTCGCAGAATTTTGACCATGTATCGCATGAAGGTCGCAGGTGCATTGGTTAAGCCGAAAGGCATGACTAACCATTCAAACAATCCTTCATTGGTCTTGAAAGCAGTTTTCCACACATCTAAGGGCTCAATTGGAATCTGATGATATCCTGACTTGAGTTTGAGCTTAGTAAATAATTTAGCACCTTTCAGACAGTCGATGAGCTCGTCTATCTGTGGGAGGGTAGTGATTCTTTACCGAAATTTTGTTGAGTGCCTTTTAGTTGATGCACATGTGCCAAGTCCCGTATTTCTTTGGAATGAGGATGACTGGAATTCCAGAAGGAGAAGAGATAGGTCGGATATGACCTTTGTCGATCAAATATTGGATTTGTCTATGAATCTCTTCATTTTTTAGAATGGATCTTCTATAAACAAATGCGTTAGGAAAAGAAGAACCAAGAGCAAGTTCAATGGGGTGTTTTACTTGGAAATGTCAAGGTACTCCGTCCGGATCTTGGAATAAACTCCTATACTCGTCGAGAATGTTGTCCATCAACTGCTTCTGTCAGGAGCTGCTTTGGTTAGTGAGTCGACCCGTTGCTGCAGTCGTCCTAGAATGTTGTTGTTTGATCATGATTAATGCAAAATTTTGAGCATGATTGATGAGCTTCTTTGTCTGTTTAGCAGATATCATTGAAAACGTTGGTGTAGGTCGTCACTCTGGAATGTTGTACCATCGATTCTGGATTTTGATAATCACCTTCTGCAGTCATGATTGATAACTTCCATGGAGATCCCATAGGTAAGGTTTCCCAAACATGGCATCGGCTACGAAGAGTGGTGCTACATCACATAGTACTTCATCTTCAAAAGGCTTTATGAAGTAGGCGAGTTTGCATTTTCGAGTGATCTGTAGATCTTATCCATCCTTCATCCAACCGATGTTGTAAGGTTGAGGATGTGGAGTGATGACAAGACCTAGTTTCTTTACAAGATCTTTAGAAATGAAGTTCTTATGGCTACCATTTTCCACAATCAGATGTAATGGGTTGTGCTAAACCCATATCCGTGTATGGAACAGGCGCTCTCATTCCTCCTCGTCGATGATAGTCGAGGCTGCTGGAGTGGTCGATGTAGATGTCAGAAGGGTGGTTATGTCTGGATCAGATTCTTCCACCGTCTTGTCGAACACATCGGATGTCGACACTTTCGCCAAAAATGTCTTTTGAGCTTTGCATTCCCTCTCTTGCTGAATATACTGGGACAATCCGCTAATGTACTTCAGAACAAGCAATTTCTCTTCTTATTGGATGCCAATTCTATCCATGAGTCGATAGAACTCGTTAGTGTAACTCTATACTGATTGGTCTTTCCATTTCCTTAGCTGCTTCCACTTCTTATACTGCTGCTCAAGTTATTTGGGTGGGTAAATTCTTTTCGGATGTTTTCGACGAATTTATCCCATGTGTCAATGGGGCATCCGCTTTTCTCCATCTTTGTTGATAGGTTCTCCCACCAGCAGTGCACAAATTTTGACATATTTAAGGCTGCAATGGTGATATTGTCAACTTCTGAGAGTTGATTCACAGAGTAATAGGATTCCAATTGTTGCACCCAATTGTCGACAGATTCTGCGTCAATATTTCATTCAAGATTTGGTATGTCAAAATTCATTTGCACTTTGAAGGGGTTGATTTTATCGGAGTGAGTTATTGTAGAAATCCTCCAAATGTCGAAGCAAATCGCGTGACAATTTCATTGAACAGGGTGAACATTTCAGTTCATTGTCGAGTCAACGCTTTCTCAATAAGTTGTGTTGTCTCATCGATTGCATGTCTATAGTCCATTTCTTCTGCCATTTCTGGAGGTAATGTCTGCTTGTATTGCTGAGATTGCGAGCATGTTTGAACATGCATAAGTCGGTAAGTTCATTGGAATTGTCTACGCAAACTTAAGCACGAACAAAACTGAGTGCTCTGATACCAATGATCCACACATGGCCAGGAAGCACGAGGGGGACAACAGTTCGAATGAATGAGTCGGATCTGTTATGTTGGAAGCTTAAGAAACATAATGTGCAAAGCAGGAATACACTACACAGATAGAACAAAAATATACACAGACAATATGCATGAATGCGAACTGATTTCTGTTACTGGATATGAGATCATCGATTGATTCAATGTTGTATATTACAATAGTTTACATGCTCATATAGAAAGTGTTGAGATGCTTGGTGCTTTCCCATTACGTTCAGTTACAAAATATGTTAGAACGGTTCAGTAGTTCAACCGTTACATTTGACTGGAAGAGAGAGAGACAGTCTGTCGAAGTTCAATAGTCGCAAGTCGTAGATCGACGCTGCATGTCGATGTCGCGAAATTGTGAGGTCACGGAACTTGTCAAAGTCACGAAGTTTTCGAATTCATGTCGAAGTCCAAACTTGTCGAAGTTGTGTCGACGTCGATAACTTGTTGAAGATATGTCAAAGTTAGCATCCAACAATAATTCCAACTGCGATGTGGATCAATAAATGACCTTCCACAAAACTACCAGCGTTGCACTGCTGGAGTTTCGGGTCGTTTTGGTCGATTACTACGTCGGGTGGCTAGGGCCATCATATGCTATCATGAGCATCATTAGTGATAGCATGTATAGTCAATGATGTACTGAAATCTTAGGAGATTCAGATTTTTGTACATGTGATCTACTGAAATCCACAGGATTCATATTTTTTTATCAATACCTTTTTATACAACATTTTTCTAGACTTAATATAAAACACTATCTAGTGGTTTATACAATGTTTCTTAATGATGATTGGGGGTCTTATGTATGTTTGCTTATATATCAATGGATAATTTACGTGTCCTGTCAATTTTGCATCTTTAACAAAAATGATTACGAATGTGTTATGTGCCAATCTAACACAAAGTTATCCAACAAATCTGCAATCGTATCCATATACCTCGGGATATGTTGTTATTGAATGAATTCAAAGGACCTTTACAAGAGGCGTACTCGTTGAAAAAAGTGAAGTAGTATAGGGTCACGGATGGATTAGACTCGGTTAATATGGGAGACCCCGAATTGCGAATCTAAATAGATGACAATGTGATCCAAACCCAGGGAAGATGCGACGGTTAGCAATCCAATCACCGCGTGATATTCGACGAGGTTATTAGTTGCAGGACCTAGGCAAGTTCCCCCTGATCTAATCAGTTCACCGGTGGGGGAATAGAGTACCCAAGCTGTTGAGGTGAGGTTCTGGGTGTGTCGGCTAGCACCATCTGCGAATATGTAACAGGTTTCCATCTGCACATTCAGGTAGAGCATGGTATAAGCGAAAATTGAGATAAGACCCTAATACACTAAAATGAAAGTGTCACCCCAAGTCAAACACATTATATACAATATATACAAAGTACTAATGCAGGATAACCTAAGCATAGTACCATTTTAGGTAGAGCCCATTTTGAGGCTCCCCCAAAGGTATCCCATCGTAATCAACTAACTCATAAGCTCCTTTCTCCAAGACACGTTTTACGATGTATGGACCGGGCCACATGGACTCAAATTTTATTGCCCCCAACTTATCGCGTTTTTGGTCATACGTCAAAACCAAATCAACCTCATTGAATATACGGGGTTGAACCAATTTATCATCATGGGTTTGATGCATCTCTTATGTGTTTAATTGGATAGAGTAGCATCACAACGAGTCTCATCAAGTTTGGCTAAGTATAGGAATCTTTCTTCCTCAGCTATGGTGTTCGGTAGGAGTTTAATGGATAGCTTCAAGGATGGAATTTCACACTCAATAGGTAATACTGCCTCTAGTCCATACACCAATTGAAACATTGTGAACCTAGTGGCAGTTTTGACTCAGGTTTTGTATGCCCAAAGGGATGAAAAGAGCATCAGATGCCAATTCGATTTGTGGGTCCCTACCATGCGTTGTATCATGGTTTTCAAGACATTGTTTATGGACTCTACTTGACCATTCGCTTGAGGGTAGTAGGGGGTTGAGTTTATATTACTAAATCCCAACTTGGTGCTCAATTCAATCACCATCTTATTCTGGAAATGTGATCTATGGTCAGTGACAATGGATTTGGGTACCCCGAACCTAGCAATCACATGATTGAACATAAAGGGTGTGTAGGTTGTGTCATATTCATTATATGTAGGAATAGCCTTGGACGATTTGGTGAAATAGTCAACATTGAAAATTGCATAGGGATTCCCCCCATCCGAGGTAGGCTTACAGTGAATGAATTCAATGCCCCATTTTGCAAAGGGACCAACGACAATAATAGGATGTAGGGAGGTGGGGTGTGTGCGCTTTTTGGAGTGGAAGAAATGGGAAGGAGGACACTTCTTAACAACTTCCATGCAATATTTGAATATCGATGGCCAAAATTATCCAGCACGTAAAATATTATGGGTTGTAGCCATCCCAGAGAGATGGCCGCCACATGCCCCCAAGTGGCAATCATTCAATACATGCTTGGCCTCCTCGTGAGTTAAACAACGTTGTAATATGGAATCAATGTCACAACGATATAAAGTATCACTGATGATCAGGTAATATTTTGCATGGTGATGGATATGACGGCATTCATCACATGATAAGTGAGGTCCAAAGCATTGTGTTTGGAAATACAAGGTGATATCTCCATACCAAGGGTCAAAAGTACTGATAAAAAAAAATGACTCATCGAGGAGAGAGTCAATGGGCTCAGATTCTTGATCAACATGAGGAAGATCACAAATGAGCTCTGTGAATACTAATGAATTTTTAGATTTGGCCTTTTAAAACTGGAGATCGAATTCTTGGAGAAACATGATCCAACGCGAGTATTTCCCCCCCAGTACCTGATGTGTGAGGATGTGGTATATAAGGTTAGAATCAACGATGATAGTAGTAGTCCAGAGAATAATATAGTGTCATAACTTTTGGACAGCGATGACGGATGCCAGAGCTAACTTCTCAGCATGCGAATAACAGTTTTCAGAGTCTATGAGACCCTTACTAAGGTAGTATATCACATGTTCCTACGCATTGCTATCCTCCTGCACTAGAACCATACCTGTAGTTGAGGTAGAGGCAGCAATATAGAGGATATAATCCATGGTGTAATATGGCGATTGTAGCACAGGTGCATGAGTAATAGCGTTCTTGAGATTTTCAAAGGAACTTTAGGCATAGTCATCCCAAATAAATGGGATGTCCTTCTTTAACAATAACATATAACCTTGTGTCTTTGTTGCAAAATTACACACAAAACAGTGTAGGTATTTTTCTTTCCCCTACAAAATTTATCGGTGATGTATGTAGGTGGAGGTAGGGCTAAAATAGCCTCAACCTTGAGGGAATCAATGCAGATCCCATCCTTAGATATGATGAAGCCGAGGAGCCGTCTGGGCCCCACACAAAATACACACTTGTGGGGATCTAAACAGATGTTATACCGTCGACATATGAGAAACATAGTCGTCAGATGATCGACGTGAAATTAATGACGTTTTGAATGGGCAGGAATATAATTGAGATAGGGTTCCACAAAATCCTTGATATCGTGAAAGATATACTACATGGCCCACTGGAATGTGGCGCTATAATTTTTAAGGCCAAAAGGTAATTTGTGATATCCAAGCGTACCCCATGGGAAGATGAAAGCAGTTTTATGTTGATCAGTTGGGTGGATCTCAATCTGATTATAGCCAAAAAATCCATCCATGAATGAGAAGATGACACTTCTAGCACAGCTGTCAATAATTTGGTCGATAAACGGGGTAGGGTAGTTGTCCTTAAGACAAGCCTTATTGAGATCCTTGTAATCAACGCAAACTCTAATGTTTCCCTGTTTATTTGTAACCAGGATGACATTAGAGACCCAATCTGTCAAGGGGATAGGATAAATCAAACCATCTTTCAACAACTTTCAATTTTGCCTTTGATGGCCGCAGTCTTTCTAGGGTGCATTGAACGAAGTTTTTTCCGGACAGTTTTTGCGTCAAGAAATGTTTTGATTTCATGCACAACAATAACAGGATCAATCCTGGGCATTTCTTCGTAGCTCCATGCAAATATGTCGCGGAACTGTTTAAACAAGGTCGTATAAGTCTTGATTTCATCGAGAGAACAAGTTTGGGCAATGTGGATGTGTTCCATGATGCTTAGCTTCGTCAAGATGTCAATAGTAGTAGTAGGCATGATGTTTTCCAAATTCCCTTCGGTTATTGTATCCTAGGTGAGGATAGGAGTTTGAGGGTTCGGAATGACATCTAGTGAAACAATGGTTTGAATGGAATTCTCCACTATGTCTAATGGCGGAAGGAAGGACGACCGATGGTGATTGTCTTCCCATGGAGGCTCATCTAAGCTCATGATTTCCATGATCAATTCATCGGAATGAAAATTCTAGAGGAGATGATCGAAAGATAGCTAGGATGAGTTCCGCTAAGATGGCGGATAACCTGGGTTTGATGTCACCATGTGGTGATCATCAGGTAGTTCGGATGTTGATCGAATGGCTTCGTAAGTGGCTTCAGCTAAGCTGAGAGGAATGTGATCTCCAATCGAATCAACGTCGATGACATAGGGGAAAATCCAAGGGTCTATTGGGTTGGAGGAGGATGGGATCATAGAGGAGATCATGTTCACCATAGCAGCATGTGATGGGGGATCAGGTATTGAAAAGACTCCCATTAGGGATGAATATTTTAGGATTCCTACCCCCACACTCTCATATATTTGCGAAGAGTGTCCTAAAAGAGGGACATTATCCGCAATATGAGTTGTGGTGTCTGGTGTACAAAAATATAACTGGTCAATAATGAAAATCTTCCCATGGTGGGAAAATTGTACAATGCGGAAGACAGAAGAGGAAACGCGATCATGGCATAGAACCAATTTTGACCAAGTAATAAGTTGTAATTCAATGGGGCAGCAACTACTTCTACATTGATAGTAATAGTCTTACTGCCCAACTCAACGGCTAAGGACTAAAGAAGCCTGTGTGGTTGGAATCCACGTCCGTCAAATGATTTCAGTGTGGTAGGGGAATGGTTCAGTTTAGGATAACGAATGGATTTCCAACAGTACAGTGACATTACTGAAGTAGAGGCTCCTTCGTCTAAGACATTACGATGGATACTTTTCCCAGTGACATTAGTGATGATTTGGAATGCCAATTGGTGGGAAATCCTCGGTTTAAAGTATTCCAATGTAAACATGATCATGTTAAAGGAATTAGGATCCATTTCTCCAATAGCAGATAGAAAATTCTTACATTGATTTAGACAGTTTTGTAAGACTTCTAGGGTTGACATAGCACAGGGTTCCTAGGAGAGATCTTCCACAATATTGTAGTTTTGAATGGCCTAGGCATTGGGGTTGAAAATGGATTTTTGGATCGTTCTTTTTGGTGGACGCAAAATTGTGTCTGGTATAGTATTTTCAATGGTCAAAGGACCTTGTGGTGGTGGATTATTGGATGCAGATGTTGAGGGTTTTTCAGCACATTTCCTCCACCAGATTCCTTATTAGGAATAGAATCGTAAGTGCGTGTCCTGGTAGATAAGTTGACCGATTCGTTATGCATCATGAGAACATGAGAAGTTGTGGATGGGTCTACTTGATGAGGAGTTGGTTTTTGTGCAACCATTTGTTGTTATTGTGTGGGGAAGGGGTCCGTTAGAATTGCTGGTGGGGGATTTCCTTTGAGAAACTTTTGGAACTCTTCACGATGTGGACATTCTTTCATAAAGTGATTGTCACCGCATAGTAATCAAGGATATTTAGCCTTCCATTGTGGTTTTGTGTCAAGGGGATCAAGATTATTTTTATGTTCCTGTTGTTAGAATACTTCTTGGATTTTCCTTTGTTCTTTTTTTTACCACTAGATTTATGAGATGAAGCAAATTGGACTAAATTCACCTCCGTAGTGAAAGCAGGACTGGGTGACTGGTTGGTATTGTTGCTAACCTGTGACAAGGTTGGGGTTGTAACCATATGGCTCTGTGATCCAACCGATTGGGTAGCTAGCTGTGTATGAATGGAACTGGTGATGCCATCATCATGTGATACCGTAGAATATTTTTTCAGGTCATGTATGGGGCGTGGAGCATCAGGAATTATGTCGTATAGCGTGCTATATTGAGTGTAGACTAAGTCTAAGTACTGAGCATGCGAGATGGCTTGTTATTCCATAACGGCCCCTCCCATAGCAATGTCTTTGGATATGATGGGTAATAATGACTTGGTGAACCAATCAGCTAATAGTTGATCCGTAATGGGAGCCTTAATGAGCCGATGTATTCTTCTCCACTCGTGAATATAATCAGAAATATGAGTGGAGGTTTATTTTCAGAGAGAAGTCAAAAGATCTATGCTAGTTTCATAGCAGATCGGTAATTGAAAATCAGTCAAAAAATACATAGCTAATGACCTAAAATCGGAGAAAGAGTGTGGTGGTAGCTCGATGTACCACTTTGTGGTGACACCACTGAGGGTTCGTTGAAAGAGCCTCAAACGAATAGAATCATCCATTAACGAGTTTGAGTTGAACCACAAATGATATGTCATCACGTGGTTCTTGGGATCCTCTTCGGATTTTCCATCAAATTTGGGTATGTCTAACGTTAACTTCACAAGAATGGGTGGCCAATTTACGCCATGTTGGATAGGATTGTTGGTCAAATGTGACAAGTTCGAAAGATCTAATGTAGCCAGAAATGGTAATTGTCGGTTTGGTTGTGGATACCGGTAGCATTGATAAGGAATTTGGGTACCAGTGGGACCATGGATCGATTGATCATAAGGTCCTCCCATAGAGGTTTGGTCATACAGAGGTAGGCCTCCCATGTTAGGAGGTGGACCTAATGGGGGTCCTCCTCCTGAATGTGGGGGCCCTCCTCCAGAATGCAGGGGTCCTCTGGGTAGTGGTGGTGGAGGTGGGATAGGTGGCGGAGGAGGGGGTGGGATAGGTGGTGGGGGGTGGCGGTGGAGGGGGTGGTGGGCCTCCAGCTGGAGGTCTAGTAGGTGGAATATTATGATATCCCCATGGGGTATTCATGTTTCTGAGGTAAGTTACTTCAGGATAAAGAGTCCCTAGATAAATTTGACTTGTCACTATATTATGATTACATGGATATATATGTCCCCATGGGGGTTGATCCCATGTAGATAGTACCCCCACTTGATAATCCCACACAAGTTGTCCCATGGATAGGAGTGAAATCCCGACTGTATTGTAGTTCATCTACAAAGGATATCCTCCGCTTACACTTTGTCCCCTAAATAGAGGTTCCCCCCCTAGTTAGATTTTGTCCATTTATTAGGGGTTGCCCCATAGTTGAAATTTGTCCACCGAATGAAGTTTTCCGGGTAATTATGTGTTGACCACTAACCATAGGATGACTCGTGATCATATATTGAAAACTAACTAGAGGGTATCCTCCGCAAATTTTGAGTTGGAGGTGTTGTTCCAGCTATGAAGTTAAGAGTAGCTGAAGGTTTCCCTCCATTTGTTGGAGTCAATAGGGGTGTAGAACCGACCAAATGGTTTTGATGCGTACTAGATGGAAAAGAGGGTTGGCCTGGTTCATAAGTGGTCATGTTGGGAATAAGAATTCATGGTGAAGCGAGAGGAAGATAATGTATATGTGAATGATGTTCAGGAATGGCCACCTCTGAAGTGGATTGGGGAGGGAAAATCTAGCGCCTTACCCCAAGTGTGTGTAAACGCTCGATAGTCTCATGAACTGGTGTGATAAATTCGTCATCCGGAATAAACCAGGTAGGGTGCAGATGTGGTGGATTCTCCATAATCGGAGGTGAACCAAAATCGGAAATTACATGACCTAAGGAGGTCCCCCAAAATGATGCGGTTGGACCAAAAGAAGTTGATATCGGGTCCTCTGGGGTTCAAGCATAGATCTAGTCAACAAATCCAGGGTTACCTTCAAGCGAGTGATGAAAATATGTGTCATGCGAAGGGGTTCATTCCACCAGTAATGGTCCCGTAGGAATAGTGATGGGCAGATTCACAGGAGGAAAAAAGTTACCCCCCAATTCAGGGATAGGAATGTCTTCTTTGTGTGATCCAGATGTAGTAGGATGATCCATGATTTCTCCTGATTTCTCCTCCTGGATAAGGGGATATTTAGGTGGAAAATTTAGTATTCTATGGGATATTCTTAAGGGTTGTTCAGCCAGGACGGTTGATGAAATCCTTTTCCTAAAAGTCTTCTAAAGAAAAAACACACTTCAAGTCCTACTCAAGATAAATCCATAAGAAAACTTATATGATAGGTGGGATTAAGATCTGGAACCTCACGAGAGTATCAATTCGTCACAACTCGCGATATACTATAGGGTCCAATAGTACTCAACACAATCTTTCAGAGAACTAACTAGCGAGGATTAGGACCATACCCCTGACCGTATTACCTGACTACCTGGAATTACGTGCGTATTAGCTCGTCGAGTGTTGTTCTTGTTGTATTTCCATGCCAAGATGACCAATGGTTGACTCGATTGGTTTCAAGAACCTAGTGTGGTCTCCCAATATACGCAAGGTACGTGGGAGATCCAATCCATATTAGTGTTTTCTAATGCACAATCGTATGACAGGAGCCTTCCTATATACTGTCGAGTACGTGAAGTACCTTTCTATATACTTGAAGGTACGTGAAAGGTCGTTCGATATGCCGACTGGTATGTGGAAGAAATGCAAGTCCCCGAGATGCAGTGCATGAAGAAAAGGACAACTACTACGTTTTAAGACCCTGGAACACGTCTCTACCCTATCACATGAGTTTCTGTAAAAATTTTACCTAGTCTACCGTTTGATTTTATCTTACACAGTTAGGTGAATGCATGAAGTGTAGACTTGTAAAATAAACAAAATGCACAATTAAGCTAAATGAAGTGCAAGTCATTTGTTTTTTCGATGAAAAATTGCTAAAGGAAGGATAAATATTTCTTTTCTGAGAGTAAATGAACAAAGTACCCTTTTTACTTTGAATTCTTTTCCAATCAAGCCAAAAGACTACAAACACTCTTTCATTTAATCCAACAAAACGAAAGTAACATACCAAACCAAAATTAATTTTTTCTTTTTTCTTTTCAACTAAGCTAGATCTATGAGCAAAAATGAAAAGATGAACTCCTCTTTTTGATTGCACTAACTCCAATTTGAAATCTAGGAATAAAAGAGGTGAAATGGAAATCAACAATATGAGAGCATTCACTAGCTTTTTCAATACTTGGAGAAGGCCTAAATTCACTTAATATTTTCAAGGAGATGAAGATGAACTTTTCAAAACCAAGAAAATGTAATCATTCAACTCTTTGGCTCTTCCAAAGTTTCTTAAACAACCATCCAAAGCATAAAACACTCTTCTCAATAGTTTCAATCAATCCACTGAAAATGGAGATAGTAAAGAATTCTTGATTTTTCAAACTAATGCACTCAACAAAACTGAGAATGATATCACTTCTTCAATCTTGATTCAAAATACTAGAGACTACTTACTGCTGCAACCTTTGAATGAACAGAACTTCTCAAGAAACCAATCACCCAAAAATATAGTCCAACAAAAAATTTACACCCAATTTTACCAAAATCACAACAACAAAAACTCTTCAAATACTAAAAAGTTGAAGCAACACAGATCAGGGATCTTCAACAAGTCACAAGACTAGTTGCACTTGCGAGGGATTGTGGACATGCAAGATCAAGGAAACAACCGCTTGACTACCCAGGACCGTAAAGAAATATAATCAAGCTCCAAATATCAAAATAAATTGAAGAAGGAGAAAATCCAAATTTGAGGAATACTAAGCTTGAGATAAGCAAGACACAGATCCCAAAGAACCAAATAAGACCAATTTTTGTGGGAAAATCCAAGTCTAGAGTGCATCAAAATCACAGAGACGGGGGTATGATATTACCCAAGTGCGTCGGGAGAAATATAGAGTTAAAAAAAATAAGAAATCCCAAACAAAAAAGGTATTAGGCTAAGTGAAGAATTCCTAATGGAGGATGGATTGCTCAGTAACTCACGACAAAATGAATCCAATCAAGAAGAGGAAACTAGAAGGCCTATGAGGCTAAGTAAGAAAATGAAAATCAGAATTCAGATACATCAAAGACTATATGACTAGTTCCCGGTATGGTCGCCAATTTTTTTTATGGACAATCTGTCAGTGCAGACACTCACCGATCTCCCTAGTCCGAATGGTTCGGATCTAGAACAAAAACAGTACAGAATACAGAGATCTTTCCTAGATTAACCAAATTGCAAAATGTATGAAGGAATGGCTTACCTTATGATTGCAGTGCTACCTCCTTGCTTGATGTAGCTCCTGATATTCAGCTGCAAGGCAATGCACAAACAAGTGGAAACATACAAATACCAATAATAATGATATGCAATATGGATTAGTCTAAACTAGTAGTCACAGAAACCAATTCTAAAGATCTTAATACAACAAGAATTTATGGAAATAATCAGAATTACTGTAAATCAAAGAAATACATAGGGAGAGATTACAACCAAGTTTTGACATCGCAACTTCGTCCAAATGGCTGTAGCCTCAAATATCCGATATTTTTCCTCCTAATGGATGAAAGGGAATAAGCTCGAGCAGAATTTCACCAGCGTTTAAGTGCTCTATCTTTTTCCTCCTTAGATATGAAGAGAGGGCTTGTATATATAGGCCTAAAGGGATAAAAGAGGTTGAGGATTTGTGGGAGAAGGTCAAAGGATTATCCCAAAAGGTTAGGGAACTGAATGCCACCTTTCCTAGTTCATAGGGATAAGCCTCAATGAAGTCATGGGTTCTAGAAGCCGCTCGAAGCTTCTCTTTGTCCTTTTAAACTGACAGTGCCACACTTTGTCCAAAGGTAACATGTGTCTTTCAGGAGTGACACACTCTTTTCAAAGGTGGAATGTGTCAGCGATGCTCTCTGTCAATGTGTAGAGTGCGTCACCCGAAGTCTGATGTGCTTTGTCAACGTGCAAGGTGCGTCGAGGTGACAACAAAGGAAAAAAGGATAACCACAACTCTTCCTTCAATCAATTTGGCTTAAGTGCTTTAGGAATCACGACACATGAAGGACACATAACTCTTAATGACGAGATTTTAGTGTATCATCTACGATTTCCCACAACCCAAAACATTGAAAAGCTTACATAGCTTCTTAGGGCTCACAGGCTACTACATAAAGTTTGTGAATAATTATGGGAAGATTTCTGCCCCATTAAAAACTCTACTTAAAAATAATGATTTTGTCTAGAGCAATTCCACAAAGTATGACCTTTCATCTTTAAAATAATTTTTGTAGCACAGCAACCTTATTAGTACCTTTGAAAAATACTTTTATACTAGAATGTGATGTGTTAGGCCGCAGTCTAGGAGTAGTACTCATGCAAGAAGGGTGTGCTTTGGCCTTCACGAGCAAACAATTGTGTGTTCAAAATTTAGGTAAATCCACTTATGAGAAAGAGATGATGTCCACCCTTCATGTAATTCAAACTTGGTGCCCCTAAATCATTGTAATATATTTTTAGATCAAAACATATCATCAAAGTTTGAAGTATTTTTTGGAATAGAGATTGTCATCCTTGGAGCAACACAAGTGAGTAACTTGTATGTTGGGGTATGATTATGAGATTATCTATAAAAAGGGAAAAGACAATGTCATTACATACACAATGTCTAGGAAATATGAGGAACATGGATCTCTAATTTCTTTATCTTCACAAGTACCAAAATAGTTAGCAAAAGCATGACAAGAATGCTTAACCAATAAGTTTTTTTCTCAACTCATCAAACAATTTCAAGGACCCCAATCCTTTCAAAGGATACACCTAGTACCAATAAACATTGTGGTATAAATGTCACTTGTTTTTGGTACCAAATTAAACTTTAAAACAAATGATACTAGAAAATGCACATTCATCTCCTATAGCAGGTCATTCAAGATTTCAAAAAACCTATGAGTGCACTAGGCAATCTTTCATTTGGGAAGTAATGAAAAATATCCATACTTTTGCTACTAAATGTGACACTTGTAAAAGGAACAAGGGTGAGATAGTGAAGACTCTTAAGGCATTGCATACATGTCAATACCAACCACTATTTGGATGAAAATATTCATCGATTTTATATTGTCTTCCAAAAGTAGACAACATATTAGTCATTATGGTGATAACTTATCGACTTTCCAAATATGATCATGTTTGTGCCCTTCGACACTCCTTTACACCAACAACCATAGCCTAAGTTTCTCTATATCATTTTTTTTTAATCCATGGTATGCCCACTTCCATTGTATTCTATAGGGATTTGATATTCACCAACAAATTTTGGCAAGAGTTGTATAAACTATAGGGAACCTGATTCCAAATGAGCACAACTTATCATCCCCAAATGGATGGCCAGGCATAAGTATTCAACAATGTCTAGAAACCTATTTAAGATGTTTTTCCTCTGAAAATTAACATGTATAGTGGATGCAGTAGTTATCTCTAGTTGAATGGTGGTATAATACCCCTTATCATGTTGCTACAAAAATTACCCTTTGTGAAGCTATATATGGCCAACAACCACATTTAGTGGTTTCATATATACCAGGGACTTAAACGGTGCATGTTTTGGATAATATGTTCCACAATCACAAAGCCATTTTCCGCACACTTAAGAAAAACTTGGCTATGGCTTAGAATCACATGAAACAACAAGCATACCAACATCACTCAGAACATTCCTTTGAAAAGGGGATCAAGTGTTCCTTGGGCTCCATCCCTATAAATAGACATCTCTCAAAGCTTAAGGTCAGGAAGAGTTGACACATTTTACTACCCGTATTAAATTAGGGTGAATTCATGAAGATGGAAGGCACTTTTTGGCCAAAAGTGACAGTGAAAAATCGATTTTTTACTCATTTATTAAATTGAATCTCTCAAAACTCATATATGCTTTGTAAATTTTGACATGCAACATAAAATCAAATTGTAGGGAATTATGTTGTCCTTCCACCTATATTTTAAAAAAAAAATTATTTAATATGCCATATTTGCATTTAATGATATGCTTGTTCTTGTAAATTTCAGGAAAAGTTAACAAGTGGCTTGTGTGCACATAAACTAATTTCGTGATAAATGCATAATTTCTAATATATATATATATATATATATATATATGAACATAAACTAAAAAAATTGCATTGGGGTGCACTTTTTTTTGAAAAATTATATTTTATATTAATTTTCGAAGCTCGCCTTTGAACATTTAAATAACATTTTGTATACATGTGTGCACATAATTTTTTTTACAAAAACAAAAACCCTTTTAAAGACGACACGTTGATGTGGGGTGTATATATATTTTTTAATTTTTTGGTTGTTTACTTTTTATGTTGTTGATTTTTCTTTGTGTTGATTCGAAGTTGTGGACATGGTTTTTAACTATAAGTTTGAAAAGAAAATAAAAAGGAATTATCATATGAACTCAAAAACCCATAAATTATATGTCAATGGATAGATGATTCACCGACGAATCCATCGGTATGAAGTCCGCCACCTAATGTGCATCCTAGGATAGGATCGAGGCTTAGAAAAGGTGTCAGTAAAATTAAATTTGCATAAATGGGGGCTAAAAGTATGGGAGCTATTAGCTCGATCGAGGTTATACATGTTTTTTTAAATATCTCGATCGAGGGTTTATGTTTGGTTAGACATAAGCTTGATCGAACATTTTTAAAACTTCGATTAAAAAAAATCGAGTGCCGAAATTCGTGTTTAAAGGTAATTACTCAAAAACGAAAACCGCCCTAGGTGTATCTCTTTCTCTAACTTCATTGGAAAAAGTGTGTCACCCCATTCATTGGTTTGGGGGTTCTCCCAGCTCTGGTGTTGAATCCCTAAGAAATGACCAACTATTAACTATTTGGGTGCCCTTATAAATTAATAAATTTGTTACTATTTATTATAATTAAAACCTTCATGCAATCAAGATCATCCAATTAAATTAAAATTAAACATAGAATTATAAGATAATTAAATATATTAAAACATCATTTCAACAAGAAGAATGATACTTGTAAGTTCTAATAAATACCTTGGAAAGAAATCAGGCAAAGACAGCAGGACCGCCACTTCCTCTATATTTTATATGTGTAGATATGGGTTGTAGAGTAATTGGATTTATAGATGTGTCTGAAATCATGACAAATGGGAATAATGGTACTTTGGTTTTTAATTCTTAATCACAAGCAAGAATTATAAATCAAAAGACCCTTTTTTGTATTTTCCATGATTGCAATCACATCTATAAACACCAATTATTCAACTATTTATCTAAAATTGCTCTCTATTAGTCTTTGGTCAAGCTTCTATGCAACAGACATGGTGAAATAAGCCATTGTCTGTTGTTGTTTTATAGGTATATTTGTTGTAGGTGCTCGATTGAGATTTTAAAAAATCTCGATCGAGCTCTCTCTAAATGCCTTGATCGAGATTTTAAAGCTTGATCGATGGTTTATAAAAACCCTCGAATCGAGATATAAAGTTGGATTGAGGATTTTATAATCAATCGAGAGTTTTAAAATAGCTTAATCGAGGGCTTAATTGAGCACTCAATCGATTTTTTTATAGCTTGATCGAGGGCTTGTAGAAAGCTCGATCGAGGTCATTTTGCATGATTCGTGTGCCCTCTGCTTGCCAAAAAGTGTTACCCATCTTCATGGGAACACCCATTATACAAAGCATTGGACAAGTTTCTTATGAATTATCCCTTCCAACACACTTTAAGATCTGCCCAGTATTTCATGTTTCTTGTTTGAAGAAAGTTTTGGGGAAGAATTGTCGAGTTCAAACTACATTATCGAAACTCAATAAAGAAAGGTCCATTTGGCTCCAACCTGCTGTAGTTTAGCCACTTGAAATCATTTCCTAAACCAATGCACCATACAAGAAGTTATAATCTAGTGGAAGGATATGTAGTCAAAAGATGCCACCTAGCCATTTTGCAACAATTTTCCCATATCAAGCTTTGAGGACAACACTACTTTCGAAGGAGGGTCCTACCCTAACCCCCCTACTTTGAGGATACTTAGGAGTAATTTATTGATGTACGCTTACATCTTCTTTGAATAACACCTATTAGATAGTTAGTTGATAGTTAATGCAAAAGGAACTTGTTTATGAATTAAGACTCACTACGTGTTCAACCCTCTTTAAGAGTGGGACTGCATGTAGTTAGAGTTTGTTATTAATGCACTATATATAGAGTAGAAGCTTATGTAATATATTAATAATCATTATTGTATTTGGAGCTATGCTCATAGAAAGTTGCTCCTTCAAAGTGGCAAGTGAGCATTTCTCTCACTTTTGAATATCCTAATACATAGGTTCTCTCAAGTTTTACCTATTTCTCTCTTGTATTTTATGTTCAACACTAGTATCACATTATGTTATCTTGCTCATTAATTCCATGGTTAAGTACATTACACGTAAACATATTTAAGATAAAATATTCAAACCATATCCACATCATGAAGTTGAACTAGAACAAAGTTTAGCAAACTTCATAAATTATTCAAAGCTAGAAAAACACTAACACATGTTGCTTACCTCTACATTTTTTAGAGAGAAATCACGTCCAATATAGTGATATCAAAGACCAAGTATTTCCCACCCAACGACTCTAATGATTTATAAATAGGCTTGCTCCTTCAACAAATGATAGCCACACTTTGGGTGAGAGATTAAAAACGATGTTGAATCATTTCTTAATGGTATGATAGAAATGCTTAAGGCAATGAATTATAAGCGGTGTCGAATTCAATAATAATGATAGTGGATATAATTATCAACTTTATTGCATTTGAAAGTGCATAGGAAATGGCTTCAAAACCTCACGACCAAAAAAATTGATGTGTTCAAATCAAGTTTTGATAAAACACAATGGAGAGTTTTAGTCACATCAATCTTAAAAATACATGAATCTATGAATGAAAAATTGAATCTTATAATTACATTTAATTTGATAAAGCATATTAATACATGATCGAGTAGGATAAAAACTAACTAAAACGCCTTGTTTTCCCAGCGAAAATTTGTTAAAAATCGGCCAAAATTGTTGCTAGAAATTGCTATTTCAGTAATTTTGCAATTTCAGCAATTGTAGGTACTTTTCTTAAACTAAATGCCTGATTTTAAAACGACCCAGATCACTGAAATTGGGATCTGGGGTGTTTTGGTTACTATGCCATACATGACTATATGAATGGAAAAGTAGAATCTCATAATTACATTTAATTTAATAAAACATATTAAGCAAATTTTAATGACATCAATTTAAAAAAATAATGGAAAAGTGGATAATGAAATAATTTTTTTAATATATATATATACGATGATGATTATGATTAACGTTTCATGGGATTCTTTGGTATATATATACGATGATGATTATGATTAACGTTTCATGGGATTCTTTGGTATATATATACGATGATGATTATGATTAACGTTTCATGGGATTCTTTGGTGGGTGGGGGTGTGTGTGTGTGTGTGTGTGTGTGTGTATATATATAATTGCATAAAATATATTGTGTATAATAAAATACACGGTATTTATGTAAATTATATAAAAGAAATTAAACCTAATCAATTTTACACAAAAGCTAAAAAATTAAAACCAACATAAATTCATGTTAACTTGAATTCGAAGAAACACGGAGATATATCAATTTTTTTGAAGTATAATCTTTTTACTTAAATTTGTTATGCTTACAAAAATATTTACACTTGAAGAAAGTTGATCCCTCCTCTAGGTGCTTAATGGATATGGTTTTAGATGTAAATTTGATTTTTTTGGATGCTTGATGAATCTGGATTTAAAATGGATCTATGTCAATAATTTTGAAAAACAAGAGAAATAGTTGCAAAGCAGCTAGTCCCTACTTTGAGATTATGTTTAGAAGTAGGTAAGTATAACAATAAACAAGAACAATTAACAATATGTCCAATGTGAGTTTGAAAATCATGTCCTTATTTATGTACAGATTGTCCTAGTCTCTTATATGGTTCAATAAAACATACAATATAGTCATAGAGTTCAATCAAAGTATGTTATTTAGAGTATGAAGCAGAAGCAAGCAAAAGTTTTCCTTGCCAAGGCAGGGAATATGACAATTGGTCATACATAAACTTTGACTTTATATTAATCCTAAAGCAAATTCATAATATTTCTCAATTGTTTGTAATGTTTATATATTAAAGTTCATATTTTGAAAATATAAATTATTTTGTTGAATATTTAAAATTTGTTGTTTTTATTTTATGATTGGTTAAAGCCCTTGAAGTGAAAAATTACCCCTCGTTGGATATGGACGAGGGGTATTATTAATATTATGAACTAGTAATATTAGTTCTTTCTACTACTCATCAACACTAATACAGGGAATAGATAACTAATAATACAATATCCTTAACTAGCCATTAAGATGAAAGTCAATAGCTATTCCTAGGTATTCCTCTAAGGGAATAGTTGAATTGTAGACTTTTCTATCTGAGTTTCATAAACATATTTCTCAGCTGCTATGTTATGGATTACATATTGTTCGAAAGGAGATGGCTTCTGGAAAGGCTGGTGAGTTAATCATTTCTGTATTGATTGAATGTGGATGGAATTCTAGATTTGAATTATAGTTCAACTCATATTACAGATCTGAAAATTGGGTACTCATATTTTATCTTAGAAATTCTGAAAAGAAAAGGCTTGTATTGTTGTTTTAAATTGCAGTTGTGCTACCCTTTGTTGTTGTTGTATGTTGGACGCTTGCTTTTGAGATCACTGAAGAGCTTTAAGGTTCCCGAGATATTACCTTTTTACTGGGATTGAATGTAATGATGTAGCATATCAATTTTATTAGAACTTGATGATTCTTTCTTGGGCTCACCTGCTCGCACACAAGAATATTGGTTGAAACATTTTATTGTATTATATGATTGTTGCCTCTGGGCTGGCCCTCATACATTATAATTATGTCATTGTAGCCTGTGCGTTTAGCAATTTTTAATAAACTATATTCGTTAAAAAAATCTTGTATAAGTGATGCAGAATGATGGAAAATGGAAATGTTTTCCTAGGTCTTCGTACATTACGAGAGTGATGGTAAAAATTTGTACATTTCTCAATAAAAATTCATAATATTCAAATTATTGAATGTAAAGTTTACACGGTTAAGGTAAATAAGAATGCACAATATCTATGCTATGACCTTTACAAGTGGCATGCTGTCATGGAAACCCCAATCACAATGATTCTGTCAGCCTGAAGGCGCCAAGTCACCGTTTATGTTCGAATAATGCAAACATGGTTTCTTTTAATTTGCATGCCCCAACAAGCACCTCCCATGCTTGACATATAAGCCTAACTGTGTACATCTATTAATGACAATAGATATCCAAATTGACAGCATCTCAACCAAGTTGACACTTGACATAATGCATGAAAGCATTATCGGTAGTTGACACTTCACACAATGCAGAATTCAAGAAAGCTAAACACGAAAAACACTTGGCTTCAGGTAACAACGAAAACTATGCAACAAACAACATTATGCGTTTTTGGACGAGGGATTTTATTGTAATATGGTGTAGTATATGCACAGCTATATTTATGTATCATGTATAGAATTTATTGTAGCATGTGTAGTATATGCATAGTAATGGTAAACATTGTTTCCCAGAATTCTCTGGATTCCACCGTTCTGCTCAGGACTAAGTCTGGAAAGAAATCTAATTTCAAAATTGATTTTATAATTTCCTTTAGTGCAATAACCAAAATCCAAATCAAATGCAAGGGTTAAGGCACTGATGGGAGGCTCAAATGGAGGGCGCAGCGACAAACCAAGGCTCAAGCGGAGGAGGTAGTAGGGGGTTTTAACAATAGAAACCAAAATCCAAATAAAAAATAATAGAAAGAAACCCCATAAATCTATTGTTGTTTCAATACCAAATGATATCAACAATGTGTCCTCCGGCATGCAAATTGTGGATTAGCATTCGTTGTGGCAGATTGAAATTAAGGATGAATCCACACAGAAGGACTTATATTCAAGTGATGTTATGCTATGTTATTTGGCTACTTCTATGAATTTATATTATATGATAACAAAAAATTCACAAACCTGCAATTATTTACCTATCATCTTTCCTAACAATGTATATCAGATACATGCTTAAGTTTTACCAACGGAATTGAAAAGGAGCAATGATCCTACCCCTTTTGAATTTTTTTTAAGTCTTTTCCCTGTGGTCATGGATACTGAATGGGATACTAGATTTCCCAAGGTTACTTTCGAAGATATTATTTGGGAATCCTGGGTTAATTCTTCATTTCTTGAGTCTATTCAACTGCATTTCTACTATTCGATTTCCCTTCCAGTTATGCGCCATGCTCGTTTTCAGTATCATGCGTGCTATTTTCTGTTGATTGTTGATATTCATCGTAGGAACATTGGTGTTCTTCACACTTTCATCCATGGGATTGCAAATGTGCTTTTGTACCTGACATGGCACCCTCCATGATCTGCCTCTCAGTTGCTCACTCGATGCATACAAAAAATAATAATAATAATTGCTTTCATTTTCTTTGTTGTTGCAGCTTCGTTTTCTTAAGGTTGGAGGTTTGTTAAAATTATATAGCAACTTTTTGGTACAATTACTAAAAATTTCATTTATTTAAAAAATAAATATTTAAGAATATTATATTTTAATTAAGGTAGAAGTGTAAAATGATTTTGGAGTAGAGTTAGTCATTTTTGAAGGTAAAGAAATAAGTTAGATCCAACCTGTGCTGGCGGAGAATTCACTATTGAAGATCATTGCCAAGTGCATATGCATGAAGTAAAGTCTGCACCAAGGCATCAAAATGTGCAGGCGTTAAGATTGAGTACAACTTCACTAGATTTTCTTTGAAGTCTCCATTTGAGTTCAACACTTGTTTATAACACTTGTAAACAACTGTATGGACACTTGTACAAACCCTGGACACTTGTAGAATACTCCAGCTACCGGGAGAGTAAATTACTTGTGGCAATTCATGTTTTGTTGATGTAGAAATACAATACCATGCATTTTGTCAATTGGTGAATGTACAACTCCTATTAGTAGCTAAGCGAACAGGTTTGGAAGAGATACCAAGAACCCAATTCATTATATGAAATGTTTCCGTCAATGCTAAATGTTTTCATGAAAGATGAGCTCGAAAAGTTGATGTAAATGCCTCACGATGTTGGCATGTTTATCTCATTCTCTAGGTTAGAAAGGTAGCAGTAAAGTCTTCATTTTTGGGTTTGCTTGAGATTGTTGTCGTTTTGGTAACATAGATTTTTGGGTTTGCTTGAGATTGTTGTCGTTTTGTAACAGAGAAGATGGATTTCAGAGATCACAGAACAATAGTTTCAAATGTGGAGGAATTCTTGTGTGAAGACACCAAGCTTCCTGTGAACAATGTGAATAAAGAATACTGGAATGTTCATAGGTATTTGGAAAGTCACTTCAACCTCCTTAGAGAATACCTGCTTGTACATTATAGGTATGATGTGAAGGTGTTAAGAAGCAAGCAGACACAATTGACTACATAGCCTCAAAGCACTGTAAGTTCCTTCCCTGCTTTAAAGATGTTGGGTAATAATTTTATTATTATTTTTGTGCGGTTTTAGCACACACTTCTAACTCATTCCTTATCTGCGTTTTCAGATGAAATATAATGCTGATTCTATGGTTTACCTTCGACTGCTTTTTGGGACCGAAACCCCTACAGGTATGTTCATAAAATTTTGTCCTCTAGTTTGAAGAATGAAGAATAGTTAAAGAATTCAACCTAGGGTTAAAAACCGTGCTAACTTGCAAAATTGTTTAATTTTCCTGGCGGTTTGTCAACCGAGATAAGGAGTCATGTTAAGGAGAATGTGTAGCTTGACCATCGATTAGCTCCAGTGCTCCTCAAGGGAGTTGCAGCCATTTGACTATGTTTATGAAGTCTCTGTAAGGTTATTAAATGCCAATTGCTTCCATTTTCTCTTTTGAGGGTTTGTAGTTTCAACTTGGAATTCTAGTTCAAAGTTTTCTTTTGTGAATAAGAGCATTACAGACATATTCACACAGAGCACAATCAATGAAGATTTTACTTGGATTTTTTTTTAATGTTCGCACTATTTTTTAGAATAGAAATGAAGATGATATATTTTCTTATGGCAGCATGGTTTAGAATCAAATGATATACCTGCAAGATGCAATATATCCTCGCTTGAAGATCCTGAAGCATCCTCGCTTGAAGATCAATCTTGCAGAGTATTGTATTGCAGAGAATTGGCCCACTAAGACTCCTCCTTGCTTGAATATTCGTTCATTGATACTGTGTTGCTATTGAATCATGGAAATTGCATACTTCCTAGACAAATGAAGGGATGAGTAGCAACACCAATGGCACCGGCACACCCCAGACCGGTAAGGCCCTCGAGAGTAGAACCACAACGGAAGCAACATACCCCGGACCAGTAAGGCCCCCCAGAGTCAACTGTTGTCTTTTTCCCTGCCTTTGCTTTTGGAACCGGAACCCCTGCTGCTGGCTAACTTTTAAGGGGTAGTAGGGTAACTAGTTAATGACATACTTCCTTCTTATCCTCTAGCTCTGATTCCATTCCATCCAGGTTTAAGCAATTGTTGTTGGGTAAATACAGGCAGCACTCAAAGATCGACGCAACTAGGGGTAAGTAAGAGTAAGGTCTGCCTTTATAATCCCGACCTGCTGCATCCAAATTTAGTTTAACCATATGAATTGAGTCCATCTATAATTTGAGTCTGGAAGTGGTACTCTATGGCTTTTGAAGTAAAGATCCCTCTAAATGGAATGTCTCTGTAGGCAAGTGTATGCTCCTCTCGACCAGCTTGAGGCAGCGTTCCTCCCTTCCTTTATTCTCTACGATAGATCTTATCAACCAATAGCGCTTAAACCAAACCCCCCATTACAAGGATCCCGACTACTCTAGGGTGCTCAACTTCATTGTATTTCTATGTCTACTATTACCTAACTAAGGCATGGGCACCTGGGGATTAATCGGTGCTTCCTATTTGGAATAGAACCGTAGTGCTGGAAGCAACAGTAACAGTAGCTTATAAAAGGAGACCCCGAGGCAGAATTTATCATTGAGTAGTTATACTAAGAAGCATGAGGAGCAATAGAATCATGATAGATCGGAAGTAAATGCGCTTGCAACTGAATCAGGCATGATTGCAAAAATAATAATAGAAAAGATTATCTTCGATCGATCCCTGCATACACAATTAATTTCCATCGAATTTTGATGGAATGGGTCAGTGAGATCAGCGAATCAACATGTCACACTTCAACCATTTCATTAATGAATCATATTTTATTTTTATTTTTATTTTTTTAATTAAATAATTATTTTACATACTAGAAAAAACCGATAGCTATAATTTGTGCGGAGCCAGGACTAATAAATAAAGTAATTCAAATTCAAATTTTATAATTTTATAAATAAGTAAAATGATTCAAATTCAAAATCTATGGCAATAATAACTACCCTGTAACAGAGCATTTAATATTGCTGCAGCTGAGTTATCAACCATTGAATGTGAACACTCCATACAACCGTTGGAAACCCAACACTATGTGAGCTGGTTATTTATTGCCGAAAACATTGGCAAGTCAAGTCAGAACCTAACAAGTCAAGTCAATAATCTAATAATGTTATATTTAATTTTTATTGCCTGTCCAATCATATGACAGCCAATAAAGTTTAAGGCGGCCTAAATTGACCAGGAATCCCTTCTCATCCACGCGGTGTCTTCTCTTCCAATAAATGTTCAACATAATCGTTACAAATTCTGCCTTCAAGACACTGTCATCTAGCCATGGCTGCATCAATCGCCTCTCCTCCCAGTGAACATCTTGAGCCAATGAATAATAATGAAGAGGAAAGATATCCTGCTCATTACAAGGGAGTAAAAGCCCTGGTAGATGCTGGCATTAGCGCCGTCCCTGAAATTTACATAAGACCCCTCGAGCAGCGCCCTGTGTTGTTGGATTATCTTCAACATGAAGAAGATCAACTGCCCATGATCGATCTCGCTCAGCTTCAAGGCGATGGCGAAGGCCGAGCTGCAGTGGTGGAAGCCATCGGCCAAGCATGCCAACAATGGGGATTCTTTCAGGTAACGCCTTTCCAGGTCCTCTGTTGCTTTGTTTTTGTTACTTGAAGACTAATGATTGTATGGATTGTATGGTTGCAGGTGAAGAATCATGGCGTTCCGGAGTCCACCATGGTAGAAATGTTAAGAGTGGCGCGAGAGTTTTTCCAGCTGCCAACGGAAGAAAAGATGCGCTACTTCTCTACGGACCCCAAATCCCTAATGCGCTATTCCACCAGCTTCAATGTTAAAGAAGAAAAAATCCTCAACTGGAGAGACTTCCTCCGCTATCCCTGCGAACCTTTAGAAGAGATGATGTCGCTATGGCCAGACAAGCCCACGGATTTCAGGTAACAGTTCCCTAACCTCCAATGCTTTTTCATCTGCACTTAGTTTTTTAATTATCGGTCATCCAACAGATTAAGTCACTCCTTGACCCCAACAAATTTACCAAAGTTTTTTGGTTGATTACTTCAATTTCACCATATGTTTAGGACGTGGTATGAAAACTATATTGAAGCTTTGTTTTCAGTTTCATTTAAACAATTCTCCAGAAATAACCCAGTTTGTTTTCAGTTTTCAGTTTCAGATTGAGAAAGATAGGCTGTGTGATTTGTAGTCTATGACCCATGGAGAATTTCGATCCCAAATATAGAATGATCAAATAGATAAGGAAAGAAAGTTCCAAATAGCCCTCACCTCTATTATTTTTTTGAAACAATTCAAATTGAAAGTTCCAAATAGCCATTACCTCTATTATTTTTTTGAAAAAATTCAAATTCTTGGAGCCCAGGTAGATTGATGTGACACTGCCTTGAGCTTATCTGGATTGCTGATTTTCTTCATCCAATGAACATGGAACAAAATCAATCCTTATTTAGATTGCTGATTCCCTCCAACTAACTAGCATGGAGCAAAGTCAACCTTTGACTTTGCTCCATACTCGTTGGTTTGACTTTGCTCCATGTTTGTTGAATAGAGGCAATCAGCAATCTAGATCCGATAAGAATCGTTGATATGAGTTACTTTCATGCTGGTGGCAATAGAAGATGATAGACTTGAAGGTTGAGGCTAAGAAGTTGTGTCACTTTATCAACTTCAAGATTGTTTACCTAGAAAAGGTAAAAACAAATTATATTAAAAAGAAACATGATTCTTTAACTTGAAAATACGGTAGATTTCCACTTTTATTAGATGTCATTAAGAACTTCTTATCACTAAAAACAGTTTCACTTACAACCAATTTGAAAAGAAAAACATTTTATCATTGATTTTTCCTTAAAAAAAAGTAACTTCATTTAAAAATGACAATTCATATCCAAACCTTGTCAAATACTCTTATGATCTTCATAAAGGATCTTACGCTCATGCTTATTGATTGCTCAACTATAACACAATCAACAAAGTTTGATGACTGAGTGGAATCTTTCACGATCAAGGTGGTGTCAGTTTTTAAAAAATGGAATTTATTTGTTTCAAAACGCTGCTGACAGCTGCTGTCTTTAAAGTAGGCGGCCTCATTATGACATTGAGAAAGAATCACTCCATCCACATGGGTTTGACGGACGAAGTTAGGTGGAAGCTAAATGTTTTATTTTTACGGACGAAGTTAGGTGTAAGCTAAATGTTTTGTTTTTACTTTTTGGGATTGTTTTTTAAAGCTATCTTTTCAGTTAGGTGTAAGCTAAATGTTTTACTTTTTAAGAAAGAAGTTGTGTACATTTTTGAAATTGTATAAGTTGGGTGTTTATAAGTTTTCAAGGGAGTTGAATTTATTTTTACAATTAACAATGGAATTTAAACAATAAAAAAATTATTTCAATAAAAATTTTATTGTTAAATTTCAATTAGAGTAATCAAAAAAATCCAAAACATAAAACTAATAAAAAAATCCTAATAATTAGAAATTTTACATTAATGACATTGAGATGTTTCAATTGTGTCTAAGCACCCAGCTGCAAAGTATTGAATAATCTAAAACGTTAGGTGCACAACACACTGTAAAGAATTTATATGTAGTTGGGTGCCGCTTCCACCTTGGCTATGGCTGCATCAAGAGCATCTCCTCCTAATCAACATCTTCACCCAAATAATAATGAAGATGAAGGTTATGTTGCTCATAACAAAGGAATAAAAAGCCCTAGTAGGTCCTACCATCTTCGCAGTCCCTGACATTTACATAGAACCTCTCGAGCAGTGCCCTGAGTTGTTGGATTCTCATCAACATGAGGATGATCAATTGCCCGACCTTGCTCTCCTTCAAGGCAAGGGTGAACGTCGAGCAACAGTTGTGGAGGCCATCGGCCAAGCATGGCAACAATGGTGATCCTTTCTGGTAATGTCTTTCATGGTTCTCTATTGCTTTGTTTTTGGATTGAAGGTTAATAAATGCGGGGTTGAAAGTGAAGAATCATGGCATTCCGGAGTTCGCCATGGCTGAAATGATGAGAGTGGCACGCGAGTTTTTCTACCTGCTATCGGAGGAGAATATGTACTACTTCTCTACATAGCCCAAATGTTAGATGCTCTACGCCACCAGCTTCAATGTTAGAGAAGAAAAAATTTCACTGGAGAGACTTCCTCCGCTACTCCTATGAACCTCTACAAGAGATTATGTCGCTATGGCCAGACAAGCCAACATATTTTTTAGGTAGAGTTCCCTAACCTCTGATGATTGGCAACCGAACAATACAATAACAATTTTACAAAACTTTATCTTGCTGCGTAGCTCTCACTAAAAGTTCAGGGTCATGTAATTACTGAAACTAACACAACCCCATTTAACCCCTGGTTTGTGATTGATCTCGAGATTGACAACCTTGTACCAATATTTGTCACTTTGGTTATTTGTGCTAACTTTGAAGTTTAGATGCTTAAGATGCATCTTCGACCTTCACAACTTCTCCAAAATAACCCAAAAATAAATTTTGTCTCTATTTGAGGTACCCCAAAAATCAAGTTTCTCTATTTGAAAGGTAATGTTTATAGGCAATACATGAAGTCTCGCAATTTTCAAGAAATAACTATGCGGCATTTCTCATCTTCTTGAATGGAATGAAGTATGTCATCTTTAAAAACTCTATCTACAACTACAAACATAGAATCATGGTTTCAAATAACCCAAAATTCAAGTTAGAGAATCATGATTTCAAATAATCCAAAATTTAAGTTTGTCTCTATCTAAGGTAACCCAAAAATCAAGTTTTCCTCTATTTAAAAGGTAATGTTTATGGGCAATACATAAAGCCTCACAATTTCTTTAAGGAATAACTATGCAACATTTCTCATCTTCTTGAATGGAATGAAGTGTGCCATCTTTAAAACTCTATCTACGACCACAAACAAAGAATCATGGTTTCATTGTGTTTTTGGAAAACCTAACACAAACTCCCTAGGAATTTCTACCCATTATCCACTTCTCACATGTAATAGATTTTATGCTTTGGTATTTTGACTCCATTTTTTGAAGTGGCCTGTACCACATCTTTCCACGTACTTGTTCACATCTCTTTAGAAGCTTGGGAAAAACAAATTTATTTTCAGAGGAAGTGGGTTTTGTCCCTTTTCAAATGACCACTCAATCTTATAGCATGTGATTTCTAGATTGAATTGACTAGCTTATGGAACTTCAATCTTATAGCATGTGATTTCTAGATTGAATTGACTAGCTTGTGGAACTTCTATTTGGTATTTTGGCTCTTCCATTTTTCCAATTGGCTTATGCCACATATTTCCACATACTTGCTCACATCTCTCATTTAAAGCTTCGCCCAAAAAATTATTTCTAAGAGTGAGTGGGTTTTGTCCCATCTGAAATGACCACTCAATCCTATGGCATGTGATTTCTAGATTGAATTATCTAGCTCATGGAATGTCTTGACACACATCATTGCTTTTCCTGGAGTATAAATCCCACTTTGAAGAAAATATTATACATAGGATGTTAGATCTCCAGTCAATGATTACTTGTATGCTTTCCATGCTTCTCCAAAACTTTCATAGCTCTAAATCCAAATACCTCTATTGACATAGTTGCTAACAAAGAAATTTGTCTACTCAATGCATTGACCATAGTGTTTGATTTTCCTACCTCGGGTTTTTGCACAAAAGTATAACTTTGCAAAAGTTCAACCCACTTCATATACCTTGGGTTCATTTGGTTGCATTGTTTATAAACTTTAAATTTTGGTGGTCAGTGAACAAGACAAATGCTTTAGGAAAAAGATAATGCATCCAATTCTTCAATGCTTGTGCACTATGGTGTGAAGCTATATTGAATATCTTCTCTTTGCCTCATTACATTTCTTGCTAAAATATGCTACAAGACAAATGCTTTAGTCAAATGATAATGCATCCAATTTTTCAATAGTTGCACTATGGTGTGAAGCTATATTGAAAATATTATCTTTGCATCCTTATATTTCTTGCTAAATTATGCTACAGGGTATTCTTCCTTGGTAAAGGACAACTCCAATGGCCACATCCCTTGAATCACAATTCATTTGAAATTTTTTATTAAAATCTAGCAAATGTTATATTGAGATTTTTTTTATTCCTTATTTGTAAGCCCAAAACTATTTTCAGCCTTTATTGTCTAAATAGATGTCTCTACTCTAGGAATTAGTTAATAGGGCACAAATACAACACGAATTCGTAATAAGATTCATATAGAAATTAACCAAGTAGTTGAAGCTTCTTATCATAGTTATTTTCATTGGGGTTTTCCAATCTACAATGGCCTTTACCTTTTCTAGATCCGTTTTCAACACTTTCCTGGAAACAATATATTCCAAAGACACCAACTCTTCTACAAATAAAAAGTTCTTCAAATTTATGCATAGTTTCTCTTTCTTGAACTTTTCCATAATCTATCTCAAATTTAACATGTGCTCCCCTTTTGTTGATTGATATAGAATCATGAACTTGCCCAAGAATGATTTGAGCGCTTCATTTACTAGTCCATAAAACTGCTTGTGACAGATGTTAGCCTAAATGACATAACTAGTCACTCATATGGTGCTTCCCTATTTTTGAAGGCTATCTTCCATTCACCCCCTTTCTTTTCCATATTTGACATTAACCACTTTTTAAGTTAATCATTGAAAAATAACAAAATTGACTCAAACAATCTATAATGCCATCCATTCTAGGTAGTGGAAATATGTCCCTAATTGCGATCTTGTTTATGGTAATGGATTGGTACACATCATCCATTGCCCATCTTTATTTGGAGTAATTCCTATCAAAAAAATACATGGGATCATAATTTCTTTAATCAGCCCTCTTCTAAGAAAATGGTATACTTGTCAATATAGTTCTTCATTTACACGGGCTTAACATATATGGAACCTGATCCAACAAACTTTCCCTGGAATGACTTAACATACATGGAATCGTATTTAGCTTACATTCTCTTAGGATGAAATCCATGTGATGTGTAATCTTTCATAGTGGGAAAAACCTAGTAGGTATCCCTTAGAAATTATGTCCTTGTATTTTTCAAGCAACACCTTCACTTACATTGATATTTCTGCACTTACTTTAGAATTCTCAGAAATCAGACAAATAATAATCCATATTTCTTGGTAGTACATAAGATATCTTTTGAATAAAGCAACAATGTTCTATTGCTTTCTTCTTCCACTTCCTTCAATGGAAATCATGCAAATATCCTCTCATCCTTATAGAATGTGAAAATGTGATTTCTCCCATCATCTATTGCACCTCTATCAAATTGCTATGGCCTTCCCAACAACACATGGAACACATCCATTGATATGATATCGCATACCACTTCATCATGTTAGTCTCCAATGTGAAAGTTCTTATAACATTGCTTAGAAATAGTGATGCAATGACCTTTTCATGATGATGAAATCTTGAAGGGATGAGGATGAGATGTACACTTCATGTTCAAGTTCCTTACCATTTCAATAGAGAACAAATTTTCCATGCTTCCTCCATTTACAATCTGTGTGCAACAATTTCCTTCAACTTTGAATTTTGTTCCAAAAATTCCCTTTCTCAAATGGCATCGCCCTTGTTCCTCTTTTTTGGGTTCAAAAATACTCTCCTCAACATTAAATGTTCTCCTTGGTTGGGTCCAACTAGGATTGTTGCTTGATATGCAAATTATTCATCTTGTGCCACATTGGTTCTAGCTTTTGGTTCTTTTCTAGAGCCATTGGTTTTGTGCATTCAAATGCACGATGCTAGGTTTATCACATCTATATGAAATCCTTCTATTATAGTCTATTCAAAGGCATGTTGCTCAAAGTCCCCTTCCTCTATGAGGATAAGGATTATCTCTTGGTGCGTCTTGAGAATAACAATATTCTCCTTACTCTTGTCTTCTCGATACTGGAGTTTCTATTCTATCAATAGCTTATTTTCCTTGTCCTCTAGTGGCATCCTTCTATTCAAATTTTACCTCATTATAGATTCTAGATAGTTTGTTTTTTCCTTATGTCATGAATGACATGCATAGGCCCACAATATTTTGACACTAGATCAGTGAGTCATAGACCTCATCTCAATATTTTACTGGTAAACCCACTCGCATGAGGACTAAGAGGATTTTAGTTTCCCCATCTTAGCATAGTTATCACCTCGGCTCTTGACACAATCTAGTTTCTTGATCTCCCCCTCCCTTAGGGATTTATTTTATCATCACGAGTGCTTTCCCACACCGTTGAGTGTTAGGAGAATATTAGTGGACCTCTCTCTACTTCCCCCAATGTTCTCACACTCTGGCATTTTCAAACTTCGTCTCTTTCCTTGGTGCATTGTTAGACAATGTATTGGCTCCTTCTCAGATGTTGACGATTCAAGAACATTTTTTTCTACATATCCTTCCTTTACTTGTTCAGGGAAAATTTTAAGAACCCCGCCTAAATTTCTATGTATAATAAATGGCTGAATCCCCATGATATATAGGAAAATATGAAGGCTATTTTATCAATGTTATATTATGTATATATAATTTTTTGGTGAATCTCTCATTGAATTATATAATTTTGTAAATTCTTGGCGAATATTTCACTAAATTATAAAACCTTCCACTAAATTATAAAACCTTGTGAAGTCTTGGCGAATATTTCAACAAGTTTCTCCTTAGTAAGTCATTGCCTCCTGCATGCCCAATTATGCGGCTATAAAGGAAGTCACATCCCCCAAGCATGATTCCCCAAACACCCACAAAAATGTTATTGCTGCTTCACCGATCGCAAGCTTCACAATCCCCATGTTTCTTAAGGAAACTTTAGATTTGAGGTGATGGTATTTAGAACTCTCCTAGATGAAAATGGGTCGCTATAACACCTTATAGTAAATATCAACTGCCCTTCTCATGTGGACATTAAGCAACTTGCAAAATGAGATTCAACCCATAAAATTTGGACGAATGTAACTTCAACTTCGATTTCCATGATCGATAAAAGGGCAAAGAACCCCTAGCAACTACCATTTCTGGAAATCAGGGGAGAATGGGAGTTGCCTAGCGATTTTTGTGGGCTAACAGAGGTTTAAATCCATTTTTAGAAGGGCTAAATTGTTTTATCTTGGATCCCCTTTTAAAATTCAATGGGGATAACCTCCTATTCTTTAAAAATAAGTAAATAAAATGTGGGCTAATCATACCTAACCGATGCTTAATAAAAAATTATCCCATTAAAATTTAAAACCCCTAAATTTAGCCCATGGGCTAAGATTAGCCCCTAAAATTTTCCATGCACTTGCTGGAACCAAATGTTATGCAGGTTCATCAGACCTCTGAATCTTCTAGATATAGTCAATTGAAAGTCAGTAGTCGACTAGTAGAGCAGTCAACTGTATGATTGACTGAGTGGTCAATTGACCAGTCAACTAAATGGTCGATGAGGTAGTGAATTGGATGGTTGGATTGACTAGAAAAACCAACTAATCAAGGGAACTTTGCGGTCTTTCAAGAAAAGGTTAGAATTGACAAACCTTACTTGTGGACCAGATCTCCCTCAAATCAAGGAAATTGATTAGATATGGAGACTATAAAAGAATGACCATATGGTTTGTATTGATATACTAGACAAGATTTGTTAATAATGCATTGTGATGTTATGATCATAATGCATTGTGATGTTATGATCATAATTCATTGTGCTTAAGTGTTTTAAACAGTGTCTATCGATGCCACCTCTGTTCTTGGAATATCCTTATCCCTTCTGTTATTTTTTTATATGTTCTATTGATCAAATGGTTTCCCAACATGGTATCAGAGCTATTGGTTTTGACATGTCCCGTTGTCCTCAAATCGTGTTGCATTGGATTTAGGGTTGATTGACTATGGACTGAACATTTATTGAATGAAACCTTTGAACTTGGATCAGATCTGTAAGATATGAAAATGATGGCTTACAAGATAGAACCTATTATTTTGAATGGGCATAACTATGCAATATGGGCTCCTGACATGGAAACCTTACTAAAGAGAAAGGTAATTTGGTAGTATACCAAGACTACTATTCCAGATCAAATGGATGACCAGTCTAAGTTGTCATCAACATAAAGAAGGATGAGGATGTTGGAGTCATTATAACCTAGATTTCAAGGGAGATTCGCTTTCATACAAGTGGGATCGACTGTCCTCGTGATTTCTGGAATAAGTTGAAGTCCCTATTTGATAATGTTAATGAAAGTCAAGTGATGCATACAGAGAAAGAGTTGATCTCTTTAGAACCCCATTCCTTTGAAAGGATTGACTATTTGGCTTGTATTAAAGAACTACGTTAGAGATAGTGGTATCTCATGATGTCCTCCATGATTCATATGCCTTGCATGGAGGTACTTTTGTAGTATAGGAATCAAGATGGGGTAGAGGGTGAGATGCAATCTACCTAGTGGCATGAATCCAATGGTGAATGCATGCGGACCTTTCGGGGTTATTTGCCTCATGCATGCAACATTTTGCATGCACAGTTGTTAATTAAAAAACATGCAAAAGTGAGATTTTTGCATGCACTCACTTTAGGGTTTTGGAAACCCTAATCCGACATTGAGTTATTATAAGGAGGCACGAGGTCACCAGGAGAGGTTACTGAGCAGACTTATCAGAGAGAGATCAGTTTGTGAGAGGAGGGTGACTAGTGCATGCAGAGGGTGACATTTCGAGAGGGATAGGTGCATCTATAAAGAGGGAGAGTGAGGGATCTGAGACAGATCAGAACTTACTTGATCAGAGGCACCTGTCTGTCATTGACTGTGGGATGAGAGAGCATCACAATAGAGTTTTTATAGAGTTCAGAGAGAGGGCGACTTTGCTGCAGAGGGGGGGCACACTTCCTGAGGAGAGGAGGACGTTGTGGATTCAAATTGAGGCCATAACAGTTGAGATTTGCAGGGTAGGTCTTCTTTAGTGTTTGAAGAAGATCTATGACGATCTCAGATCATATTGGCTGAGATCTGAGCTAGGGTGATTTTCTAGTCTTGGAGAGAGGGGCGCAATTTTCCATGCAGAGCAGCATGGGCGCATTCTACATTGAGCACTAGCAAGCTTTCTTTCCAGACAAAGTAGATTAGGGTTGTGGAGTAGAGAGAGAGGGAGTACATACTGATATAGTATGAGGTAGATCTTCAGAAGGATCAAATCCGAACTAACAGTAGGGGGGGAATTTCACAAGAGAAGTAGTTGTAGCTGTTGCAGATCTCAGGTTTCATAACCCATCAGGTTCGGTTATTGTATTCTAAAGAATTTTATGTATATATCATCTTCTTACTTTTCTTTGGGATCGAGAAAGAAGAAATCCCCCATTAGAGTTGGCTTTCCCCATTGGGGTTTCCAAGGTATATTGTGAGTTCACCTGTTTGATTTATATTTTATTGGTTATGTGTTAAGAGATCTAGTAGTACTTTTTGTTAAAAGTCTTTATTGTTTATTTGTCTTATAGAGACTCAAAGTCAATTGAGATCTCAGAGTTTCCAGAGTGAGTAGTGACCTAAAATTAACAAATGAAAGTCGAGTGATGCATATAGAGAAAGAGTTGATCTTTCTAGAACCCCATTCCTTTGAAAGGATTGACTGGTCCCAATGAATCTGAAGACACCCTATGATGTGTTATGCTCCTCATTTCACACTAGTTAGATGTCATGCACAGAAGAAGATAAAGACATTTCCTTTGATACTTTTTGTGATTTATTGATCAAGGACCAACAAAAGTTGCTTGTTGAAGGGAAGCTTGGTAGCAGACACCGGGTTCAATTTCTCAAAGGAAAGGTCAAGTAAAATTGTCAAGAACGGGTCGACCAAACACCTTGAATAAATGACATTAGTGTATCAACCAACCTATTAAAGGAAAGAATGATGAGTTGACATCAACCAAGAAGAAACGAAAGAAAAAAAAAACATGATACTACTGTGGAAAGGTGGGACATGTGGAGAAACTGTGCTAGAAGAAGACGAAGGGTTTGGAAGAAAAGGTCAAGCATCTTGAAGAAGATGTGTCGGTTTTCCTCTCGATCAAATGACCTACAAATCATTTCACCTTTTATGTTATCACTTCCCATGCATTACATTCCCACACCACTCAGACTGAGTGGATGGTCAATTCTAGTTGCACTCATAAAATGGCTAAGGATGCTTCTTTGTTCTCTTCCTTCAGTGAAGCCCCATAACAAAAAATTTATGTTGATGAGGATTATTCCCTCATAGTCGTTGGAAGAAAAGATGTTGAATGTTGCAATGGTAGAATCTCCAATCCTATCATGTGCCTAGCTTGAGCGTGTATTTGTTGTCGGTTTCCCAACTTACACAAACTAGAAAGACTATTGTTTTTTTGTCAGATTGTTTTATTGTAGAGAATATGAGGCATGAGGGGGCTTCTGTTGCTATCGGCTATATAGATCCCAAATACGGTATATTTAATTTTTGTGACTCTCCCATGAATGATTCTAGACCGATTAGACTAACTTCTTTTATTTCCTAAATCGACGACCGAAGTCGAATTTGGCATGAACAACTCAGACATCCAAATTTTCAAAGTTTGATGATCATGGTAACAAGGAATATGGTTATTGGTCTCCCAAAGACCGTTCCACCTGATGGAGTTTGTATAGAATGCGTGCTTGGAAAGAATCATTAGGTACCCTTTAATTATGGGAAAGCAAGGCGAACACATGACCAACTGGAACTTGTTCACAATGATCTTTGTTGCATGAACAGACATTCATTACCAGGTATGAAGTATATTTTAACCTCTATTAAAATGATTTCTACAGGTTCACATGAGTTTATTTATTGAAGAATAAAAGTCATTTCTTTGAAATATTCAAGGAATTTAGGACATTAGCTGAGAAGCAATGTGGTTGACCTATTAAATGTTTTGTTAAGATTTAATATGCTAAGACAGAAAATAGCAACATTACATTCCATTTCACAATAATAGCATATATAGGATCACTGAAGAAACAACAAGCATAGCATAAACACAAGAGACACAGATTTATCCTGGGAAACCCTCATGGGGTAGAAAACCTAGTAAAGCTTCCTCAATATAGATGACCAACAATATACAAAGATGCAAACCCTGAGCATAAGGTCCTTCTTCTCCATAGCAGACCTCTCCTCCACAAGTGCGCCATTCTCCTGTGAGTGAGTGTGTGTCTAATGAGGAATACACCTCCTCTATTTATACACTACTCCGACTTGTCTTTTACACAGAACATGTAGGCTCGTATTTAACCAATGGGTTAAATACCCCACTACAACTGACTGGGCCGACCCCTCTAGGGTGGTCTAATAACCTTTTGACCCACATAACACATACAGGGCCGACCCCCACTAGGGAAGTCTAATAACCCAAGTTACCACATTCCGACGGAGGAATAAACATCTCCGGATATACAATAAGATCTTCACGGAGGAATGAAACATCTCTGGAATAATAAAGTACAAATATAATATTCTTTGAAGTTACAATATCTCAACACTCCCCCTTAACGAGAAGGATATTATAACAACATCTACACGAGCAAGGAGTCATCAACATCATACATGATACATCTATAAATCATTGGAAGCTTTCTCAATCATCATCAGTAATTCAACCAGTTACTAGAACATCTTCAATACTGGAACATCAACATCTTCAGTACTGAGTCTTTATCTTCTGCAGCACTCAAACAGCTACAGCAGCATCAATATCTGAATCCTCACGATCGTCGGCATCGTCATCACACGATCATCAGCATCGTCATCACACGATCAACATCGTCGTCTAGATCAACACGATCAGCATCGTCACATCATCTCGATCTACAGCATCTGGTTCATCACGATCTACAGCATCTGGATCATCACGATCTACAGCATCTGGATCATCTCAATCTACAGCATCTGGATCATCTCGATCTACAACATCTGGATCATCTCGATCTACAGCATCTGGATCATCTTGATCTACAGCATCTGGATCATCTCGATCTACAGCATCTGGATCATGTCGATCTACAGCATCTGGATCATCACGATCTACAGCATCTAGATCATCACGATCTACAGCATCTGGATCATCTCGATCTACAACATCTAGATCATCTCGATCTACAGCATCTGGATCATCTGGATCATCTGGATCATCTCGATCTACAGCATCTGGATCATCTCGATCTACAGCATCTAGATCATCACGATCTACATCATCTAGATCATCTGTATTAGTATCCACACCAATACATCTATCATCAAAACATGTATTCTTACTAATACATATATCATCAAAAAGCATGTATTCTTACTAATACATCTGTCATCAAAAGCATGTATTCTCACTAATACATCTATGATCAAAAGCATGTATTCTCACTAATACATCTATCATCAAAAGCATGTATTCTCACTAATACATCTATCATCAATAGCATGTATTCTCACTAATACATCTATCATCAATACATAGCAGCATACCCTGCAACACACACAATCATATTACAGGATGATCAATCCTGCTCTCTTTAGGACATAAGTCCATGGATGATACAATCCAGATCAAGTTCCAGGATGATCAATCCTTATCACTTTAAGACAAGTCTCATGTCTAGGGACGATGCAATCCCATCACGTACATTTTGAACCCAGTTCATGGACGATGCAGTCCTCTCACGTACATTTTGAACCCAGTTCATGGACGATGCAGTCCTCACGTACATTTTGAACCCAGTTCATGGACGATGCAGTCCTCACGTACATTTTGAACCCATTTCATGGACGATGCAGTCCTCACGTACATTTTGAACCCAGTTCATGGACGATGCAGTCCTCACGTACATTTTGAACCCAGTTCATGGACGATGCAGTCCTCACGTACATTTTGAACCCAGTTCATGGACGATGCAGTCCTCATGTACATTTTGAACCCAGTTCATGGACGATGCAGTCCTCACGTACATTTTGAACCCAGTTCATGGACGATGCAGTCCTCACATACATTTTGGACCTAGTTCAGGGACGATGCAGTCCTATCTTCAATTTTTGGAGACATCAGTCTACGGCTCAATTCTGGGACCGAGGTCCGGGGAAGATGCAATCCCCTACCTGTTCATTCAGGACTTCATTCTCGAAGACATCATGTCTACGGCTCTCTTTAGGACTGAAGTCCAGGGATGATCCAATCCTCTCATGTCCACCAAGGACTTCATTCTCGGAGACATCATGTCTACGACTCTCTTTAGGACTGAAGTCTAGGGATGATGCAATCCTTTTTCTTTCTCGGAGACATCTGTCTACGGCTCACTTTAGGATTGAAATCCAAGGATGATTCAATCCTCACATGTCCACGAAGGACTTCATTCTCGGAGACATCATGTCTACGGCTCTCTTGAGGATGATGCAATCCTATCATGTCCACCAAGGACTTCATTCTCGAAGACATACGTCTACGGCTCTCTTGAGGATGATGCAATCCTATCATGTCCATCAAGGACTTCATTCTCGAAGACATACGTCTACGGCTCTCTTTAGAACATGTGTTCAAGGATGATGCGATCCCTCTTCTTTCTCGGAGACACCTGTCTACGGCTTCTTTTAGAATATATGTTCAAGGATGATGCAATCCCCTTGTCACCTTAGACCCTGTCTAAGGACCATCCACCAACCTCTCTGTCGGCATCACCACTATAGGTATCCACATCATTGACCTCACTATCGATGCGGGAAATCTCATCATAAGTGATCATATCACTCCCCCTTTCGAGGAGGGTCCTTCTTAACTATATTAAGTTTGTCTTGGAAAACTTTACTTGAGGTAGAGGTTTGGTTACTACATCGGATCGGTAGAGGTTTGGTTAGTGCATTGGTAACTTGTTACGAATTCGAACATTAACCATATCTTGTATATAGAAATGTCAGATCTCTATGTGCTTTGACTTATCATGGAACACTGGATTCTCTGCCATTTTGGTACAACTCTGTTTGTCACATAGGATCATAGTTGGGTCCATCTCTAATTCAATTTTGAAGTCATACCGCTTCACAATTAGCAGAGCAAGCAGCCATATATTCTGCTTGTGCTAAGAGCCACACTAGATTGTTTCCTGCTCAACCATGAGATCATGGTTGATTCCAGACAATAACATCCTCTTGATGTGCTCTTCCTGTTTGATACACTTCCTTCCCAATCAACATCTGTGTAGCCATCTGAAGTCATGATCTCCAAGATAACATAGATCAAAGTCTATTGTATCCTTTAGGTACCGCATCACATGATTTGCAGCTTATCAGGTGAACACATCTAGTTTCCACTAGATACTGACTCAAGGTGTTCACAACAAAGCATATATCTGACCTAGTATTCGTTAGACACATCAATGACTCAATATTTTGTCTGTACAGAGTTCTATCCACTAACTCTGATGAGTCATCTGCTAACAACTTCAAGAGTGGCCATACCAACACATCAAGTCCTTTTAATATTTCTCAGCATACTTTCCTTGGTTGAGAAAGATTCCTTCTGAGCCTTGCCATACTTCCAGACCTAGGAAGTCATGCATCAATCTGAGATCTTTCATTTTCATTTCTGCATTGAATGATCTTCTGCATATCTATCTGTGCCATCTCTCATTAGATGGGTCTACTGATATGAGCCTCAATATCATTCGAACTCTGTGGTGAGTTCCTTCTTGCATCCATGTCATCTGTGTATAGAAACCATATTCAACCTTGTAGCAAAGGTTGAGATCTATATCACCCATGGTGATCATTAAGCTCATCAATTGATTATCGATCCAGGGAACCCATACAAAACCTGATTCACACTTCTTCTTTAATTACACCATTAAGGAAATGGTCTTATGTAGCCACTTAGAGCAAACATCTCATCATGATTCTCTTCCTCTTTCTAGGAGAATCTTCTAGCCACAAGCCTTCTATAGTGTGTTTGATTTGTAAATCTTTTTTTTTTTTGAGCATCCATCGATTGTTCAGTGTTCATCATTCATCATGATATTTCCTACAAATCAAAATTAAGTGCATGATTAGTAATACTTCATAATCATCAAATCATATTGTCATGATAATCTATTATGCATACAGATATCATTACATAGTTATGCAACTATTTTGACCAATACTTTGGCACAACACTTTTCCATATTCTGTATGCATACATTGTCTATCTAGATGCCTTCCATCTCTACCAGAACATACTATCGAGAGTGTGCACAGCTCTCAGCATGTCAGCAAAGAGGTTTCATTCTAGACAAGCAACAATGGAATGTTTGTCCAACTTACCAATCATATGCATATTAGTAGTATATTGTTTCAATGCTCTATGAATGTTTACACTCAGCATGATATATTCTAGGAATACAAATATGCATACAAGCAATATCATTTACTATTTCAAATAAAAACTCAAATACTTATCTTTTATGTTTGTGTGGTTGCCTCCCACTTGATCTTCTATATGTCTTTTCATTCTGTACCACTGTGCATGCTCAAGTGTGCACTAGTGTCATCCTCATGATCTCATAAACAAACATACATTCATTAGTATATTCTCAAAACATTCTAATTCTAAACAATCTTGAATATGTATAGTCATGATCATTAGTATTCAGGGTTTCAAGGAAGTCTTCTTTTACTCATGCATATTCTTGTTTGATCATAGTACTCTTCTGGTTTAATTAAATCATCAAGACAAGAGACATAATATGCATAAACCCTTGATTACTAACTTTATGAATAAGCATAACCAATCATACCAAGTATACTTATATAAGGGATCCTAACACAAGGTAAGATTCTAACTTGACATGAGAAAACATACCTAGATTAGTATACCTGCTTAGTTATGTACAACATACCTAAACAATCTCTTCAATGATTTAGAGATTCTGAGCTAGAACCTGCATGTCTCATAGGTTAAGCATAATATAACAAAGTCATACATACCTCGTAAGTAGAACAAAGATTATGGATGAGTCTTTGTCTTCATGTGGTCATGGTCATGGAACTTGATTTGTCTTTTGTGATGTACCTGTATCTTGTTAGCAGACAACATCAACCTCACACAACATCATAATGCATTAGTACAATCATATAGCCCTAATTAATGAATGTCTTCGATCATTCACATGCATTCATATTGTTACTAGGGTGATAAGACAATTCTAACGTTAATCAAGATTGTACTAATAAATAATATGAAGACAAACATATTATGAACCTAATCAAGAATCAGATTTCAAGACATACCTGAACTCCTTAAGTCATACCTGTCGAGACTTCTTGTAGTCTTCTTATGTAAGGCCTTAGCCTTAACTCCCCCTTAAACTTGATATGGAGCTTGATTAGGGTTTGCTAGAGAAACCCTAAAAATTCAATCTTTGACTTTCACACTTATGAATGGATGGAAGGATGTGTCTTGCTGAGCTGATCAAACTAGCATACATCAATTTTGAAATCTCCCTCAAAATTTCCTTCGAAACTTCTGGATCTTCTGGACAGGAACCCGAACTAGGGTTTGATGAAGCCCAACCTTCTGTCCAATCAAAAGGTTCGATCCAAGGCTCTAAATTCTTATTTTTCTGAGGAGCTTCCAGCCTTGGATTCCGATTCCAAAAATTCTAACTTTCTCCGAAACCCTAAATTCCGGAAGCCATGAATGAAGGTGCTCCAAAAATAATTCTGTTTTGACAGAAATATGTACCTGATTGTTTCTGCTGTAATTCCTAAATTTTCGCTCCACAGGGTCTGAAAACATTTTCTGTGGTAGCCTGACCTGTCATCTTTCCAACGCAATAGGTCTGACCTCAATTGGATTTTCTGAGAGAGAGTTATGCCAAGTGTCACAACGTGACTTGTTTATGGGATAAAACAGGAGAGTGAACTTGTACGGAGTGCCACATGTCACTGGTTAAGCTTTGGCCTCTGAAAAAGTTTTCTGAGATAGTACAGTCTGTGTACTGCCTGTCAATTTTTACGAAATTGCATTTGGAGCTTCCTAGCCCAAGTTATGCCAAGTGTCGCAACGTGACCTGTTTATGGGATAAAACAAGAGAGCGAACTTGTACGGCGTGCCACGTGTCACTGGTTACGCTTCGGCCTCTGAAAACGTTTCCTGAGATAGTACAGTCTGTGTACTTCCTATCACTTTTTACGAAATCATTTGGAGCTTCTTAGCCCAAGTTATGACCTTTTTTCCTAGGTCACCTGCTTTTGACTGAGATATGGAAGAGGCAGAAACCCTAACTTGTACTGATCATAACTCACAAAGTACAAAGAATCTAAGGGTGCCCTTTGGACACAAGATACCTGGAGATGTTATCTACGACCTGTAAAGGTTTTAGATCCTGAACCTTCGCCAAAATGGATTTATGGCGAAAGTTCCACGATGACTGGTTTTTGCTATATAAAACCCTAACCTTCAAATTGTCATAAGTAAAGCAAGTGTCGTAAGTGCCATACCTTGCCTTCCTTCAGGTTAGCTCTGATACCATGTTAAGATTTAATATGCTAAGACAGAAAATAGCAGCATTACATTCCATTTCACAATAATAGCATATATAGGATCACTGAAGAAACAACAAGCATAGCATAAACACAAGAGACACAGATTTATCCCGGGAAACCCTCATGGGGCAGAAAACCCAATAAAGCTTCCTCAATATAGATGACCAGCAATATACAAAGATGCAAACCCTGAGCATAAGCTCCTTCTTCTCCATAGCAGACCTCTCCTCCACAAGTGCGCCATTCTCCTGTGAGTGAGTGTGTGTCTAATGAGGAATACACCTCCTTTATTTATACACTACTCCGACTTGTCTTTTACACAAAACATGTAGGCTCTTATTTAACCAATGGGTTAAATAACCCACTACAACTGACTGGGACGACCCCTCTAGGGTGGTCTAATAACCCTTTGACCCACATAACACATACAGGGCCGACCCCCACTAGGGAAGTCTAATAACCCAAGTTACCACAATCCGACGGAGGAATAAACATCTCCGGATATACAATAAGATCTTCACGGAGGAATGAAACATCTCTGGAATAATAAAGTACAAATATAATATTCTTTGAAGTTACAATATCTCAACATGTTTGAGATTAAACAACGATGGAGAATATGTGAGTCGATAGTTTAAATATTACCTAGCACAAAATGGTATCTCTTGGCATAGATCTATCCCTCGCACCCCTCAGTAGAATGGAGTGGAAGAGAGGAAAAATAGAACATTGGTAGAAATGGCCCGATGTCTACTACAGGCCAAAGACCTGTCGACTAAATTATGGGAAAAAGTTGTTTTCTACTCAAACTATCTCTTGAAACGTATTCTGACTAGAGCTGTCAACAACATGACTCTAGTCGAGAAGTAGCGAGGAAGGAAACCTTTTATTAGACACCTCAGAACCTTTGGATGTGTTGCTTGGGAACATATAAGTTATAGCTGCGCATATAAGTGATATCTGCGGGAAGAAACTAGATGCAAAGATTCATGATTGCATCATGATGGGATATTCCGATGAATCAAAATGCTACCGATTGTTTGACTCTGTCAAAGAATAGATTATCTTGAGCAGGAACACGATCTTTAATGAGAAGACTCCAGGTATTAAGTTATTTAACTCTTCCTCTAGTTTGTTGCATAGTGATCCCTTGGATATTCTTGAAGAATTTGGATCAATTGTACCTTCATTTGAATTTTCAACCATAAATTCGACCTCAGTTCCTGATTTGATTGGTAATTGGTCTACATAAACTGATGATGTTTACCTGCATGCAAAAACTCCTGAAACAAGACGACATGTTTCATCGATAACTTATTTACCTCGGTGGGTTGATAAGACTATTGACTTTGTTGGACCTAATGTTGGTGACACCAATATTGGTTGGAAAACATGTTAGAAACAACATGGTAGTGTTTCCTTGATGTCTCGTGTACTCAAAATGTATGATCTTGACACCTATTTTGATGATTAGGTACAAACTAAATGGGAGAATGATATATCTGTTGAAATTGATTCCTTATTGAAAAATCAGACTTGGGATTTAGTTCCCTGACCACATGGAAAGAATGTTGTGAAATGTTGATGGCTCTATAAGGCCAATTTTAATAAGGTGTTTTTGAATGTCACAAGTCTCAACTAGTATCCAAGGGATTCTCTTAGTAAGAAGAAATAGACTACACTGAAACATTTTCCCCTGTAGCAAAGACGAACTCGATTCGACTAATTCTTTTGCTTGTTGCTCAGTTTGGATGGGAACTTCATCAAATGAACATGAAAAGTGATTTTTCTACATGGAGAAACCTCTTGGTTTTGTGACGGATTCCAGTCGTCTTTGTCTACTGATGAAGTCCTTCTATGGTTTGAAGCAAGCCCCATGTGCTTGGTATAAGACGATCAATTGTTTTTTCATCAGTCTTGGATTCAAACATTATGAATCTAATCACAATATTTATGTATTACATGATCATGGTGATACTTTGATTGTTGCATTGTATGTTGATGATTTAGTCATAACATGAAACAATGTTGACTTAATTTTGATTTTGAAGAAACAACTTGAAGATACCTTTGAAATGACTAATCTTGGTTTTTTTCATTTCTTTTCGGTCATTCAAGTGCTACAAATGAATGATGGTATCTTTCTTTCGAAACCCAAATATGCTTTGGATCTTTTGAAATGGTTTAAAATGGACGAGTTTAATCCTTGTGCTACACATTTTCAATTGGGTGTCGAATTGTCTAAGGACTATGATTCTACCTAGGTTTACACCACTCTTTATCAACAGTTGGTTGATAGCTTGATATACTTAACTCACAGTCGGCCTTACATCTCCTTTTCCATTAGTGTGGTCTCTCAGTTCATGTAGGATCCCAAAGAGAGCCACTGGAAAGTTGCAAAGCAAATTGTTTGATACATTAAGGGTACTTATCAATTTGGTATCTAATATTGTCGCAATACAAATCTACTGGTTGGTTACTTATTCTGACAAGGCCGATGACGTTGACAACACAAAGTCCACTTCTGTCTATGTGTTTCGACTTAGTTTTGGACCCTTGGTATGGTCGTTTAAGAAACGAAAGGTAGTATATCTTTGACTATAGAAGCATAATATCGTGGAGATGTCAATGCAAGTATGGAGGCAATTTGGATCAGTAAACTATTAGAAGTTTCCTAATCAAGTCTCGATTGTTTTCCATTGTGACAACTAGGGTGAAATTTAGGTCATTGATAATCATGTTGCTCACAACAAAATGAATCACGTTGAAATTCATGTCCACTACTTGAGACAATTGATACAAGACAATGTTGTTACTCTTTTTTATTGTAGGACGGATGATCAAGTTGTTGATATCTTTACGAAGCCTTTACTAGAAGCTAAGTTTGTTAAACTTCAAGATATGCTTGGGATTTAGGAAACTGCAATTATTGGGGGGTGTTCAAAGAACATAATTTCACCTCTTGAACCTCCATAGTGTTGTGCAAATGGGGGGTGTTGGAACCAAAGGTTATGTAAGTTCATCACTGTTAGTTTTTCAGAATTTACTTCAATATGATCTATGATATTAACTGAGAGGACAACATGTACAACATATCTACAGCATATCAATCATGGACACAATAATACAAGCACACAAGAGACACAGAGTTTCACCGGGGAAAACCAAGAAGGTGAAAAACCCCACAACTTCCTCAGAGATAGATAGAGCAATGATACAAAACCCAAGCATAAGAGATAGTCTCCTAGCAGCAGCTTCTCCTCCTCCACTAGTGCGCCACTCTCCAATGAGAGTATGAGTGAGAAAGTGAATGATCAAATAGAGTGCCTCTAGAGTGCCTCCCGCACTCTATTTATACTTAACTTGACTTGCCTAATAACCTTTACTAGGTCGGCCTTAACTTAACCACATAACATAATGATGATAGGGCCGACCCCCAATAGGGTGGTCTAATAACCCTTTTACCCACATGACTCATACAGGGCCGACCCCATCAAGGTGGTCTAATAACCCATCAAGTATAAGTTACAACACTTACAATATAAATGACGACACTTCCGTATAGAGGAATAATAACATCTCTATAGGAATACAAACACTTCTGTATAGAGGAGTAATAACATCTCTATAGGAATACAAACACTTCCGTATAGAGGAATAATAACATCTCTATAGGAATACAATATACATAGGTGAAATACATTCCGAAGTTACAATTACATCAACAATCACACCTCTAGATATTTTGGAGATAGTCAGTTGAAAGTCAGCATTTGACTAGTAGAGTAGTCAGTTGAATGCTTGATTGAGTGGTCAGCTGATGGTTCGATTGAATGGTCGATGCGATAGTCGATTGGATTGTTGGCATGACTAGAACATCCAACTAATCAAAGGAACATTATAGTCTTTTAGGGAAACATTAGAACCAACGACCCTTACTTGTGGACCAAATCTCCCTCAACTTAAGAAATTTTGTTATATTTGGAGACTATAAAAGAACGACTCTATGGGTTGTATTGATATACTGAATTGGATTTGCTAATAATGCATTGTGATGTTTTGATCATAATGTGTTGTGCTTAAGTGTTGTAAACGATATCTGGTGGACTCCACCTCTATTCTTGGAATATCCGTATCTCTTTTGCTATATTTTGTTATCAGTTATGTTGTTCAAAGGGTTCCTAACATTACTGCCACCTCCACCAATATTTTGGATGTTGGTGTAAGGGATTCTTCCCCCTCTTATTTTTCATCTACCTATGATGTTGTATAACATTTTATCATGTTATGATTTTGATTACTTATCTCATGTAGTTGTTTATCCTTTTTCATTTTCCATTTCATATTTTATGTTTTTAGTACCTTTTAGCTTATATAAGGATATGCTTAGGAACTCCTCGTATTATGTCACTACTGGAATGTACTTTTTGGTTAGTTGTGGACATTAATAAAATGATTTGATCTTATCTTATCTTATCTCAAGGCTAATTGATAGACCTTCTCAATGAATGCATGTTATGCATACTCTATTCATCTTGTATGAGCATCATTGTCCCATTCACATAACTTTACACAATCTCATCATCATATTCACTACAACCAAAAGGAATGATTAGCTTGTAAAATCATTCAGTGTACTCTTTCACGCCAAGGTTCCTTTTCCAGAGTTCTCCATCTTCTTAAACAAATTTTGTTGGTAACCGGTGAGAAAAAAAATTTAAAAATCATTATGTTAAGCTTGAAAACCATATGATTACAAGTTCGAATCTTTTCCTTCCCCTTTATCACTATTTCCTTCTATAGATGCTCCTACTATAAAGATGCATGACCTCTTAACATAGTGCATGCAAATATCACACATCCAGGTTCCACTATTTTTTCAAGGACAAAAAAATTGTTCATCTTTGTTATCAAACCCACCAACTCTTTTGGATTAAAACTCCTAGAATATGTGGAAAATATTCATACTTGATTTTCTACCCAAGTTTTCCAAGGATGAAATAATTTTTGTACATGCCTCATTCTTGTTTTCCCTACTCTCCCTCTTCAATGAACTCTATGTCACTTCTTGCACAATCCTATTCTTCATTGTGAAATCTTAACTCTTCATCTTAACATTTGCTTCTCTTCTAAGGAAACACCTAAAACTTGATCTTTTGAATGAACTCTTTCCATTCTCCTTACTTTGTTTTCCCAACCAAAGGAATTTCTTATAACTGCCATAATGTGTGCTCCAATTCCAAAAATGGTATAGTTAATTTCTTACAACTAAAAAGAACATAGTGCACAACAGAAAAATTCATAACAATAAATTGCTATAATGAAGCATGCATAATACCATCAATAATAATAATAATAATAATAATATAAAAGATAGCAATTTCTTGGAATGTAAGTGTAAGTAAAGTTAGGTGTGACAAAGATAGGATTTTTACACATCACCTCTTTAATTTTTTCAAAATATTAGGTTTCCTCTTGTGTCGAAGAAAGTGAGTCCTTCTTCAATAATGTTGGTAGAGGTGCTACTATTTTACCATAATTCTTGACAAACTTGTGGTATTATCTCATCCATCCTAAGAAATCTCTCATATTATTCAAAATTTTGGGAATTGGCCATTCCATCATAGTTTTATTTTGTTAAGGCCTACTTTGATGCCTTGATGACATACAATATTACCCAAATATTCCACTTCCGATGGTCCAAATGCACTCTTGAAAGGGTTTGCATATAGTTATTACTCGTCTAATAACTTTAAAACCATGTCAACATGTTGAACATGCTCTTCTCAAGATTTTTTGGTAGATTAGTATATCATCAAAGAATACTAACACACATTTTCTAAGGAAGGCCTTGAAAATGGAATTCATTAAACTTTGAAATGTTGAAGGTGTATTAGTAAAAAAGACATAAAAAAACTCATAATGACCTTCATGTGTTCTAAACATTGCTTTGGGGGTGTCTCATTCCCTCATTATAATATGATATCAATATCATGAATGAACATCTAACTTTGTAAAGTAAATTGCACCTTGCAATTCATCTAACAATACATCAATGATAGGAATATGAAACTTATCTTTAATGGTGATGTTGTTGATATCTCTATAACTTGAACACATATTTCATGATCAATCCTTTTTGTAAACCATCACCATTGCTAAAGATAATTGTTGGCGCGCAATTGGAACATCCAAGTTGCAATATAAACTACCAATAAAACCCTAGATACCAGCCCTTTCGACATCATCTAGAAGTAAATGAAGTCTCACCCGAAGCATCTATGGGGAGTACAGGAACCAAGATTCTGCAATGTTGAATGGAGAGAAGGCATTCATTCTTATTCATTTACCATTCATTCATTTCAGGCGCATAAATAGACAAATTATTCATAAGAATTGATAATACATTCAAAGCAATAACATAAACATAAATATAAATAGGGCATACATGTGTGCAATAAACATAACATACATCATATTAAACACATGAAATATATGCTCCAAAACAGGTCCTCTTCCATATTTATTATCATCAAGACAATATTACAAAATCTACGCAATGTGCATCAGATCTCTGTCATAAACCCCAAAATACCCTAGCATTACATCGCATAAGAGTAACTGCAACTCATGAACAACCCAAAGAACAACAACCCTTAAACCAAAGATTCCTTACATATTTATACATTTCCAAATGGGATGAGCCCGTTACAATGTGGACACAAGTGCCCAACTACTTCTAACTAACTTCTTCCTTTTGCGTGCCTTGGTCCTTTGGATGGCTGGTCACGCAGTCCACTTCCAATGTGCGACTCCCAAAACTGGTCCAAAAACTCGCTCCAACAGGCCCTCGACACTCACATGTTTCTCATCTCGAGCAACTTCAATTGCTATGCATACTTTACCAGGTACTCGAACCTTGACTAAGATTGTTTGGTTCACTAGTTTTCCCACTACTGCATAACACCTTTCAAACTAGAGGCCGACCCCTTTGGACTTGTCGTTGTGATCATTGATATGAGAAGAATTCCAACCATCACTTGACTATGCTCATTAGGTTTCTCTCTATACTGTTACTTCTCATTTTGGTGGCGACATGCTTCTTTGGGTTGCAGCTACCCCAACTCTCGGTTTATGGAAACTCTGCTTTTTATAGTAACGACCTTGTTTCCTCACTCCGTGCTCCATAATTGCTCTTCGGCTCTGCATCTGGGCAGCATATACCTAAGAACCCATGTTTTCCCAGCCTTCACGGTCTGATGCTACTTTTATAACTGATTACTAAGTAATTTGAACCTCCTCGTCATGATGTGCCTGTACTCTGTTGGGATTTGATCGGGATTTGCCATCATTTTGAAATCTTTTCCGTTGATTTCCCCCCTCATGGCCACACATGCTTTTTTCCCCACCTCATTTCAACTTTTTTTGTGTGTTTCCCGCATTGTCTCCATCAGCTTTTGAAGTGTTTCCTTTGCAGTTGCAGCCTATTCCTTTGGTTTTGATTCCCGGTCTGTAATGTCGCCTGCTATCTGTGCTATCAGAGGTGCCTGTAGTTTCTCTTCACTGACTTGTATGGTCCTCTTAACACCGGTTTGCACTGGATCCAGTTCCTCTTTCACTCTATATGAATCCAAAATTCAACTTGTTATAACTTCTCAGTTGCTAACGTTTTGTTGATAAGTTTTTCAAAGAAACTTTGTAATTTCATCTTCAATTTTCGCCACATATCACATGCAATTTGAAACTTCCAAGAGAAATTTATGCTCACATTACCAGAACTTCTTTTGTTTTCCCTATTTCAAGAGAGAAATATTGTATGGAATGCCATTTAAAAAACACTTCATTTCTAGGTCTTCAATTTGGACCTACAACACCCTAGTCTATATTCTTCCCAATACAACTAGTAGCACTTAATTTGGAGCTTGCTAGATTCATGTATAACTATTTTACCGAGAGAACTTGTTCGAGACTAGTTTTAAGACTAGTAAAAATCAAACTTACACAAATTATAACTCTAAAAGTATAGTGAACTAGAATTTAAAATTTTGGCCCAATGTGCTTTGTTATGTCCTCTGTGCACTTTAAAATTTGGATCATTGAAGATAACTCATAAAATGTTAAAGTAAAAATGGTTAGATGAGTTGTTTGAAGGAGTCAAACCTAATGATCATTCGCTTTGATACCAAATGTTATGAACCAAATACCCCAAATAGCATAAAATATAAAGAATAAGTAATGGCACACCTTGACAATGATATAATTTGAATGAAGAGAAATGACACTTCAAGGGTGCAACCTACTTTACAACTTATATTTACAAATAATTATTGATGATATACAAAACTAGTTATTCTTTGTATATATATGAGGTAAAAGGTACGATTAGAAATAGTAAGCCTATCCAACCCATAATCACAACAATAATGGGCCTAACGGTTAAGAACATATGTTTCATCCTATGAGGTCATAGCTTCAAGTTCGGAGGGGAGTAGGGTATGTATGCCTCTGTAGAAGTTAGCATTTACATCGTTGCGTAGAGGGGGGTCCCTTGTCCCATAAACAAGGGGATCTCATACACTAAATTGGTGTTTGGCTTGGATATGACCTTAAAAACATATTATTATTATTATTATTTTATTGCAATGAAATAATGAGATTAACATAGATTTGTTTTTGTTTTTGTTTTTATATATGTAACCCTGTGAATCAAAATATAATAAGATCGCATGTTCTCCTTAGGTTTCTATGAATCTTTCTTAACAAATTTATTTTATTCCCTAATTTTAAAACCACTTCATTATTTTGTTAAATACCAACCTTTTATTTAGTAGAAATCATTTCTTGTTACAATAAGCAAGTAATGAATAGTTTCCCTTCCAAAGGTTGATTGCATGTTCAAACTAATATATTGTATTCTTATGCATTACATGATTTTTTTCCAAGGAAGTTAATGAATACCAACCTTTTATTTAGTAGAAATCATTTCTTGTTACAATAAGCAAGTAATGAATAGTTTCCCTTCCAAAGGTTGATTGCATGTTCAAACTAATATATTGTATTCTTATGCATTACATGATTTTTTTTAAGGGAAGTTAATGCACAATATTGTACTGAAATTGGGAAGCTTGCAAAGGTACTGGTGGGAGTGATATCAAAAAGCTTGGGAGCGAGTATTGAATACATAAACGATTTGTTTGGGGATCATTCTAAGATCATGGGATGCAATTTCTACCCAACTTGCCCCAATCCAGATTTGGCCCTTGGTTTAACAGCACACTCGGATCCTTGGGGAATCACCCTTCTAATGCAAGACAATGTTGGGGGTCTCCAAATTTGGCACAATAATCATTGGGTTCATATTACACCTATACCCAATACATTTGTCATCAATCTTGGAGACACTATCCAGGTTTATTTCTATTTACTACTTGTTCTCAATTTGTTTTACACGTAGGAGTGCAATATTTAAATGTATGAATATCCTAATAATAATTATATTGTAATATTGAGCAGATATTAAGCAATGGAAAGTACAAGAGCGCAATGCATAGAGTTGTGGCAAACAACAGCAAAGAGCGCATGTCAGTGGTAACAGCTTGTGGCCCATCCATGGACACATTTATTGCACCTATTCCACAACTCCTGGATTCGTCTCATCCATCCATTCATAATGGGATTTTATACAAGGAATTCATAGATATCAAACTCAATGAAGTTTTAATTGACAAGCCATCCCTTCATTAACTCACAATTGTATAATTTTCCAATACTTATTAATACCGAACATCAATATATTTACTATATTTTAATGTACTCTATAAATTTCACTTATACTTCTTTAAATATTACAACATCCATTAGAAGTATAAAACCAACTTCTCCCACCTTATAGTTACGTTGTTACATTATTACAACATTCCTTAAGATAATAAAATCATTTTCTCCTTAAATGTGGATTTTTTCATTTTGGTCATTGAACATATGGTTGATAGGTTTGCAATAAATGTTTATTTTATTCATAATTTTTTATTATAATAATTAATTTCATTTATATATTAACATAAATAAACAAATTTATGTTTTTAATAATTAATTTTATTTATACATTGGGATGAAAATATAATGTTAAGTGATTTGAAACTCTGAAATTTTTAGTTAGTTATGGCAAAGACCCATATCAAAAGGCCCAAGATAATACAATACGTTAAGCCATATAATTTCGTTATGTGGGCATTTACCGCTTACAATCAGAAAAAAAAAAAACATATTGAGAAATCTACAAAGAATCATCATTACAAGGCTTAAGATAATTTTGTAACGCCTTTGCCATTACAAAATTGAACGTAATTTTGTAAATTTCGTGCCATTGAGGATATATTTAAAGAGAAAGGGAATACAGTTCAAAATAAATAAATTCTGCCTAAAAAAGGGTGCACAAAAGGAAGCTTCGAAATTGTCAATAATATATAATTACCGAATATCAATGGAAATCTCTTGGATTGAAAGAACTTGGAGGGCTATTGGCACTACTTTGTTGTTACATGAAACCCAAGCTTGAAAGCTGCAATAGAGTACTATTGACAAAAGATTTTTTTTGTGGGAAGCAAGGATCAAATTTGAAGGATAAGGTCCTATTTCACTTTGAAGAGTTATCACATGTTAACTTTAATGTTGATATGTTAAAATAAACCATTCTTTTTATTTGAAAATGTAATTTTTTTTTTTCATTCGCAGGAGTGTGGGGGAATTGAACCCCACCCCATATTATCAGAACAACCGGCCTCATCACTCACGACCAAGTGAGCTACATTCGTGGCCTAAAAAATGTAATTATATATCAAAACTTTATTATATGTTAAAAGTAATGTAATTTGACACATGTTAACTTTAATGTTGATATGTTAAAATAAACCATTCTTTTTATTTGAAAATGTAATTATATATCAAAACTTTATTATATGTTAAAAGTAATGTAATCAAATTATTTGCATTGTTCCACTTTATAGTTTTTAATAAGTAATGTCGTTTTTAATCTAAGCTAGTTTAATAACCATACAATCCATAGTTAAATTACTCTATATATCAATAGGTTGTTGCTAGAATTGAATGTCTGGGATCGTATTTTTTGTAAGGGAATGAACCAAATAAAAAATGGGTATTGATGGTCACAAAGTTATGCAAAATTGTCTAGGTGAGGTGGTGTTGGTTTATGCTATGTTATATACATAATTCCTAGAGAAAATGTTTATGAGTGGACCAAGTAGTAGGCCAAGGAAAAACCAATAGCCTTCTATATACTAGAGTGGCTATACAGGTAAGACCCTTATTTAGGAAGGGTTTGAAGAAATCTCTCTCTTTCCCATATCTCTAGTTACTCAAGGAATAAGGGTATCTAAGTAATGTAAAATATTTAATTTAGAGCAAGAGAAAAAAATAAATCTTTCTTGTCATGTATTGTAGCCTAATTATCAAATTTATATACATTTGAGTACCCTTTGAGAGTAGACCGATAGACTTTGCGCCACCCTAAAGATGGGGATAGCTAATGGGAAGAAGGGAGTAGTAGTATATTAGATATGAGATAACTAGGAGAAGTAGAAACATGTAGAACTAAGTAAGGTAACATTATTCTTATTCTTCATAGCTATAACATCTGAGAATATATATATATATATATATAGCCAAGCCAAGCTAAAGTTATGTAAAGTAAACTACAATGACTTTATAATTGGGTAACAAAGTAGTAGACCAAGAGGGTTTGGAGCTATACATCTAACTCTCTACTTTGAATTACGTGGAAATGTGGCTATGCTCCACATAGGTTCTATTGCATTAGGAATTAAAGCAAATGAAATAAGTGAACAAAATTAATTTTAAAACCATTTAACAATATAATATAGCCAGTATTATCAATATTCTTCAACATTCAATTTAAAGACTTCAATATTGTAGCTTTTAGTAAAATATATAAATCAACAAAAAACTATTATGATGTTGCACATACTTGAAAAATAAAATAGTCATTGAGCATCAGATAGTTTGGCCAATGTTTATAATATGCTCCATAGTGCGCACCACTAGCATCCCAGTCAAGTTTAGCTCATCCACACAAACAACTAGCTAACCTAATCAACAAACCAAATATTTTAGTTTTCAATTGCATGAACAATGCAACCCTTTATGTATGTTTCTGAAAACTCAATTTTGCGAACCAGAGGAGAGACAGACTCTCTTAAAGGAAATAATCATTTATGGAGGTGCCTTTTTCTATCTCTAGTGATGATGCATACTTATTCAGGTGAGTGGTAGATCGGTGGTGTTGAGGTGGTTGTCTCCTTCCTTTTCTCAGGTAGAGCCATGGAAGGTATGGTTCAATCTTATTTTTCCTCAAGAGAAGGGTCAATGATTGAAGAGTGTATGATATACCCTATGAATGAAGAGGCCAAGAAAGGGTAGAAGTAGCCTAGGTAGGGTTTGACAGTGATGGTGGGAACATCTTGAGCAAGAGATGATAGTGGAATCGTCCTGATCAAGGGTTGTTACCCTGATTCGAACTTGTGATTTCGATAGGAACTAACCCATAAGGTTATACAACGAGAGGGTCAGTATAGTGAAACCAAGGATAATTATAAGAGCTCGGTACCAACAACTAAAGAAATCATGATCTTAGCCTTCAGGGCGAGTTTAGATTTCCAAGAGGTTGCTTTTTTTTTCATTGCAGAGAGTGGAGATAGTCCAACTATCTATGAAATCCAGAGATGGAAAGCAGAACACACCAATTCTCACTATAATTGATGATTTGAGACTTTAGGCCCCTTTTTGATCCAACTTGCGTAACGAGTTCTACAATCCAATGATCCAATTATAGTTCCCTATGTGAATGCCGATGCAATAGAGTGCCCACTTCCCATCGCTCTCTTTTTCTTCTTCAAATGGTTTACATTAGTTCTCCCGCTAGAGTGCCCACTACCCAATGCTCTATTTTGCTCTTCAAATGGTTTACAATACTTCTTCCCATTGAGTGCCCACTATCTATTTCTCTCTTTTGCTAACATTTTACAATACCTCTTCCCCACTATTGAAGATCGAAGCTACCTGAACACTGGCATGACATTCCGCCACCTATCCAACTACCATTACGCTGGCATGTACTAAAACATGGAACAATGTAGGAATATGAAATTGGAACAATCTCAAGAGTCAATGATGACCATGGAAGCAACCTAATTAATGGTCGAGGAGTTTGGAATAAAGATAAACAAAAGTTAGCAGTTTAAAACCACTTTAGTTTCAACTTTTAAATAATCACATTTCCAAACTCCAATAACCATATTAATCATAGTTCTGAATCCTGATTCTTGAATTCCAATCATTTGGTTGCATTAATTATAAACCATTGCAAAATATGGCGAATCAATTATAATTTATGATCTTTCACTACACAATTTAATTCCATATCGTGTGTTTGCATTCACTATTAATACATTACCTAATGTATCTTACACATAGATTAGTTGGGCTTTGAGAAGAAATAGTTGTCAAGTTAGTATCAAGTGTTTGAAGATTGTTGTCAACTGATTTCAACTATGATAGATTTCCAAATCATAACCATTATTAATTCATCCTTTTTCTACCAACATATGAGACATGATTTCCAATTAATGCTTGGTTGAAGTGTGTGTCACACGTGATTATTGGTTATAACCTTAACACCTTATGGGTTAATTTTCAATCGCTTTGCTATAGTTCAATTTGGAATGAGCACTAAGCAACAATATGGAAGAAGCTACATGTAACGTGGCATATTGAATCCAACATTTAAACTTAATTTTAAATGTTGTAAATTTTCATCGTGATTTAAATTTCATATATGATTTTGCTGGAATGTTCATCAAAATTTGAAGTTATTATAATTTTAAGGATTTTGATGTTTCTAAAGTGTTAATATAATTTTCGTTTCATGTATTATATAATATCAATAACAATATCTAGAATTTTTTTATTTTATTTTTATTTTTGTCAAAACAATTGTGAAGATGAGTGAAGATTCCACATATTTAATTTATAGTAAAAGAATATCTTTTGCATTATAATTTTGATAGAAATCTAGTATAAATTTTAGATATATTAAAATTTAGTGTAAATTTGATTCATATCACAATTTTTTTTTTTCCAATCACTCGGAAATTTATCCAATACCAAAAAGAAAGTTTGTTACCACTCTATTATAGATTAAAGGTCTCCATCTTTTTGGTTGGCATGAGGCGGTGGTGGTTGACGCAAATGCTAAGTCTAATGTCAACGTTAACATTAATGTCAACATAATTTATTAATTATCTAGTACAGGTTAGAGGGGGGATTCTATTCTCATTCATCGCTCAGCTATTAGTTGGGTTAGGTTCTTGGTTTAAGTGAGTGGATCCCACGAGTAAAATTCTCAATGTTATGTTACGTTAATATTAATGTCAACATAAGTTATTAATTATCTAGTGCGGGTTAGACAAAGGATTCTATTCTCATTCATCGCTCAACTATTAGTTGGGTTTGGTTATTGGTTTAAGTGAGTGGATCCCACAAGTCAAATTCCCAATGTTATGTTTAGTACGAATGAATTTTGATAAAATAATTTGGCTTTTTCCTTTGTTGATGCCTAATCGTCAATTCTCAATCATCAGAAAAATTGACAACAAAAAATTGGAGCAACCCTTCAATTGCAAAGTTACAAAATAAATCTCAATTTCATTATGGAAGGGCTTGATGCAAAATTAAATATTGTTTGCATGGAAAATATTGTTTTGCCCTTCTATGAAGGGTAAAATGGGTTCCGAAGGGCACTGAAGGATTCAAATTTGAAGCCAGGTGGGAAGAGAAAATATCTAAAGAATGTAAAAAATGCCATTTAAGGAGGATAACATTTTATGAGCAAATAGAATCGAGTTAAATTTAACAATGGTAAAGGAGCCTAAGGGTTTTGGAGTTTTATAGTTTTAATGGGAGGGTAATAACAATTATTATATTAAGAAAAATAATAAAAACAAAATATACATATTGTAGATTGATTTATTTTAAAAATAAATAAATTAATTAAACTATAAGGTATATGGTTAAATTTTAATTTTGAAAAGTACTTGATTGAATGTATTGATGCACTATCACTTGAAATCATAAAACATAAAAGGTTATAGAAGAAGAAGAGAGTTTTTTTGTTTTAAAAGCTATTTTAAAAAGTCGTAAATGTATCTCATTATTGATTATTCAAGGAGGAATGGATTGGGGATTTTGCAAAGATGGGAGATTAGGGTTCCAGTGCCAAGATGCAAGAACCAGATCTTCAACTCGTAGACTATTATGAGGATCGTCTAATTGAATCCAAGATATTTGTGACCTTTCCAAATGTTAGTTCCCTAATCCAAAAACTAGTGTATATGCCTAGGGGGGGTATAAAGGGTTCATATTTGAATTCTAAAACTTTAGAAAGTGGCTATATCACTGTAGAGGTACAATTGTTAGTCCACAAAGACTGGAAGGACAACCCATCATAGACTTGTCATGCATAGGATTTCTCTTTGGAAAAGATTCAAATTAATTCCTTTCAATGCCAAGGTGACTGCCCCGATGCATGTGTTTCTAGCCCTTGCAAACAAAGGGTTACAAACCATTCGTCTCCAGTGGCTCCATCCATGACAAGGGAGACAACTAGGGATGCTAGCAATATGGTTGAGAGTGGAGGTGCGTTCATGGGTGGAGTTGGTTTCATTGGAGGAGCATTGGATGTTAATATAATTCAAGGACACAAGGGAGAGCCATCAAAGTGCGAGAATTCTAGAAAGAAAAGGAAGGTTCTTTTACTTAGAGAAGGTAAATCAAGGTTGATAGTTGGCGCCAACCTCAAGATAGATCAAATCCCAATTCCAGTTGGGAAAACTTTGGTGGGTGAATTCTAGGGCAAGAAATTTCGTATGGAGTCTCTTAATGCATGGATTCAGTCTAACTAGACTCTGGTGGTTGGATACAAGCATGTATTCTATATTCTCCCTCATGGATGGCTTGGTTTACTTTTAGATCGGAGGATGATGCCAACAAATGCAGTTCATGGTTTGTTGGGAGATATTTTTTGGCTTTGAAGCCTTGGAACCCATGCTTCAACCCACAATTAGAAGGTTATGCAAACAAGTTGATCTAGGTTAAGCCCCCAAGCCTCCCATTTGAACTCTAGTAGGACATAATCAAGTCTATTATAGTTTTCTTGTCTCAATAGTGATGATGCATCTTTCTTTCAAGACCAATGCTTATTGAACGGTATCCTAGATGTTGGTTGATATCAACGTTCGTAGGGTCTATTTGACTCCATGGAGGTGATGGTAGGGTAGTATGCATATACACATCCTTTTCACTACATATATATTCCCTTCTTATGATTTTAGTGCGGCCATGTTATGGCCAAAAAATCAAGGATTGTAGTAATTCCTTCATCCCAAAAATTTATAAGAAAAAGGAGGATATTGATATCTATCTAGTAGCCAAATTTGTACTATTGTTTATGGATAAGCTTGCAACATTGGAGGAAATGAAAGGGTCACCTCCTAAATTAGCTATTGCTCCTCCTCTAATCATGGTTGTGGGTGATGTTAAAGTGCCAATTTTCATTCCTGCCAAGGATAATTTTAGGGGCAAAATTTAGCCCATGGGCTATTTTTCCAAAAAAATATTTGCCAATTTGCATTTTTTCAATCCCCATTCCGCTCAATTTTGATGGGGTAAACGTTTTTCACTCTAAAAATCGTCAAATTATTATATAAACTATATAAAATCCATAGAAATTGAAATAATTTTAGAAAAATATCGCCAAATATTATATAGTTGACATTTTAAGAATTGGTAAGATTCACCAAGGTTTATACACTTTTAAATAAGCATGGATCCTTAAAATTATCCCTAATTCCTACCCCCAATCGTAGTCTCCATCCTCAACTAGAATGCAGAAGGGGACTCAGGAGCTTCAAGCAAACATTCATCCTTATGAGGCATTGGGTTGTGATGGTTCCTTCTTGTCGAGTAAGCCATTCCATTATGTTGCAAGATCACATTCTAATTGTTCCAAATCTATTTTGGTTCTATATTTTCGAATCATCCAAACTAGGGGAAGGGAATTTATGGACCTCAAACCTTTATCTCCAACCCTTCTTCAGTGTCTCTCATTGTATCCAAAAGGGTAGTTCCTCTCTCTCTTCATTAGTTTTGAATACAAGCCTTCAATTCCTACTCATTTTTTAAACAGGGGTAGTCTATTGGACTTGAGATTTGATCATAAATTTTGAGTGAGGGGACATTATTCCATTTTCCCTATAAAAGGGAAGTAGAATTTGGTAGATCACGTGGTCGGGGTTTTGGGTGGTGATAATCTTCAGTAGTTGGGGATCTCTTATATGGGAAGGAAATATAATTTAAAATTTTCACAAGAGGAAACCATCTTATAAATTAATCAAGGTTGCCAATGACCTTTAACCAGGGTCCTTAGAGTTTACACCCAATCCTCCTCGGTGGAAAGATGAAAATTATTTCACTAAACATCCAAGGTTTAGGGGATCAACCATAAAAGTGGACACTCAAGTGATTCTTCAAAACCAAGGAATATGATATTATTTCCCCTAGGAGACTATGGGGAAGGGATACCTTATAGTTAAATATTTAAATCTTATGTTGAAGGATTAGGATTTCATGGCTCTAGAATCTACTAGTATTTCTAGGGGATGATCACAGGGTGGCACCAAAGTTGGCATTTAATTAACTCGTATGTTGTCTTGTCAGGTATTTGCACCATTTTTCAAAATAGGAGAAAGGGTCATACTTTGTCTTTAGTAAACATATATGGACCATAAGAAGATAAGAAAGTTTTTTGGGATAAGATCTTGACACTACAATGTCTTGAGGATGGCAAAGTCATCCTGGGGGGTGATCTCATTCTCACATTAAATAGTAGGCAAGTATGGAGCTCAAATGCTAGGGTTGACAGGTTAGATGATTATTTTAGTTCTCAATTTGAAATTGCCACATTAGTGGATGTTGAGCCCATTTCATTGGGCCCAACATGGAGGAACAACATATTTGGAAAAGAGGGTATATCCAAGAGGCTAGACAACTTCTTGGTGTGGTGTTCCTAGCTCCGAAACCAAGGCTAGAGACACCACGTAACCCTAGGGGAAAGGATGAGTCAAGGTAATGCACAATGTATTAATGGTATATAAGGTTAGGCCATCATGCCAATATCCAATATATTAAAAAATTCAACCTTTCAAAAGGTAATGCAGCCATATCCTTTCCTAAAGCACATGCTATGTGTTGGAGGGGCCTAGGTCGGCCTGTCAACTAGCCCCTCCGCCCGACCACTCTGCAGCACATGTCGACAGGTCACATCGACTAGTATAGGTCGGGTCGGTTGGATAAACTGACAGACGGTTATGTAACTGTATTTGCATATCTATATATATATATATAGGCTGGTGAGACGATGTACTAGTTAGGATTGGTTCTACGACCGTATTCTGCTCTTGCTGGTTAATATAAGGCTTGTGTTCTCTCTATCTGTCTCATCTCATCTCATGTATCTGTGTCATTGTGTATGCTTTGCTTATATCATGTAATGTATCTATGGTAACCACATGAACCTCGGGACTACAACATTTGGTTCTGTTGCCGGTTGATGCATGAAAAATAAATAGCAGCATGACCTATGATTTCAGAACAGGAGATTAGAGATTGGTGGGAGAAGAAAATCCCGAATTATCTGCAGAACTATGCGCGACGTAACAAGTTGACGATTAGCCAAGCGAGAGATCGATTATTCTCCGAGACCCATGAGAGATTTGTAGAATCCGTGTCGACCGCCTTGAAGAAGCTTCTAGATGAAAAGACCAGTTGATGAAGCAGAGCAGAAGCTGTTGTCGAAGCTGATCAACGGAGGATGCACGAATCTGTTGGAGTAGTGCGAAAAGATTGCAGACGATTTCTGTGAAGAGCAAGCGATTGAAGATCGAGTCTCGGTAGATGAAATAAGAAGAAAGTTCTTCACCGAATTAGCTGATCAATTTCTGTGTTCTCTACCGAATTTATTGTTCAAATTTTTTATCGACAAAGGCACTGCGCATATTGTCAAAACAAGACCATTGCTGCTCTTGCCCCTTCCGAACTCTAACTGGAAGGAGAAAGAACGTAAGTGGGAAACATTTGTAAAGGAGCGCGAATGGGAATATTTCCTGAACAAATAATGGTCTGCACTTCCCCAGTGATCTAGAAACCTTCGGGCCAACATTGGGGGGTGATGAAGCATGCTCTGATGTACCTAGTTTGATGAAATTCGACATATGACAAGACGACATGGCCAATAGTGGAAAAAATCTGACAAAGACAGACTTTTGAGTCACAAAAGCACCCCAGATATTCAGAAAATTGAAAGAGAAAAGAGGAGGCAGCGGCATGAAGAGCTGCGGGAGCAGGCAATTGCGCTCCGGAGGACATGAGGATCAAATGTTGCGACAAATGCAGAAGGAAATCTGCCATAATCAAGTCGAGCCCGCGATGATTGGGGTGTCGAAGAAGACCTGTCGCCAAATGATGAAGACTTGTGGATAGAGCATGGTAGAGCTCTCTAAGTTCAAATACTTGAAATGATAACACCTCCTTCTCCATTTTGTTTAACACAAAGTGTAAGGGTGCGAGAAATTGTCGAAGAAAATCTCGGTCTCCATGCTGGTCAATCAGGAATTTTGAGTCGTCGAAGTATAGAAGGCGATGATATTAATAGACTATTGATTCATCGGTCGGAGGAAGGAAATTGGGTGTCTTTTCAACCCGAATTTTTGAATAGAAGCTGTCATCTAGTTGAGGAAGTGCCCCCCTGCCATTACCAAATTTGAGCGACTCGACAAGCATGTCGGAAAGCCCTAGATTTAGTGAAATCCCGTTCGAGCAGAACTTTAACTGGATTTCGACAAAAGTGGTAGAAGAAGGCAGATCTAGCGGTACAGAAGAAGTTATAGTCACTGATTATGAAGACAGAGGACCAAGTCCAGAAAGATAGCTAATTCAAATTAACAATGCACCAAGTTTTGATTGTGGAAATAACCCACCCACACCACCATCAAATTCTCAAAGTAATACACCAACAGACATGGCACACACAACATCACACCTTCCGTTCTATGAAGGTGACGAAGACCCAAGAAGACACTGGTTTGTGTGTGAAGCAATATGGATAGCCAATCAAATCACCAGCGAAGAAAGACAAGTTTCTCAATTTGTTGGTTCGTTAAGGAAAAGAGCACTGACATGGTACATGGGATACATAGCAAAGTCACCAAATGCAACAAAAGCACACATCAAACAAAGCTTTTTGGCCTTCTTTATGATTGAAGATGCGACATACCTGGCGGCAGAACGACTGAAGACGACAGTCTAAAAGCCGACAGAAACTGTCAAGGAGTATGAAAAAAGGTTCAAAGACCTCCTAAGCAAATTAGACTACGAGATTGAAGAAAAACTATTAATCAAATGGTTTATTGTTGGTCTAATAAATACAATCAGAATACATGTCCGTCGACAAAGTGTTAATACATATGCAGATGCATTAAAAGTAGCACTAGAAATTGAAATGGATGATGAATACCCTTTAGTATCCATGGATAGACACGTCGATGAACGCATTGAAAGTATGGAGCAAGCTATCTAGAATATGACGCTAAAAGGGCCATAATTATGGTGTACAAATTGTCGAACTTCAGGACATACCAAAGATTCTTGTCAAATTGAGGATCAACGACAAGAAGTGAAACTCATTTAATCCAGATGTTTCTGTGACTTGTGCAAAGAGTATGATTCACATACCACAAATGATTTCCCATTCAATCTGAAAAACAAGAAGACAAGATGGTGTCAAATTTGTCAAGTGAATAAACATACAATTGAAGATTGTCATCTGAACCTGAAAAATCAGCAAAATTATCATGCAGTGTACCAAACAAACTCTGTCGAGCAGCATCACGACAGAAATACAGCAAACGACAGATTCGAGAGAAATGATGGAAGAAATAACTAGTACAATCAAAATAGGAACGACAGATACCCAAGGTATAATGACCGTCGGTATGATCGGCGATATGATGGCTACAATAGACGCGGAGGATACCAGAATCGTGGTCATGGCAGTGGAGGTCGCGGTGTTCGATCTAGTCGACCTAGTGCATGTTTTACATGTCTCAGTGAGGATCATCGGCATGCAGAATGCCCTTATAAGGAAAGAACTGATCTTAAATTTTGTACAAAGTGTGGGGTAGGCGATCACTATTTAGAGGATTGCCCTACCATGATTGAGAAAATAAATAATAAAAAGAATGTTCATGTTTTATCTTGTATTTCAAAATATGATGTGCTTCGAACAAAAAACTTGCAAATTGTAACTAGGCAAGGCACTCACATTGTTCAAGATAAACCTCAGATAAGTAGAATTGTCAATAAAGAGGATTATCCAAATCCTATAAAACAAAAATCTGTGTACAAAGATGCATCCGACATATTTCATGACTTAGCAGCACATGAAGATGTTGAAGAAAACGAGGAAGTTCTCAATGAATTGCTCAAATTAATTTCAAACGAGGAAGTTGTAGGCAAAATGATTGACCTGTTGCATAAATTAAAACAAGAAGTTCTCAATGAATTGCTCAAATTAATTTCAAACGAGGAAGTTGTAGGCAAAATGATTGACCTGTTGCATAAATTAAAACATAAACATGTCGAGCAAAGACAAACTAAAAACATTTTTCGACTAAAACAAAAAGATAAAAATGATGCTGACCCATTAGTCGACCTCGACATAAATGGATATCATGTACGACAAGTTGTACTGGATTTTGGATCCCAAGTGAATATCATGACTCATGATACCTGGGACCAACTCGGCCGACCTCAACTGCAGGAATCAAGCATCTATTTAAAGCTCACAGATCAAGGATTAATTGAGCTGATTGGAGTATGGAAAGGAGTCGAAACTTCCATTAAAGGCATCACGACAAAAGTAGATTTTGAAATCATCACTCCGAAAGATGATGCAAGTTATTTCCCTGCATTGGTCGGTCGACCCTGGGGACGAAAGATGAAGGCCTCAATTTCCTTAGACAAAAGTCGCATCAAGTTGAAAGGCAACGGGCAGAAGGTTATTGTACCAATCTTCCCATCTCAGGGAGAACCTTGGTTGGAACCTACAGAAATCGACAATGATGTTCGACAGCTTTACCGCATAGACAATAATGAAGATCGCATTGAGCCAAATACCCAAGGAGAACTTCATCTCAGAAATCCTATCTTGCTCAGATACAATTCCGATGTAGAACTCTATGACTGGAAAATAGAGAATTATGATTTACATGCAAAAGAATGCTGGACTGTGGAATCCATCTCAAAGAAGCAAATAAAGAAGTGTCTCTCAATATCTTACACACCAAATATATTTGAACAAAAAATGTGAGCATATCCAACACTTGTTCCAGAAAGAAATGCACAATACGGTTGTTCGACATTAAGATATAAAGAACGTGATTCACCTGATATTCATGTTGAATAGGTATCAAAACATGTCGGAGAGCAAGGACGACTACAAAGTTTGGTAGAGACATTTACTAGTCAAGCTACGAGATGGTGGAACACCCATCAGTAGAAACTCCAAAATTGGAATACTGCATCAACATCTTTCATAGAAAGGTTTGGAGGACGAAAATTGACAACTCAGGCAACCATCCCCTTGTTTACACAAGGACAAAATCCTGAAGCTCACATCGACTGTTGCGAAAAAGAATGGAGAAAATTGGGCTATAAATATGAAAGAACATGGCCTCACCTCTTCCCCAGAACACTTAATGATCTACCTAAAAAATGGTACAAGATGGAAGAAGCGAGAGGAGAAACCTTCTTTTGGAAAGACTTAAAAGAAAAATTTATTAAGGATTTCCATTTTTCTCTGCAAGATGAGAGGATGGTCGAAGCAAGTAAAAGCATCAAAGAATTTATGCAGCCAACAGAAACCTTAACACTTGCAGACAAGCAGAAGACTATGCACCCACCTACCACCTACTACAACATAAAGTCGACAGAAAGCCAGCATTCGACAAGACTGAGTCAGAATGGTCAATCTAGTCTCACTGGAGGTCCAACAGAGTGATAAACTCAGTAAAGAGTCAGTTAATCCTTAAATCAAGGAAATAACTGAAGATAACTCAATATAACTGAATATAACTGGATTGGTAGGTGAAGAAGGCACCCTTGTCATGCAGTGGAGCAAAGGAGGGCGCATTAGTCACTAGGAGGCCTAGAAATGATCTGAAAGAAGCTCCGGGGGCTAGTTTGCTGAGGACTAGGTGCTGGGACTGATGACCTAGAATGCATGCAAACCCTAATTGCATGCAAACCCTAATTTTGCATGCATGACTGAAAATGAAAATGACTGGAAAGCTAGTAGGACTAGGATGGAGTATAAGAATATCCTAAATATCCTAAGATTAAAACGAAATAAGTAGATATTTCAAATGACGATCGACTGAAAATGGCAAAGATTGGTGATTACTAGAGTGAGGAACAAACGATAGAAATCTCCAGTATCCTCAAAGAATTTCAAGACGTTTTTGCTCGAGATTATACAGACTTGAAAGGACTTCTACAGGAAATGGGCGAGATGAAAATTGATATTGAGCCTGATTCTAGACCTGTAAAGAAGAGACCCTACAAGCTTGCTCACAAATATAAGGATATTGTCAAAAAGGAGATCGATAGCATGCTCGCAGCAGGAATCATATATCCTATCGACCAGTCGGAGTGGGCAAGCCCAATGGTCGTTCAGCCAAAGAAACAAGATCCGACACGACTCAAAATCTGTGTCGACTTCCGAGAGATGAACAAGGTAACACTCACAGATCCCTTTCCAACCCCTTTCGCAGATGAAATTATCAATGAAGTTGCAGGGCATGAGTGCTACTCTTTCAGGGATGGATTCTCTGGGTACAACCAAGTACCTATTGCGAAGGAAGATCAGAAAAAAAAACAACATTCGTGTGTGAATTTGGGTCATTCACGTACAAAGTTATGCCCTTCGGTCTGAAGAACGCACCCGCAGTCTTCTCAAGAATTGTTGTCAAAGCATTTCAAGAATATATCTACAAAACCATGGCTGTATACTTTGATGATTGGAAAATATATACAATGCTGAAAGATCATTGCAAGTGGCTTCAATTGATGTTGGAACGATGTCAACAAATACAATTGTCGCTGAATATTAAAAAGTGCATCTTCGCGACACCTATCGGCATATTACTAGACCATGTATTTTGCAAAGAAGGAATCAAGGTTGATTACACGAAGATCAAAATTATCCTCGACCTGAAGCCTCCAGTTAATCCGAAACAAATACGAATCCTGTTGGGTCATACCGGATATTACAGGAAGTTTATTAGACATTACTCCGATATGACTTATCCTCTCGAAGAATTGCTAAAAGATGATCGAGATTATAGGTGGACGGAGGAATGGGACATTTCATTTAAAACGTTGAAAAGAAAAATGGTCGAAGCACCCATCCTCTGATTTCCGGATTGTTCGAAGAAATTTCATGTACTATTGATGCATCCGGAATAGCAGTCGGTGCCATTCTAACACAACCTGGAGAAGATGGCATGGATTACCCTAATGCATTCAGTAGTCGGAAATTGAATAAAGCTGAATACTCCACAACCGAAAGGGAAGCATTAGGTATGGTATTTGCACTTCAGAAATACCGTCATTATTTATTGTCTAACCCTTTTGTATTTTATGCAGATCACCAAGCTTTAAAATACTTAGTCAATAAACCATTGCATCATGGGAGGTTATGCCGCTGGCTATTACTGTTTCAAGAATTTGAATTTGAAGTAATCATTCGACCCGGGAAAGTTAATGTCGGACTTGACCATCTATCGAGAGTCGACACAAGAGAAGAAATGACAGGAATTGAAGATGACTTACCAAATGCACACTTGTTTCGTATCGAAGCAGTCCCTTCAGAATTTGCAGAAATCGCACAATTTCTCGAGCATGGACAAGCTCCTGAAGGAATGACTGAGAAAAAGAGGAAGATCTTAGAAATGAAAGCAGCCCCCTACACTTTGATCAATGGATTCCTCTATAAACTTGGGTTGGATGATATATTACGTCGATGTGCACTTGATCATGAACAATAGGATATACTTGTAGAAGCCCATGCTAGACCGGCGGGAGGACATTATCATGCAGACATAACAGCTAGAAAAATCCTGCAAGTCGGACTTTGGTGGCCAACAGTTCATAAAGACTGTCGAGAATTTGTATCTAAGTGTGATAAATGTCAGCGCATGGGCCGACCACTACCAAGAACAGAAATGCCATTGGTCCCAATTAACCCTAGCCAAACATTTGAAATTTGGGCTATCGATTTTATTGGACCATTTCCAGTAGTGGGGAGAAGCACAGGTGCTCGATACATTATCACTGCTGTCGAATATGTTACCGAGTGGGAAGAAGCAGAACCAGTCGAAACATGTTCAAGTGAAGTTGCCGCTAAGTTTATTTATGAAAACATCATAACATGTTTTGGATGCCCCATAACATTGATAAGTGACCAAGGTACGCACTTTGTATGTAAAACCATTGAAGCACTGACTAAGGAATTTGCAGTCGATCATAGAATAAGCACATCATACCATCCTCAGTCGAATGGCGCTGTAGAATCGTTCAATAAAACACTCACAAAAGGACTGACGAAAATATGCAACATAGAGAAAGATGGTTGGGATGACAAAATACCTGCTGTTCTCTGGGCATATAGAAAAATATACGAAAGAACGACAGGTCAGACACCATTCTCACTTGTCTATGGACAAGAAGCTGTCGTCCCATTACACTTTCGACGAAAGGCACTGACCATTGCAACAACTTTACATATCGACGTCGAAGATACTCGACAAGAACGACTACTCCAATTGTCGAAGCTGGATGAAAGTCGACAGCTAGCGATAGAATACCAACGAGTGAAAAAATGACAACAGAAAGCGTGGCATGATAGAAATATCAAACAGAAGAATCTGTTCGTTGGATATTTGGCACTCCTTTATAATAGCCGAGTAAAAGGGAAGCCAAAAAAGCTGCATATAGAATGGATGGGACCCTATATCGTTGAAGCATTAAATCCTAATGGATCAGTCCGACTGAAAGCACTACAAGGAAATATTTTCAAGAAAGTGGTAAATGGAGCCTGACTTAAACAGTACAAGTCATGAATATTCGAAAAAAAAAAATGGTTAGAAATAATCGAATGAGAGTACTATAAGCAATCAAGAAAAATACAACAGAACATGTCAAAAGCAGAAATGACGAGAGAATGGCAGAAAAAGGATGGAAAAAGCAGAGAAATAAGTCCGACACACAACCGTCGATATTATAGACATCGACAAGAACACCGACGGTTTGCAGAGGAAAATAAGGCATGACAGAAGCATTGGAGCCCAGAACGACCAAACTCAAATAGAGAAACCCGTCGACATAACACATCGAACGAGGTATCGCAGCGTCATGATGACAAAGAAATAAAGGCTAAATATACCCGCGACGCCAGAAGTAATGCACCTGACAAAGCGCCGATATCATGTCAGACTAATTTAATAACCCTGTCAAATCAACCATTAATATGGGCCTCTGCGTCTTGTTCATCCGTGCCGAGTAACTCCACCATAAATCCAGAGCTCGAGGATTCTTGGGCACTCTTTTGCCGAGAAATTGAACTCCAAGATACAGAGTTCCCTGACTCCGTTGAAGCTAACTTCACATTCTTGAACCCTGAATCTACCATGGCTCCTAGAAAAATTCTAACAGCTACCAGAGCCGCTGCGACGTCAGTTAAAGAATTAGAGAAAGAACAAATACCATTGGAAACAAGACTCTAGATGATTCGAAATGCAAAGGCAATAGAACCCACTTGGAAGAAAGCATGGAAGAGAATTGAAGATTAAGGGAAGGAGTCAGATGGTCGTTGGAGGGATGAAGCACGGTGTTTACAAACAGCCACAATTCTGCATTACATGAAAGCACCATTGTTGGATACTTTTGGAGGACTGAAAAAAGTCATTGCACAATTTATCGTTAGAAGGTATCACAATGGCAAGCTTTATTTTGATGTCCTGGTCGACATCAATGGTGAAATTATCCACAAGCTAACTGGCCTATCACATAAAGGAGACGCTGTACCAACAAGTTCAGGTGCAGATTTGGTTGACAAGTTTATTAATACTCCTGCTGGAGGGAACTCACGAGGCATAGTCGTGAGCCAGATTTTATATGGCAACTACAGAACCGCCGCCAAAATTGTGTCACATGCACTTTCTCGGACGGGTAGGGGATCAGATTTGAAGCCCGACATGTTGGAAGATATCAAGAATATGGTTCTGAACGACAAACTATACAAATGGGCAGACTTCCTAGCCGACATTATTAAATACATATGCCATAAGTGCCAAGAGGAGGGAGCTAGCATCCGCTACCCATCTGTACTCATATGGATTGCTATGACCCATTTCCGACCAAAAAAAAACAAGGATTTTGTGGAAGATCGACTTGTCCTTATGGAAAATTTCCGTTGTTTTGCACTTGGAGCAAGTCGACATGGGCCTACAACAGTCAATCTTTGGCTAGAAGCATGGTTTATCGACCTTAAAGCAATGGTGACAAGATGGAGGGTACCGTAGAATGTTCGTCGAATTCTGCCCCCGACAGCTCACATCCAACTATCTTTGGATGATACAGCAGTATGGTACATGGAAGGAGTAGCAAGTCCAGCAAGGCGGCTCGACTATTACCCTTCGGTAAACAAAATTTTCACATAGTTAAGCCAACAATCTAATGAAGTATTAGCTTTTCTGGCACAAGCAAGGAAAACCAATCTCAAGTATGTCGAGCCTCTCACTGATATGGAACAAGAAGAAGCATATGAAAGTCAGTTGTATATGAACACTTTTATCTATCAACCCAAGCCGACACCTAACCCTAAGGTGTTAGCACTTACCCAGACTTCGCACACAGAATTAGCAGAGGCCAGAGAGCGTTCAGACAATAGCACAAATTCTGACGACCCAGAACATCTTCTGACAGATGCTAATATATGAACATCTTTTATCTAGCAGCCGAAATCACTTCAGCCCGACATAACCGAGTAACATCGACCAAGGGGAAACGAAAAAGATAAGTAATATTTCAAGAGCCTACAGAAGCAGATGAGATCGAGTTATATGACACTACTACTCAGATTCTTGAAGATGTAGCCAAGAACAAACTACCTGTCGAAGATCAATTCAGAAAAAATTTAAAAATAGATAAGTATCCATCCTCTAAAATTATTGTTAAAAAACCCAAAATTTTGGTCGAACCTGATGTCGACCTAACCATTCAGTCCCCTCCTTCCCCAACTGCAGTAGAAGAAGAAAGCAGTATGTTAGCACTACCAGCTCCTCCTAACCCAGCAGATAATGCTTTGAATACATTCATTGCAAACCTTCCAATACTTTGCCCCAACTAGCGTGAAATGGTCATCCAACAACCCGTTTTTGCATCTTCGTCTACTGTCCTGGTTAACTTAGCTCCCCCCGACACCATTCAAACTGAACGTTTACCTTTACCATCGACAGTCCCAGAAGTTGTCGATCACAAGAAAACCCATCATATCATAAATCCTGACCCATAAGATCTAGTTTATGCACAACAAATAACTGTCTATACCCCTCTTCCAGTCAATGCATTACTGCAACAAATGAATCCACCTCAACCAAAAGTCGTTCGAAGTGAAAATCCCCAAGTCATGATTCCCCATGTCGAGTCCACAATTGAGTCTATTTTAGTTAGTTCGGATCCGTTCGACAGTACCAATTCATTGAGTCCAATTCCGACATCCATCGACCTGCCATCACTCCCAGTAAACTAGTCGAGTCCCCCTATCGACGGATCCAAGTCTAGTCGAGTTACACAACAACACAATAAAGAAGCAACCACGACAGAAGCAGCTGAAGCCGCTTCTACTCCAACCAAGGAATCAATCACAACTCAAGAAATTGCAGCCGACACGACAAGACCATCATAACACACAAATATTCCAGATATCAGTACAAGCAATATGGAAACTTCCAGTATACCAGCAGAAAATCCACCAAGTGCCGAAGTTGTTTAACATGAGACTCCGGCCACCATAGCAGCAGTACCAAGTACACAAATTCAGGCAGAACAAGCTGTTTTCAGCACACAAGCAGTCATCGACAGGCATCCAGCAACAGATGGAAAAGATAAGGGGCAAGAACAACAAATCTTAAGCAAAGAAAAAGTTAAAGAAAAGAGTAGTCGCAGGAAGCATAAAGAGAAGAAACGCAAAGAAAGAGAATTGCAGCAGCAATTACAAATGCAGGAAACACAGTTAAACCAGATAGAAAATACTCTTTCCATATACTTAGATCAATTCGGAGCTGCTACAAGCTATCAACCAGTTGGCATCCCAGGAAGAACTTGATTTACTTGAAGACACAGTCTTCAGAGTGCAAAAATGTCGTCGACATGAGTCAGAGGAACAGATACTGCAGCTATAGGAAGAAAGGACTACATTCCTCGCTAAATGTGAAAACTTAGCTCAACAAGTTATCCTGCTTCCAGCTAGTTCCGACACGACATCACCTCTTGATCGAGCATATCAATTATTTGAGTCTGTCGTGTCGATGCTACAATCTGAGCTTCTCAAGAAACAACAGGATCAAGCTGTCGAGGTAGCTTCCCTCATGACAAATCAGTTTACAGCCTTTTCAGAAGCTCTCAAAGTACTCAAGCAGTACGATAGTCAAGCAGAAAAACTTACAGAAGTCCTGAACAATTGGTATGTATATTATGGCGATGTTTACAAAGATCTTCAGAAAACAAGAACACTGCTAAGCAAACTTCAGCACCAGCGCTTGACTGCAGAGGAAGCACTTATTGAAAAACTTGATAATCGGATTATCATGGAAAACAAGAGATTGGATAAATTAGAAAAACAAGAAGTTCAGTGGATCTCTCAAGCCCAAGGTGGCCTCAACAAACTTGGAGAAATTCAGCCCCGATTCCATTTGTTACTTGCTGATGCTGAAAGAACAATTAACACATTCGGCCCCGACATGATCCATTTACAAGCTACATCCACTCACGACAAGATGGAGAACTTGTCAAAACTCACAACTCTGACCGTCGACATCCAGAATTTGCTACGCACTTGGGAAGAATTCCAGCACCACCTCTCTGTTTCTGCCGAAGTTATTCTTGAAGCCTATCTCCAGATACCTGATACCATTGCTTCCAGCGTACCTTTGTCATAATCGTCTGCATAACTCTTTTTGAAATTTTGATCTCTCCATTTCTTCGGGACGAAGAAAGATTTTGAGGTGGGGGAGATGTTGGAGGGGCTTAGGTCGGCCTGTCGACTAGGCCCTCTGCCCGACCACTCTGCAGCACATGTCGACAAGTCACATCGACTAGTATAGGTCGGGTCGGTTGGATAAACTGACATACGGTTATGTAACTGTATTTGCATATATATATATCTATATATATATATATCTATATCTATATATATATATATATCTATATATATATATATATATATATCTATATATATATATATATATAGGTTGGTGAGCCGATGTACTGTTTATCTTACAGTCATAGAACCAATCTTAACTAGTACATCGGCTCACCAACCTATATATATATATATATATATATATATATGCAAATACAGTTACATAACCGTTATATATATATGTGGACTAACTGTTAAGGTTCATGTAGTCCCGAACACTATGTAAGATAAATATGTTGTACTAGTAAACAAGGAATGTTTATGAATAAAAGTACGATAATTGATCCTTCCAGTATTCTTGTAATGGTCGAGTACAAATGTTTAGCTCATGTGCTTCATAGTAGTTCTTGGATTGCAATGCTATTGAAAACATGAAAGTAAGTATTCAATTGTAGACGTTTGTGAGTGCTCAATTATTATTGTTATCATCCCAATTGCCTTTCACTTATTTTTCATATGCGGATGTCTTAGTAATTCGATTATGTATGTGCTGATTTGTGTGGTAAGATAGTGAGTATTAACAACATAAACAACACAGCCACATAAACCATAAGAGACACAAAGACACATGATTCCATTTGCAGCCATCAAAATAGATCCCATGGATGTCCCCTACTACCATCACTCACTACTTAAAATCAGATTCATGGCTTCCCCACCTTCAACCATCAATCACTAATACAAATCAGATTTTATGGCTGTCATTTACATCCATCTAAACACATTACAAATTAGATCTTGCGGCTGCCATTTACAACCATCTAAACACATTACAAATCATATCTTGTGGCTTCCATTTACACCCATCTAAACACATTACAATTGGAAATGATTGCTTCCCTCTATAGCCATCTAACCATGAGAGAATGTAATACGCCTAGTTTTGACTTGGAATGTATTTAACCAAAATTATGTAAATGATGTAAATATGCTAGTGTGGATTCCTAGTGCAGAGCTCAAGGCCAAGGAACAACTAGTGAATGGCTAGGCATTTATGATGTATATATTTTTATTTGGAATGCGTGGTTGGTTTGTCATGCTGATTTAGAATATATGTAAATATTATTTGCATAAACAATAAAATGGTCCAATAATGTTTGTGTAAAGAGCACCAAAGGGGCTATGATTCCACCAAAGGGAAAGAGGAAAGGGGGTCTATGGGAGACTAAATCCTTGCTGCCAAGTGTCAAACTTAGAACTCACCGAAATTCTGTCACGTGCTTTGAATAAGCCAATTATCTCTTTTTTTATTATTTCCCAATCATTAAATGCACGCGTGAGGTTGGTGGGAAAATCCATCTCATGCAGTTATTGAAGCATAGGGATAAATACACTTTTGTGATAGTTTTGTCATGACAAAATTCAGTGTACAGCTACCAGGAGTCATTTATTCCACTGTCAGAAGCTACGTCAGTTGTATTTTCACCATTATCTCATATCCCTTGGATTCAACCCTCATTATCTCATTATTTCATGTAGATCTACACTAGGCAGAGCTCTCCATTGTTATTCATGAACTTACAAGACTATGTTTAACCCATAAATTCGAATTTGGAGATAGTGTCGCGGATTTGGAAGGGAAAATTGATGGCTATAGGTGAGTGCTGAGGTTTGGAAAGCTAGGAACTCTTACCCATTTGAGTTATATTACTCATAAATGCTTGAGAATCCATGAATTAAGGCTACAGGTGGTTCTCCGATAAAACATATCATATTAGACTTCATCTATGCACACACTGGAAGCACCTAGCAAGATGAATCACCCAAGAGAACCATGGAATGGTGAAGGGGATCCCTGAGCTCAAAAGGATGTTGTGTGTGGAAGGTATTGTGGAAGCCAAGGCTGTGAGAGTTGACTGAGATCCATGTAGATATCTATATGAGCATTTAGCTAAGAATAGAGAGCATTATGGGTTGTGGGCTAAGAGATAGAATCCTATAGGTGTTTCCTTCGCCCTGGTGGCCTCATATCCCATCTTGGGAGTGGCCTCTCAGCAGAAAGAGTTTATGCTGGACAAAGTACCTATTGTTGGGTGGGAAATCGTTCTTATACAACCAGTTGCTTGGATCCACATTGGATAAAGATAAGTATTCTAATGTATTTGAATCCAAAATATTTTTATTTGATACATGTAATAAATATGTTGATAAATGCACATTGTGTGTGTGTGTGTCACGTTTATTTCCACCGTTTGTTTTTATTTTTCATCTGCACACATATTTTACACATTATCAAATCGTAATTGGTTATGGGGAAAAATTTGTGAGCCTGAATTTGGTCAATTTCCCCTCCCGATGGTCGGATTGGGTGAAGGGGACATTACAGAGTGGTATCATAGCTTCTGGTTGCAATACCATAGTTATATGGGCCAAAAGTCCATATTTACAGGAAAAAATCATAGATGGTTATGTAGAAATGGGTTCTGTTAGGTGATCGATAAGGGGAAAAGAGAAATTTCTAATTAATATCCCTTATTGTGGAATTGAAATTTTGTGCAATTTCGAAATTTAAAAAAAAAATGGAAAATTTTAGTTGGGCCCCACCCATGCAATGTGGATGGGTGATGTGGAGGAGTCACGTGGGCAGGAGGTACAACATGGAGTGGCCATGAGGGAAGAAGAGGTGATGTGGATCATCCACATCAGATGCATGTGCATAGGTGATTACATGTGACGGAGTGTGAAGGCGGGTGGAGATTTGATCGTTGGATGGTGGATATCAAGATCAACGGCTGGCAATGCTTCTAGCTCATGAAGAAGCACAAAGGATAACTAATCAGAACAACCCTAAAGTGGTAAATTTCCCTATGATGTGTCTCCATCTCATGCACTCAGGATTGCAAAAGAGGTTTCGGGAACCACTTTCCCCGGAGCCTACAACCACTTTTGATCTGATAGGGAGTGATGTGACGTGGGGTCTAGATGTGACATGCAGATATGTCTGAAAGGATGGGACCTCCATCAGTCAATTAAGTGTTGGAATATTATGCAGGGTCTGATTGATGGCCATGATTGCTTTAGGCTTGCAAACTTGAACGACATATAACTAATTCGCATGATCCTGAGAGGAAAACCACCTTGCGACGTGTCACCCTCTCATGCATTAAGGCTCGTAAAAGCAGTTTCAAGAAACCACTCTTCTTGGAGCCTGAAACCACTTATGACTGACAATTGGTAAGGCGATGTAGTTTGCATCTGAAGGGCACAGATCACATAAAGAGCAGGGTTTTCACAGTTGAGTTTCCGGTTCCCAAGATAAAAAAAATGTAATTGATCTTATGTGCCAGATTGCGAGAAATGGAAAGATTTAGAAAAAAATAAACAAGAGCATTTCCCACGACCCACCCTACAATGGTGCAGGGAGGCCGCAAGGGGGAAAGCCTTCTTGACCCTCATTTTTTTTAAAATCTACAAATTTGGTACTCAAATTCAACCACAACTGTGAACATTTAGAGTTTGAGGGGGGTGATTCAAATGTTTCTGTGATTTGATAAAATTTTCAATATGAATTGTTCCCAAAATGCATGGAAATAATTTTATAATTTTATGAGAATATAATGCAGCTAAGAAATGTGTTTATAAACACTTTTGCAGATTCAAAATCATATCAGTGACTGTCAAGGGTCAGCCTTCAGTCTAGTACAGTTGAGAATCTTTGGTCTTGGTTGGGACAAGAAAATCATCATCATGGATGATGCACAAGATCCTTATGAAGCTAGGGCAGATGCAATGGGAGAGAATAAATAGGTTGAGAATGCAGAGATAGAATCCAATGGTAGAAGAAACTAAGAAAATCCCCCATACATTGTAGAAACCATGAGGATCCTAAGGGTGGAATTGTGGAGTTACAGAGAAGACAATGAGAGGCTGATTAGAGCCCAGGAAGAACATAATCAATTGAATGCATCCATGCTTCAAAGTTTGACAGAAATTCAAAGGAAGATTAACCATGGGAAGAATTCATAAAATCAGGAAAAGAGTGGGAGTATCTCAAGGAGGAATTCCCACAAGAGGTCCCATAGCTCAAGAAGGATTTCTAGAGATAGAACATACACTTCAGAAATCTCTTCTTGTGAGTCGTCTGAATCTAAAGAATACATTGAAGGTTCAAGCTCTCCATCTCACAAAAACAAGAGAAAAAGGCCTTCCAAGAAAAACTCACATGGAGAACTTAAGAAGGCCAAACCTCCTACATTTGATGGTGAGGTAAAATCTAGTCAAGAAGTTGAGGCTTGGCTTATTGGGATGAGCAAGTATTTCCAAGTCCAAGACTATTCAATAAATATGAAGGAAAGGGTGGCCATATTCAATTTAAATGGAAGATCATCTATATGGTGGGATCACCTTAGGAAGGTACAAAGGATCAATGCAAGTAATATTGTGTGGAAGCAGTTCATGAAGTACTTCAAGGAAAAGTACCTTTCTAATAGGTACTATGATGACAAAATCAAAGAGTTCCATGAGCTGAAATTGGGACAAATGACTATGGAAGAATATGCAAACAGATTCTTGGATCGGCTGAGGTATGTCAAATATGTCAAGGATTAATAAGATGAAAATTCAACATTTTCTAAGTGGACTGCTCTGATCATATAAAGACATAATTGATTTTGATGAACCTTGAACTCTAGAGGAGACCATAAGAAAGGCCAAGTATTGTTACAATCAAAACAAAAGCAAACCAGAATTCCATAAGGCATGGAAGGATAAGAAAAATGATAAGTTTGAACAAAGAAAGAAAGGGTTCAAGCCTCCCAATTCAGGAATAAACCAAGGAAGAAACCAGAGGGTGTGACTAAGCTAGATAAGATGATGAGATACAAGCCAAGAGAGCCAAGAGATCCAAGAGAGCCACTTCAATGTTGGGGATGTGGAGAGGACCATATGCTTAGGAACTGTCCACATCAGAATGAGAGTGAAAAGCAAGTTCACAACATCCAAGGAGTTGAAACTATGGGCCAAGTGGCAAGGACCATCCCTAGAATCTATGTATCCCTAGAGGACCGCCAAGTAGACCATCAGTAAATTGTGGTTGAATTTGAAGGTAATATTGCTAAGAAATCTATTTCTATTTTGATGGACCATGGATCTACTCACAGTTATGTCACTCCTAAAATTGTTGAGATTTGTGCTTTTAAGAAATCAAAGCATAATAAATCATGGTTAGTCCAACTAGCCATTGAAACCAAGAGGAAAGTTAGTGAAATGGTGGAGAAATGTCCATTGGAAATGGGTGGTCTATCCACTTTTGAAAATCTGTACATTTTTCCACTTGGTTCCTATGATATATTCCTCATTGGAATGGACTGGTTGGATGCCCATAGAGTCAAACTCGATTGCTACAACAATACTTTTGAATGCATTGATGAAGAAGGAAAACCAAAGGTCATAAAGGGCATTCCAAGGGAAGTTTCTGTTAGGCAAATTTTATCCATGCAATTGAAGAAATTCTATAGGAAAGGTTGTCAATCGTATGCCCCATGTTTTGGAGAAAACAAAAAATGAAATTCCTAAATTGGAAAACCATTATGTTTTGCAAGAATTAAAGGATGTGTTTCTTGTTGAAGTGCCAAGACTTCCTCCAAAGAGAGTCATTGATTTTACAATAGAACTTGTTCCAGGAACTGCACTGGTTTCTAAGACACATTATATTATGAGTACACAGGAATTATTAGAGATGAAAATGTAATTGCAAGAATTGTTGGAAAAAAGTACATTTTCCCAAGTGTGTCTCCATGGGGAGCACCCGTACTTTTTGTGAAAAAGAAAGATAGAACACTCAGGTTATGTATTTATTACAAGCAATTGAACGAAGTTACAGTGAAGAACAAGTACCCCTTTCCTCAAATTGATGATCTTTTTGGTTAAATGAGAGGGGCCGCAAGGTATTCTCAAATATTGATTTGAGGTATGGTTATCATCAAGTGAGAATCAAGGAGGAAGGAATTCACAAGACAACCTTTAAAACGAGGTATGGGCACTATGAGTTTGTGGTGGTGCCGTTTGGTTTCACCAATGCACTAGCTACATTCATGTGTCTCATAAATAGTGTTTTCAGCAAGTATTTAGACAAGTTTGGTCTTGTATTTCTAGATGACATTCTTATTTACTCTAAGAATGAAGAAGAGCATGAAGATCATTTGAGAATGGATTTGCAATTGCCAAGGGATCATAAGTTGTATGTAAAGATAAGAAAATGTGACTTTTACAAAAATAAAATTCATTATTTGGGTCACATTATTTCCGAGGAATGAATATCGGTGGATCTTGAGAAGATTGAAGCCATCATGAATTGTCCAATTCCAAGGAATGTGACAAATGTGAGATATTTTATGGGTCTTGTTGGTTACTATAGGAGGTTCATTGAAGGATTATCCAAGGTTGCACATCCAATCACTTCTTTGCAAAAGAAGAGGATAAAGTTTGAATGGACACCAAAATGTGAAGAAAGATTCTCATAAGTGCTCCAATTCTAAAAATTGCAGACCCGAAAAAATATTTTGTGGTGTGTACAGAAGCTTGTAAACAAGCACTAGGAGGAGTTCTTATGCAAGATAACCATGTGGTATGCTACGAGTCAAGGAAGTTGAAAGAGCATGAGAAGAACTATGATACCCATGATTTAGAACTCACAACCATAGTGCATGCTTTGAAAATGTAGAGGCACTATTTAATGGACAGAAAATTCGAGCTAAGGATAGACCATTGTGGCCTGAAATATTTGTTTGAGCAGTCAACATTAAATGCTAGGAAAGCTAGATGGTTGTAATTTTTATGTGAATTTGATTTTGAGATCAAACACATAAAGGGTAAGGAAAATAAGGTGGTTGATGCACTTAGCATAAAAGTACATAAAATGCATGTGGCAGCTATTAGTACCTTCCAATCAGATTTAAGGCAGCGTAATGTTAACTGTATTGTTGAAGATGAACTATATGTGCAAATAAAAGACAAATTACAACAACAAAATTTTGAAAAGAGGTATGAATGGTATCATTTGGAGAATGATTGGCTTCTCATTTATAAAAATATAATTTATATTCCAAATGTGGTAGATTTGAGAAGAATTGTTATGGACGATGTAATATCTTGATTTTGACCCTATTGCATTAAAATTGTAAATGATGTAAATATCATTATAAAATCGTGGTGAAGAGCTTAAGGCTAAGGCCCCACCATCGATTTAACATTTTATGTATCGGAAATTAAAAATTGATGCATATGGTTCTCGTGCTAGTCAGGCACAATAGAAATTACAACATCATGTAAATATGCATTTTAATGAAATACCCACAACTAGCTATGCAATGCAATAAGAGTATGTTGGAATGATTTTTACAAGGAATGGGGGGGGATATTCAAACCCTTGATCCAATAGTGTCAATCCAAGTGTCAATGAGAGAACCCATAAACCCTCAACTATCCATTTTGACTGATGCACCCAATCATTTATTTCTTCCAAGATTTGGTTGAGGTAGTTAATGCTTGGGGAATGGAGAGGTATGTTTGCCCAATTTCGTGTATGGGAAAGCCATCAATTTTAAAAACCGTGTTTTGTCTTATAGGGCAAGAAAACACCCACAAAATTTCTCCCCAATCCATTCTTCACCCATTGTCTTTGCTCCCTCACGCAGTCTGAGCTTCCTAGGCATTTTCCCTCACGTTTTCCCCTCATTTTCCTTCATTTTCCACAACTGGGAAGTTGTTTTGTGTTGCAGAGTGGAGGGGAGGAAGAGAGTGACGATTTGGGGATTTATATAGGTCGTTTCTTCCCCTTGAATTCCCATAAATGTGTTGTGAAATTGATTTTTCTCTCCAAGGGTTGATTCCCCCTCTAACATTTCGTTTTTGGGTGCCCACAATTTTGGAAACTCATAAAAACCACATTTTGGGCATCCCACAGTTAAAACGTTTTTCTTCATGCCCAACACTTGTGTTTTGCTGTTAATGCATCCCTGTTTTGATTTGAACTTGTGAGTAGGAAACTAGGACTGGAATAGGATTATAATTGGCTCGATAAACCTAGTGAAGAGAGTAATCTCGCAGAAATATGATAGGGCCTTGGCTACTTTTCTATGCACACCCTAAAGAGCACTATAAGGGAAGGTATGTCCCGAGGGACTGTGTAGCAGTGAAGGGAATACTTCCTTGTGTTGAGTGTGTAGGTATTGTGGGTACTAAGATAGACAGATCTTGTAGAGGTACCAATAACTATGTGGTTGAGCTCACTAGCTTAGCAATTCATTCCCTTCCATTTCCTTAGCATCCTGATAAACCCAACTATGGATTGGCTTGGATGAATTGTGAATTATTACTTGGCTATGTGTTAGTGGTTGTTCCCTTTTTCCTTGTGGAAATCATTCCCATCTCGGGGGTGGCAATTGTGTTGAGAGATTGATGAGCACAGTTTTCCTATGGCTAGGTGGAATGATGTAGTTGCATAGCCGGTTGCTTGGGAAATCATCGTTTCAATATAAGTATTCAATGAAACCTTTGTTGTGCTTTAATTCATTATAAATTCAAGTGTTGAATGGAATGGAAATTTATATACATGTCTATGAAGGATGGATGTGATCATTATGCTTGTTTATGCATACTAGATGTGTATGTGTAGAAATAATTTTATTTCATTTGTGTTTCTTGCATTTATACATTCACATATGTATTTTTACTTGATATGAATGTTGTTAATGATCATGGGGATGAGAAGTAGAAATAACCTAGTTTTAGTGTCATGTTCTCTCCCTTGCATTGGATCGATGGGAGGGGACGTTACAGATGAAATCCATAAAATGCCATATTCCGGTCACCCAAGATACCAGAAAACAACTGTTACAACCATAAATAAATATTTTTTGCCAGGAACGAAAAATGACATTGTTGAGTACATTTCTAAGTGCATGAAATGTCAGCAAGTGAAGGTTAAGTACCAACATCCAACAAGTTTATTGCAGCGTTTTCTAATTCCATAATGGAAATTGGAAGTGATTTCCATGGATTTTATTATAGGTTTTCTGATTACAGTGAGGCAACATGATACCATCATGGCTGTGGTGGATAAATTATCAAAGGAAGCACATTTTATTCCGATTAAATCCACATATAAAATGGATTCCATTGCAAAGATTTCTATGAAGGAAATTTTCAGGTTACATGGATTTCCTAAGGCAATAATTTCAGACAGGGATACCAAGTTCACCTCTAACTTTTGGAAAAGTATTTTTGCAGACTTGGGTACACAACTGGAATTTAGTACTTCCTACCATCCACAAAGAAATAGGAAAACTGAAAGAGTAAATCAGGTGCTTGAAGACATGCTATGCATGTATGTGATGGAAAAACCATCCAAGTGGGAATATTATCTACATCTGGTGGAATTTGCATATAACAATGGGTAGCAAGCATCGTTGGGAATGAGTCCATTTGAAGCTTTGTGTGGCAGGAGGTGCAGAACACTAGTTACTTGGGATAATCCAGTGAACATAATTGTACCTGGGCCATAATTACTTAAGGAAATGGAAAAGGAGGTTGCAAAGATTATGCAAAATTTAAAGGCATCCCAAGATAGACATAAAAGCTATGCAGATAGGAATAGAGTGCATAGGGAATTCAGTGTTGGGGATCATGTTTACCTCAAAGTGAGGCTAAGGAAGAGTTCCTTGAAGCTTGGAAGTTGTGCCAAGCTATCACCAAGATATTGTTGGTGAAGTGCTTGAGAGGATAAGGCCAGTTGCATATAGAATTGCATTGCCTGCTAACACTAGAGTTCATAATGTTTTTCATGTTTCTTTTCTTAAGAAATATGTACATGATCCTAACCATGTGATTGATTGGGATGTGATCTAGGTGGAACCCAAGGGAGAGTTCCAAACCGAGCCACTATGCATCCTAGACAGGAAGGTGACATTTCTTTGGAACCGAGCCATTAGACAGGTAAAGGTGCAATGGAAGCACTTCGGTCCCGATGAGGTTACGTGGGAGATGGAGAATGCCATGAAAGAGGCATACCCATCTTTGTTCTAATTTTGAGAAAATACCGAGGACGATGTTATTCCAAGGGGGAGGGGATTGTAATACCCTTAGTTTTGAATTGGAATGTATTTAACTAAAATGATGTAAATATGCTAGTGCGAATTCCTAGTGCGGAGCTCAAGGCCAAGGCCTGACTAGTGAATGCATAGGCATGTATGATGTATATATTTTTAGTTGGACTATGTGGTTGGCTTGTCATGTTGATTTAGAATATATGTAAATATTATGTGCATAAAAAATAAAATTGTCCAATAATGACTGTGTAAAGAGTACCAAAGGGGCTATGATTCCACTGGAGGGGAAGAGGAAAGGGGGTCCAGCGGAGACCAAATCCTTGCTGCCAAGTGTCAAACTTAGAACTCACCCAAATTATGTCATGTGCTTTGAATAAGCCAATTATATATTTTTTTATTATTTTCCAATCATTAAATGCATGTGTGAGGTTGGTGGGAAAAGTCACCTCATGCAGTCATTGAAGCACGGGGATGATTGCACTTTTGTGACAGTTCTGTCATGACAAAATTCAGTCTACAACTTCCAGGATTCCTTTATTCTACTGTCAGAATCTATTTCAGTTGTAATTTCAACATTATCTCATGTCCTTTGGATTCAACCCTCATTCTCTCATTCTTTCATGCAAATCTACACTAGGCAGAGCTCTCTGTTGTTGTTCATGAACTTACTAGACTATGTTTAACCCAAAAATTGGAATTTGGAGATAGTGATGCATATTTGGAAGGGAAAAGTGATGGATGGAGGTGAGCAGAGAGGTTTTGCAAGCTAGGAACCCTTATCCATTGAGTTCCGCTACTCATAGATGCTTGAGAAGCCACAAATTGGGGCTAGAGGTGGTTCTCCAATTACACATATCAGATTGGAATTATTCTATGCACAAACTGGAAGCAATTAGCAAGATGGATCGCCCAAGAGAACCATGGAATGGTGAAGGGGATCCCTGAGCTCAAAAGAGTGTCGTGTGAGGTAGGTATTGCGGAAGCCAAGGCTGTGAGATATGAATGAGATCCCTATAGAGATCTGTATGAGCATTTAGTTAAGCACAAAGAGAAAAATGGGTTTTGGGATGAGAGATAGAAGCCTATAGTTGTTTCATTCACTCTAGTGGCCTCATAGCCCAGCTTGCGGGTGGCCTCTCAACAGAAAGAGTATATGTTGGGCATAGTGCCTATGGTTGGATGGACAATTTCTCTTACACAACCAGTTTCTTGGATCTGCAATGGATAAAGATAAGTATTCTCATGCATTTGAATCCAAAATGTTTTTATTTGATTCCCGTGATAATTATATTGATAAATGCATGTTGTTTATGTGTGGATAAAGTGTATTTTCACTCTGTGTTTTTATTTTTCATCTGCATGCGTATTTTACACATTATGAAATCGTAATTGGTTATGGGGCAAAATTTGTGAGATTGAATTTGGTAAATTTCCTCTCCCAAGGGTCAAATTGGGTGAAGGGGACATTACAAAGAAAATCAGAAATAATGGATGCCATCTACAACCATCTATCCATGAGAGAATAGAGAAGTTAGAGAAGATAGAGAATGTTAATCACAAGTCGGGTTTTACAATGCATGAATGACACCCATCCCGCATTCAACTATTAACATAATAATCCATATAACGTAGATAAGCACGAGGATCATCCATCCTGCATTCAATTGCTAACATAACATTCATAAACATAAACATAGATCAAGTTATCCTCCATGACACATATGCATAATAAAATACAATGGGTAAGCATATAACCAAATACTTATCTCAAGATGTGCAACTATCTTCAACAGGACCACGTTCCTCCTAGCTGTAGACATTCCATGCTCATGCATCTCTCAGCATGGAAGTCACCCCTATCCTAGTACATGGTTCTACAAGCAGAGGTACTCTCAGCCAAATTAGCCGCAACTCATTCCCTCGCCATCTACTTTACTTCCGTGTACACTACTCAGTGTGTTGTTACTACCCACGGTCACCACGGCCCTTCGAATATCACCACCCTCACCCAATGGTTTTATGTGATAGACTAGGGATAAGTAATGGTCCGCGAGAAAACAAATGTAAACAACCAAAATCTCTCTGGTAACATCACTCTCCAACACATAACACAAGAGTCACAATGAGCTCAACAAAAGAGTCACAATGAGCTCCACCCAACCAACTATCTAACTAACTAGCACACCAAGGAGATATCACATGTATATAAAGCTCAGGGAGGGCAATTCGAACCCAAGGAGACCAAATTGAATTAGTTTGAGGTCTGGTTAGGCTTCATCATGGAGCCTTAACTCGAATTGGTTAGTGGTGGCTTAGTTTAGGAGATTCCCTTTCCCGAATTAGCACTATGAGGAGAAGTTACCAAAAAACAAGGAGTGGAGGGAAAATAAGACAAGGAGGGTGCATGAGGTGAAAGAGTGGATCCAATAGGGTCATAAATATCCCAGAGGCCTAAAAGTAGGGATGAATAGAGGAGTGGGGTGCACTAGTGGAGGCAGAGGCAAGAATCAACGAGGTGGAAGCTAAAAACTAGCTTACAAATCCTAGAAAGTAGGAGGAGGGCGCTTTAGTGCAAGTGGGGCCTACAAAAGCGCATCTTTCAATCAAGGAGGGCACATTCACCAAGAGGGACCCACCAAATATCCAAGAGGGACACATTTCTCAAGTGGGGCTCATCTAACCATGAATAAGGTGCAATAGTAACTCCAAGGTCCAAAATAATCAAGAATAGGATCCAAAGTACAAATTTTGGGTGACCAACAACTCCTAGTCCCCATTCCCCCTTACATGTGGAAACCATGTCCCCCCATTCTCGTTTGTAGTCCATGTTGAACTAGTTAATTTATTAATACTAATAATGTATCAAACCATTGTCCCAGCACCTTGTGGCACAATAACAAAATAAAATAATAATTACATATGTCTGGGGCTACAAAACATTGGGGTATTACACTTGGTTTCAGAAGGTTTGTTTATGAATTCGACACACACACACACACACATATATCCTAGATTATCTCTCATAGATGGTAAGAGCACAACCCCATTGTCTTGGAATTTGATTCAAGCATGCCTGAACCAGACTCTCCCTTCAAGTTCAACCCTACTTGGCTTGATGAGGAGCAATTCCAAGAGTTGGTGAAGACATGGTGGAATTCCTATGATCCTAGTATACAAAGCATTGCTTGCAGACAATTGTTGCTTCTCTCAAGATTCTCAAAGAATAGACAATCAAGTGGGTAGGGGCTAGATACACAAATAAGGGCAACTCTCTCAAAGAAGTGGAAAATGAAATTATCTCCCTTTTCATTAGAAAATAAGAGTGGAATTTTCATGGATGAGGAATTATAGAGGCGAAAATACCAAGAGGTCAAAAAGGAAAAGTTGATCATGCAGAAAGAGATAGATTGGAGGATGAAGAGTAGGGATACATGGCTAGAACTTAGAGATCAAAATACAAAGTTTTGCAATATCTTTGTTAAGCATAGGAAGAGCAATAATACAATTTGAAGTATGAAAATTAGCAATGGTTTATAGGTGAAGGGGTTTCATGATCTCGCTGAGTTAGGGGTCTTTGAATTTGGGAAAAAATTTCAGGAGCTAGAAAGGGCTAAAATTGAAAAAATCATAAAGGTGGCAACCCACTTTCCTAGACTAGTGATAGATGAGGACAACCAGAAAATGTATGAGAATGTATCCAAACCAAATATTTTTGACATTCTTTCTACAATACACAAGGATAAGAGCTCAAAGCTAGATGTGTGGACTGCAGAGCTCTTTTTAGATTTTTTGACTTGGGGGATGACCTTCTTAGGGTGGTTCAAGAGGTCAGAGTTACTCGGAAGGTCCCTGGAGCTATCAATGCGACATTCATAGTATTGATTCCAAAAGTTGACTAATAATCCTTAGAGACTGAATTATTTTGTTAGAAAAAATAATGCACAAAATTAAGCACATAGGAGGAACAAGTGTTTTTACCATGGAAACCCTATTTAAGGAAAACCACCACCAATTAGATATCTATTGGTGGTGGACTAATATTTGGAATATCAAGGTGCCTCTTAGAACATGATTATTTATTTGGTTGGCCATGTACAATAAGATCCTCCATTAGGAGATGCTCTAGAAGTGTTACAAGAATGAGCCTAACATCTGTCTTCTATGTAGGAATGAAGATAAAACTTGTCAAGATCTCATTCTTAAATGCCCGTTTTCCCTATATGTCTGGAATGAGTTGGAAGTTAATCTTGGTTTTGCACATTTTTGGGATAAAGAGGCTATAATTGAGTGCTTGCAAACTTGGTTCAATAGGCTTGAAATGAAAGATCTAAGGTATGTGCCCTTCTTAGTACTTTGGGGGATTTGGATTGCTATGAATGTAATGATCTTTAAGGTCTCAGCTCAAGTATAAGCCTTATTATGCTCCAGAATTTGTATGGAAAATTCCTATGTGAGAGATATTAAACTCAACATACGTTTCATACGACAAACCTACATCCATCTTCCATTGCCATACCTCTTAGAAATTAATTTTGCCTAGAAATATAAGAGTTCTATAGATTGACAAAGCGCATGCTTGTAGGTACTTTGATGGATCTTGTCAAGGTCCCGAAGTTGTTTGTGGTGTGGGTGGGTTCATTTACCTCTTAGAGGCTCACTTATATGCATTCAAAGTAAATGTGAGAAAGGGTACTAACTACTTTACAGAGTTCATGACACTTAAAATTTCATTGAAGATAGTTATGGAATTAGGGTTGATGTACTTACAACTTTTTGGAGACTCTACTTTTATGATCCTCTGGATGAATGATCAATACCACCTCTAGAACATCCAACTACTTCCTTTAGTTCTAAACCTCAAGGAAGTTAAGGGTCACTTTGAATTTCTCTTTTTCACTCGTTTTTCAAGAACTCAACACTAAGATTGTTGCTTTATCTAAAGAAGGTTTTCTCTCCCATGTGGAACAGGTTCACTTTGAATAGCACCTGGAAGGACAGACCACGGTCCCTTTGCTTGACTCTATGTTCTAAGGCTTTAGTTATCTTTTTTGAAGTACTATTGGCCAGTATTTCACTTTTTTCTTTACCTTTTTGGAATTATGAGAAGGACCATATAGTCCTATCTCAAAACATGTATTATGAATAATTAAAGACCTTTGCTAGAAGATGATCCAATCATAAGAAAGACCTTTCTTTGGTATAAGTATTAAATTGTTTTTGGAGGTCCTAAGTCTTCCCTGCCTTTAGAATAGTTCCTTGAGTACCTACATATTGTATTTTGTGTTTTATATTAGAATAGCAAATAAATTCTTTTTCTTTGGAAAAAATAAATGTATCTCACTGTTGTTTTACATACATCTATTCATCCAATATGTCCTACCAATGAGGAAGAAAAAAACAACTAACTAATCCAATTTACCATGCAACCTATTAAACATTATGTTAATAAAAAACACTATTCTAAACATTATGTTAATAAAAGACACTACTCTTTATAACATTTTTGCATGAATGCATTTGATATAATCAATCAAAATAATTTATAATGACACTAAAATACTATCAAATACCACCTTCCTTTCAAAAGTTCACTAGCGGAGATAAATAATTCTTTGGTAAATAATGCGATTAGGTATTAATGATGCCATTAGGAATACAATAAGTTTCCCTTTATAAAACATTCTTACCAAAGTTGAAAACCAAAATAGTGAAGCCAAGCTAAAATATTGCTTAAATAATTAAAAAGAGGCGTTTATACCATAAAATAAGTAAAAAATAAGTTTCATAATAACTTTAAATTACCAAAATATATTTTATAATTTGAATTATAAAATTTTATATGAAAATTTTGTGTTTCACTCATTAGAAATATTATCTATTAAAAATATGAGAGTTAATAAATGGATAAATTCAATTTTTTTTATTAAATAAAACAAACATTTATTTTAATCTATTTTTTTTAAAATTTAATAATTTAAATCATTTTAAAATGAGCTTAATGGTTATTAAAAATAAGAATAAATTAATAAGTAAATAAACAATTTTTTTAATAAATCTACTTTAATAAAATAAAAAAAATATTTACCTTAATCTCTCTTTTTTATAATTTAATAATTTTAAATCATTTTAAAATAATTAAAAATTCTTAATGACAAAGTTTCCATCGACCTTCCAACAAAATTACAATCAAATTTAAACAACAAAAAATTCATCCAATATCCCATTATTAACTTAAACTTTTAAAATATGATTCAATCATACAAATTATTTATCTATCAAATCATTAAAAAGGAAATAAAAAATTAACCATTAAATATCACAATAAACAAATCCCCCCCACATAAAACCAATCTTCCATGTTATGTTATATTTATATTTTGCCATAAATTTTATATTTTTATAAATTAATAATTTCAAAAAATAATCATACATATATTTTTTAAATAATGTAAACATAAATAATTTTATTAATTAAATGTAGAATATAAAAAATAAATAAAACTTAATATCTTTCAATTTAAAAAAAAAAAAAAAAAAAAAACTCCTTTACTTAATGTTCATTGAGATATGAATCAAAGACAACATACAAAAGCTTCGCAAAGTGCATAAATGTCTCTACAAAAACCACATAATCAGCCATAAATCCATCCAAGGATTTATCAATCTATATATGTATTATATTCTACTTCTACACAAAATGAAAATAAGAGTCTTAACATTTTTTATCAAGCTGCACAACAAGTGAGAAACGTGAATCCTCTTGAACAAACTGTAAATTCACCAATGTTTCTACTGTAAAACTAAAGAGCATATCAAACGTTGGAGCAAAAAATAAAGTACTAATCAAACGAAAAGATTAATCCCCTCCTAACCCTGAAAGGAGCCTAATGAAATCTTTGTATTCTCCCTAAATTCTTCATAAATCATCAAACCTTTTGTCTTCCCCACCGCCTTCTTTGACATCCGAACTGCTTTGTGATTTAGTTGTCTATATATGTGTTCAAAAGATATAGCTTGGAAAGATTGAAGCATATCCATAATCCCGATTTTCCATTCGTCCATGGCAAAAACCTGTAAACGTGAATGACCAAAAACCCAACCAATCATGGCATGTGAGTCACCCAACACTTGTATTGTAGTTAAGCTTTTCCTCCTTGCAAATATTTGTAAACTCCAGAGAGCCATTAACTTTGCTCTAGATTTTGTTTCTATATCACATGCCATCCAACACTAGAAGTGTTCTTTATTCACCCAACACTTGTATTGTAGTTAAGCTTTTCCTCCTTGCAAATATTTGTAAACTCCAGAGAGCCATTAACTTTGCTCTAGATTTTGTTTCTATATCAACACTTGTATTGTAGTTAAGCTTTTCCTCCTTGCAAATATTTGTAAACTCCAAAGAACCATTAACTTTGCTCTAGATTTAGTTTCTATATCACATACCATCCAACACTAAAAGTGTTCTTTATTCAAGTTTAAAACAAACCTTGCACCACAGAGACCACCTTGCTCAACACCATCAAAGAGATCGATTGAGCAATCCTGAATAATGTGATGTAACCTTATTTATCGCGTGATCCTTGGAATCCCCTACTATCCCAGAAGTAATGCAATGAAAATTGATTCTTTTATTCTCAAATATAGTCAAGTTCCTATAACGTCATAAATTCTATATGACAAACATTGGCAGATTGCAAAGAGAACCCACCGTTTGTGCCGAGATTTTAAAACTATCTTCGAAGGAGTTGTTTCCCATGCAAGAGTCGACTATAAAACTCTACTAACTTCAAACCAAATGTAACAAATAAATGATCGACAAAGTCATCTCCCTATAGCAAAAAGCACATTGAAACCACGCTTCCGTAAATTAACACCCACCAAAATTCAACCTCTCATATAAAGGTTAATGAAAAATTATAAAAGCAATTTAACTATAGACAAATTTGATATTGAAAAAGAGTAAACATAATTTGATAAAAACATGCATGTCTATTTCCCAAGGCATTTTCCACGTTAAGAAGCGTACATCCCAATGGAATGATTCCTTCGCGTTGGTCGTGGACTCGTGGATGCACGCGGAACGATTATCAGGGAGTCCTCCATTCTCCATGTGTGTTACCGTGAAGCTTTTCTGCAATACAATTAACCCATGGTGGGAAAACGGAGGTGGTGCGGGGATCGATCAAGTCACCTGTGATTTTGTCTGGTGGAATTACCCGTTTTGTTCACAGGCTACTCAACTGAAATCGATCCTGAATCACCCATGGCAGAGACAAACCCATGCCGTAGAGATGAGAGAAAGTAGGCATGTGTAAATCTCTACTGTGTTTGTTTTTCTCTTTATCTTTTTTATGTGAAAGTAGATGGAACAAAGCCATCTTTGCATTATGGAATTTAGAATTCCCCATTTATTTTTAATTTATTAACCTCCTATGAAGAACCATATGCATGCATGTTAACCATATTTGCCTTACATCTACCTTGCCCATTACAACAATGCAATTTGATGATACCATTCAAGCATAGTTGCATTATCCTTATTGTTTTTTTGGAAATAAATTTTAAAGCATAATCCTTGGAGATACTTTATAGAGCTTGGGTTTGTTGAATAATCTTTCAGGATTTCATTGTAATTAACATCGCAGTTATTAGTTAGTAAATTTTGGTTAATAATCTTTTTTTTTTGAAGCTGAAAAAAACACAACTTGATATTCTTAAGGAATCAAAGTTACATCAGATGCACTTGAAGAGAAATGGCTTAAACAACACATCCTCATAAATCCTGGAACCCACGAAGAACATATACTTCAAAAAGGATGCCAGTAGCAAATACAAAAAGACTACGATCCAGATAGGTGCAGAAATACTCATCCCCCAATAAACCATAATACAAAACAACCTCCAGAAAAAAACTCATCCCCCCCAATATACCAAAAACCTCCGAAAAAGTAATAGTGGCATTTTAGCAAGAGTCCAGTACAGGGCCGAACTAGAACAACTGGTAGGATCCTTCATTTGAAGGAGCATTGTCCAACCATTCCTCGTAGTGGATACGACCGTCCATTTGTCCACTGCCACCTTAGATAGCCGATCTACTTCGTGATTGAATTCTCGGAAGATGTGTGTAAAGTAGATCAGCTCAAAGGAATCCTTCAGATCCTGGATTCTGGACATCCACTGTCGGAGATGAAGGACATTTAGTGATGACTTCCCTGCAATCCAGTTGATAATACATTGAGAGTCCCCTGCCACTTGTAGCCTGGGGAGACCTTTCTTCCAAGCAATCCACAAAATACCCCATAAGGCCAACAATTCCGCCTGGGTGTTAGTGCTCGAGCCAACACCCATCCATAAATAGATAATGTGCCCCAACTTGATGTGTAAGACCATGCCCACCCCACATAAACCATCACACTGAGCCCCATCAAAGAAGCCAACCGAAATATCAGAATCAAAGCATGGAGGGATAAGAGCTTTGGACATAGTATAAACTTTTTGTTTGAAGTAAGCCTTGTACAAGGCAATAGCTTTTCTGGCAGCCTGTGAGTGATTAGGAGCAATTCCTTCAAAAATAGCCTTGTTCTTGCAGTGCCAGACCTCCCAGATAACAAATAAAGGGAAATCACGGTAAAGAGACTTCCTACCGAACCAACTGCACAGAGAATCCTGAAAGATATCACCAATCCATTCATCCGTACAATTCAGTATTTCTTGACAAGATTTCCAGACAGTCACGAAGAATGGGTAGTGGATAGATAGGTGTGACACCGATTCCACAGCATTAGCACAGAGGATACAATAGCTCGGTCCTATGAAACCCCACTTGAGCAAGTTGTCCCATGTGAGGACCTTATTTTCCAAGCACAACCATAAAAAACGACGCAGTTTCAATGGTATCTGCCAGCTCCAAATTTTAGTACGCCACCAACAGGGTTCCTTCTCCACCTGTTCAGACACAAGGAAGTCATAAGCAAGTCTAGCCGAGATAATTCCATTTGAATCTTTCCAGTCCCAAACCAATTGGCCGGGCTCATCCTTTAAGCGTATTCCGACAGCCTTCAATCTGGTAACATAACATTGCCAGTCAGAAGCTTCACAACCAACAAGACCCAGGTCATCCGGTTGAAGCCATAAAGAGGAAAAATCGTCCTGTTGTCTACCAGAATAAACCTGGGATAAGACCTCAATCTTCCTAGAATGAAGAGATCTCAAAAGAGCCGGTGATAACTGGAAATCATCCTGCAACCTCATAATCGGATCGATGCCTATATGAGCCCAAATACCTCGGCCAACATTCCAACAAAGTCGCTTCTTCAAGATCGAGAGAGTTTTACATAAGCCTCTCCAAATAGCAGATGCATTAGGGAAAACAACAGGAGAATAACGGATCCAAATATAGGGCAGCATAGACCTGAGATATTTCCTTCTAATGATATCACTCCATATGGTTAATAATCTTGTTATGTAAGTGTAGATAACAGTTTTGAATTCTTTTATATGTAATACTATTCTTTGATATTCTAATACATTTTTTTGTTGAGTGGTATGCAAGGTAGCGAAGCATTGGTGAGAAAGCCTTGGTGAGAGAGGAGACCATGAAGGAGCTATCACCAAGAAAGGAGGGAAGGAGCCCGTGAAGGAGCTATCACCAAGAAAGGAGAGCTGATAAGTAAAGATTGTGGGAGAAAGATTGCACGTAAAGGGGAGACTGCACGTAAATTGTTTCGATAATTGTTAGAAGATTTTTTTATACTTATTTTAAAAAAAAAGAGAGGAGAGCCGCCATTTATATTTGCGTGCAAGATTTGGTTTCTTTTAAATTAATTATCAAATATTTGGGGAGATCTTTTTAGAGAATAAAAGATTTTAAGCTGCCATTTATATTTGCTTGCAAGGTTTTCTAAATTGAATTATTAAACCTTTGGGGAGATCTTCTTAGAAGATAAAAATATTTTAAAGAACATCAGCAAAGAGGAAGAGAACAAGATAGTCATTTGTGCATAGTAAATTTCAATGAATTCTTTAATTTCAATTGTTGGAGTAATTCTGTCTCGTAAAGAAAATTATCATGAATGGTTTCGTAAAGTTAAAAATACTCTTATTTTTAATGATATGTGGGATGAAATTTGTGAAAGTGAGAATTCTGAAGACAACAAAGATGGAGAGGGTACGACAAATGAAGTGGACACAGGTGCACCAGTGCCACCTACTTCTGCAAAAGAACTTGCTTCCTAGAAAAGCAAGGACACGAAAGCTTATGCTTTGATCATTGCCTCTGTAAATGAAGAAGTAAGTAGACATTTAGTTTCTAGCAAGACTAATTGGGAAGCATTAAAGAAACTAAAAGATTTGTATGATTCACATTCTGAGCTTGAAATCATACAGTTGTTGATGAAGTTATTTAATTTAGAGTTGAAAGATAATGATCCTATGAAACTTGCTTCTGAAATTAGAGCCATTTTTCATGATATTGAAGCAATTGGTGTAAAAATTGACATTCAATTGACTGCCTTTATTAAGGCTCTGTACCCCTCCTATACTCACTATCTAGAATCTCTTCAAGCTAGTGTCCAAATGAAAGTTGTGACCTTTGAAAAACTTGTTGAGAAAATTGCAGAGAAGAAGCAGTCTAATCCCAATGAAGAATGTGCTAAAGATGATAACAGAAGCAGAGGAAGAGGGAGAGGACATAGAGGATAGTTTAGAGGAAGGGTATACAAATATAATCAAGGAGATAGACAATTTTATAGTTGTGGAAAAGCTGGTCATATGGCCAGTGATTGCAAACTTTCTTGGGAGAAAATAGTTAACAAGAAAGAGAAAACACAAGACAAAGGTTACCCTCTTGAATCTGCACATTGTGTTGTATCACAATGTAATCTTGGTATTGAAGAAGTTTTTAATACTTCATATTCTTCTTGGAATGATACTTGGTTGTTAGATACTGAAGCCACATGCAATTTGACATTTAGAAAAGAACTATTTGATACATTCAGTGATCAAGTTGATGGATTAGTTTATTTTGCAAACAAATCACAATTAAAATCTCCAAGAATTGAATTTATTAGACTCAAATTACCAGGACTTGTTGATTACATACTTACTAATGTTCTTTATCTTCCACAATTGAAAATAAATTTGTTGTCTCTTGTGCATATTAGGCATCAAGGTCATTCAATACATGTGTTTGATGGCATTACTGAAATTAGAAAATTTTCCGATCATGTGATTTTAATGACTGGAGTGGAAGATGGAAAGCTTCTAAAGTTGAAAGGTATCTCATTCAATTCACATAATTCTACAAATTTGGCTCAGCATAGTGGTAATTTGTCTTCCAGCTTGTTGTGGCATGCTAGATTTGGTCATATTAATTATGATAGTCTCAAACTTATGAAACATAAAGGATTTCAAGGGCTTCCTTCTAATCCAAGACAACTTTCCCAATGTGATGCTTGTAGTTTAGGAAAGCACAACAAACAACCATTTCATGACTCTATGTCTCGAGCTTCTAGAAACCAAGGCCTTATTCACTCAAATTTGTGTCGGACCGTTCCTGTTCCATCAACAAATGGTAATAAATATTTAATGTCTTTTATTGACATCAAATGGGGTGAAAACATGAAGTTGTGTAACTATTTTGCTTGTTTTTTGACAAACAAAATTGCAAAATTTTATGTTTTCAACTTTGACTCCTTTAAACCCATACCTTCCTTAGGAATTTCAACTTGAAGTAAACACAAATGTTTTAGATAATTGAATTGGCTTCGTACTCATATTTAAAAAAAATAAAATTATGGACATATCATGGGACAAATTTGGTGCTCACCAAAGGCATATACTTGAAAATTTTAGGTATGGATAATGAGTGACCTGCATGAGCACTAGTTTTTTGAGAGATAGTTATTCATTTTAGGTAAAACATTGTATGCTCATAATGTACACACACTGTACTTGTGTATAGACTATATTTTGAGGTTTTTCGTGTTGATGTATTTGCAACTTCGGAAGATATTCACTTGTATATTGTATTTGTACTTTATTGTATCTCCAACGGAGATGTATTATTCCTCCGATTGGAAGTGTCGTCAGTTGTACTTGCAAGTGTCGCAAGTTATATTGTAAGTGTCGTAACTTATACTTGATGGGTTATTAGACCACCTTGATGGGGTCGGCCCTGTATGAGTCATGTGGGTTAAAGGGTTATTAGACCACCCTAGTGGGGTCGGCCCATTCAACATTATGTTAAGTGGTTAAGTTGGGGCCAACCTAGTTGGGTAAAGGTCAAGTGAAAGTAAAAGTATAAATAGAGAGTGTGACTCTCTCATTTGAGACATTCACTCACTCACTCACTTCGCATTAGTGAGAGAGAGAGAGGAGTGCGCACTAGTGGAGGAGGAGTAGCTACTGCATTCATCTATCTCTTGGGTTTGATATTTGTGATCTTTGTATTAGTGCTTATTCTATCTCTGAGGAAGTTGCGGGGTTTTTCACCTTCTTGGTTTTCCCCGGTGAAATGTTTTGTGTCTCTTGTATCTTGTCTCTTATGCTTGATATGTTGTACATGTTGTTCTTTCAGTTAAGATCCTAGATCTATTGAATTAAATGATGAAGATATAACATGGTATCAGATCTATCCTAAAGGAAGGCATGGTATGGAATTTATGACACTTGTTTCACTTGCGACAAATTGGAAGCTAGGGCTTGGTATAGTAAAAAACAGCCATTGTGGCACTTTCGCTATAACTCCGTTTTGGAGAAGGTTCAGGATCTGAAACTTCTACCAGTCGAAGATGAAATTTCCATGTACCTTGTGTCCAAAGGACAACCTTAGATTCGTTCTACTTTGTGAGATATGATCCGTACAATTTAGGGTTTCTGCCTCTTCCAGAATGCAGTCCTAAACATGTGACCTAGGAAAAAAGGTCATATTCAAGATACGAAGCTCCAAATAGAATTCCGTAAAAAGTGACAGTAAGAGAATGGACTATAGTTTCACAGGTCCAGGTTTCATAGGCCGAAGTTGAAACAATGACACGTGGCACTCCGTACAAGTTCGCTATACTGTTTAATCCCATAAATAGGTCACGTTGCGACATTTGGCATATCTCTCTCTTAGAGAGTCCATTTGAGGTCAGACCTGTGGGGTTGGAAAGATGACAGGTCAGGACAGGCCAAATTTTCAGACCCTATGGATCCAAAATTTCAGAGATGCACCAGAAACAATAAGGCACATATTTCTGTGAAATAGAATTGGATTCTAAGCATTCTCATTTGTGGCTTGTCACTGCTGCGGGAAATTAGGGCTTTTGACAGAAGTGAAATTTTGGAGTGATCTTAGCATAGGATTACTCTCCTCAGCAAAATCAAAATTTAGAGACCAAGTTCAAAGTTTTTGGTTGGGTAGAACCCCGGGCATTATCAAACCCTAGTTCGGGATCTTGATCGGAAAGGTGGAAAATTAGGGTTTCTGCAAAAGTTGAAATTTTTGGAATCTGTGACCACGGTTGGATGCTCTTCAGAAAAATCGAAGTTTAGAGCACAAGATCGAACCTTTTTGCTGGGAAGAACCCCGGGCATTATCAAACCCTAGTTCGGGATTTTGACCAGAAGATTTGAAAGTTTCAAAGGCAATTTTTTGAGGGGTCAAATTTTGGAGATTTCAAAATTGAAGTATACCAGCTTGATCAACTCAGCAAGGTGCATCTTTTCATCCATTCAGAAGTTTTAAATTCAATGTTTGAATTTTTAGGGTTTCTTTGACAAACCCTAATCCAGCTCCAAATCCAGTTTCAACAAATCAAAGTGGATTGGGTTAATCCTAGAAGAGAATGAATTGGACACCTGCATAGGTGAAGAAGTTCTAGTTCCATAGATAGATGAGGCTAAGGCCTTACATAAGAAGGCTACAAGCAATCCCGACAAGTATGACTTGAAGAGATACAGGTATGTTTTGAAATATGTTCATGATTAAGTTTATGATATGTTTGTCTTCATATTATTGAGGTTAGTACAATCTTGATTAATTTTTAGACTTGTCTTATCACTTTAGTAAAAGTATGAATGCATGTGAATACATTCATTGATTAGGGGTATGACACTTAAGATTGTACTAATACACCGTGTTATTGTATGAGGATGATGTTGTCCACTAACATGAAGGGTACATCAAGAAAAACAAATCGAGTTCTAGATCAAGAACATATGACCATGGTGACATGAAGACAAAGACTCATCCATAGTCATGGATCACATAGAAGCTCCACTTACGAGGTATGTATAACTTGGTTCTACAATTATTAACTTATGAGATATGTAGGTTGCTAACACAAGGTCTCTAAGAGAACAAAGAAGACATTGTTTGGGTATGTTAGACAAGCATGATAATCCAGGTATGTTTTCCTATATCGAGTTAGAATCCTACTTTGTGTTAGGATCTCATATAAGTATACTTTTGTATGATCAATTATGATCATTCATGAAGTTATAGGTTTGAGTAATAATGGGTTTATGCATATTATACTTCTTACTTTAATTGATGATATGGAAAACCAGAAGAGTCCTATGGTCAAATAAGAATATGCATGAGTAAAAGTACTCTCTGAAACCTTGAATACTAACGCTTGTGATAAATTACCTATGTATGAAATTATCATGACCATACATGTTTAATATTATTTAGAATCATAATGTTTTGATAGTATTGAGATTATACTAATGGATGTATGATTATGTATGAGATCTTGAGGATGAAACAATGATGACACTAGTGCACACTTAAGCATGCATAGTGGTCTAGGATGGATATAAGTTCAAGGACAAATAATCCAGGAAGCAAATATCAAGAGGGAGCACACTCCAGTAGTTCCTGTAAGGAAGCAAAGATTGAGAGGGAGTCCACCCACAACTAAACAAAGATAAGTATTTGAATTGTCATATGATTACTTAAATAATGTTGTCCAGTCATGTACATACTTATGTTCCTAGATTTAGGATGTATATTATGCATATTAGAAAAGTTGCATTAATGAACATGATACTACTAATATGCAAGTAATGGGTAAGTGGCCTATGGTACTGTACAACATTGCATTGCTGCTTATCTAGAATGAAACCTCTTTGCTAACATGTTGGGAGTTGTGCACACTCTTAACAAATGTTTTGGTAGAGATGGAAGGCATCTAGAAAGTTATCGTGTGAATACGGGATATGGATAAATGTTGTATTGAAGCATTGGCTAAGATAATTGCATGACTGTATGACATATGTCTTTATGCATAAGAATTTGTTTTGAAAAGCCATGAGAAGTTTCTAATCATGCAAATGAATTTGACTAGTAGGAAATATCGTGTACAATCACCTACAAAAGAAGGACAACAACATTTGTTCTAGCAACGAAGTTCACTATTGAAGATATTGAAGAATCTAAAGTTCCCAGGATCAGGGATGTAGTAATGGAAGAATGCCATGATCGAGGAGTACCAGTCGATCATGAAGAATGATGTCCAGGATGTGGTCCCGAGACCATAAGGGAAGTCTGTTGTGACTTCCAAGTGGATCTACAAGATCAAGCATGCTGCAGATGGTAAGCAAGTGATGAAATGGAAGATACAACAGATGGATGTCAAGACAACTTTCTTGAATGGTGTAATCGAAGAGGAAGTGTATGTGGAGCAGCCACTTGGTTTTGAGACACATGACATGGAGTCATATGTGTGCAGATTGAAGAAAGCCTTGTATGGCTTGAAGCAAGTACCTACGACATGGTACGGCAGGATAGACAGCTTCATGTCCAGTTTGGGATTTACCAAGAGTAAAGCAGATTCCAACCTTTAATACAAGGTTGAGGAAGGAAATCCAGTGACACTCCTATTGTATGTGGATGACCTGTTTGAGACAGGTGAGGATAGATTGATTGCCGACATGAAGAAGAATCTTACTTCCGAGTTCGAGATGAAGGACCTGGGTATGACGCATTACCTTCTAGGTATGGAGGTGTGGCAGAGTGCAGATGGAATATTCCTTGGACAAGGTAAGTATGCAGTAGAGAACCTGAAGCGGTTCAGGATGATGGACTGCAAGGCCATGGCCACACCTATGGCATCGAAGTTGAAGCTATTGAGTGATGCTTCATCAGAGTCGGTTGATGCCACAATGTATCGTTAGATGATTGGGTCCTTGATGTACCTGACGAACAAAAGACCAGATATTTGCTTTGTGGTGAACAATTTGAGCCAGTTCCTGATGGATCCTGGACATGTTCACATGATTGCTGTAAATCATATTCTGAGGTACCTGAAGGGTACGGTTGATTATGGGATCAAGTATGATGCGAATCAAAATTTTAACCTGGAGGGTTATGTTTTTTTATATTGGGCAGGTAGTGCTGCAGATAGGAAGAGCACTTCAAGGTGCTGCTTCAGTATGGGATCAGGTGTGATCTCTTGGTTTAGCAGGAAGCAATCCTGCGTAGCACTGAAAAAATCCGAATTAGAGTATGTTGCATCTTGTTCGGCTAGTTACGAGGTAGTATGGCTAAGGAAGCTATTGTCTGATTTATTTGATCTCCATTTGGATGCTACTTGTATCTATTGTGACAACCAGAGTTGTGTGAAGTTGTCAGAGAAACCGGTGTTCCATGACAAGTCGAAGCACATTGAGATCAAATATCACTATATGAGGGAAATGGTGTAGAGAGGAGCAGTAAAGCTCCAGTATGTTGCGATAGATGAGCAGATTGCAGATGTGTTGACCAAACCACTAGCCAGAGTGAAGTTCGAGTACCTCAGAGAGAGGTTTGGTGTACTTCAGATCGAGGTTCCTTCCAAGGGGAAGTGATGAGTCCAGAAGATGCAGATGCACATGGGATTTTCTGACATGGTTGTAGATGTGTTCTCCCATGGTCATGATGTAATTGTCGATCTTTTCTGACATGGTTGTATATGTGTTCTCTCATGGTCATGATGTAATTGCTGAGCCATTTTTCACATGGTGGTAGATGTGTTCTCCCATGGTGAAAAAGTAAGGGCTAGAGCCTTCCCTGAATGGTGGTAGATGTGTTCTCCCATGTCGGTGGTGTAAGTGATGTATGATGTGCATCTGAGTTGTGCTCCGTGGATGATGAGATGATATGAAGAGGACGATCATGTGTGATGAGCATCAGGACGATGCTCCAGATGATATGCATCGGGATGATGCTGTGACGATGATCAGGATGATCATGCGATGATGATATGCATCAGGATGATGTTATGATGATGATCAGGATGATCATGCGATGATGATATGCATCAGGACGATGCTATGATGATGATCATGCGATGATGATATGCATCAAGACGATGCTATGACGATAATGCTCCGTGATCCAGCTCCATAATCGAAGACTTGTGCCTATATGTATTAATGAACCGTGTCAAGAGAATATCTTCCTAGTTAAGAGGGAGTGTTGATGTATTTTTAACTTTGGAAGATATTCACTTGTATATTGTATCCCCAATGGAGATGCATTATTCCTCCGATTGGAAGTGTCGTCAGTTGTACTTGCAAGTGTCGCACGTTATATTGTAAGTGTCGTAACTTATACGTGATGAGTTATTAGCCCACCTTGATGGGGTCAGCCCTGTATGAGTCATGTGGTTTAAAGGGTTATTATACCACCCTAGTGGGGTCGGCCCAGTCAACATTATGTTAAGTGGTTAAGTGGGGGCCGACCTAGTTGAGTAAAGGTCAAGTGAAAGTAAAATTATAAATAGAGAGTGTGACTCTCTCATTTGACACATTCACTCACTAACTCACTTCACATTAGTGAGAGAGAGGAGGAGTAGCTGCTGCATTCATCTATCTCTTGGGTTTGATCTTTGTGATCTTTGTATTGGTGCTTATTCTATCTCTGAGGAAGTTACGGGGTTTTTCACCTTCTTGGTTTTCCCCAGTGAAATGTTTTGTGTCTCTTGTATCTTGTCTCTTATGCTTGATATGATGTACATGTTGTTCTTTTAGTTAAGATCCTAGATCTATTGAATTAAATGATGAAAATCTAACATTTCGGACTTGAGAACTATTTTTTAATATTTATCAAAATATCATATGCTCAGAAAATGGTGCCTTATTGATACATGTTGGTGAGATTCAATTTTATTTTTAGTGTGAATCTTATTGAAAAAACTAAAAGTACCCTTTTGAAGAGGATGGGACAAGGAAGATCTCTGTGAAAATTTCTTTTTTTTTGGTGTTTTCTTTGTTATGATATTGAATTTTCATTTCGGTTTATTTTCAGAACAATAAAATTCTTAAGGGATAAGGTTTAGAAAATAAATTATTAATAAATAGAAATTCAAAATGAAACAAAACAATTATTATATCATTTGAAAGTATATTCAGAGATGGATCCATTGTTACCAAGTATGACATATAATCTTTAAAATTTGTAGAGGTTTTACCTTGTTGAAGTTGAAAGTTCCAGAAAGATACATGAGATTTTGCAGGTTTTGTTGACTGCGAACTCTCAGCCGAGAAAATATCTTCCAAAATCTCGGTCGAGATTTTAGTTCAAACTCTCTCCTTAGAGTTTTTTTTAAATACGACATTGTGATTGGTTCAAACTCTCGGCCTAGAGTTTCAACTCTACATGTGTTTATTTGGGTGCACAAATTTTCTTTTCGACCCATTCTCAAAAAAGAGTTACCCAACTTCATGCTTTCACCTGATGACTATACAAGGATGTGCTGGGTTTATTTATTAAAGGAAAATATCAAGCTTTTGATACATTCAGAAATTTTCATTTGTGGATTAAAAATGAAACTCAACTTAATAATAGAACCATTAGAATTGATAATGGTGGTGAGTACACATCACAGGAGTTTGAAAAATATTTGTAGGACAATGGCATTAAACATCAAACCACTGTTCCTTATAATCCAAAACAAAATGGTGTGGAAGAATATATGAACAGAACATTGTTGAATATGGTAAGATCCATGATGTTTTTTAAAAAGGTTAAGTTAATGTTTTGAGGAGAAGCAGTTCTTTGTGTTGTCTACATTAAGAATAGAAGTTCTTCAGCTGCACTACAAAATAGAAATCCTTATGAAATGTGGCATGGCCATCTTCCAGCTCTCAAGCATTTTAGAATTTTTGGTTCCACATGTTATGCTTTGATTCCTAAGAATCAAAGAAATAAATTAGAAGCAAGAAGTAGAAAGTGAATTTTTTGGGGATATTCTAATACTTCCAAAGCTTATAGATTGTATGATGAATATAACATAAAGTTTATTATTTCTAGATATGTTGTATTTCTTGAATTTGACAAAGATGCACTCACTATTGATAAACAACTTGGTCAACTTGATAGATTTCACTCTAAAAAATTTTATCATGAAAGGGATAATGAACTTTGAAATCTTGAAGGGGGGATTCATGTTCTCAATCAATATTTGGAATTTCTTTCCATAACAACAAGTTATTATAATGCACAAGTTCCCACAGGAACAAAGGGTCATAAAATGGATAAGTTAAGTATCAGAGATAATGTAGAACCTTCTCCTGAAGAAGAAACAAAGAAAACACTGCAACACCTAGTATGTAGATCGACACGAACCAAGAAATTTCCAAGAAGGTATGATGATTTTGTCACATAAAATTGTGAATTAAAATTTTTTGTTGTTGATGAAATTGCTTCCTTTTAGGAAGCAACAACTAGTTATGCATGGAGAAGTGCAATGCAAAGAGAGTATGATGCTCTCATAAAAAATGGAACTTGAAGGTTGGTGGATCCTCCAATTGGAATCAAACCTATTGGATGCAAGTGGATATATAAGAACAAGTATAAAGTTGATGGCACGCTTGAAAAATATAAAGCAGGACTTGTGGCAAAAGGATATGCTCAGAAATAAGGTGTTGACTACACATAAACTTTTGCTCCTACAGCAAAGTGGGGCACTATTCAAACTTTATTTTCTTTGGCAGCACAAAAAGGATGGAAAATACATCATAAGTATGTTAAGACTTCCTTCTTGAATGGAGACTTGAAAGAATATGTCTATATGACAGCCAAATTTTTTTGCTATTCAAGGTCAAGATTAGAAGTTATGTAAATTGGTAAAATATTTATATGGTTTGAAGAAAGCACCCCAAGCATGGTATGGAAATTTAGTTGAACAACTACTCAAGTTGAATTATAAGCATTTTAATCTAGATGATGCAAATTTATTTGTCAAGAAATTTAGAAGATCAATTGTATATCTAGTTGTCTATGTAGATGATTTTCTTATCACAAGAACTTAATAATGATGATTATATAGCCTCTATTAAAAGGGAGTTGCAAAAGGTTTTTGATATGACATATTTGGGATTACTACATTATTATTTAGGAATTGAAGTAGATAAAACCCAAAGCACATTTTCATTTCTCAGAAAAAAAAATATATATTGGAGAGTTATTAAGCAAATTTGGCATGCAGGATTGTAATTCTGTTTCTACCCTAATGGAGCAGAATCTAAAGCTTACTTCAAATGAAGGCAGTACATTTGAAGATCCCACAAAGTACAAGCATATTGTTGGAATTTTAATTTATATTACTACTACTCATCCTGACATACGTTTTGTTGTAGGAATACTTTCCAGGTTTATGCATCAAACCTGTGAAGTTCATTGGAACTCATCAAAACGAGTGCTCAAATATTTAAAAGGCAATCAATCTTATGGCATCAAATATTCTAAAGTTTCAGACTTCCATCTCATTGGTTATTCAGATTCAAATTTTGATGGAGATAAAGAGCATGGGGTGTCTACTTCAGGTTATTTGATGAATTTTGGATCAACAACTATCACTTGGAGATCACGAAAGCAATTTGTTCCTGTTGATTCTACAACTAAATCCAAATATGTTGCAGCAAATCAAGCTACAAAAGAAATAATTTGGATTTGGAAAATACTTGAAGACTTGCAGGAGAAACAATTGACTTCAACACCTCTCTTTGTTGACAACTCTTCTACAATTCAATTGGCCAAGAATCCCAAATTCCATGATCGAACCAAACATATCAACACCAAATATCACTTGATTTGACATCATGTTGAGGCCAAAACCATTCATATGACACATTGTTCTACTTCAGAGCAACTTCATATATCTTTACTAAAGCATTGGGCCATGAAAATTTTGAAAAATTCAGAATGGAGCTTGATATGTCAGATGTCCCTTCGGATTAAGGGGGGAGTGTTGAATAATCCTTTGGGATTTTATTGTAATTAACATTGCATTTATTAGTTAGTAAATTATGGTTAATAATATCATTATCTAACTGTAGATAATGGTTTTGAATTCCTTTATATGTAATACTCTTCTTTGATATTCTAATACAATTTTTGTTGAGATTCTGCACGACCTGTGTTAGGATTGCAATAGGTAAATGTAGTAAAACCACTATTTCTCTGAAACAAACCCTAGAGAAATGCCCCTGCACTCAATGCATATACCATTCATGCACAACCAATATTTCAAAATCTTGACGATAGGAGTTTTCATCATATTTATTTGTTGTCAATACACTATTGGGTTTTTCGAAATAGTTACACTAAATGTTTTTCAAAATATTCATTTTGTTCATCAACTAAACTTGAAATTAAAGAAACTTCTACAAGTCTAGGATTATTTTCATGGAGTTTACACTCCACACAATGCCTATTTTTCCAACTCCCTCACAAATTCTACAGTGTTAAGCATACATGCATTCATTGGTGTGTTTCAAAGCCTTGCATAGAGACACTAAAAATCAAGCTAAGGGCTCGTACTTCCATTGGAAAAATGGTGGTACCATTTGCACATAACTTGTCATACAATGTAAAATATGATACTGGCCTATATACTTTGATATGAATAAAAAATATAGCATTAGTTCCATCCAACATTCATATTATCATCAAAATGCATACATGCCATGTGATCGAATCAACATTAGTAACTTGTTGTATATTGAAGAAATGTGGCAGTGTTGATACAATAACATCAACATCAACAATGTATTCTCTAAGTACTAAAGACCTACATAGAAAAGTACTATAAACCTCAAATTCCCAAATAGAAGATGCAATAAAGACATCTACTCTAGTATAAATGATAGCCACTGAGTAGATTCTACACCATATTGAAATGGACTTGGTAAGACCCTTTCCCTGAAAACAAGCTCAAAGATAGACTAGCACAACCATAAGTAAAGTGGTCGGTGAATGTCAATATCGAGCCACTTAGTTTTGTGTAGATGGCTGGATGTTAAACAAACACTAAAAATTAAACTAATTATGAGATCGTTATAATTATCCAATTATGGTATAACATAAAAATTAAACTAATTAATATAACCATAAAACAAATACTATTTAATAAAAAACAAAAATTGATATGAAAAAAAAAGGGTTGAAATGTAGTATAAAACTTTAGTGAATTATATTGTTACCCCTTTCTTTAACCACAACTTAACTAAAGCTTATTTAAATCTTAATCAAGATGCATTTAAGCATAACAAGATACAATGACCATGAAATGAATCCTTGTTGTACACTTGTTACACTCGAGTTAATCTTGTTGATCCGCTCATGGAAATACAAAATATCAGATAATATCTAAGCGTCTATCAACGTAAAAAAAAATGATTTCTCATTAGTTTGGAAAAGGAGATGATCTACTTGAAAACAAAATCCCAATTTATGCTCAATTGTTTGTTGGTGTAAGTAAAAACATTCCAAGGAATATGCCATCACCATCCCCAACTACAACCCAAATAAGGTCCCTATTTGAATAGGCAATTATGATATTGATATTTTTATGTTGTTTTCCCAACTTATATCAGTGGATCTATTTTACTATGTTCTATATAAGTTTATAGGTTCCATTGGCTTTCACCTTGCAGGTTGCAAAGCCGAATGTTGTAGTTGACAATTTGGAAAACTTGGATACAAGATTTTACTTTGGAAAAGTAAAAGCATGTATCTAGTTTAGTCATAGTTAGACTTCAGTTGACATTGACTGTTGTAGTTGACAATTTGGAAAACTTGGATACAAGATTTTACTTTGGAAAAGTAAAAGCATGTATCTAGTTTAGTCATAGTTAGACTTCAGTTGACATTGACTTTTTTTTACTTTTTTGTTTTTCTTTTTTTCTGCAGTTTCTCGGAGGTCCGTTGGATCCATATGTAATATATGTAATGCATTTAATATTGATATGGGTATTTGATAATAGAAGATGTTGTTTGCAAGTAGGGAGTTAGATCTGCAACATATCAATCTATCTTACTAAGAAATGGTGAGTTTCTTTGTCAGCAAATGAAAGGATTATCACAAGTTTCTAAAGATCTATATTCATTCATCAAAACTCATTAAGATCTAAAGCCATTTAAGAATTAAATTCATACATGATAACCAAAATTCAAACCCATATATGGTATAAACTTGAATCCATTCATATTAAAACAAGGAAGAAGTACATCCTTACCAATGATCTTGGTGTGAATCCCTCCTCCATTGCCATGATCTTCCCTTCCTTCACCCTTGCTTTTGAAGAATTTGAGCTCTTTCTCCTCCTTCAGAATCTCTCCAGCATGCTTTTGCTCTTCCTTTATGTGTTCTACAATGCCTCCCATGCCTTTCTTATATAGCATTGGGAAATGAGCCCTCATGTTTCTCTTTTCAATGTGGGATTGTCCGTTTTCATCTTTTTTTATTATTTTAGCTCAAAAACCCACTTTTCCATAGTTTTTAGGCTTTTTGCACAACTTTAGCATACTCTAAGTACAATTAATGCACTTTAATGCATTCATCTTCACTTTTTGATTGGTGTAGCTTAGTTTTGGACCTTTTATGAGTGGTTCAATCACTAAAATTGGTCTCTTTAGGTTCTTACTGTCTTCACCTAATCCTTCCATTTATGGGAGAAGTGATTAGATCAGAGAGGATTTGTCTCTGAATGTACTTGTGTTTCTGTCTTCATGTTGCGGGCGCATAGTAAGAATGTGCTTCTTCTATCACATGACTAAGGGTGTTAATTTGATTGTTAACAGATGCCCCCTAATGTGTGAGGTCCAAAGTAGAGCTAAGGGCCGAAATACATTACTGAAATTTATAATCTGTATACTGATACTCTTTATTGTTCAAAGCAAGGATAAGGGAAGGAAAACTCACAGGCGCAAGATTGAGGATCACACCTACAAAACATAGCAATTTATCAAATATATAATATCTTTTTGAGGCGGGCATACCCATGCTCAGTAGTAAACAAGCATGGCCACGAACAATACACAGTGGATCCATGTCAAAAGCACATTTTTTCTGAAATTTAAACATGTACTTTGATGAGTGTGAGAACAAAGTCCTTATTGAACTTTTGACATGGCAGTCTAATCTTGGGCATCTCGGGCAGTGCATCGATGAGTGATACAACTGTTTTTCCCAAGGTCTTCAATACAAATCAACGATAGTACGAGTTTATATCATGCAAATAAGTGATCTGATGTCGAGCATAATAAAACACCATCTGATTACTGGTCATTGATGTATACCATTAATAGATGTGAAGAGACCCACCGATAATGGTGATGGACTCTAAGGTATTGAGTACAAACTAACAAGTGTGAATAGATGTTCTGAAGTCGAACACTTGTAGAATCAAACAATCAGGGGTCATTGATGTATACCCATTGTCATTTGTGAGGAAACTTGCCACTGATGACTGCAAGATCCAAGGCACTCTCGGGTTTCTAGATCCATGTCCTAGATGATGATTTGATGTCGATAGGAATAGATCCATCAGAAGGAGGGCATTGATGCATCCCACATCAACTGATACGAAACAAAGATCAATAGTATGATATAATTTGGTAGAACTGCAAGATCCAACACTGTATACTGACACAAGGAAGTCCGACATGATTGGTCAGGAATATTTGAGGAATGGTCGACTCATTTTGGACTTCCCTTAAACACATAACATGACGCAGAATGGACACTTGGCAACATAGGACTTTGAGTAACTGACCTTAATGAAATCCGCTAATTCCAGATGCATTAACGAAAGCTCCATTGGTGATGGGAAGGATAACCCATCGGTGGAGACATGTTCAAAATACTGGTGCAGTTTCCTAAGGCAAATGCAGATGGTGTACTGACAACGGGGACCAAATTATGTGCCGTGTTCAAGGGAGACAAGGACTAACTATTGCCATTTTCTTCAAGGATTATAATATGAAGTGATTCAAGTCTCTCCCTTTTTGGATTTTTGTGTTTTTTAATTTTTATAAAAAAGAATAAAGAATGTTATGATACATAAGAGGGAACGAGTGTTGCATGGGTGTATGCCTATTTTTCAAGGGCATGGGTTAGGACAAGGAAAAGATCCATATTTCAAACAAGGGCTAAGCTAGTTGTGCACACTCTTACAGCTGTTGCCTCCCAGGGTAGGCTATCTGAAGCAGGATTATGTGTCGACGGACGGTGAAGTAATACCATGTGACTGAGGTTATCCAATTTGGTGAAATGGACAAGTAGGAATGATTCAATGAGGTTTACTTAAGCTTGAGTCTTGTGAAAAATGCCAAAATCATAGGTCATCATGAATCATGGTCTGTCTCAACTACCTGAATCAAATAGTTCAAACTGTCAAAATATTCAAGTCCTAAAATAAAAAACCATTTCACTAGCTAGCAGTTTAGTTAGAAACTGGTTCGAATGTGCATTTAATATCTAAAAAATAAGCCAAAAATGACGAATTATGCATCTTTCTATCATTCAAAAGGATACGGTTTGTACATTTATGAATAGAAAATAAGTAAAAATACTCATGATTTACCATATGTGTTTGTTGTGCAACTGATGTATGAGAGGAAGAATCCCCTTTCAGCTTGAATTCCTAGTAGCTATGAACCTTTAGTATTTGATCTGCCAGTAGTGGGTTAGTTTCGATGTCGAACTAGAAAATTTTGAAATAGTTTCCCATGTTTTCGAGTTTTTCCAAATTTTTTCATTTTTTTGGGTGTTATCTGTAAGAAAAAGAATAAAAAAGAGAAATAGTATTTACACTATTCTTTCTGGTGTGTGCAAATTTACACACTTTTTGGGTTATGATGTAAGCTAGATTATTTCGATTTTACTTATGTCCTTAAATGATGTGTTCAATTAAATTGGCCGTGAAATAATGTACATGCTTGATTTTTGGTATAATGTTAATGACTTAGATTCCAATCAAGTACATAGTTGGCCAAAGAATCAGCCAAACTATTTAGACTTCTAGGAACGTGTATATATTCAATAAATTCGAATTGACGCTCTAAAAGCCATACTCGTAGAAACTTTCTACATAGTGTAGGATGTCGAACCTAATACTGAACTTTTAACTGGGATACAACTAATTCTGAGTCCAGTTTGATGATTATTTGTTGGATTCCAAGGGTAACAGCCTCGACAAGAAGCTTAATGTCTGCGCAATATTCTTCAACATGGTTGGTTGCAGATCCGAGAAGAATGCCTCCTGAACTAAGAAATTCGTTATTAGGTGTGAAAACGACCCATGCAGTGGAAGCAACGTTCCGAGAACTACAGTTGGCGCCATCCGCATATCCCAAATATGTGAAAGATTCTTGTGCCATCTGCCAAAGTCACAATGCCAAGCAAGATAAGTGTGTGCCTGAAATAACTAATGTACAACAGTTTATACAAAGAATACAACATAATACAACAATTGGTGTGAGGCATCAGTGCCTACGCGAAGTATTTCTTCAGATAGAGACCATTTCTGATCTCCGACATGGGTTCCCCATCAAAATTGACCAATTCATAAGCTCCCTTTTTTAACACAGTTTTGACAACAAGTGGGCCAAACCATTTAGCTACAAATTTCCCTTCTCCTATTTTATCTTGGTCTTGGTCATAAACTAAAACCAGATCGCCTTCAGAAAAGACTCGGGGATGGATGGACTTGTCATATTGTGTTTTAACCCTCTTCTTGTGTACTTCTATGTTTAGAGAGGCTTCTCTTCTAGTTTCATCTAGAGCATGGAGATGGAGAATCCTTTCCTCTTCCGCAGAAGTGTTAGGTAGGAATTCGGCAGCTATATTTAATGATGGGATTTCACATTCAATCGAAAACATGACTTCTTCTCCATAAACCTGTTGGAAAGGAGTGAATCCGGTTGCAGTTTTAGCAGTTGTTCGGTAGGCCCAAAGAGCAGTAAACAACATCAAGTGCCAGTTATTCTTGTTTTTATCAATCATCCTCTGTAACATGGTTTTCAAAACCTTGTTGATGGATTTTACTTTCCCATTAGCTTGAGGGTAATAAGTCGAGGAAAATTCCTGGCGCAATCCTAACCGGTCTGTAAGTTCATCCATACAGGAATTCCTAAAATGACTTCCGTTTCCAGTAGTGATCTCTTTGGGTACACCAAACCTTTCTATCACATGATTGAATCGAAAGTATGCTGTAGTTTTACCCGTGCAATTGAATGTAGGCATCGCCTCAGCCCACTTGGTGAAGTAGTCCACTGCTACAATGATGTAGTGGTGGCCATCGGCTGAAGGTGGGTTGACTGTCATATAATCAATGGCCCATTTTGAAAATGGACCCACGGTTACTACATGGTGTAAAGGAGCAGGATGTGCGCACATTTTTCTTGTGTAAATTTGGAAATGGTGACACTTTTGATAGCATTAATGCAATCTTTGAAAATTGTAGGCCAAAAGTATCCTGCACGTAAGATTTTATGGGCAGTTGCCAACCCAGAAATATGACCGCCACATGCCCCAGCATGGAAATCATTCAACACTTTTTCAGCTTCCTTATGGATTAAACAACCTCTCAATATCATATCAATTCCTCGACGGTACAAACGTATCCTCGATGATGAGGTATCTTCGAGCTTGGTGTCGAATATGACTTCGTTCAATACTAGAGAACTGAGGATCGATCCTTTGGGTTTGAAGATGTATAATGAATGCTCCATACCAAGGATCAGAAGTTGCAATGAGGAATACATGTTCATCTGCCCAAGTTTCAACAGATATAGTACTCTCTTTCTCTATGGGTAACTCAGACATTAATTCAGCAAATGCCAACAACTTCTTGGCTTTAGCGTTTTTGAATTCGAGGTCAAATTCTTGTAAAATTACTATCCATTTTGAGTATTTTCCACCAATGACATGGCGGGACAAAATGTGTCTCATGGGGTTCATTTCAACTACTATGGTTGTTTTCCTTGGAAGTATGTAATGTCTAAGTCATTGGACAACATGGATTGCTACCAATGCCAACTTCTCGACCTGAGAATACCTCAATTCGGGACATGCTAGGCCCTTACTAAGATAGTAAATAACATGTTCTTGAGATGATTCGTCTTCTTGTGCTAAGACCATTCCAATTGTGGAAGGAGAGGCAACCAAATATAGCATAAAGTCTCTATTATAGTTTGGTGGACTAAGCACCGGGGTAGAGACCAAAGCTTGCTTTATTTCATCAAATGAACGCTGAGCTTGGTCATCCCATATGAATATTGCATCTTGTTTTAAGAGACGCATGAAACCTTTAGCTTTTTTAGCAAAATTTTCGACAAATCTCCTCAAGTAGTTAGCTTTCCCTTGAAGGCTTTGAAGTTGAGTGATTGTTTTCGGGGAAGGCAACTGAAGTATTGCCTCAACCTTGATGGGATCAACCATGATCCCCTTTTGGGACCCTACAAACCCAAGTAACCTCCCAGATTCCACACAAAACATGCATTTATGTGGATTTAACCTAATGTTGTACTTGCGTCAATGCTCGAAGATGGCTTGTAAATGTGCGCCATGTTCAGCTCTCTTTTTAGATTTAGCTACTAAATCATCAAGGTAAACCTCGACGATATCCTTAATATCGTGAAATCCATATGACATAGCTCTTTGAAAAGTAGATCTAGCGTTTTTAAGGCCAAATGGCATTTTTCGATATGCAAAAGTCCCCCAAGGGCATATAAAAGCTGTTTTATGTTGGTCTTCCTTTTTTATCTAGATTTGGTTATAACCGGAGAAGCCGTCCATAAAAGAAAAGATCTCATTCCCGACACATTCATCGATGATCTGATTAATGAAGGGTGTGGGATAGTTATCCTTGCGACAAGCTAAGTTTAGATCTCAAAAATCGGTACAAACCCGGATAGTTCCTTGTTTTTTGTTAACGGGAACAGGATTGGATACCCAATCAGTCAAAGGAACAGGATAGATGAATCCAACTTTTAAAAGCTTTTCAACCTCGGATTTAATGGCAACAGACTTTTTAGGGTTCATTGGACGAGGTTTTTTCCGCACAGGTTTGGCATTAGGATAGGTTTTGATCTCATGTTCTACGATACTGGGATCGATGCCTGGAATTTATTCATAAGACCATGCAAATACATCACGAAACTTTTTAAATAAAGCAGCGTAAAATCTTATTTCTTCAGGGGAACAATCCACACCTATGCTGATGTGCTCAACGATGCCAGGTTTAATAGATATATCAATTTAGATGGTTTTCGAAATGTTCACCAAATTTCCCTCTGAACTCACATTGTGTATTTGGATAGGGCATTGGTACTTGCTGATGTCATCATCAAAGTAAAAAAAAATTGCCGAATTTCCTTCTGAACTCACATTGTGTATTTGGTCAGGGCATTGGTACTTGCTAATGTCATCACTGAAGTAAAAAATTTCAGGTTTGACTTCTAATGAATCGATCTTAGGAAGAAACGAGGATTTTTTATGCATATCCTCCCAGGGTCATTCGGAGAGGTTCATGACCTCTAAGATGGCTTCATCCGAAGAGAAAGTCTGATCGAGGAGATTATGGGTACTATGATATTTCAAGGCCCAAACAGGTGAAGTATAGGGATCATATTCCCCCATCTTGGGAGGGTTTTGATCCGGTTCTACCGAATCCATTTGAATATCCTGATAAGCAAGCTCTATGGTAGAAAAGGGAACACTACTCTCCATTTCCTCATGGTGTGCAGAAGTATGTGTTTTTTCATCATTCATTTCATCTAAGGCGTTTTCTTTAGAGGTTCCAACCGATGAGGTGGAACCAACCTCCGAAGTGGAATTAGAAAAAACTCTTAATGGAAAGTACACTTCCGATGTAATGGTGAAAATCATAGCAGTGTTGGGGGTCAATATTGGTGGTGGAAGTGGAAAAGTTCCCAAAAGGGATGAGTCTTTAAACATTCCTACCCCAACATCCTGAATTAGCGTCGTTGCATCCCCTACATAAGGTATATTCGAGTGGAGACCAGTTTCGGGTGAGCAGTAATCTAGTTGATCGATTGTAACAATATTCCCTTGGTGGGGGAACCGAATGACTCGGAATACGGGAGATACTACAGTCGTCATCTTGTGTATCCAATTGTATCCCAATAGAAAATTGTAGTCTATGGGTGCATCCACTACCTCAACATCTACTTGAACTGTTTTTCCCCCTAGTTCAACTGGGTAAGCCAAGATAAGTCCATGAGGTGGGAACGAATGTCCATAAAATTCCTTGAGAATTGTGTGGGATGGTACTAAGGTGGGTGATCCCAAAGCTTTCCAACAAGCTAGTGACATGACACAAGTGGAGGCTCCTTCATCCACAATGGTTCGAAAAATGTTCTTACCATGTGAAGTTACCTTAATTTGGAAAGCAATTTGTGAGGGAAGCCTACATGTGGGCTGTTCTAAGTCAAAAGTGATCAAATTAGTGTTTGATGGATCAATAGCACCGATAGCAAACAATAGTGCTTTCCGTTGAGTGGGACAACTTTGCAACACCTCCAAGGAAGACATTGCACAAGGAGATTGATCTAAATCTTCAACCACATTGTAGTTTTGAGCAGCTCGCGCATTGGGGTTGTGTGTTGTTTTGTGGAGGACCCCTTTTGGAGGTCAAGGCACCATGTCTATGGTTGGTTTTTCAATATTTAGAAAACCAATAGGTTGAGATCCAGTTGTTTCAGCATCTTTTGAAGGTATATCGTAAGAACGAGCGCTTGTTTGGATATGAATGTCATGTTCACCAATAGTGAAGATATTAGCGTTGGGTAGATTACCCCCTGGTGGGGGGTTTGCCTGGTTTCCTCTGGGTGGAGGTGCTGGCACCACAACAACCATTTGTTGTTGCTTGGGGAAAGGTTGAGTTAGGACGGCAGGTTGTGGTTGCCCTCCTTGTTGTGCCAACGTGTAATGAATATCATCCATATGAGGAAAAAGATGAGTAGGATGGTCTCTTTGGCGAATTTTGCAAGGGTACTTGTTCTTCCGATTTTCATGATTTCCTCCATTAGGATTATTCACCTTAGGTGCATCTCCTGTCTTAGGGTTAGCATTGAGTTTTTTCTTTTGCTTCTTCTTTTTTCCTTTTGGGTCCACAGTTTGAACTGTAAGGACTTCGGAAGTTTGGGCAGGAGTTGCAGATTGCTGAGTTGCCTAGCCAGCTGTGGGTTGTGGATTTTGAATTGACATTTGTCCCACTTGTTGGGTAATCTGTTCAAGTTGGTTTACGGATCCAATCACACCATCGGTATTAAGTCATAAAGTGTTCCCGATTGAGAATATACTAAATCCATATGGTGAGCACTCTGAATGAGTTGTTCTTCAGTCATGGCTCCTGACATGGATACATCTTTGGCAAGAGTAGGAAATAGTGATTTAATGAACCAATCTGCTAAGAATTGATCAGCGATTTCATCTTTTATAAGCCTTCGACGTCTCCTCCACTCATGGATATGATCTGAGATGTGAGTAGTGGTGGATTGCCTAAGTGAAGTTAAAAGTTCAGTTCCCATCTCATAGCGGATAGGTAATTGAAAATGTGTCAAAAATGCCATAGCTAAAGATGAAAATTTTGTGAATGTATTGCGGGGCAACTCAATGTACCATTTGGCAGCATTCCGGTTAGGGTCCGCCGAAACAACCTCAACCTAGTACTATCATCAACTAGGGAATTCGATGAACACCACAAATGGAATATCATCACATGATTTGATGGATCTTCCCCTGGTTTTCCATCAAACTTGGGTATGTCTGAGGGTAGTTTGGTTAGTATGGTTGGCCACCCATTCAAATGAAGAACAGGGTCATTAGTCAGCCGGGATAAATCCGATAGATTCAATGTGGCTAGAAATGGTGACTTGGATGATGTTGGAGCAAATGTTTGATATCCAGGTGAAGCTTGATGGCTCCACTGTTGTTTTCCTTGGGCTTGAAATTTATTCCAAGCAGGATTACCTCCTTGCGGAGATTGCATCCAAAAAGATGGGTTATTTCCTAAATATTGTCCATTCCATTGTGGGATAGGATGCATGTATGGATTGCCCCCTTTCGGAGGTATGTTCCATTGAGGTTGGTTACTTGGTGGAACATTGCCACTCCATTGTGGCATAGGATTAATGGGTGGATTTCCCCCATGCGGGGATATGTTCCATTGAGATTGGTTACTTGGTGGAACATTACCACTCCATTGTTGGTTGGGATTCATGGGTGGATTGCCCCCTTGTGGGGGTATGTTCCATTGAGATTGGTTACTTGGTGGAACATTACCACTCCCATGAGTGTTTCCTTGGTTTGGATAAGCGTTCCAAGGTTGATTTACCCCTTGCGGGAGTGGTTCCCTAGAAGATTGGGTACTTCCTGGAACCTTCCCACTCCATGGTGGAATGAGGTTGGTGGATGGGTTACCTCCTAGTGTGCTACCTGTTGGGGGTATGGCATTGCCCCCAGGATTTATGTTAGGAAAGTTTGGATAAAGGTTTCCCGAGGCACTTCCACTAACTTGTGGAGTATTACCCCAATTAGCATTAGTGTTCCATGGTCCATTAATTCCACTAGGGATGTTGAGATTCCAAAGTGAAGGATTCCCCCCATGGTTAGGATTTGGAAAAATGTTTGGTATGCCAATAGGATTTTGGTTGACTCCTGAATTTTTTTTACCTTGAGTAGCCAAACTATATGGGAAACCCAATTTTGGTAAGGCAGACCCTACAGTAGGGATTCCTGTAGGCAAAGTGGATGTACTTCCAGGATTGGGACCCGAAACTGTACCAACTAGAACTGAAGTGCTAGTTGAACTTATGGTAGCAACAGGTAAACTAACTGTGGGATGGTGGTAGAGGTCAAATTGGAAGTATTGCTACCTCCAGTAACTATTTGAGGTTGTGATGATGTGGTCCCTTGTGCTCCTGATGAATCCATAGGGATATTGGAAGTATTGCTACCTCCAGCACTTGTTTGAGATGGTGCTAATGTGGTCCCTTGTGCTCTTGATGAAGCCATGGGATTAGATGTTGAATTTAGCATGTGTACCAAGTGTGCCACAAGAGGATTGACGGTGTTCAAAGGTTCACTGATGTGGAGTACCACTGGGTCTGAAATATTTTTCAGAGGTGGATTTACGGGATTTGCAGTGTTGTCTTCTAATGTTTCAATTGAAATTGGAGCAAGGGGATCAACAATTTCTATGTTCTCTTGGGTAGGTGATGTTGTAGTATTTGTTTGATGTGTTTATGATCTACTGTTGATAATTAAAATTAGAAGTGTGTTGGTTTCAAAGTCAAAGTGTCTTGTATTTTGTAGTCGTCTCTGCAATGTAGCGGGGCCTTCAATTTCTAGTGACTCACCTTGCTGCCTCCGTGACTGGCGGGTCGGGAGAGTAGCCACTTTGAACAATGTTGATAAAAGGGTGTGTTTAATTTTTTTTTGAAAACAGAATCAAACAATCCTATGGCTTTCTAGACTCAACAAAATAAAAAGTGTCCACACAGTAAAAATTCCCTAGAGATTTCAAGCAAGCAAACTTACTCTTCCAAAGAACCGAAGCTTAGTGAAAAGCTAGATTGGAGGACCTTCCAAAACTAGTAGCTGTTGAGGGATGCTAGGCCTCAGACAATTGCTAGCAGTGAAGGTATGAGAAACAGTTAGAATAAACTTTAATCGCCAGGGGTGCAAGCATTGGTTCCTAACCAATCAACCTCCCAAGGAGGAAAAGTTCCAAAGTCTGTCTCAGGTATTGCAAGTGTGTCCCACTCACAATAGCCTATGTGATATCCTAAGAATAGCCACTAAAGTTACCACTTCACAATCGACAGTTGGGCGGAACAATTGTAAGTAGAGGACAACTCTCATTACCAGAAGCTCTAGAAATAGTGATGTCACCTCGAGGACATGTCACTAAACATAGAATCCCCTCGATAAGCTCATGTCCCACTAAATAAGCAAGAAGGGGGAACCACCCTTACTTATCTAGATTGACCTCGTTCTTGATGCATGTTTCAGAAGCGCTTTCCTCGACAAGCGTTTTTTGCTACTAATGGATTCACTCTCTTTAATCAATGCTAGTTTCAAAGTTTTGCATCCCAGGAGTGTTAACTCTCCAAACCTAATCCAGGGCACTAAACTAAACTTGTTGGTGATATAAAAATTAAAAGTTTGTCAATTTTTAGATTAAGCGCCAATTTTAAGTGTAGTTTGCTTAGTTTCAGGAGTGGAAATGAAACTCGTGGTGTTTTGACTCGAAAACAGAAAAATGAACCAAACAATGCAAAATGCTCACTACTCTACCTTTTAATTCGATGAATATTCTAAATTAAGGAAGAGTTAGAGGTTCATGAGTTTCTTTCAGACATGCAAAATTTCTAGTATATGTTGTATGTTCATGCACGGTTTTTTCTAAAATATGGATAATAATTGATGTGTAAAGACCAATGTAACCCAAATAGATATCTCAAGCAAACATGAATCTAATTCTATTACACGGGGGATCCCTGTTTCTCATTCACAAGATCTACATAAGGCCCAAGTGAAGAGGATACACAGATCCCTTTAGAATGCTTTTGAATTAAATTCTAAATTGTTACACGTGAGATCCACTTTCTCATTCACAAGATCGCCATAAGGCCCAAGTGAAGAGGATACGGTGGCTCGAAAAACTGTATGCAAAAATTAAATCTACTCTATTACAAGTGAGATCCACTTTCTCATTCACAAGATCGCCATAAGGCCCAAGTGAAGAGGATATAGTGGCTCGATATAAGATGCTTTGAAAAAATGAACTCTTAAACTATTACAAGCGAGATACACTTTATCATTCACAAGGTCATCATAAGATGCGAGTGAAGAGGATACAGTGCCTTATACACAGTATATCTCAAGAAAACTGAACTCTAAAGGTGCAACTCTCTCTAATTGTGCATGAAAATCATGAAAATATTCTAACTCCAAAACAAAATGCAACTAATTAAAGTTTAATTCTATTTTTTGGAAAGAAATTACTCTCAAATTATCTCAATCATGTGATGTTCAAGGTGTTCTTCAAATGCAAATGTGTGTGAAAGGATATTTCAAGTGTGTATGGTGCTTCCAAATGTGTATGGTTTATGTTTGATTAATGTTTCCAATCAACATATTCTAAAGGTTTGAAATATTGAATGTGCTTAAGGTGTTTTGGTGAACAATTTCTTAAGTGTGCTTTGGGAGACTTGCAGCCATGTAAAGAGACATTAATGTAGGTTAATATCAGTCCTTCAACATGTTAAAATAGGGATCTATCATCTTATAAGGTTGTAATAAAAATAGATCTACTATCAATTGAAAAAGATTGAAAATTAATTACAATTTGGAGCAGATTTAAAGGTGTTTGGAAGTGAATTCCAATTGTAAATGTCTTGATCCAAATGTTGTGAAACTTTCCTAAATTTTCAAGAGGAGTGTAAGGATGATCTTAAGCTGCACCTAATGCTCTAAACAAGTGTGTATATGTCATACAAAACAGGTCTCCAAACAGATCCAAAAGTGAAAGAGATCTCCACCAACTAGTGTAAGCTTTAGAAGCTTGAATGAAAGTGTTTGGAAGGTGTGTAAACTTTGCAAATATGTAAAGAAGATTCAAATGAAGTTAAAGACCAGTCATATATATGTCAAAGCAGGGATCTATTAGCTAATATGCTTTCAAGCTATAATATCTATCACAACTTGAAGAAAAAATTGAAAAGATAAAGCAAATTTCGAGCAATTTTTAAAGTTTTTGGAAGGTCATTCCAATGGGAGATATCTTTGATCCAAATGATGCAAAAAAATTTCAAAGGTTCGCAAAAAGGAGTAACATACTAAGTATGATCAGAAAAAAGGATCTTAAGCTAAAGAACACATGCAAATATGTAGTAGATCCATCACAATTTGACAAAGAAATTCAAAGTTGGAGCAGATTTAAAAGTTATTGGAAGATGAGTCCAAAGGTAAAGATCTAGGTCCAAACAATGCAAATCATATGCACACTTATCAAATGAGTGATAGACTAATCATGAGAAGCAAAATAATCTTTCAAAACATGTCTTCAAATGCACTTTCTAAGCCTTCAAAACAGATCTAAAACAAGTCTCTTACAAACTAGTTGGAATGAGTTGCAAATTGGAAATAAAAGATGTAAATATTTGAACCAAAAGACATGAGGAAAGGACGGACTAAAGGAGGGTGAGGGAGGTTGGATATTCACCCTAATAGGTCCCTAATCCAATCCATACATCCATACAACATCAAATGAGCAAAGGTAATGGATTTTTATGCCTCAAAAATAGATCCCAAAACAAAATTGAAATTTGGAGCAGATTTAAAGGTGAATGGAAAAGGATTCCAAAAGTAAAGATCTAGATCCAAATGATGAAAATCATTTCAACACTTATCAAAGGAGTGAGAGGCTGATCATAAGAAGAAAAATAATCTTCTAAACAGGTCTGCAAACATACATATCAAGCCTTCCAACATGTTCAAACTTCAAGAAATCTCATCACACATTTCAGCATATGCACGTTTAAGAAGCAAAACTGAATTGAAATTTTCACCAAATATATGAGCAAAGGAGGGATCTGATCTGATCAAAAGAGGATGGAAATCCAAGTTAATCAGATCCTAAACCAAATCATACAACAACACCACTCCAAAGGAAGCAAAACCAAGCATTAAAGGCTGCAAAAATCCACAAAAACGAGCTCTAGAATGCACCAAAAAAAATGAGATCTAGAATGCAGAAAAACGAGATCTAGAATGGGATTTTGAAGCATTTGTTGCAAGAAAGGTGGAAGGAGGCCGGTTTGGAGGTCATCTTGCTGGATCTATGGATCTTGAACTGATCTTTATGCTCCAAGTGAGTAGATCTAAAGGATGGAGATCACCAAAAATGAAGAAAATCATGAAATATGAATAAATTTCAAGAGATTTTAACCCATATGGTCGCCAATCTGATAATAGAAGATGTTGTTTGCAAGTAGGGAGTTAGATATGCAACATATAAATCTATCTTACTAAGAAATGGTGAGTTTCTTTGTCAGCAAATGAAAGGATTATCACAAGTTTCTAAAGATCTATATTCATTCATCAAAACTCATTAAGATCTAAAGCCATTTAAGAATTAAATTCATACATGATAAGCAAAATTCAAACTCATATATGGTAGAAACTTGAATCCATTCATATTAAAACAAGGAAGAAGTACATCCTTACCAATGATATTGGTGTGAATCCCTCCTCCATTTCCATGCGCTTCCCTTCCTTCACCCTTGCTTTCGAAGAATTTGAGCTCTTTCTCATCCTTTAGAATCTCTCCAGCATGCCTTTGCTCTTCCTTTGTGTGTTCTACAATGCCTACCATGCCTTTCTTATATAGCATTGGGAAATGAGCCCTCATGTTTCTCTTTTCAATGTGGGATTGTCCATTTTCATCTTTTTTTATTATTTTAGCTCAAAAACCCACTTTTCCATAGTTTTTAGGCTTTTTGCACAACTTTAGCATACTTTAAGTACAATTAATGAACTTTAATGCATTCATCTTCACTTTTTGATTGGTGTAGCTTAGTTTTGGACCTTTTATGGGTGGTTCAATCACTGAACTTGGTCTCTTTAGGTTCTTATTGTCTTCACCTAATCTTTCCATTTATGGGAGAAGTAATTAGATCTGAGAGGATTTGTCTTTAAATGTACTTGTGTTTCTGTCTTCATGTTGCGGGTGCATAGTAAGAATGTGCTTCTTCCGTCACATGACTAAGGGTGTTAATTTGATTGTTAACATTATTGAAACCTAAAGGTGTGTTCTCCCCCATTTATGTTTTTTCTTAAGTTCGTTTGTTTTTCCTCTCTGAACTTTATCATGGTATCAGAGTAGGCCTAAGACTCTTCACAGAGTGGAGAGAAAAACATTTCGATCCAGGGGAAGAGAAAAAAATGACACGGCTCTTGGCATAGATCCGTGATCTCCACTATGAAATAGACAAGAAGAAACGTTTGGCACCAAGTGTGCAGAAGTCTAGAAATTCCATAGTTGAAAGAAATGCAATGAGGTTTATAGAGAGTCCATTCGTTCTGCTAATGGACAACAAGGGTGGTGTTAAGCAATGACCAATTCCTCCACTTCCTGGTTGGGATAGGGTTTCAATACAAGCTGGATGGTGGCGTAGCTATTGAAACTAATCCTATAACCAAATCTATTTGGATTTGAGGCCCTAAATAAACACCCCCAAAATTTGAAATCCCAATGATATCGGTTGAAATTTTGATCCCTAAGGCCGCAGGAAAAGAAAAATTGTGTGAAAGTATTCCCAAATAAATTATGGTCGACTTTAAACCGACACTGAAGCTTGAAGGGCATCTTTCTGCTTGAAGGATTTTGCCACCTTTAAGAATTTTGATGTGGTTTTTAGTGAAAGAAAGCACAAACAAGGAATATAGAGGATTCAAGTTTCCAGATCAAGGCATTTTTTTTAAATTTGTACCTTTGTATTTTTTTTAATGGTCACCTCTAGTGATTTAGGGCCAACCCAAGGGCTAGTTCTTGTTGGAAAGAACTACGAGTTCTAGTCCTTGCAGATGAAATCTTCCTACAAGAACAAGAGTGATAGGAACCTGTAGAGAATGGATTCACAAAGCCCACATCAACAGATTTGGCTGCCATGACAAATGCACAACAAAATATGATTGTAGAACAAAGGAAGAAAGAGACCAAGTCCAAGTATTGGCTCAAAACTCTGTAGATGATTCAATCTTTTCGAACATAACTTGTTCCTCCATAGAAAAGCAAGTTTGGGACATTCTCAATTCAAATTACCGAGGTAATCATAAGGCGAAGATGGTAAATCTTCATACCTTAAGAAGTTGGTTTGAAACCATGAAGATGAATAACACAGAGAGTGTTTACCAATTCATGACCAAAGTGATGGGCATTGTAAACCATATTAGAATTACTGGTGAAAAAATTGAATATCAGAGGATTGCTGAAAAATTCCTCATGATCTTACCCAAGAAATTTGAAATGGTTGTAACAACCATCTTAGAATCCAAAGATCCAACCAGCTTCTCTGTAGAATAAATGATGGGAAGGGATGATTTTAAATGGGTGAATCCTCATGATAAACATAAAAGTGTGAAGGCTATTTTATCAATAATATAATATGTATATATACTTTTTTGGTGAATATTTCATGGAATTATAAAATCTTCTAAATTTTGGGCGAATCTTTCACAAAATTATAAAAACTTGTAAAAATTTTGGCGAATCTTCCAGGGAATTAGAAAATCTTGTGGAATATTGGCGAATCTTACACTAAACTATAAAAATTGTAAATTCTTGAAAAATTGGATCAAGTGTAAAAGATTTTTTAACCCTTAAAGAAGATGCCAATGCACATTTTGAATCCCTTTACATGGAAGAAGAAGAGCCAGATCTTGAATCAACACAAATCATGTTGGAAAATATACCCCATTTGGTCTTCAATGGTAAAAATGAGGAACTAATACAGTAAATAGAAGAAGAGGAAATTATAAAGGCCATTTGGGAACTTTCCCCTTATAAGGCTCCGGGGCCTAACAACTTATCCATCCATTTCTACAAGGCCTATTAGTTTATCATCAAATCGGACCTAAAATGCATGTTCTTGAATGGTCAGAAAAAGACAACTTAGGGGATAGTACCAACTCCTCATTCTTAGCTCTTATTCTGAAAGAGGAAAACCAATATTTGTTCAACAAATTTCAACCCATTTCTCTATGCAATATTACTCCTATAAAATCTTAACCAAAATAATGGCCAGTAGAATTCATAAGATACTCTTGAAGATAATTTCCAATGATTAGGATGGTTTCAAGGATAAGAGACAGATTATAGACAGTATAATTATGGTTCAAGAGACAATCCATTTTAACAAAGAAAACAAAAGACAAAGGTACGATCATAAAAGTCAACATGGCCAACACATTTGACCAAGTAAAAAATTCCTTCCTGTTTGATGTCCTTTATAAATTTGGGTTAAATAATCATTTTGTTCAGTGAGTTCAAGCTTGCATCAATGGCCCCTTTATTTTTCCCTTAGTCAATGGGAGGCCCACTTATTTTTTTTAAAGCAATATGGGAATGACATAAGATTTCCATGTCTCCCATTTTATGCATCATAATGGCCGTGGAACTGAGTATAAATATGGATTTTCAATAGATCTTTGGAAACCTTCATGGAATCAACTTTGCGAGAGGGGTCAAAGCAATTAACCACTCACATTTCATTGATAATACTCTTCCACTAGGATGGCATAAATAGTGATAAATTAGAGATTTAGAAGTGTAGTGTATCGCCGAATCGTCAATGCATCAAGTGGGGAGGAAAATAATGGAAAAAGATAAATATATGACTAAAACATAAACCCACTTCTCCTTTGATCCATCTCTAGAATTTTGCAATTTCCAAGCTCTAGTCATGCTAGATCATTCTCTGCTTGGTCCTCTTCATCTATATGTCATGTAAAATTATCAACATCATCTATGGAATGTGAATATAGTTGGACCTTCGCTAAAATTTCATATCTAATTGATTTAACTTTTCCATTCAAACAAATGATTTTTGGCTTCTTTTGTTTGGTGATATTAATGTTTATCGTTTTTGGTAGGGTGCTTATACAGAAATTCCATTGGAAAGGAGTGTGGTTCTAAAGCAAATCTAGGAAATTTCCTTCATTTTTCAGACACTTTGGACCCTAAAAAACAGTCAAACTCAGCCCTAGAATAAATATGGGTACTTTTGGAGCAATTATGGGCATGTAAATAGAGGTAGCATAATTTCACCCTAAGAAGCAGAAAACAACACTAGAAATCCTCAAACCTCCATTTTGGGTGCAAATGAGGGTTGTTCTTTGCCTCCCAATTAGAAATATACAAAAATATTATGAATTCTAGGTGATTTTATTCATAAAAAGGGGTGCAAATAGACCTGAAAATAAGATATGGGTTAATTTCCATGGGATGTGTGCAAACAGACCTGAGAAACTCTGGGTTAATTTTCATGGGATGTGACAACGAAAAAAAGAGTGCATTTGAGAAACTTTGTAAGACTAGAAATTAGTTGTGTCTCTCAAGCTAGATTGTGTTCATATGAATGATATACAAAATTCAATGACGTCCTCGGTAGCAATTTCAAGGATTGAAGCGGAAGAGTTTCTCATGATCTCACCTTTGGATCTTGTCAGCACGCTCAGTTAGCTCATCTTCGCCATGGCCACTACAAATTTATAGAAGAAAAGAGATCATGATTAAGGTCAAATTCCTTTATGATTTCTCTAGTGTGGGAGTTGATGCATAGTTCATCACTGGAGGTGAAGAAGCACTGATAGTTCATGAGGACTATGTAATACTTGTTTTAAAATATGTTGGGTGTGTAGATATCCAAGGCGGTTCCATTGGAGGACGTATTAAATTAAGTGCACCAAATGGAGAAATGCATAACCATAACCAAAGCACTATAACCAAATGAAAGAGAGTGCAATATAGAGAAGATGCCCTTATAATTATGATTAAGAATGAATCACTCTAATGAATAATACCAGGAGTAATGTTTCTATACACCATGAAAGAGGTAGGGAACTAGTTCCAAGGGGTTTTAACTAGGTCAACCTTAGCTTAAAATAGACAAAATACAATATAATAAATATTTACAAAAAGTTAGGCATGTGGCTATAATAACTACAATAAGTTCATCTCATGGACTTAAGTGAATATTAAACCCATAATTTTAGCATACCCCTTAAGTTGAAAAAGGGGCCATAAAGAAGACATTATATCACCACAATACCCCTCTCGTAATGTTGAGTAGGGGGGCATAGAGAAGTCATCATAGATTGACATAATTATATCACATTAATTTAGTGAGTTCTTAGTTAACATCAATAATCTTCCAAAGAGTTAGAGGTGGATGAGTGAGATAGGTGGAACAACAACAATGGAAGGAAGAGGTCGATATGGAGGAGGATCTAGAGGTGAATTTATTGGCTTACAAGGAAATCAACAACATATGTAAGATTGGATATCACCCACTTAGGCATATGAATCCCTCAAGATTTGGATGGGGGGTAGTTGAAGTATATGAATCCATCAATATATCATCATCATAAATAAATTACTCATCTAGGGGAGGTGTTTCATCATTGAATTAGGCATCAATCGAAGGAGTGCCATCAATAATATTATCAGCTAGTGAAGGAGTGTTATCATTTATCTACGCATATGATGAAGGAGTAATAGAAGGAACATCCCAGAATGAGACTTCAATGGGTATGGAGCCAAATTATGCATCAACAAATTTATCATCAGCCCTAACTCTTAACCTAGTCATTGTAGAAGGAATAATTGGAGAACCACTCTTAGAAGTAGAAATGGGGCCATCATCATACTATGAAGGGGAAAGGCTCACCAAGACATGGTAGGAGTCATCTAGAAGACCAAAATAAGAAGCACGATCCATGTAATCATTTGAGAATCATCTAAAATGTCTTCTAAAAGATGTAATGGGAGAGATTCTAGAGTAGCATGAGTAGAAACTTCATCAAATTTAGTCTCTCCATATTCAACCACCTTAAGAGTGGTGGGATCATAAAGGTGGTATTCTTGAAAATATTCATTGTAACCAACCAAAGCATAAAAAGATTCCAAATATACTTATATATTTCACTTTTTATTAGGATATTAGGCCCATGAATTTGATCCAAAAATTGAAAAATGTGAAATAAAGTGATTGTTTACTACAATTTCTCATAAGGATTTATACATAAACATTATGAGTAGGTTTCATATTGATGATATGGGTTGCACAAACAACTACCTCTCTACATAATATAATATTCATTTTCTTGGATTGAAGCATGTAATAAGCCATCTTCATGATAGCCATATTCTTTTATTCTACTATTCCATTTTGTTGTGGAGTGCAAGGAATGGCTCTTTGCCAAGAAATACCATGAGACCTGAGAGATAACTAAAGAATTGCCAATATGTTCACCTCCTCCATTAGTCATGATACAATTAAGGTTATTTTGTTTTGGATTTCTAGTAGATATTTGAATTTCTTTAATTTTATGAACACCTTATCCTTGTATTTAATGGTGTATATCCAATGAAACCAATAAAATGCATCTCTAAATATAAGTACTTATATCCCATGATAGAATGATTGGCCATGTGACCACTAATGTCATTATGAATAAACTCAAGATTCCAACAAGCTTGCATCACTTTGTATTTTGGAAAGGACCCTTTATGATGTTTCCCCAGTACAAATATTTCACATACACCCATACGTGGCTCAATATGGAATTTCATTAGTAATATGTAGAAAAATCATATGTTGTAAATTTCTAAAATTAGTAATGAACCAAAGGTTGTTTCAATATCATATTAGTGCCATCGGCATTGGCTACTATTGCAATAAACTTGTTCTAATATAGGGAGGAAGAATCCTTCCATGATTTATAGACAATTAAATTCATCAAGACATCTTGAGGAAACCACCTTAAATTCATCATTCGTATCCTTCATGACACTTTTGTCTAAATAAAATGCCACTTTTTTATTAGTTTTTTCCATGCATTATATAGATAGTAGATTTGGTCCAACTCCAAGAACATGGAGAAAATATCCAAATTTGAAACTATCAATCATATGGCATTGCCATAGCTTGACATTAGTAGAGATTAATTATCTCCAATAATCACTTTCTCCCCCCCTCATGTTTTTGTCTATAATTGAGAGAAGGAATTGGTGTTTTTTCATATGCCTAGTAGCTCCAAAATCATAAATCCATTCTATTGAAAAGAGGAATAACAATATGTAAATTGCAAAGCCAAATGTGCATTATGAATTTGTCCAACATTTTATTGAAATATATCCTCTCGTCAATTGATTGTTGTACAATATCTTCAATTTTTAGAAGGAAGTTATGGAAACTATTGAAACAAATCCCCTCATGATAGTAATTTCATATGAATTTCTTCTTCTTAGAGAATGTTGAGTATCCCCTCTTATTCTCATGATTTCAAGGGATCGAGGTAGCCTTAGAATGGGCTTGATATTGAGGTAGTAATTATCCCATATTCCTTGAAGTTACTTTATGGAGGAGTGGATTAGAAAAGGAATCCTCTATGGAGGGAGCAATATATCCCTTTACAAATGTAGAAATGCTATAAAAAATGATGGGAATGTACTTGAGCACTGGAGAAAGATTACTCAAAACAATAACTACATATTTTGGAGTTTATTTTTCCTTGTCACCAAAAGTGATGATATTACCATTCACATTCTTTAATTTTTTAATCTATTCCTCAATGTTGTCAAAGTCACCTATTTTGATGTTTGAAAGATTTATTTCAAGTCTATTGACTTAATTATTATTCATTATGTCAAGTAGTTCATAAGTTATCTCATATTTCTTTTCAATTTTATTATATTTGGTGTGATGAATCAAAATTGAATCGACATATAGGGTGATTCGGTTGAGAGATTCATCCTTCTTCATATGTGTGGATCATAGTTGTCATTAGTCGAAAGAGGAAGAGGTCTTTTCAAGAACATCCATAAGCATCTTTATTTGAAATAAGAGCATTTGTTTGGTCCATCCAAACATGATAGTTTTCCCCATTCAATAAAAAAAAACAATCATGTGTATTCATAGGTGTTAATAACCTCTATCAACCCAAAATGTAAGAATACTAGCCACTTCCAAAATTCTATAATATGCTTCAATTGAAAAATTAGAGGAAGAGTGCATCGGTCTTAGAAGAGGGTGTAAACTCTAGAAAAACCTAAGAGTGTCTTATTTTATCAATGAGGTTTAAACCATAGAATAAAAATGTTGGATAGGGTGAGATATCGTGTTGATATTCACAAGGGATAGAGGATCAATGATGTTCTAACTAGTAAAACCCTAATTCAGTCAAAGACAAAACAATAGTAGCAAACCAACATTAGTGAGATAAAAACAGAGCACTAATGTGCTAGAGCGAGAGCACAAGAGAACTTAGAGAAGATACACAATTATATTTTAAAATAAAACCAGCAATAACCATAATCATAAGTGCACTAAAGAGATAAATACACACCATAACCAAAGAATTGTAACAACCAAAGAGAGCATAGTATAAAGAAGGTTCCCTTAGGATTGAGATCAAGAATGAATCACTTGAATGAATGTTTCAACTAAAAAAGTAGAGGAAGAGTTCATTGGTCTTATAAGAAGGTGCAAACCCTATAAAAACCTTAGGGAAACATTCAAAATCCATTGTCTTTAAAAACAAGGGTTAAACCCTAGAATAAAAACATTTGATAGGGATATATAGGTTTATACTAACTTGATACCATGTTTATATTCACAAGTGATGAAGGATCAATGATGACCCAACCAAAAAAACCCTAATTCAGTCAAAGATAATAAAAAAAAAAAAAAAAAAATCAACACTAGCGATATAAAAAAAGGGAACTGGTGCACAAGAGAGAGAGAGAGAGAGAGAGTATACATATATGAACATGAAATAAAGAGATATAATGTTAAAATCAAATCATTCATCACATAATCATGTAACAAATGAGATATCATAGATCATTACACAAAACCTAGAACATATAAGAAGAAAATAATGGTGTATTTCATTAACTTGAATGAATGGAGGTGAACAATATTTAAAGGAAAACCATTTGAATTAGATCAAGAGGAAACTCGAGTTACTAATCCAGTGTAAGAGATTCTAGTCAAGCTTAAATATTTCCAGGGACCCTTAGTTATCCATGTTTACTCTCCTTAATTGAGTTACACTGACTCATGAATTCAGAACCACTAGTTCTAACTGAACGATGCTCAGTTAACTGACTGAATGAGCTTACAAAACCATAAGAAGACTCAAAAAATGTTCTAATGGATAAAGTTAGACATGTAAGGTTAGTTAGGACCTAAATTAGGGGATCACTTTCAATTATGAACTAAACTGGGACTCAAGCTAGCTTAAAATCAGGGAAAAGTTCCCCTTGTTGGACTATTCACCAATACTGAGAGGGTGGGGGGTGAATCAATATTGGGAACTTTTTACCATTTCAAACTTTAATAAGAGATGTAAAAACTAACCATTAACAATAACATGCATCATCACATAAGCCATACACAATACACAAGATATTTTACATGGAAACAACACGTATTTCAATAAATCTAGAAAAATTCTATTACAAGGACTTCTATGACATTGAATTTTTTTGTAAACATTTTATTTATTTCATTTAATTTGTAAAAATTATGCATTAAAGAAATATTCCATTAAAATTGGAAAAACTAATCCTAGAAAGAATGTTTTTATTGATCACAAATTTTATTTACTTCAAGTGTTTTTAATATACAATCATAAAAAATGAAATGTTGTATCATTTATAACTAGTTCGGTTTGTCATAAATTAGGAGGAGTATATGAAAATCTGTAATTTGTTGAATCGTGAGAAAAATATTCATGAAGATATAAAATGTAGGATTAATGTAGTTAAGTTGCACACATAATTGCATGTTTTATTACAAGAAGATCTCTATCTATATTTGAAGTGAACAAAGTATCATATTAAATATTTTTATTGTTAAATAACATATTATAATATAGCATGATTGGAAGGAAATCACAATATTAAATTAAAATAAAATAAATTATAAGAAATGTATTGATGTCGAACCAAATAATAACTATAAATTCGTCAAAATTGGGATAGTTGTTAGGTACAGCATTATACATACACAATGAAAGTGTGAAGAAATCGAATTAAGAAATCATGGCCGAGAATTACTTTCACCAAAAGGCAAAGAAAATGATAAGATTTTTAAATGTCGAAGAAATAGATGTTGAAACATATTTTTCAAATCTTTTAGTTGAACTTTTTATATGACCCCATGCTCTTTTGAATTTATTTATGGCACATATCGAATGAGTCTAAATAGTCCACTTAGTACTCATTATCAATTAATTATATGGTTTTACATTGTATTTTATTCCAAAAATTACATACCACATTTATACATTCATTTAATGCATATAAGAAGATAAAAGATAGAACATATCTCGTGCTTTGTTGGCCTGTAAGAGATTATTTCAGTTAATCATAATTGAGTTAGTAATACAAACTTACAAAAAAATGAATTGAGAAATCAAATTTCTTATAGTTCAATGTCACTCACTTATGACCAATCACGTACTACCCTTAATACCACTTAGCACTCATTAGCAATAAAAATTACATACTGCATTGATAAACTCCTCTTATTAATGAATATACGCAAATAAAAGTCAATAATTTATTTCATGCCTTGTTGGCTTATATGAGATTATTGCAATTATAAACTATTAACTTAAGAATACACATTTACAAAACTTTGTGCGTGCCTTGTTGGCTTTTATGAGATGATTTTAATTACAAATATTTGATTTAAGAACGCAAATTAAAAAAATATTTTGAATGGGGAAATCAAGTGGTGTATGATGCAAAAAAATGTCAAACTAAAGGCAATCATAAATAATATTAATAATTGTATTTAAATATTATTGTTAATTCTCATCTATCTATAAAAGTTTTAAAAACATAAAAATTAATTCATCAAAAAATGTGTCCAACTTGTATTGAAATATTGCAATGTACGCGTTAACAAATTTCTAAAAATTAATATCTTCACCTACTATAAAGAACTCAATGTTCTATTGAACATTCGAATGTAGTTGCGTTTCTCTTTGATACGATGAAGTGTCTTAAAAAGGGGGAATAGAATTTGGACAAGCCAAGTATCAGGTTCATGTCCTATATAAGCCTTTGTTAAGATACAATTTGACCGGTATCCGGGGAATTGAGAAGTTAGCTTTGATGTATCTATTAGCAATATATTTGATTTTTCGTACATATTTCCATATTTGGACCACACATCACTTTACATTTTCTCATAAAATTGTATCACACTACATTATTTGAATTTTGTTTCCAAGTGACAATGAGACCTGTCCCATATGAATTCAAAGTCACTTGTATCAGTGTTTGATTTTTCAACTACTTGTGGAATGTTTTTACATTGCATTTTATTCCAAAAAATACATATCACATTTATACATTCATTTAATGCATACAAGAAGATAAAAGATAGAGCGTATCTCATGCTTTGTTGGCTATTATGAGATTATTTCAATTAATCGTAATTGAGTTAATAATACAAACTTACAAAAAAATGAAATGAGAAATCAAATTTATTATAGTTCAATGTCACTCACTTATGACCAATCTCGTACTACCCTTAATACCACTTAGCACTCATTAGCAATTAATTTTGTGTTTTAAAACAATTGCAACTTCAATTATATGGGGTTTTATTTCAAAAATTACATATTGCATTGATAAACTCCTCATATTAATGAATATAGGCTAATAACAGTCAATAATTTATTTCATGTCTTGTTGGCTTATATGAGATTATTGCAATTATAAACTATTAACTTAAGAATACACATTTACAATAAGTTATAGATTGGGAAATCAAATGCCTATACCTTTCAAAATCATTCATCTATAACTCATTATGCTTTAATCTAAATTCTAGTAGACTTAGCACTCATTATCATTGAAGTAATATTTTTTGTAAGAAATGTGCTTTTATATAGATGGAGGTTTAATTCAAAATTTGTGTGTCACTTGTATTAATGCATATAGATCAATAAAAATAAAGATAACTTCATTCCTTGTTGGCTTTTGTGAGATGATTTAAATTACAAATAATTGATTTAAGAGTATGTAATTTAAAAAATATTTTGAATAGAGAAATCAAGTGTTGTAATGCACTTGTATTAATACATATAGATAAATAAAACTAAAGAGAGTTTTTTGCATGCCTTGTTGGCTTTTATGAGATGATTTAAATTACAAATAGTTGATTTAAGAGCACAAATTTAGAAAATATTTTGAATGGAGAAAATCAAGTGTTGTATGATGCAAAAACTTGTCAATCTAAAAGCAATCATAAATAATACTAATAATTGTATTTATATATCATTGTCAATTATCATCTATCTATAAAAGTTATAAAATCATAGAAATTAATTCACTAAAAAATGTGTCCAACTTGTATTGAAATATTGCAATGTAATCGTCAACAAATTTCCATAAAATAATATCTTCACTTAATACAAAGAACTCAATGTTCTATTGAACATTCGAATGTAGTTGCGTTTCTGTTTGATGCGATGAAGTGTCTTTAAAAAGGGGAATAGAACTTGCACAAGCCAAGTATCGTGTTCATGTCCTATATAAGCCTTTATTAAGATACAGTTTGACCGATATCCAAGGAATTGAGAAGTAGGCTTTGATGTATCTATTAGCAATACATTTGATTCTGTGTACTTATTTCCATATTGGGACCACACGTCGCTTAGCCTTTTCTCATAAAACTGTATCATACTACATGATTTGAATTTTGTTTGCAAGTGACAATGGGACCTATCCCATATGAATTCAAAGTCACTTGTATCAATATTTGATTTTTCAAGTACTTGTCGAATGTACTTGTTAGTAACATTTGATGTCCATATCGCAACATCATAATGTTTTAGGCAGTATTTTAATACTTCTAATTGAAAAGGCCTACAAAAGTAGGATCTATCACCAAGCTCCCAATCTGGTTTTCTTTGAATTTGACAACTCGTATCATCTTTGGAATACGACGAGAAGAATACTCCTTCCATTTCAAAGATCAACAAGATATTCCGACTGATATTAACTCCCATCTGCATTGCTGCCACATATATAACATTAACATATTTTCACTTCAAAACTTCATTGCTTAATGGCATCAAAACATATCCAATTTATTTCCACTCCCAAACAAACAACTTAATGAAAAAAATAAAAGTAATTTCCGTGGAATAGTTTTTTTATACAAACACATTCAACTACTACTCAAATCACTCATTTTTAAGAATTGTAATGAGATAAACTACAATTTAAAAATATAATTACAATAGTCGAATTCATTTGAACTAATTATATGTTAATATCTACATACTACCTAAATTTACAGTTTTTAAGTTTAAATCAAGCAAACTATTTATATGTTCATTTTTACATACAACCTCATAAGATATTTTAATTTTCAAGAAATTATAAGAAAAATTCATATAAGCACATTGCAATGAAATTCAAATCACAATTTAAAAATATAGTTACAATGGTCCAATTCAAACCAATTATATGTTAATTTATAAACACCACCTAGATTTACAATTTTTTAAATTTCAATTAAACAAGCTAATTATATGTAATTTTTACATACAACCTGATATGATTTTTTATTTTTTTTATTTCTAAGAAATAAGAAAATTTCATATGATAACATTGAACTAACATTCAAATCACTGATTTGTAAGAGTTATAATGATCAATTAAGACGCAATTGATAAATAAACTGCAATTGCTCAAACATAGTAATTGTACGTTAATTTATACATACAACCTAATACAATTATTTAATTAATATGGAATACTATATTTTTATGCAAACACATAAGACTATTATTCAAATCACTAACTTTTTATATCTCAATATCTCAATATAAATAAACAAAATAATAATATGTTAATTTATAATAATGACACAACAACAATCCTTATATGAGTATTATGAAATAATATTGACATTAAATTGGTAATAAAATAAAACACAGTAATAACACATCACATGTAGAATTAAGTCATCAAATGTACAATGACCAAGAATTTATATTATAAACTTCAAGATTTTGTTTATAGAGGAAATGAATAACAGTCATCTTAATGTACTATTAAAAGTCATTGAAGATTCTTCAAAATATCTCGAACATCGGGTGCCTTGTAGAATTTATTCAATAAGCTCCACAGATCAGCGATCAACCATTTATCCTCATTCTTTCCATCAAACGAAGGGGCAATAATCACATTTTCTTTGGGATTTTCTTTCTTTGTCTCCATTGAACAATCCACTAGAATAGTGTTAGTAGCATCATATTGAGAATACATTCTCCACACTTTTTTCAGATGTTTTTTGTATATAACTTGTGTTGAATTATCAATGTCATTTTTTCCCTTTTGTTGTTTGCAATCTAAAGCAGTCCATGTAAACAAAAATTTAGCTTGTAATGTTTCTGAAACCATCTTTTTCATAACTCTTGTTGTGTTTTGTTTCAAAGATGTCGTCCAAATTGCAATGTCAAGAGATTCTTTTCTGGAACACATTTCAAGAAATGTTTTTGCATGTGGACGAAACCAAAATGATTTTTTCTCTATCGTGTAATCTGCGGCCCTTCCCATTTTCTCGATAAATTCTTTTTGTGATGCATCACCATCAACGCTCTGATAGAAAATGTTATTCATTTCAAAAATAACTAATTTCTTTTGACTTATAATAGCTGCAAAACAACAATGGATATCATAGTAAATTCATTTTATTCATGCTACATAAATTATTATTAAAAAAAATTGTTGAAGAAATACACTCACTTTGAGTATTTTTTGTACTAGTTATTGACAAGCCACACTTCTCTTGTATTGTCTTCATAGAACCTAGAGCCAAAATAACAAACCTTCAATCAAATACCAATAATACTTCTTTAAATCAATTTTTTTTTTATAAGACATATTTTATGTTTAATTGAAAATAAGAGACATGTGAAGTACCTGATATGATATCATGTTCTTGACTATGGCTTTCTGTCACATTCCCTTGATCACTGTCTTTTTTCTCCTCATTTGCCACTGTAATAAACATATGAAATGTTATAAAATGTATCAACGAATGAAATTCATTAAATAAATAGGCATAGAATCCAAATAATCACTAGAGAAAGAACAAAACAAGTACAATACAACAAAAGAAAAAAAATAAATTATGTACCTGGTATGGTATTTTCTTCGTCTTGTATTTGCATCTCGAAAACTTCTTCGACATTGTGCACACTATGTTGATCATTGCTTTGTTGCAAAGTGTCGTCGTTGTTTTCTTTACAATTTATGCCATTAGTAGTTATATTAAACATCTTGTTAATCGAGATTTATAAATAGCATAGAATCCAAAGAATCACTAGAGAAAGAACAAAACAAGTACAATACCTGGATATTCCAACAACAATATATTAGACATTGGTTTTTGCAAATGGAAGGATTCTTGATTAGTCAGCATGGTAGTCCTTTGTAACTCGTTTTCTACGACACATGCCATTCTTCTTCCTATGTACTGTAATGCCCCTAGAATGACTGGGGACCTTAAGGGAACCTATCAAGTGAACTAGCTGAACAACTTTGACATAGTGGTCTCTTGAGCCTTGTTATGTCTTAAATGATTGAGGGAAAACCTGAAGATATGAATGCCGACATTAATTGATAAATGAATTAAGGAATTAAATTATACGTGTGGAGTGGGATAATTGATTGATTACATCTTGCTTAATGATTAGCTTCGATTGATCAAGTCAAAGTGCAGTAGGACAGTTACAGTCCTAGCTCTGTAACTTGGGAGGACGCAACTGAGATGCGTCATAGCTTTCCATTTTTTTTTATTCTGAACTTCGGGACGAAGTTCTAAATAAGTAGGGGTGTATGTAGTGCCCCTAGACTACTATAGACATTGAGGGCACCTACTGAGTCACCCAACTGTTTGAAACGTTAATAAAATAACCCTATGATTTTATTTTGAGTATATTTATGATTACGATTGATTGATATATGTGCATTTGGGTAGTTATTGTGAATGGACGATTTCATGTTATTTAACGATTAACTTTGATATGAAAATTGTACATATGGATAATGCTTAACGACTAGCTATACGATGATTATGTATTTGTCGACGAAATGTATATTTGATTAGAAGTTTGAATAAATCATAAATGTTTAACAATACTTGATTTAGAAATCAGATGATGATTATTGAGGACAGTGCTACTAATAAATTATTGTGAGAAGTGTGTGTAGAAACAAGTGAGACGGTTCACCAACGGACACACAAAGGAACATGAAGGGTCGTAGAGTACGGGTAAATCACACACAGGGGGAGCGACGACGATGTCGACTTCCGACAAGAATACCACGCATGAGAAGATAAGCACTGATCCGCTTGCTCAAGAGGAATGCGTGAGAGCGTACGAGGTGGGCCACGACGGAGTTGGTCACGTACGAGTTGAGGGGCGCGCAGTGAGAACGGACTCACTCCTCAGCGCCATTAGTCCCTAGATAGCATATAGACGGAGGATGGATGGTAACGATTCCTAAAATCCCTACAAGAGTTCCCGCAAGTCAAAATAGAAAGATGGTGGCAAAAGGGCCCGACGTTGTGGTACCCTGTCGAGAACGGAAAAAATGGACGCAAGGACCCAACGATGCGGTATCATGCCAAGGAATGGAAACCATGGATGACTGGACCCGACGGAGTGGTGCCATGTCAGGGAATTAAAATTAAGGAACTAGGAGCCCAACGGCGCGGCACCGTGATCCTAGTGAGTTTGATTGTTAAATTTAACTGCATAAAAACTTATGAGAATAACTCTAGATTATTACTTAGCAAATGCATAAAAATAATTTAGGCATTTGCACACGAATAGCTATTTTTGTTGAGCATTTAAAATAATAGAAATCATTGTTTAGGAGCAAAATAGAATCCTAAGATTAAACACCTAGTCAACTAAAAGCTAGGAGTTAATTAAAATATCTGGGGGGACAAACTGGAGCAAACTTAGGGGTGTTGGTGCACTTCCTAGAGAAACTGACACTTGGATGGGTGAGTGTTTTAATTAAATAATTAATTAAAAATATTTAATTATGCATGAAGCGACATGTGTCGCATGAGATTTCCCTTTATAAGGAAGACTTGGGGAATGGGTAAAGGGCCCATAATTTGGACGATTGTCGTAATTTTCGAATGCCTCAAAGACTTGCTGCTATCTAAGGGTTTGGCTTAGAAATCTTGGTGGGAAGGGAAGCCCAAGCTGAATTTCTGAAATACTTGTGTGAGCTCTACGACCCAAAGCTCGGGGGAGGCCATGCGACTGAAAGCATGACCCTATGGTTGGGTGGCGGAGCTAACGGTTTCTTCGCCTATGGTTTAAATGAGCTTTGCTGGAGGGATCCTACGGAAGACGAAGGCGACAATGGACCAGCCGGATCGGGTTGACAAGTTAAGGTTTTGCTTATTTTTGTTAAATTATTCACGCTTTTTATTTTATTTTTCCAATAACTATGATGGCTAATTTGTTTGTATGAAGTTGTTAAAGTTTCAGGTCCATTTCGAGGGGACCCTAAAGGAGGGGTCCTACATTTGGTATCAGAGCCGGTCGAGCCTTGAGGGCACCAAACTCTGAGTTACTGAAGACGACGGACTGCAATTTCGTCTCTTTCGCAACAAAAACTTTCCTCAATCTCCTCGGAAGGGTTAGAAACATTTGGATTTACCATTGTTATTATATTTCGTGTGGTTATTAAGCATGGTTACAAGGTTATTTCCTTATCTCTGCTAAATTCAAATTTCATATATAATTTCTGCAAATCTTAAAATGTGACGCCCTACATTCCGATCTTACTGAGATTATAATTTTGGGTTATTTACATATCTGGAACTAGATCTGTGTGGATATCATTTTAATTTTGACCACAGCCAATATACTGTGTAAACGGATCTCCTTATATGTTTCTAAAACTAAGATATGAGTATATACATATGTACTAAGAGGATGATCTGACCTCTATCATCGTCTATTCTAAATCCCTGTGTGAATGCGTGAAGGTAGACCTATTCATTGACTGCCCTGCAGATTCTTAAAATCCATGTCTTCTGCTCTGTTTATTTGATTTTTATTTTTAATATCTAAACCCTGCGTCCCATATACAAAACCGGTGATCGACTTCATCTAGTTGTATGCCTTGTGACCAAATTTCTGAAAATAATGTGGATCTAAACCTTCTGCACTGTAATTGAAATCTGAAACCGATTGGATCTTAATTTATGCTCTGTAATGTATCTATATATATATATATTTTTTGAATCAATTGGGGTTCGACTGTTTAAACTTTTGTTGAAGCTTTTGAAAAAAAAAAAAAAAAACTCTGAAAAACTTTCCATCGCAAACGCCCAGGGTAGGCATACCCCATCCTCACATTCTGAACATTGTTGAATGAGGAATTCGTTCTTGCCTCTGCCATCTCCTGATATGCAGATTTCTGTCAAACAAGAACCGAATCCTACTCTCAACTTTGCGTAGATAGGGTTGTAATCCCTTCACGCCCAATAAGCAGATCCCCTTCTTAAATGTTGTGACAGCTAATAAAATCATCCCAGGGGATCACGCCAATCATGATTAGACTGAATCATCTTCGTTTTGTTCATTTGTAATTCCATCAATGTTTGGTTATGCATTGATGCAATATGTTGAAGTCTTGATCTGCTACAGTCAAACTGTATAACACGTTATCCGAACCGTTTGTTTACACTGGATGAACAACGCTAGTCGATACTTGATAATGAGTAAAGAATTAGATTGTTAAACTATCAATCTATATCTGGAAATTTCCTACTACATCTACGGCTACCTCTCGAAATGACAATGTCGAGCTAGATCTCTGCCCAATAACCATTGTCGAGGATTGAAAGGAACTTCAGTTGGAACTGCGGCTTCATTTGAGGATACCCTTGATTCACACGATTTAAAAACCATTAATCACGCCACAATATGTGGTTTGAATCCATGAATTACGCGGTTGTTAGCCTTCCAGATTGAACTTACAGTGACTGGATCTGCTAAACTTCTATTCCACTACCAGTGTCTCATGACAGTTGTCGCCATGCCTATCAACGCCAGGCGAATTTGAACCACCATGCCATTCACCAGCTCATGTCTGAGTTAATGGTACTTGACTCACACTGGAACAAAATTAAAAACTTCCCAAGTTTGCTTTAAAGTCCAGATAGCGAAAATACTTCCTCAATCTCCAGATTAGATCGCTACTCAACGAGCTCCCATGTAACTTTATCACAGTATTTATGTCATGGTTTTGTACACCTCCTGTCGAGATCCTGGAATCAACGTAGGCTGCGTAGTTATGTCATTGTTTGGCATACCCCCAGGTGTAATTAGCGCAAGCTGAAATGGCAGTAAACGTGTAGATTCTTGCACTGAGTTACCTACGATCAACTATAAGTGTCCACTTTGGAAAATGCCATGTATGGGTAGGCGAGAATTTTTGGAGTGCTGTAGATCATCATGTATTGCCGTAGAAAGGTGAAACTGTAGAGCAGTAGTGAAATTAATTGTCAAAACAGTGACCGAGTTATGGATCCATTTGTCAAACAGAACCGGGTAATAGCCACTATGGCGTTTTACTTTTTAGTTTTATATTGGGATAATATATGTGCAAGCAACACAATATAACATAAAAATATCTAGAGGCAAGCCTTCGGCTGCGACCTCCATTCCTTTGAGGAAGCAATACCATACATAACAGTTAAGCTTTCAAAACATGATAATGTAGAAAATTTACCAGATCACGTTGTCCTGGAATCAAGCTCATTTTACAGAATTAGAGGGGCGATAGTATCCATGGATTGAGTTAACTGTTGATAGGTGGATGAACGTCCTGGGTTTTGGAGTAGAGAAAAACATCTATCCTTAAAATCTGTTGCATTGTCTTTGTGGAACTTACTTTGGTTGATGAAGTGCGATCTCATTGTTTGTATGTTCGATTACTAAAGTTTTAGTTGCTTGGAGAGAGAAATCCCCTCAGTTGAGATGAATGTATTGTTACTATAAGTCCTTTTTATTATTTTATGATTAGCAACCTGCATTTTCTATAACCTGGTGTGGAGCAAATTCCAGAATAGAGGGAAAGAACAAGTCTTTAAGCAGAGTTCTATCCCAAGTGTATAAATTAGTTTAGTATATTGCAGAGATATAGGTATTTATATATCATGTTCATTCTCTGCATTGGAAGGAGGGTTTTGGCAGCCCGGTTTGAGCTTTTCTTTTATGTATATTTCGATCCTCGATAAAGGACGTCCATCGAAGTGCGCAACTCTGGATTGAATCATTTTGTACTAGTCGGTCTAGGATAATTTCTATACAGCGAGTGGACGAAAACGATCTGAGTGCCTGATCGCATGATAGATGATTCGACCTTGAGGAGAGGGTTTTTTGATCTTGAAACTCTGTGATAGGAGAAGAATAGATCTCGGTGATAGTAGTAGATCTGGATCTCTGCATTTTCTTTTTATGCCTGGAATGGAGATGCTCCCTGCAATAATTGGATTTGTAAGAGATTTTTGCACAAGGAGGAATGGTAAGTGTTTCTAAGTGTCGAATCTCTGTATTGTTCCGTTCAGGTGGATAAATAGTTTTTCTTAGTTGCAGATTATGTTTTTAAAAGCTTGCCTCGGCCGACTCTGGTGGTACTTGAACTCTGCGAAAGACCCCTGCACTTGTTTTTCGATCTTGAAACTCACTATCCTTGTTCACTATATCGCAAAAAAAGTATTCTCCGTGCTAGTGAATTTTGTAAGCTCACAGTCCATACTTGGGTATGATCATTACTTTTTTCTATGAAACGCTAGGTTCTCTGCCTTACACTGGGTTGAAATTGTAATTACAATCCCTGTCATCAAATGGTTTAAACTCTGTGCTGACAAGTTTGAAATTGATGTTGCGGCTGGGGAACAATACCTGTAATGTTTCCTGGTGTATATAATTCTTAAATCTCCGCAGACCAATAGCACGCTGAGTAAAATCACAAAATCTCAAGTCTTCAGATCTAGACTGATTGCTTTGGAAATCGTGTTTATAGATCTGAGAGTCTCATTCCTAATAATTTTATTTTTAATCTGTATGTTCCATATGGTGAAAGTTTGGGGAAAAAAAATCTGTTAGAGTACTACGAAGGGGATATGACGGCCATGGGTGTCCGATCTCAAATAATGAGTGACATTTATTCCAAGATAGGATATACAGTTTTAATGGAGTCTATCAGTTCTTAGTGTGAGTTGTTTTTCGGTGAATCGACTGGAATCTATCTAGGAAGACTGTTGAAATGCTTTTTATTTGTTCTGGTTCCTGCTATGTATTTTTATCTCATGTATATAGTGAGATCTTGAGAAAAAGTTAAGCAAACCGTGAATTCAGTTTGACTCTAGTTTTGTGATAAGTATTATTTACTTGAAGCTAAACCTGTTTAGCTAGTAAAAGTTTAAATGCTAAGTTAGGTGTCGTTTCGCCTCCGTATGGTCTTTTCATATCATAAAGGCCATAAGTATTTTTATGAAGTTTTCCCCTCCTTTGGAGGAAAGTCTAAAGTGGAGTAATTAAATAAGAGGTAATACCTTGTAGTAAAGGTTAATACTAGTACTTACTTGTGGGAGAACGAGTGTTACCTTGCTAGATCTGTGTATTTTTATGTGGAAGGGATTGTGTAAATGCTAGTGCTTAATTATATATATATATATATAATGAGACAAGAATCTCAATATTTAGTTTGAAGTTAATATGTATACCTATGATTACGTAGGCATAGTATTGGAACTTATGCTGATGTCTACATTTAGGAAAGTAATTTTGGATGTTACTTATTCTTTATTATGATTCCATAGAATCGAAAGAATCATGTTCAATATAAGCTAAATAAAATTGAAATACTATTAAGTAAATTTTCATGTATAAGCATTAATAGAGTAAAAGTATTCTATGCATTTATAAAATTTACTACCTTTAGAGTGAAACCCTTGTGAAGTGCCACATCATCACTTATCTATATGAATGCATTGAGCTATGGCATAATGAACTAGTACATTTCAAGGTATGAACATGGGGTTATATGGATGTATTAAGTGATTATGTTATGTGTTGGACACATTGAAAAGAGAACAAAAATGTTGTAGAGTTGGACTTAAGCAAAACTCATTAGAAGATAATCCGTTTCATGTCCAAAAGTTTAAATGTACTAAGGTATAGACAAGTAGGAATGTCCTAATAGAGAAAATATGTATATGGAAGTGTATTTGAATTAAAAAAAAAAAAAAAAAGGGCTAGTTAGGGTAGGGCTACTTCCAGGGAATTTCTTATAGGAGGAAGATGTTTAAACTTATAAGAATATGCATTGAAAATTTTTCTTACATAAAGATAGATATATTGTGGGTGACAATAATCTAAATTATATATATTATGTATACATTAATAAGTATGAGTGATGGGTTATTTTTGGTGTTACTTAGTATGAAGGCAACTTTACATTAGATATGAATACTATAATGTTACCCTATAGGTAACATAAAATGTGATAATTGGTTAAATAACATTTCTTCATGCTAACCTTTAATTAGGAAAAATGGATTTTCTTATGCTTCATGTTTTATGGAATTGGGGAGAAGAATATATTTCATGATTAAGATTCTATGTTAGAATATTACTAGAAGCTATGCTTCATAGATAAATCTATTGGTGAAGTGTGTGTTCTTAAGGTTAGCAAGTTGTGTAATTTAAATGTCACTACAGTATGTGCTTGGTAAATAACTTATTGAAGGGAATATGTAGTTTTGTGTCAAGAGAATGTATACTTGTGAATTAATTAATTACACGCTTAATTACAGTAAGGTTTCTTGTTAGAGAGATGAAAGGAACTCCCACTTACATTCATCATACTCTAGAGTTATACAAAATAAAACTTTTCAAATATGAACACCACTTGTGTTAGTGTCTATATCTCATGATATTATGAATTGAATATTCGCAAAAAAAAAAAAAAAAAAAAAAACACCGTGAACGACGGATCTTTACTTCTTCTCCTTCGGCAAGGATACTTCCAGCTTCTCGAACAGGTTAGAATTATTCTCCTCTAAACTGTCTAGTATGTAAGATTGAATTGCATTCAAGGTTTGTATACTTTTGATGACGGGTTTTGCATCAAGAATTTTATCAATAGGTTGTAAATGCTTATTTTGTAAATCAATACGATGACTTCATGGGTATGCACTACTAGTTGTAATCATGCTTTGGATTGTGAAAAGAGAGAAGTTATACTTACATTGAATTATAGGATCTTGAGTTAGGAAGAGAAGAAAGCCTTACATAACTTTGTTTGTAAAATTTGAGATTATACTTTTTAAACGGCCCTCCAGTATTTAATTGTACCTTGGATTAAGATAAGAGAGAGGTTATATGTAAGATTAGTTTATGAATGGCTAAGTTATGTATTGCAAAATAGAATTTGGAAGGGTTAACTCTCAATTTGAAATTCAGATACTATTTAAAATATATGATAGTTATACGTAACTATAGAAAATGAAGAAATTGGGATTGAATATTTTATTCCTTATGTTGAAATGTGTCAATGCTTTAAGGATTTTCGTAAATGATGTACTTAATAGTTTTGTTGAATGGAAATAATTTGTTGTAGACGATTTCAATTCCGGTTACAATTAGCGATGTCAAGGGAGAACTGCTGTGGGGATTGCTACACTACGAAAGGTATGGTTTAGTTATATTACCAATTATGCAGTTTATACTTATATGAGGGTAGAAAAGAAAAAATGAAATTTTATTATCAATTGTGGATATATTGAAGAAATGAATGTGAAAATGAAGTGAAAACTCATCGTGGAAGCACATGAAACTTAACTTCGGGACGAAGTTTTAATAAGAGGGGTTGTATGTAATGCCCCTAGAATGACTGGGGACCTTAAGGGAACCTATCAAGTGAACTAGCTGAACAACTTTGACATAGTGGTCTCTTGAGCCTTGTTATGTCATAAATGATTGAGGGAAAACCTGAAGATATGAATGTCGACATTAATTGATAAATGAATTAAGGAATTAAATTATACATGTGGAGTGGGATAATTGATTGATTACATCTTGCTTAATGATTAGCTTCGATTGATCAAGTCAAAGTGCAGTAGGACAGTTACAGTCCTAGCTCTGTAACTTGGGAGGACGCAACTGAGATGCGTCATAGCTTTCCATTTTTTTTATTCTGAACTTCGGGACGAAGTTCTAAATAAATAGGGGTGTATGTAGTGCCCCTAGACTACTATAGACATTGAGGGCACCTGCTGAGTCACCCAACTGTTTGAAACGTTAATAAAATAACCCTATGATTTTATTTTGAGTATATTTATGATTACGATTGATTGATATATGTGCATTTGGGTAGTTATTGTGAATGGACGATTTCATGTTATTTAACGATTAACTTTGATATGAAAATTGTACATATGGATAATGCTTAACGACTAGCTATATGGTGATTATGTATTTGTCGACGAAATGTATATTTGATTAGAAGTTTGAATAAATCATAAATGTTTAACAATACTTGATTTAGAAATCAGATGATGATTATTGAGGACAGTGCTACTAATAAATTATTGTGAGAAGTGTGTGTAGAAACAAGTGAGACGGTTCACCAACGGACACACAAAGGAACATGAAGGGTCATAGAGTATGGGTAAATCACACACAGGGGGAGCGACGACGATGTCGACTTCCGACAAGAATACCACGCATGAGCAGATAAGCACTGATCCGCTTGCTCAAGAGGAATGCGTGAGAGCGTACGATGTGGGCCATGACAGAGTTGGTCACGTACGAGTTGAGGGGCGTGCAGTGAGAACGGACTCACTCCTCAGCGCCATTAGTCCCTAGATAGCATGTAGACGGAGGATGGATGGTAACGATTCTTAAAATCCCTACAAGAGTTCCCGCAAGTCAAAACGGAAAGATGGTGGCAGAAGGGCCCGACGATGCAGTACCCTGTCAAGAACGGAAAAAATGGACGCAAGGACCCAACGATGCGGTATCATGCCAAGGAATGGAAACCATGGATGACTGGACCCGACGGAGTGGTGCCATGTCAGGGAATTAAAATTAAGGAACTAGGATCCCAACGGCGCGGCACCGTGATCCTAGTGAGTTTGATTGTTAAATTTAACTGCATAAAATCTTATGAGAATAACTCTAGATTATTACTTAGCAAATGCATAAAAATAATTTAGGCATTTGCACATGAATAGTTATTTTTGTTGAGCATTTAAAATAATAGAAATCATTATTTAGGAGCAAAATAGAATCCTAAGATTAGACACCTAGTCAACTAAAAGCTAGGAGTTAATTAAAATATCTGGGGGGACAAACTGGAGCAAACTTAGGGGTGTTGGTGCACTTCCTAGAGAAACTGACACTTGGATGGGTGAGTGTTTTAATTAAATAATTAATTAAAAATATTTAATTATGCATGAAGCGACATGTGTCGCATGAGATTTCCCTTTATAAGGAAGACTTGGGGAATGGGTAAAGGGCCCATAATTTGGACGATTGTCGTAATTTTTGAATGCCTCAAAGACTTGCTGCTATCTAAGGGTTTGGCTTAGAAATCCTGGTGGGAAGGGAAGCCCAAGCTGAATTTCTGAAATACTTGTGTGAGCTCTACGACCCAAAGCTCGGGGGAGGCCATGCGACTGAAAGCGTGAGCCTATGGTTGGGTGGTGGAGCTAACGGTTGCTTCACCTATGGTTTAAACGAGCTTTGCTGGAGGGATCCTACGGAAGACGAAGGCGACAATGGACCAGCCGGATCGGGTTGATAGGTTAAGGTTTTGCTTAAGAACAAAACAAGTACAATACCTGGATATTCCAACAACAATATATTAGACATTGGTTTTTGCAAATGGAAGGATTCTTGATTAGTCAGCATGGTAGTCCTTTATAACTCGTTTTCTACGACACATGCCATTCTTCTTCCATATGTACAGCAAGCCTGCTGTAAATTTTTCCCCGCATAAAGAGAAATAATCAAATTTAGATCACTATGTTGTTGATGCATTTGCAATAATTCTTCCCAGAATTCAAAATCTCTCTCATTTTCATCAGATATGTCTCTAAAACTGTGAGAGTATATTGAGGCCTCTAAAATTTTTGACTCTTCACTATAGAAATGTATAGTTAAAACTATATCATAACTATAGTTATTTTGTTGTTTATATTCATAAAGACCGGTAGCCATTTTATAGTTGACATTTGAGTCCTTGACAACAATCTCCAGAGCTTGGCGTACATCCTTACAAGACCAAATTTCTACTAAGATAATCATAGTAAAATATTTCAACCCATTTTTTTCGATTAAAAATCGAAACAATTCAATATAGTGATCCTTAAGGAATGATTCATCTTTCAAAGCCAATGTATCCAACACAACAAAGTCAGTGTATAACATTGGTTGAAACTGACAAGGAAAAGAGTGCAAAAGTGTTGACAAGAGGCTAGGACCCCCATAATGACAACCGAATTCAAAATTGTTCTCAATTTCCTGTATATCTGTCGATGCATCAATTATTCTATCAAGGACCACACAGGCTTGTGGAGAAAGGGACTCTATTTTTGTATTTCGTGATCCTTTTACATATTTACACCCTTCCATTGTCTTACAGAAGTTGGCAAATATGATATCAGTAATTCCATAATGCTCAAGAATATTGGATATTGTAAGAATCTTATGATTCAGATTCTTATCATGACTTTTGCAATATGTTACCATTGCCTCCAAAATTGTTCTTTTGGTTTTCAATTGTGAACAATAATCTTTCATTTTTATGGCATTGGTTGGATGGTTCACTGGAATACAAAACTAGACAGTTCCATCCAATAGTTTATTTGCTACAGAACACATTTCTTCAGCGGTTAATCCCTGAAGGGGACGGAAAGAACTTGATACCAAGCTGTTCAGACTATTTGTCTTATAGTTTGGATCCTTAGGTTGGTTTGGAGAACACATTAATGTCCCTAGTTTGTAACAATTAAAAACAACTTCCCATTTATCCCAAGTAGTATCATCAAAATATAACAAGACTTTTTTTTCAGCAAAGTTTGTTAGTGGACAATCGAAGAAAGAGCACAACATTTCATCATCAACCTGTTAAAAAATAACAAATATAAATTAGTAAGAATGTGATATCAAAAATAAAATAGCCATGAATTTAGTTATAACAATATAAACTAAGTGCAAAAAAAAAAAAATTGCATACCTTGTCTTCAGCCGTCTTAGAATTCCCACATTTTTGTTTCTTTAATTTATTTGTGGCAATTAGGAATTGTCTTGCAGATCGCACAGAATCAATGAATGGAGTTTTGAAGAACACTGTGTTTGCAGAATTTAACTGGCAGCAAATACGAATCACCACACTGGGAGCAACTAATGGATCTAAGAATCGAGCATTACGTTCTTTGTACTTCTGTTTTGCCTCCCCAGATAGACTGAATTTAGGATTTGATAATATTTCTTTTGCTGCTTGAATGGTGTGTTGCCCATCAACTATCCAAAAATTGATGTTCTTGGCATTTATATCCATTTCATTCATGATTTTCACAGGGTTTCCAATCGGATCAGACTCTTTTGTGTCAAATGGAATCAAAAGAGCATCAGGCAATGATGCTTGAAATTTCTGTAGGAATGATTTTACTAATACTCGAACATTTAAATCATCCCGTGATCTCAATTTATATAACTTGGGTGCTTCACATCTTCGAACATCCACCTTCATGGTAAAAGAGCTTGAAAATAAATAACTGTCCTTAAAATTTTCATGGATTTCATCGCATTGGTCAGCAAGCTTCTCTATCTGAGAGTCTTCTTTTTGGGATTTTACAAACTCTGTAGTAGGCATGAACTCACTTTCTTTAATGCTCTGTTCTAGCTCAGCTAAATATACCCTTCTCAAAGCAAGCATTTGAGCCTCAAGTTTATCATCTGGTATTTTATCAAGTAGTTTACCTCTTTGTTGCAAATAAAGAAACACGGATGATGTTTTCTTACATCTCACATAGCGATATTTCATAATGTTGGTAATACGTTGTACAAGATCATCACAACTCTTTAGACCAGATTCATTGAAGCTCTCAAAACTGTCCAAATTAAACTATGACTTTTTTATTGACTCTGGAAATTCTGTATTAGTATCAATCAAATCTGGTCTAAATTTTGTGTAATCAACTTGGCAAGAAAATAATTTCACTTCATTTTCTTCAATTACCTCCATTTGAAAATCGATCTGACTATGATTGAGAGCATAGCAACTAACAATTATCCCTAGCCTTTGTATATCATTTCCATCCATGGATCCAAATAGATACATATCTAGAAACATATTCATGGGACTTTCAATCTCAACATACCAATCGTCGACATACTCATATGCAGCAGATGTTTTGAACTTTTTAATAATTTCAAAATTAGAACCCATTGTTGAATTTATAATCTGAGTTGAATGACGCTTTTGTTTTTTGAATGCTGATTGTGGCATTTTACTTGCTTTGGAGACGACAGCTTCTAAAAAAAATAATAAGCAATTATTACTATAAATAAAATGAAATCAAAATCACAAATATTACCATATAGTCTTCTAGTCTAACCATTTAGAAATGAGAGAATAATATTTAAAACCACCATACCACATGAGGGAGACGTTGTTTGTGTGTCACTTGCAATTCGTTTTTTCTTCAAATTATTCCTTGGAAATGTCATTGCACCAGAGTCCATAGCTTCTAAAAACAATAATAAATAGTTGACTATAAGTCTAAATTGTTTTAAAAATACATGAAATAATGAGCATTATCAAACAATATTCTATTACATGTCTTTTATTCACATGCACAAGAATAATAAGGGTCATGTGTTATGGAAACATATTAAATACGTAGAGATAAATAAAAATCCATTGCATCTAGCACAAGTAGGGACTCATTAAAAAGAAAAGTTTTCATTCTCAAAAATGCTAGAAGGAAATGCTTATGCTAGAAAGAAAGCTAGCAGTCGCTAGCTTTCATTGATCTTTTGAGGTATAAGCTAGCAACCACCAATCACCATGGACAGGATTTTTCTATTGGAAAGCTAGCGACTGCTAGCTTTCTTTCTAGCATAGGTATGTGTTATTATCCTATAAGTAAATGCTTTTGCTAAAAGGAAAGCTAGCAGTCGCTAGCTTTCCTTGATCTTATGCCATGTGCTTATTTGAAAATAGAGTACATGGCACAAGTTCAAGGCTTTCCTTACCTAACTAATTTATGTTTTGTGACCTCATGTGAAGCTTGGAGGCTACACCAAGAATATAATTTTTGAGATAATTTCTATTGCTAATAAAAAGTAAATTATACAAAGACACTACCTCTAGTTTTCTATTGCTAATAACAATTAAATGTTACACATAGATTACCTCTAATGCGAAAATAGACATAAACATAGTAAAATATACATAAAGAAAACCTCCTTCATTATAGCTTTTATACCAAATTAAGTTTATTGGTTTACTTAAAGACCTGTCAATAAAAAAATAAATAAATTGAACCCATATAAATGATAGACTATAAATCATCATATATTTTTTTTGAACAGAAACTAAAAATGAGTATATTATAAAGGGGCTGTGCACAGCCATTCAGTACATAGCAAAAAGAGAGGAAGGATAGTCCTACAGAGCAGAGATAGAGCATTGTAGACTAAGCTTGCAAAGGGTCCAAAACACTATATACAGAGTTCTTCCATGATGACTAACAGAATGGGCAGTATATACCCTTATATATTGCTTACATAATAAAAGACAAAAAAACATATATCCATAAAAACCAGATTACAGGTGGCCCCTAAAGTGGACTGGCTGCACCACTGATTCTTCCTCCATCTGACGCTCCCCTTCAACAGTTACTACATTGTTCCTGCTGCCCTGGTTCATGGAAATGAGTCGCGCAAGGTCCTCCTGGATCATATCCACCTTCCCCATCATCTCGCGCAAGGAGCTTTCATTATCATCAATCCTGGAGTCATGGTTGCTGATTTGAAGGGAAGTGTAGCTCACAATGTCCTCCATCTTTCTTATAACGTAGGCTATCTCCCTGTTATCCATAATTCCTATGGAGACTATCTCATACAGCCGCCCCAAACTTTTATTGATGTCCTGGATTACTGCATTGTTCCTGCTGCCCTGGTTCATGGAAATGAGTCGCACAAGGTCCTCCTGGATCATATCCACCTTCCCCATCATCTCGCGCAAGGAGCTTTCATTATCATCGATCCTGTAGTCATGGTTGCTGATTTGAAGGGAAGTGTAGCTCACAGTGTCCTCCATCTTTCTTATAACGCAGGCTATCTCCCTGTTATCCATAATTCCTATGGAGACTATCTCATACAGCCGCCCCAAACTTTTATTGATGTCCTGGATGCCAGTATTGTCCCCTGGCTGAGCCATTCTGCCAAAATCAGAGGAAATAACAAGACAGTCAAACTGCCTGAGCAAAGAATCAGTAGTTAAATTACTACACGAACCCTCACGCGCTGAGCAATTAAGGATGCAACTGAGCACTAACAGTTCCTGATGGAGCACCGAACCCCCTTGTCCGTCAGAGAAGACCTTTAAATCATCATATTTTTATGTCATTAACCAAGTAGTTCTTTTATCATTACATTTTGTTAACTCATTAAACAACATAAGGGTCATGTGTCCTGGAAACATATTAAATACTTAAAGATAAATAAAAATCCATTGCATCTAGCACAAGTAGAGACTCATTAAAAAGAAAAGTTTTCCTTCTCAAAAATGCTAGAAGGAAATGCTTATGCTAGAAAGAAAGCTAGCAGTCGCTAGCTTTCCTTGATCTTTTGCCATGTGCTTATTTCAAAATAGAGCACATGGCACAAGCTCAAGATATAAGCTAGCAACCACCAATCACCATAGACAGGATTTTTCTTTTGGAAAGCTAGCGACTGCTAGCTTTCTTTCTAGCATAGTATGTGTTATTATCCTATAAGTAAATGCTTATGCTAGAAGGAAAGCTAGCAGCCGCTAGCTTTTCTTGATCTTGTGCCATATGCTTATTTTAAAATAGAGTACATGGAACAAGTTCAAGGTATAAGCTAACAACCACCAATCACCATGCCTAGGGTTTTTCTATTGGAAAGCCAGCGACTGCTAGCTTGGGGCCCACCGCTGCTTTCGCTCAGTCGTATGGATCATGTCCTTGCAGCCATTCTTCTTCAAAATCGTCTGAGTCATATGCATGATGACCAAACAATACATCTTCGTCCACGTGTTCATATGGCACAGGAGAAGGAGGCAGATATAGGAACTGAGAGAAACATCTTTCAATATCGGCTCTCACAGGAATTCACCTATGAAATGTGATTCTACTTTATAGTCCAGTGGAATCTCTCTGGTTGTAAGTCTGGACTCTATGTGTTCTCCAGCAATAGATCTTCGGATAAATTTTTGCTGGGCATAAATTCTGTGCTCAAGTGGTTGATAGGTTCCACCTTCGTGGATCAGTTTAAACTTAAACCACTGGAAGTTCTGATGAGCAACTTCAAGATCGGCTTTAAGGTGCAGAATGAAATGTGCACGTCGATTCTCCCAATCTATTCTTGGACAGAAGGTATCCAAGAAGACATCTATCCATCCAGACCATGTCTGATTATATGCAAGGTCGGCTGGATCTGCACAGATGATGTATAATAAGGGTCATGTGTTATGCTAGAAGGAAATGCTTATGCTAGAAGGAGAGCTAACATTCGTTCAAAATAGAGCACATGGCACAAGCTGAAGGTATAAGCTAGCAACCATCAATCACCATGGACAGGGTTTTTCTAATTGAAATCTAGCGACTGTTAGCTTTCTTTCTAGTATAAGCATGTGTGTTTATTTTAGAAGGAAATGCTTATGCTAGAAGGAAAGCTAGCAGTCGCTAGCTTTCCTTGATCTTTTGCCATGTGCTTATTTCAAAATAGAGCAAATGGCACAAGCTCAAGGTATAAGCTAGCAACCACCAATCACTATGGATATGATTTTTTTATTGGAAAGCTAGCGACTGCTAGCTTTCTTTCTAGCATAAGTATGTGTTCTTATCCTAGAAGGAAATGCTTATGCTAGAAGGAAAGCTATCAGTCGCTAGCTTTCCTTGATCTTGTGCCATGTGCTTATTTGAAAATAGAGTGCATGGCACAAGCTCAAGGTATAAGTTAGCAACCACCAATCACCATGCCCAAGGTTTTTCTATTGGAAAGCTAGCGACTGCTAGCTTTCCTTCTAACATAAGCATGTGTGTTATGCTAAAAGGAAAGCTAGCATTCGTTCAAAATAGAGCACATGGCACAAGCTCAAGGTATAAGCTGGCAACCACCAATCACCATGGACAGGGTTTTTTATTGGAAAGCTAGCGAATGTTAGCTTTCCTTCTAGCATAAGCATGTGTGTTTATACTAGAAGGAAATGCTTATGCTAGAAGGAAAGCTAGCAGTCGCTAGCTTTCTTTGATCTTTTGCCATGTGCTTATTTCAAAATACATCACATGGAACAAGCTCAAGGTATAAGCTAGCAACCACCAATCACCATGGACATGATTTTTCTATTGGAAAGCTAGCGACTGCTAGCTTTTCTTCTAGCATAAGCATGTGTGTTATGCTAGAAGGAAATGCTTATGCTAGAAGGAGAGCTAGCATTCGTTTAAAATAGAGCACATGGCACAAGCTGAAGGTATAAGATAGCAACCATCAATCACCATGGAAAGGGTTTTTCTAATTGAAAGCTAGCGACTGTTAGCTTTCCTTCTAGTATAAGCATGCGTGTTTATTTTAGAAGGAAATGCTTATGCTAGAAGGAAAGCTAGCAGTCGCTAGATTTCCTTGATCTTTTGCCATGTGCTTATTTCAAAATAGAGCAAATGGCACAAGCTCAAGGTATAAGTTAGCAACCACCAATCACTATGGACATGATTTTTCTATTGGAAAGCTAGCGACTGCTAGCTTTCCTTCTAGCATAAATATGTGTTCTTATCCTAGAAGAAAATGCTTATGCTAGAAGGAAAGCTAGCAGTCGCTAGCTTTCCTTGATCTTGTGCCATGTGCTTATTTGAAAATAGAGTGCATGGCACAAGCTCAAGGTATAAGCTAGCAACCACCAATCACCATGCCCAAGGTTTTTCTATTGAAAAGCCAGCGACTGCTAGCTTTCCTTCTAACATAAGCATGTGTGTTATGCTAGAAGGAAAGCTAGCATTCATTCAAAATAGAGCACATGGCACAAGCTCAAGGTATAAGCTAGCAACCACCAATCACCATGGACATGGTTTTTTATTGGAAAGCTAGCAACTGTTAGCTTTCCTTCTAGCATAAGCATGTGTGTTTATACTAGAAGGAAATGCTTATGCTAGAAGGAAAGCTAGTAGTCGCTAGCTTTTCTTGATCTTTTGCCATGTGCTTATTTCAAAATAGAGAAAATGGCACAAGCTCAAAGTATAAGCTAGCAACCACCAATCACTATGGACATGATTTTTCTATTGGAAAGCTAGCGACTGCTAGCTTTCCTTCTAGCATAAGTATGTGTTCTTATCCTAGAAGAAAATTCTTATGCTAGAAGGAAAGCTAGCAGTCGCTAGCTTTCCTTGATCTTGTGCCATGTGCTTATTTGAAAATAGAGTGCATGGCACAAGCTCAAGGTATAAGCTAGCAACCACCAATCACCATGCCCAAGGTTTTTCTATTGGAAAGCCAGCGACTGCTAGCTTTCCTTCTAACATAAGCATGTGTGTTATGCTAGAAGGAAAGCTAGCATTCGTTCAAAATAGAGCACATGGCACAAGCTCAAGGTATAAGCTGGCAACCACCAATCACCATGGACAGGGTTTTTTATTGGAAAGCTAGCGAATGTTAGCTTTCCTTCTAGCATAAGCATGTGTGTTTATACTAGAAGGAAATGCTTATGCTAAAAGGAAAGCTAGCAGTCGCTAACTTTCCTTGATCTTTTGCCATGTGCTTATTTCAAAATACATCACATGGAACAAGCTCAAGGTATAAGCTAGCAACCACCAATCACCATGGACATGATTTTTCTATTGGAAAGCTAGCGACTGCTAGCTTTTCTTCTAGCATAAGCATGTGTGTTATGCTAGAAGGAAATGCTTATGCTAGAAGGAGAGCTAGCATTCGTTTAAAATAGAGCACATGGCACAAGCTGAAGGTATAAGATAGCAACCATCAATCACCATGGACAAGGTTTTTCTAATTGAAAGCTAGCGACTGTTAGCTTTCCTTCTAGTATAAGCATGTGTGTTTATTTTAGAAGGAAATGCTTATGCTAGAAGGAAAGCTAGCAGTCGCTAGCTTTCCTTGATCTTTTGCCATGTGCTTATTTCAAAATAGAGCAAATGGCACAAGCTCAAGGTATAAGCTAGCAACCACCAATCACTATGGACATGATTTTTCTATTGGAAAGCTAGCGACTGCTAGCTTTCCTTCTAGCATAAATATGTGTTCTTGTCCTAGAAGAAAATACTTATGCTAGAAGGAAAGCTAGCAGTTGCTAGCTTTCCTTGATCTTGTGCCATGTGCTTATTTGAAAATAGAGTGCATGGCACAAGCTCAAGGTATAAGCTAGCAACCACCAATCACCATGCCCAAGGTTTTTCTATTGGAAAGCTAGCGACTGCTAGCTTTCCTTCTAACATAAGCATGTGTGTTATGCTAGAAGGAAAGCTAGCATTCGTTCAAAATAGAGCACATGGCACAAGCTCAAGGTATAAGCTAGCAACCACCAATCACCATGGACATGGTTTTTTATTGGAAAGCTAGCAACTGTTAGCTTTCCTTCTAGCATAAGCATGTGTGTTTATACTAGAAGGAAATGCTTATGATAGAAGGAAAGCTAGCAGTCGCTAGCTTTCCTTGATCTTTTGCCATGTGCTTATTTCAAAATACATCACATGGAACAAGCTCAAGGTATAAGCTAGCAACCACCAATCACCATGGACATGATTTTTCTATTGGAAAGCTACTAACTGTTAGCTTTTCTTCTAGCATAAGTATGTGTTATTATCCTAGAAGGAAATGCTTATGCTAGAAGGAAATCTAGCAGTCGCTAGCTTTCCTTGATCTTGTGACGTGTGCTTTCCTTTATCTTGTGACAAAATCTGTCTCAGGTACTGTCGGATTTTACGATAGTCACCTATAAGGAATGACATCCTAAGTTGGTCACTAAGTACCTTCGTCAAGTGGAGAAAGAGCAGTTATCCCTCGAACGGTATTGGGTTGTCTCCTTTTCAACAAGTGGTGGTGAGCCCACTTGAGAGAACATACACCCGCAACCTTGGGTTTGACCTCTTATGGCGCGGCGCCGCTCTTTCACTTGCCCCGTGTGGCTATACACGACCACTTGATTTAGAAGGATTTATAAAGCACCCTAAGGACAACAACTATGTTTTTGGATGCCTAGCCCCAAAATCCTACCTAAACTACAAGATTCTTTTGTGCCCTCCTATGGAGGTATTAAGTGAGTAGATTTAAGCTATTTTTGAACTTAGTGAGTGACGAGAGAGTTTCTTGTGTGTGTGTGTGTGCATCAAAGAAAGTGACGGTTTTGAGCACACATGAGATATTGCATATAAATGAAAAGGCTTTTCTTTTAAAATGAAAATAATGCAACTCAACCTAATAGAAAAACAACTAAATAAACCATGTAAACCATGTAAAAAAAGCTAAATAAAATAAATTGTAAAAAAAATAAAAAAAATCTATAAACAAAATTGTAAAAGTAAAAAAAAATCTATAAACTTACCAAGATTTTCAACCTCTTTTTAATCCAGTCTTCTTCTTTACTTTTTGTTTGGCTAAGACTAAAGCTAATGCCAATGCCAATGCCATTTTTTTCCATAACTTCATCTTCATCTTAGTTGGTCTTGCTTCTTTGATAGACAATAATCTAGAAGCTATGAAGCCAAGACTACTTGAATGGAAACTGTACAATATATTGAAACTATCTATAAGTTACAAACTTATATCAAATAATTAAATATAAAAAACACTAGCTATTTAGCTATTTTTATATACAAGTAATGCTATATATTACATCTTATATACATTCATAGAGTTGATAACTATTTTTATGTACAAGTAATGCCATATACTTATATACATTCATAGAGTTGATAGCTATTTTTATGTACAAGTAATGCCATATATTACATCCTACATACATTCATAGAGTTGATTATACCATGGAGGTTTACAAAATGAAATTTAAAAATACAACATTCAAATAAATGATTGGCAATTATTTAAAATAGTTATTTAGGTCACCAATATTACCGGTTCAGTACTTGGGGAAAACCGGAAAACTTAGAATGGGTCACCAATGTGTTAAAAGATGCCCTCCTCTATCCCATAGAAAATATATATATATATATATATATATATATATATATCACAAAAAAGAGGTAGTTATATATTTATAAAAAGGTTGTTGACAAACCAAATAACATAAAAAGTACAAAAATTTCAAAAAACATTATAGTATTCTTATATAAATATTTTCAACAAATATGTTAATTGGTCATGATGCTTTTTCTTTCTTACAATACCTACCTTATGAATTTCAAATTTAGTGCTATACTGCTTTACATAATTACTAATAAACAAGACAAGTAAAATGCATATATGAGAAGTTTAAGAGCCAAGATAATTTCCATTGAGGCCTTCTTCCATTTGTTGTCCTGCTTTAATTTTCCCTTGATCTTTTTGATTCATGTTGTTTTCATTGAGTGCTAAAGTTGTTTGTTGGAATGTCTTCATAAATAATATGCCCCTACGTTGAAGCAATTGAAACACTAGGAAATCATGTATCTGGTCGAGAACCTCCTACTTATCAAGATTTAACAATGATATAAGTTATCATGGATAAGTCAATTAAGTGTTTAGTGGATGACTTAATTAGTAAAAGATTATCAAGTTCTCATGTGTAAAATAAATGTCATTAATTGTAAGTATCCTCAAGTAAAGGTGTCTTCAAGGTGAAGTATAAAAGTTAAACATTAATAATAGAGGAGTGTGCTATATAATTGTTGATCATGATTAATTAAATCATTAATTATATTTCATTGTTTATACACATAGGTACTATGTTGACACTTATCCATTAACCAAATAAATATTTTAAATTACTATTCACAATTTAAATTAATTACTATTATTATTAATTGTTATTGTTATTATTATTATAATATTAATATTATTTAATTAATAATAATAATGATAATAATCCCTTTTATAAAGTATAGTGGGTTGAATAATAATGAATTTATTAAATAAATTATTAATTTAATTAACGGACGGAATCATCCTAAGTAAATTAAAAGGGTATGTTTGAATAAATTATTGAATATAAAAGGGTATGTTTGAATAAGTTATTGAATAATTCCATTACTAGAGAGAAATTGGGATGATATAAAATAATATATAATCCACCTTATTACCTCAAAAGGGGATGCATTAATGATTACCATGGAAAGTGGCTGTCAGGATTATCAGTCTGTGGGCTCGGGGGCTAGGAAATCGGCAGGGTGGACACATCATTTTGGGGTTGTTAAGGTAACTTACATAATCCATTCCAGAAATCTTCTTATCTTACTGCAATCGACGGTTTTAGGTATTTTTCTGAACCAGCTTAATTAGAATGTATTTTCTTTTATTTCCAAGCTATGCATGTCAAACGAACAGAATTAAATGGAAAGTTTTAGGATTATGTTTATTTAACTACAGAGACATGTAAACATATAGAAAACAGATAGTTAAACATTTACAGAAACAGAAATATAGATGGTTGAATCTCTTGTTTTCTTCTAACAATAATTAAGGGAAAAACTAGGTATAACCTGATAACCTGGAATAGACCCAGCGCCTAGATAGGGCACTACAGTTGGTATAAGAGCACAAGGCTCAGACACTGAGACCTTAGGGCCTAACTACACCTGGAACTTTAGTGAAATTTACTAGAAAATAACAAACCAGTATGATGGCTGCAAAAAGATAATTTGAAGAGCCTTTTCCCATTTATTCGTAAGGCGTAACCGAAACAGAATTTGAATGATATATATATATAACTGCTTATTTAGGGCTCAGTCTAGACCCCATTAAACAAACCTTTCTAGAAAGACAACAACATTTCTATATACACTCTTTTAATATTCAAACCCTAATATTAATCCAATGCTAAAGCATTTGGGATAAACAATGTTTTAAAACAAATAAATAAATACATATAAACCAAGTTACAACACTATATATATTACCGTTATAATATTTAGATCTAAAATTTAATACTAACAACAACAAAAAACACTTCATTGCATTTATATAAAGAAATTGTATTCATAATAAATACGAAACAATGAGTCTCGCACAGGATTTACAGAGGGTTCTCCAAATTTCAGACCTGCAGCCAAAGTGATTAGTTTTCATTTCCTATTATTTTAATGCAGATCTGCCTTCTTGCCTGTAACATTTTGTTTTAAACATTCATTTCAATAAATGTGGCATAAAACAAATATTCAAATAATATTGTTGCCTGCAATATTGTTTATAATACAAGCATCGCAGCAATTTCGACGCAGAAATCGTTTCATTTGAGCTCGATATGATCCATTTTGACCAATAACTAAGAAGATTTACAAGCATGGCAAATGCACGAAACGATTTCCATACTGCTCTCCATTGTTGCTGCTTGTTTTGTCCGAAATGAATTTCATACAAAATGTTACTTCCTTTGAAACCCTAGCGCTCAAGCCAGGTGTACCAAGTGCCTGGAGCCCAACGCCACATCAATTGTCCTCCAAGCGTTTTTCATCTTTCCTTTGTGCCCAGCCCGAACTCAACAACTAGAGCCAATTGGCCCACGCACTTAACGCATCAATGCCCACCATCGAATCCCATGCACTGAGTTCACATAAGAGGACGGGAATATATAAAAGATGCGTTGTGCTCAATGCCGAGGACTCATCAGGGAACCGAATGCCAAGCCAGGAGGGTCCCATGGATATCATATCTCCCATCGTCCATGAGATTACCCACGTATCTGCCCAGCACCGAGGCTCTTACATGAAACCAAGTGCCAAGTCGAAGCAGCCCTACAATGCCAAATAAAACCTTATTTCCTCCTTAAATAGGCATACTTTTGACGGCACGTGAGACGGTTTCCGCGTTGCCCATGAGCGGTTTACTATACCGCTTTATTGGAATGCGGACGAGTAAGGAATGAACACGTGGGATGGTGGTTTCCTTTCCGCGACCACCAACCACCCTTACCATGCGTGCATGTTGCCGACGCAAAATAAGGAGAGCCGTCGATCCTGCCTTGGTGTCAATCCCCATGTGAAAAAGAAAAGGTTTTTTTTTGCGTTTTATATTGTTATAATTTTTTATTTTTTTTTTAAATTAATGTTTTTTAAATATTAATTTAATTTTATTAATTTAATGTAGTGTCTCTCAACCATGCCCCTTTTTAAAGCTATAATTAATTAATTTCACCTAATACACTGTTGTGCAATCTTTGGTTCTCACATCATATCTGTCCATCGTACAGATAATAAATTTTGAATGAACACCATAATTAATGTGTAATTGCCAATGCCATTTCCCGGCTTCTTCCATCGTGATTCATGGCATTGGGCACACATTTTCCAGTTGCAGATTAAAATTTTGGCAGACTTTATCTCCAGGGTATTGAGCTATCCAATAAGCTATGGCAGTCATATTATTATCCTTATGGTTTGGCATGCAGCATGTCAGAGCCAACATCATTTGCACTGAAACAACCATGCCCCGGGGGACCAGATCTTCTGGAACCAAATTGGATCATCAAGGGTTTCGGATCAGGTACTCCGGTTGATCGCACTTTATGCTTAAGGGAGACTCTTGCTACAGCCCATAGGCATCCGCATCAAGTTCCAATAAATCGCTGCGAATGCAAGGGTTCGGGCTCTTGGGGCAAACATCCTTCTCAGAGGTAGGTACCGTATTGTGAACCATGAAACTTCAACCCCCTTGCTGGTACCAATTTTGCAAAATAGTAACATTACAAATGTCCATTAGCTAAAGCTATAATTATAAGATTCCATTGGCGAAGAAAACCGTAGTAACCTTAAGTTAAGATGTTAATTTGTTAATAATATGGGGAATGGCCAGGGTATTTATTTGGTTCTCTCTGATATTGGAACTGAAGGAGTGTGAGATATCGTTCTAGCTCATGTCCATGGAGTAAAGGTCCTTGTCAAATACATTCGGCTGTGGGAGGTTGACAATAGCCGACGGCTGGGCCTATCAAAAATAAGGTAACCTATTAACCAACATTTATAGTTTAGACTCTAAATAAAATTGTAATTTTCATAAAAAATTAAAATATATTGAAAGTAAGATTCCGAATTTAATAATTTAAAGGAAATATAAATATATGTATGCTCAATTAAGACAATTTTGCAGTTTAGATGCAATTTTCTTTTTACAAAATTTATCCATTTTTTAGATATAGATTTCCAAAAAATTAGTTTAATTTGAGGGCTTGATTAATTCCCCATACTAACTACACTAACTGTGTTAAATGAGAGACTAAAAAACCAGTCAAATAGATAAACCTATGCTGATGACAAATGACAATAGAAATGAAAAATTTACCTTGGGAAAATATATCCATAGCCTCAGCTCTGAATCTATTAAAATGATTTACTTCAACAAACAAAGGGAAAGTGGTGGCGGTTGGATTAATGGTAGAACCAACGCATGCAAAGTTTGATCCATGTTTAAAGTTAGATCCCACCAATTTCAAATACTAGCTCAGTAATGTTGGATTCATTGCCTCGTCTGTAATTCATTCATTAACAAACAATCAGTCTAGACTTTCAAATCTTTACATCAAGAAATTACCCAACAAGATATAAAACGTCCAGGTACATAAAAAAAAAAATCGATAACCAAGCTCTCCCCAGATTCGTAGTATCTCCAAGTGTGTTTTTCCTGGCTGGGAAGGAGAGAATGCAGCCTCACGCCTGCCACAAGGCCGCCTATGTCATAATTCGAGTGTCCAAAGTTGAAAATTGCAGTGAAATTACAAGCCCCAACCCTCGGGTATTGAATCTGCCACAATAAATATTGGTGAAGCTCCAAATATTAAATCGAAACTTTGCAAGAATAAGTAGAGACACCACCACTGAAAACGTTTTTGATGCTGTTGCTGTAAATATGCTATAATTTGCTTCATACTTTGCTTTTTAAAAAATGTATATACAATATTAGGAATAATAGAAGGGTAAAAATATTTATTAAACGTTATATGAAGGGTAGCTTTATAAACCAAACCGTAAAAAAAAATCTGCCTGATGGGTAAGGGTGCCCGTCAAATATAACCCCTGCATCAGGGAACCGAATGCCAAGCCAGGAGGGTCCCACGGATATCATATCTCCCATCGTCCATGAGATTACCCACATATCTTCCCAGCACCGAGGCTCTTATATGAAACCAAGAGCCAAGTCGAAGCAGCCCTACAATGCCAAATAAAACCTTATTTCCTCCTTAAATAAGCATACTTTTGACGGCACGTGAGACGGTTTCTGCGTTGCCCATGAGCGGTTTACTATACCGCTTTATTGGAATGCGGACGAGTAAGGAATGAACACGTGGGATGGTGGTTTCTTCTCCGCGACCACCAACCACCCTTACCATGCGTGCATGTTGCCGACGCGAAATAAGGAGAGCCGTCGATCCTGCCTTGGCGTCAATCTCCATGCGAAAAAGAAAAGGTTTTTTTTTGCATTTTATATTGTTTTAATTTTTTTATTATTATTTTAAATTAATGTTTTTTAAATATTAATTTAATATTTAAAAAACATTCATTTAATTTAATTCGTTTAATTTAATTTAATTAATTTAATTTAATGACTTTTAATTTAATTTAATGTCATTTAATTAATTAATTTAATTTAATTAATTTAATTTAATTAATTCAATTTAATTTTTTTTAATTAATTCAATTTAATTTAATTTTTTTTATTTTATTTTATTAATTATTATTTAATTTAATTTAATTTAGTTGTTGATAAGAATTAAAAAAAAAAAATACCATGTAAAAGAAAAGGTTTTTTTTTTGCGTTTTATATTGTTTTAATTTTTTTTATTATTATTTTAAATTAATGTTTTTTAAATATTAATTTTATTTTATTAATTTAATGTAGTGTCTCTTAACATTCATTTAATTTAATTTAATTAATTTAATTTAATGACTTTTAATTTAATTTGATTTAATTAATTTAATTTAATGTCATTTAATTAATTAATTTAATTTAAATTTTTTTAATTAATTCAATTTAATTTAATTTAATTTAATTTAATTTATTAATTATTATTTAATTTAATTTAATTTAGTTGTTGATATGAATTTAAAAAAATATATATATACCATGTCAAAATAAAAGGGGTTTCGGCAAAATTTCTTATATAATTATATAATGCTAGTGTTATTTTATTTATATTTAATTAAATTTCGTGTATAATTATATAGCGCTAGTTTTATTTTATTTAAATTTAATTAGATTCCATATAATGTTATAACCTAGGTTTCTTAAAAAATTAAAAGTTAATATTTAAAAATATAAAGCTACTCACGAACTTTCAATTTAAAAGTTCTTCATAGATTTAAAGTTTTAAGGTCAATTATAGTAAGGTTGAAGTGGTTGGTGAAGTTATATTTAAATTAGCATAGATAAAATTTAAATTATAATTTATATTTAAGGGAGAAATTTAAATATTTAAATTTAATATATATAAATATTTAAAATTTTGGAAAAGAAATAAATAAATAATAAAGAGTGGTTTAACTGGTTTGGTGAAGATCTAGGGTTTTATAAATCCATGTATTTAATCAAATTGTCTTAGTATTTATTATATTTAACATCCTACATAAAATTAAATTCAAAAAATATGTAGGTGTAATTATATAATGATAAAAAAAAATTACAATTGCAATTTTTGGATGGTCACATTACAATTTCTCATAAAAAAACTACAATATCTTTAATTTTTCAATTCTTTAATTTGATTTAATTAATTTAATTTAATGTCATTTAATTAATTAATTTAATTTAATTAATTCAATTTAAATTTTTTTTTAATTAATTCAATTTAATTTAATTTAATTTAATTTAATTTTATTAATTATTATTTAATAAAATCAGCCTACTCATATGAAGTTACAAACTTTTACAATTCAATCGACTCATATAAAGTTAGTTTGGAGCACAACAATAAGTATATATTTCAATTGAGAAGAGGTTATGCTTAATATAGATCCATTATATTAAGAAAACCTAATAACGACCTATATTAAATGCAATTGTGAAATTACTATCATGTTATCATGTCAGTACCATTTGTCAAAAACCCAGATTCATGGTATTATAAAATTGAAGTTTTCACACTTTATAACATCTACATTTTTTAAATTTGATAAATAAAAAATAAATTATCTAAAAATAAAATACATTTTTATTTTTGACATTAAAAGTTTCCAACCATGTTAATGTCAAAAGAGTTGTAACCAAAACTTGCATTGAGTTGGCAGAATAATCAAATAAGTCTATAGTTCTACACCTGAGTGAACCCTTTCTTAATATATTTCTATGGAAGAACACTACACTAGTACCATTTTACTCCCATTTACAAAACCTGTAAAGGTTGGCGGTGAAGATTCATCATGCTGGAAAATTGAGTCGGATGGTAACTACCTAAATTTGCATAGTCACGACAGCAAAGTGAGAGAGGTGTAAATACAAATCGTAATGATAGTGGTGTAAAATGCAAATAGTAATATCAGTGTCATTATTTAGACATGAAGTAGGGAGAAATTCCCCACAAAAGTCTCCACAAAGAGAATTATATAACCTCTTACTCTCAATTTGGGCTTCTCATCATCATTTGAGGAGGCAGGTTTTCATAAGATAGTAAGCAGCTCATCCATGCAAATAGGCTTTTATAGGCTTTAGGTCAGCCATGGCTGTGAATTAAACTCTAGGCCAGTGACAAAAAAATATCGTGTGCTCCTATCTATGAATATGTTCGAACTCAAACGAGGGCGGGAAGGGGCAATGTCACTTGTATCTGGTAGTAAGGCGGAACAAAAAATTTCAAAATTCAAAATTCAAATGGGCGATACAGGAAAACGGTTTCATGGAAAACGACGTTAATGTAGACATCTGTAGATAGATTTAGGCCCATCACCCTCTACAACGTTTAATACAAGATCCTCAAAAAGATAATTGCAATCAAGTTATGGAAAATCATCCCTTCCATCGTCTCGATTAACCAGGGATGATTTGTCTTTTATTTTTTTGGAACCTTAAATTACCTTCAATTCTGTAGGTTTCGATATCAGAGATTGCTACTGCAAAAAAGGTTTTTATATTTGAGATGGTGAATTTATTTAACAAAGAACCAGGTGCACTGGACTTGTGCCTTAAAGTTGTATTTCATTCAACTAGCATTTTGAAGTTAGGGTATGCTTTGCACTCTGACCTGAAGCGTCTTTCTGATTCCTATGGAGAGCTGGAGTGTTTTCGCTACTGTGAAGCGCCTAAATTAGACCTTCAAAAGGTTTCTCCATCTGTTCCAGGGGGGCTTTTCGACCTTGCAAAGACTGTGCTGGGAAGTGCTTTAAACAAAAGTACTAGGATGAGTGACTGGAGGGAGCGTCCCTTGAGCAATAGTCAGGTACACTAAATATAAATCCATGCTACGGTATAAGTTGCACTACAAAGTATAAGAACCAGTACGAACCTCTAAAAACTGATAAAGTTTGAAATAAGAACATACAAACTACAAATTTAAACGTTGCTACGAAATTTATATGGGAATGTTCAGATCAAGATTTTCAAGCATACAACAGACTCGCAGATATCTCCAGTAACTGAAATATGCAACCTCTTATAACTTGAAGAAGGCACAAAAATACCCATACCCCATGGGCCTTGTACAAAATCCAGATACTAAACTAAATGGACGAGAATGATAGGAATTTGTAGGACGAGGAGTACCTAAAGTTCTAATTTACAGGAGGATGATTCAGCCGCTCCAGTTGCTCGTAATAGGATTCAGGTTCTAATTTGCAAAGGACAAGAACAATGTTTCAGCAGCTCCAGCTATAGGAATTTGCAGGACGAGAATGAGGACCAGGTCTCTTGGCATTTTGCAATGGACTGCACTGCCTTGAATGCAGGTAGATGGGCGTTGAATGCAGGTAGGTGGGCGTTGAACCTTGAGGATATGGCGGGAGCGAGACTGTGTACGATGAGATCTCCAGGATATGGCTGCAGCTGGCTCATGATCAAGCTGCACGTTTTCGATGGGACTGTATGGCGCTTCGTGTGGTACTACGTCAATAATTATAATACATTATTATAATTATAAGAACTAGTTGAATGATATTGCAATATTTCTCATTTATGCAATGACATGAAATGGATGATAATGTATGGTATGTTCTTATTTCATATTCCTTTATGGCATGTTCTTATTTCATATTTCTTTATGGCATGGATGAAAAGTTAATGTATTATTATATTTTATAATACCTTATTATAATTATAAGATTTAGTTGAAAGATATTGTAATAATTTTTATTTATGCATGATAGTATAAAGTAGTGTGATATTACATTTTTTTGGGGGATAACTAGAAGTAGAAGAAAGATTAATATTTTGTCTATATTTTGTACTTTCTTATGTAATTTGAAAAGTTAAATGTATTATTATATTATATTTTATATTACGTTTATGTGATGAAATGAATTAGGTAAATTTAGGATAATGCATCACCATATTTCATATTTCGTTAATGGGATAGCAAGATGTAAAGGAAAGGTTGATGCCTTGTTTATAGTTCATAATTATTTTATGGGATACTATGAAAGGCTAATGTATTATTATATTTATACTACGTTTATATGATAATATGAACTGGTTGAAAGATAAGATACTGTTATGATATTTCTTGATGTTATAAAATGAACTAGATGAAAAGTTAACACATGCCTATATTTCACAGTTCACTTAGGGATTGTAGGTTGTAAGATTAAAGACATAGCCTTCCTTTTTGTCAAATTGTACCCTTAGGGTTTCCGTTTGCAAGTGTTACTTATTTAAGATATATTTCAACTATGATAGAGATCCTTGCCAATTCACATATGGAATAATTGTTCCAGAACAAATGCTTTGGAAAGCCAAAGAACTATAACTTAGGAGTAGACACTTATAGTATAAAAAAAAAAAAAAAAAAAAGAAGAAGAAAAAAAAAAAATCATTCACTAACTACGAGCATTAAATTGTCGAATAGAGATGGTATCAATAACGTAAAATTGTATTTTAAGAAAAATATACTCGGAGAAACTTGGAACAAAGACCAACGATATTTTAAACCTTTTTCTACATAGACATGATGAGAAAACAAGTGGACGGATATAATCGGTGGATTTGCTGAATGACAAAAAATTGATCAATTTTAAATGATAAGACACCAAGATGCTCAGATTGACGAGACTTTGACGGATTGTCGAGGAAGAGAAACCAACTTAAAATTTGAAAACGAGATATCAATGTGATTGGTATGATGAGCTGAACTCAACGACATGCATTTTGCATTACGACAAAACCATTTATGAAAACTCATGACTACGAACTTGAAATTTAACCATGGTATCGAAATGGTCAAATGAAGGCAATGTTTCGTAAAAAGAAGTATGGAGACGACTAGCATAATAAATAGAACGCAATGAAGCTAACCTTAGGTCATAATCAAACATGATAAAATGACAACTAGCCCTCGAGATGGAACTTGATGGGGTTAAGAAGACACTTTGTGCGACTTGATGAATCTGTCGAAGTGGTCCTATGACAACATAAACGAAGAGATCAGGGAAATACATGATAAGCTCATGGAGCTGAACATGATGATACTAATGACAAGAATAAGTGATATCGAAAATCTAGTTGGGACCGACAGTTATTGAATGTACTATCGAATTGATATTATACACAATTATGATTGAGTTCATGATAATGTATTGGAACCATGTTGGAAAATAATAATAATAATAATAATGATTAGAACCACTTGTGCTTAATATGGCCATGATTGTTGGAGAAAAATAGAAGGGAATGGAAAGAAGATGATAATAGGAAATTAAGATAAAGCTTAGTGTCGAAAGTACAAGAACAAAAATTAACTTCAGGATGAAGTTCTATTTAAGAGGGGGTGTATGTAATGCCCCTAGAATGACTGTGGACCTTAAGGGCACCTGTCAAGTGACACGGCTGAACAACTTCGATATAGTGGTCTCTTGAGCCTAGTTATGTCTTAAATGATTGAGGAAAACCTGAAGATGTGAATGATGATAATAATTGATAAATGAATTAAGGAATTAAATTATATTGTGTGGGGTGGGATAATTGATTAATTACATCTTGCTTAATGATTAGCACGGATTGATCAAGTCAAGTGTAGTGGGACATTTATAGTCCTAGCTGTGCGACTTGGGAGGACGCAACTGAGATGCATCATAGATTTCCGCATTTATTCTGAACTTCGGGACGAAGTTCTAAATAAGTAGGGGTGTATGTAGTGCCCCTAGACTACTGTAGACATTAAGGGCACCTGCTGAGTGACCTGACTGTTTGAAACATTAATAAAATAACCCTATGATTTTATTTTGAGTATATTTATGATTACGATTGATTGATATATGTGCATTTGGGTAGTTATTGTGAATGGACGATTTCATGTTGTTTAACAATTAACTTTGATATGAAAACTATACATATGAATGGTGCTTAACGACTAGTTGTGCAATTGATTATGTGATTAGACGAATGAGTAACGATTGAGTAAACTATAGATGCTTAATGAAGCAACAGATTTATAAATCAAATTGTGATTATTGAGGACATTGCTACTAATTTACGTTTGTGAGAAATGTGTGTAGCGACAGGTGAAACAGTTCACCGACGGACACACAAAGGAATATGAAGGGTCGTAGAGTACGAGTAAATCACACACAGGGAGAGCGACGACGATGTCGACTTCTGACGGAATACCACGCTTGAGAAGATAAGCACTGATTCGCTTGCTCCTAGTGAAAATGCTTGTTAAACTTAACTGCATAAAAACATATAAGTTTGCATCTAGATCATTACTTAGAAATGCATTTGAGTACTTTAGGCATTTGCATATATCTAAACATAAACAATCATTGGAGAGTGTTATGGAAAATTATCACATCGTCGATCTACTGCGTTGGAAGGCCACATTTTCCTTTTTTGGTGATTCAGAGCTTCTTTGCAATACAACAGTTTCCTCCTTCGATTGACATATTTGCTTGAGTTTATACTTCACATTAACTTGATTGTGCCTATTTCTTAATTAAGTTGGGTATTTATATGATGCTCCTATATCTGAAGTACACGTATATGATAGCAGCAGCAGTGACGATGATGATGACGATGCATCGATGACGATGATCTCGAGAAGAAGACTTGTCTAGCAGATCTGTGTCAAGAAATACCTTCCTAGTTAAGAGGGAGTGTTGATGTATATGTAACTTTGGAATGTATTTCATCTATGTATTTCATATATATATTTATTGTACCCTTATTAGAGATTTGTTATTCCTCTATAAGGAAGTGTCGTCATGTGGATTGACAAGTGTCGCAAGTGTGTGTACTTGCCGATGGGTTATTAGACCACCATGTGTGGGGTCGGCCCTGAAATATATATTATATTGTGGATGTAACTAGCTAGACAATTTGGCCCCATAAGGTCACTGGGAAAATAGGTTTGTATAAGTAGAGATCAGGAGATCTCTATTTAGATCATTTGGAAATTCATCTCTCTCTCATTCGGAAAGTCATCGAGGTTTATCTTGATGACTTGGTAGCTAAATCTAAGAAAAGGGCCGAACACTGTGCACATCTACATGTTGTATTCATTTGATGTCGTAAGTACAACATTAGGTTGAACCCAAATAAATGCATCTTTGGTGTGGATATTCAAAGATTACTTGGTTTCATTGTATCCAAGTATAGGATTATGGCTTATTCCCTTAAGGTTGATGCAATATTATAGTTTCCCCCCCCTCCTCCCTGAAAACAATCCGACAACTTCAAATGCTACAAAAGAAATCAAACTTACTTAGAAGATTTATCACAAATTATGCCAAAATAGATAAATATTTCATGTGTATTCTCAAAAAAGATGCACCATTCATATGGGATGACCAAACTCAACACTCACTCGATGCATTGAAGAAAATTTTGATGTCAACCCTGATACTTAGTCCTCTGAACTATAGTATATATTTCTGCTATATTTGGAAGCTACCAAATCTAGTTTAGGGATGGTATTAGTACAAGAAGATGATTCATATCGGGAATATGTCATATACTATCTTGGTAAGGGCCTTGTTGTCCTTGAATTTAGGTATTCCTAGGTAGAGGAGTTTGCCTTAGCAGTGGTTCATGCTAATTAAATACTTTGGCATTATATATTTCCATGAAAAACAAAAATAGTGTCTAAAATGAACCCCATGCAACACATTTCGTCCCGTCGTATAATCAGGGGAAACTATACGAAATGGGTAGTAATTTTGCAAGAATTTTATCTCGAATTCGTTAATGCTCGCATGGTAAGAATGTTTTGATGAATGTCTCCATCATGACTAGGCCAATGGAGCTATTGGGTAAATAGACCCATTTGGATGATTTCCTTGTATGTAGGGGAACATGTCTTGGATAATTGAAATCTACTATTCCTAAAACCCTCTTAACTATGTTGGAGGATGGGTCCTCATAATAATAAACTCTGGTTTTAATTACTATCTATCTCTAAAACCCTAACCCTCTCTATCCTTTTGCTAATCTATACCTCCCATGCTACCTCCCTCCCTCTCATCCCCCTTTCTATCCCCTTTTCCATAACAAACCACCTCTCTACCCCACCCCCCCCCACTCTCTCTCTAACCCCATCTCTCTCTCCGATTATCTTTAACCCCCCTCCTTTCTAACTCCCACACTCTCTCCCTCTCTCTCTTTAACCCCTCTCCTCCTCCGTGTTATTATACAAACTATCATCCCTAGAACACCTAGGCTGTGTGGACCAAGGGGCTAGTTACAATAAGTGGGGAGGACATAGGTCCAATGTCACCATAACCTAACTCCTCATCTTCTTTGGTTAAGTCCTAAACCCATGGGAGAGTCCCTAATGGAGGAATAACACCTGTAAGCACCAACACACCTGGAAATACCATTCTACAATCATTATGGATAATATTAGTGCCTTGCATGGAGTCAACAATGGATAATAAAGAAAAATAAGTAATATAAAAGGCGTAATTCAATATACCAATCAATGGCAATGAATATCACAAGTTCAACATACTTCACAATTCATACAATGCATCTACCTGATGCATACCAAGTATCTACCTGATACATATCATCATACATGATCCACCTGATCATACTGTGTATCCACCTGATACAAATACAAACTTAACCGAATATTTAGGGACACCTAAAATTGAAGTTATTGACATTTAGACACTGACCCATTATAATCCTCCCTTGACCCAACCTGACGATCATGTCTTGATACAACTAGATGTACCTTTTCCCATAGATCCCTTTAAATTTGTTCAAAATGTACAACATAATATGTCTAGAACCAAATTATGGTTAATCTAAGAAGCATGGGATGTACTTCCACTACACCTAGTGTCTTTTGAGGAAACATGAATGCTTCTTATGTATATTTAGTTATCAAAATCATTTCTTCTACCCATATGCCACATGTTCCCAATGTCTCTTCATTCATAATGCCATCTATTAGCAAACGCATTCCAACCCTACGTTTTCCTAGTCTTGGAATACCTTCCACAAGTAATTTTATGCCTAGTTCGAGCTTCTCCTTTGGTTTATGTAATAATCTATTGATCCCTCAACAACTCCCCAAGTTATGTGATGTGGGGCCCCACCTGAAATTTTGAGCTAAAGGCCACTGATCCAAGTGTTGTTACTCTTTAATGATTCAGTCTATACAACTACAATTTGGACGGAGTCCTTATAAGGTATGTTTTATCATACCATGTCTAATATTTCTCCTTTACAGGTTTTTTTATTATCATGCCATACACTTGGATATAGTAAACCCCCCCTGCCCTTACTGCATATTCTTTCTGTACAAGCAATTCATCCTTGAAAAGTTTGACAAAATATGAGTGAGAAAACTATCCCTAATTCCATAAGCTTAAATTCCACTTGATGAAAATCCTCAGTTTGTTTCACCCCTAAACCATCCAAGGAGTGAACCTAAAAGAAAAATAAGAAAAGACTTAGTTTTTTCGAAGAAGCGTCCTTGGAAAAATAGCTTTATACACCCATGTAACATATCGGAAATGGCATATGAAAAGCGGTGAAAAACGATGAAATGTTACATGGGTTATATCATATGGTATATCATACGTTTTGTGCGTCCAATCTTATTTGCAACATCATGTGACGAGAGCTTGCACAAAGTACGAAGCAAAGTGTGTGCACCCTCTTAAGACTAGTCACATATTATGATGGTGAGTTCGCACAAATCGCCTTTGCACTGGCCAATGTGTATATGATGAGCCCGCAATACCATGGTGCAACCATCAAATGTGTATCGTCGCATGTAGAGTCGAGCTTGCACATGGGACAATGAGTTTAGTTTTGTGCACATATCATGGTCTTGACTCTTGGCATTGCGGAGGGGCTGTACAACGTACCATTTTGTGCACCCTCCAAGGACTAGTCTCCAATCATAACCGTGAGCCCGCACAAAACGATACAATGTGACTCTGTGCACTATCAAACAACTTTTGGTTGAATGGTCGATGGAGCCCGCACATTGTTATGTAACATTGGTTGAATGGTCGATGGAGCTCGCACATCGTTATGTAACATTGGTTGAATGGTCGATGGAGCTTGCACGGTTTATGAGTCAATAGATCGATGCATGAAGTTGTTTTCTCACGCTCCTTTGGCTTCTGTCTCCATGAATACTAGTTGCTGGAACAGTGGAAACCTATTGGAACACAACCAGTATTCCAATGAATCAAATCCCTTTTTTGTTTCCACGAACACCAATGTCAAAGAATGCTTGCCTGCATGAATTTCAAGCATAGTTGTAACAATAAGGGGACTAGGACTACTTAAGCGACTTGGTACAGGCTTCAAGGAAGTACAGTACTTAGCATGTACTAGTACTTGGTACATGCTAGTGTTACACAAGCAAGTTTGATACAAAAGAAAACATAGAAGATATAATGTGGTACGGCAAGAGAAAATAACATAATGTCGATCATGCATGGATTAACAACAAAAAAACATGCGATACTTTGAGGGGTGTGCTCAAGTGGAATGTGCATCCAAGGAGGATGCAAGTTAGTTATTCCAACTATGAGTCAAGTGCATGTGAGCAAAAATGTGCATGACAATGAGTGCACATGATGAGCATGGGGTAACTGTGCATGACATATGAAGTGCACTAAGGGAAGATGAAATATCAATGTGGAAGTTGAAGCGACAAAGATGTGCTCGAGTAGTCATATGGAAGTTAAAGAGTAGTTGAAGATGGATGAAGCGTAGGGGAAGCTGCACCATGAGTAAACATGAATAATAAAAAAATGGTTGTCATTTGAGAGGGGTTAGCTAGATGGTCTTGAGACATGGCAATTGAGAGAGTCTACCATGGACCTCAAACATAGTGGTAAGGAAAATGTTGTAAATGTGTATATATATTGTTATGTTTGAGTAATGAAAATGAGTAGAGAAATTCCCTTATTATAATTTGGTTTTGTATGCCCTCTAAAATTGTTTCAACCTTTATGTTTGTAGTGCTTTTCTATTTTCAACTTATATCTTTCGAAGCATTGTACTTAGTCTGCATAAATATGATTTCATAGAATTATGCCCATCAACTCTTTAGTTTGCTGTAATAATAACCAACTTCACAGATTTAGTTCATTTAATATATTGTTAGCACTCTAAAGTCTGAGCTAGTTCAATTAAAAAATTTGTAACTCAATCTTATTTTGATCCTATATTTGAAGAAGAAATAAATATATAAAAAATAAAATAATCTTATATCAAAATAACCTATTTTGACCACAAATTTATTAAGAATCTAATGTATGTCATATACCAAGTCCATGCATATAATGCATAATATATATATCCTGTCCCTTCAATGTTCAGACACGGTGTTCAAAAAAGCGAATTTGAATTTCAAATCTCAAATGCTCACGCTCCACGAAAGTTACCAAAGGACGGTTCCTCACCAATTTCCTCCATTCTTCGCCATGGCAGAAGATCCATCAAGGATACCTCAGAAAACTCACCGTCAGGACTCGGTAGTTCAAATATTGTGCATTGGAGGAGCGCCTTCAGGGCTTGCAAGTTTCTTAGAAGGAAATGGGTGAAAGGATGTTGTTCTCTCCATACTAAGGCTATGATGAAGGCGGTGAGCATTTTGCAACAGTTCATAAGATTTTTGGGGCGAGCATTGTCTGGAAATATTTGCTATATATTCTCATAATCTAGCGCTGCCAAACAGTTGTCACACATCCTACAAGGCACATGCTCAACTACGAGATCCAGTCTATGCCTGCTTAGGGCACATTTCCTCCTTGCACCAACTGGTATATAAACTAAATAGCCTCAGCGTATTCATTATTTGTTGTTATTTCCATAAATTGCTTCTGTTGGTATCTCCAGCTCTCAAGATATGTGTAATGCATTTTTTACAAGAGTTGGCAGGCCGAAATAACCTTCACGAGCGTGGGTGGCCAGCAGCATTTCATTTGGTGTTTCATCCATCTCCATGAATCATCCTGACAGCACCACATTAGTTCCAGGTACATCTCTCTGCCATGTCATCCTATCTCCTAGTGCTACAAGGTATTCTTGTCTCATCAAATTCTCTGGCATTTTCTTAACAAAATTTCAGTCCCTAAACCAAATACTATCCAATTTCTGGTCTAGTCGGGTTTAGTGTGTGGAATGTTCATAGAAACAACTGCAACATCTCATGGGAAATACCTACGCACTTTTCCATCCTGCTTTCCCTTATATATTAACTCTATCTAGCACATGAATTCATTCAAATTTTATTATTCAGTGTAATTCTTTGTGTATGATCATGTTAATGCTCTCGGATATGGTTACAATCAAGAATTGTTATATGTGTTCAATCCTTTCGTTCACCTCCCTGTCTGTATATTCAAGAAACTAAGTATGTGAAATGCAGGAAGCGAGCCTTGGACCGATCTATCAAAAGATTGTGAAATGTGTCAGGGACCTCGATTTAAAGGTTGGAGGGTTAAGTCGATTATTTTATATATTTGAAGTGATTGTGTGTTAAGTACCAAGTGAATTGTGGTATTAAGGCCTGTGTAATACGTTTGTGGAGTGCATGCGATGTGGAGATGGTCATGGTCTGCAAATAACTGTTAAATTTCGTGAACTTACTGTTTAAGTGAAAGACAAGAACCCTCAATAACTTTTTGGAATGTTTCCCTACTTGTCAACTCAGCGTTTTCATGTTCTTCCTTGTGAGATCCGCCCATTATTTTTGGGTTGTGATGCAGCAGTTGAGTGATGTGTTTTGGGCAGAAAACAATCAGTCTATTATGGTGATGGTGCGATATAGTTGGGAATTAATACCCCCTCGGTTCTCGATCGTAGATCTTGTGGTAGAATCTTCATAATATTTGAAGGTTGGCCCTACTGTAGCGGAGAAAAACAGTTTGGTTAACTCCCTTGAGCGATCGCTCATTTATGTGACAACTCTTTTCTGCTCGACGCCTGCCTCTCACATTTTCTTGTTGAATCTTAGAGTCCATATGTACTTTAAGGGTTTAGTTGTCACCCTTGTCTCCTATGCCAAACTCCTGTTGAATATCCAAGCTGAACTGCTAATGAAATTCAATAATCCATATGGCTTGGAATGAAAATTTATGTTAATTACATACAAATTGTATTTATTAAAATGTTATGATAACACTGTATTTTGTCTTGCTCTTGATAAAAGAATATGAGTTTTGATTCTCACGAGGGTTGCATGGTTTATTATGGATACATATGGAAGTAGAGAATTTTGTATATGTTTAAAATGGAAGGCTGTGGAGTTTTTATATATATATGATTACCGATAATCTATTTATAGTTTATGTTTATTTACTTTTGATCAATGAAAATTACATATGGTTTTGGGTATATTTTTCTCATAAATCTAGATATGCAGATATATAGTGTGAGCATTGGTTTTTCATAGATATGTATACTTTGGGATTGTTGAAAAAGAAACAAATGTTAGAACTTATCGTAATTACTCATATATTTGTAGAGGTGTTTATGACATTGTTTATAGTTACAACAAATTGTTACGATAATTTCACAATGAATTATTGTGGCCACATTACATAAAATATGCTTAGAAATTTAATCTTCCATGTACCTTGGGTATATAGGAAGTCCCTTATTTTCGCCTATACCCATGCTTCCATAAACTCTTCGATTATCTTACATTGCTACAGTACGTGCTAAGAATATCACTTTGCGGGGAGATCACTCTTAGGAATCATATAATATGACTAAGGATATGGTCTATGTCATTAGTTAGTATTTTGAAAGATTATAGATGAATAAACTACCTAAACACTTGAATATTATGTTGGCAAGAAGGTTGAAGAAACCCTAAATTTTGAATATATGTCAAATTAAAAGTTCAATTTATAATCGAAGAAGGATAGAATGATGGATAACATCAACCATTTAGTACAAAAGGAGAAGGATGAGAAGGTATAAGAAGGTCACCATAAAATAATTGTTGAATTTGAATATGTTATAACTCCATGGGATGTATATATGGGGTTGAATATATAGGTAATGTGGTTACATGAATATTTAATAGGGATAACCCTAATAGGGGACCCACAAGTACAATTGGGGATATTATATGGAGAGATAGGGAATATTATATAGAGAGATGTAGTTACAATCATTATAATTAAGGATTCTCTTAATGAATATAATTATTTTTCTCTCTCAGCATATCACAGTGTGCCAGTTTATTCTCCATGATTTTTGGATTCATTGTGTTAAGGAGGGGTTTATCGACGTTTCGAACCTATGATATGTAGTCCATCTTCATGATAGGTAAGAATATGGATTGCGTATCGTAGGTAGAAAAATCAGAGTCTGATTGTTTAAAACTTTGTTTCTTCCATCTCGATAGAGACCTTTTTACTCTTCTCTCAGTTTACAAGAAGTGGGAGGATAAACGAAAATTCAGAAGGAAGAAATGGTGCTGGGAAAATAACATTAATGCCAAATCCATGGTAAGATGTAAAGATGATATCATAAAAACTTCAAGTTGTCTCTTGAAGAGGTTCCGTGGAAAGAATAATTACAATTTGCATTCCCTTGTTGCTACAATTCAACAAACTTGCAACATCTACCGGCTTGGTATAGAGGTAGACCATCATAAAAGAGAAATCCAATTTTTTTAGATATAGAGAAAATACACCAGGAATTTGAGAGGATGGAAGATGTATTGAACTATGAAATGTAGATGGGTGCTAAAATAATCACTGACACAAAGCGCATTGAACTATACATTGTGTTTGGACATAATTCTCATGTAACAAGAGAAAAGATTGGCATTCTATGTGTTGACACTAAGGTTTGAGAATGACTATATCCAAAAAGTTTGCTAAAATGTCCAAAAAAGGAAAAAATTATCACAAAGGAGGTTGAAGAAAAGGTTGACAATTAAAAAACAAGAGGAAAAAACCCACTTATGTAAAGTCCGAAAGGAAATTTGTGAAAAGATTAAACCCCGATCAAGTTTCGGTGGCGGAGATGTCAAAAATCCCAATCAACGGCCGATATTGCTTCCCGCATCGCCAAAGTGATCGGCGGCAAATAGATGTGGGCGGTAGCGGACTCAATACCGCCGAGACACGTGTCCAAACCTCATCCTTCCGCATATGTAATATAGCGGTAAAGGAAACCACCATAGCGTCGGGCGGAACCACCAAATATGGAAGCGCGGTGGGGTCAGTACACGTGGCAGGGTGGGACGTGATACGTGGCAGATAGAGCAAGCGTGGCGGGGTCATAGCACATGGCGTTATACTTTGTAGTAATCGGAGGGCCGATATAAACCTTAATCAAATCAACGGCCATTGTTTCATCCGCATCTAGGAAGGTGCACACTGGATATGAGGAAGAGCGGTCACGGAGAATAAACCACTCGAACAGGTGTCATCAGGTGGCTGATCCGCACAGAGAATAAACTGGAAAAGAAAACAGCTTTTTGATCACGGATACCACCAGATGGAATAAAGGGAGGCAAGATCTGACGGTCCAAAAAAAATTCTCGAGATCAATGGTCAGATATGAACCGCATTCATAAAGGTGCAGGGAAGTTAATTCAAAAGTCTTATATAAAACAAAAGGGGCTCCACATAACGGCATTCTGCATGTGTCACTATCCCGAAGAGCTCTAAAGACTGGTGGAGGTCTGCGATTGCGACAGAAGGCGAAAGGCAGGTACATACAAGTAGGGTCGTGTGACCTGTCCTACTTTTTTAAACAGGATTTTGTTTAAAGAAACTTTTAAATGGAGACTGTGCACGATATAGGTGTTTTTAAATCAAAAGAATCCCTAGAGGATAGAGATGAAGATGTCTACGATACCCTAATTAGGTTTCCAATATCTGATATAAAAATTAGGTTGTGTGAATTGTTAAAGGAAGGGACAGACCCCCACAGCCAGTCGTCTTTGATAGCCTTTTGCCCCGACCAAATCCCTTCTTTCCCAGAATTCATATCATGGTGTGTCGAAAATTACTCCCGGGAAGAGAAAGTCGTTCTAAACAGCCAAAAAACCCGAGTCATTTGCGAAATAAAGCCAGCAGAGTTAATTAAAGCCCTAGAAGTAGATTGTTCCCAAACCCTTGACCCTGAGGTTTTCTCTGAAGTCTGCATTATTGAAAATTATCATCATGTTTCTCAAAATGATAGGGAAATGTTTTTGTCATCGTGTCTCAATCCAGAGACCAGCATTTCGGAGTTCCCATACCCTATAGATGTCAATCTTTTTAATGAAAATACCCAGTTAGTTTTGACATTATTGGCCGTAGTTCTAGGTTTGGATACAGATTTGCATGTAACCGAGTTTCAATTGAGTTTATTGTACAAATTGAGTACAGTCCAGTCAGGGATTGGTGAAAATCAAATCCCTCGACTTAATTTTGAAGCATTTTTAACAGAAAAGATTCATGACCAGATGGTCAATTTTCCCACTCTCAGACATTTCAGGTTTCAGGCCTTTTTGATGAAAATGATTATGATAGCCAGTCAAGACGAGTTACAGTTCCCAGAAATCATTTTCACAACTTTACTAGAAAATAACATGTTCAATTACATCAATTACATGCTTTCAGAGATTTATAGAATGATTTTTGGAAAAAATCTGCCTAGAGTACTACCGGAAATGCAGACATCCATGCAATTGAGTACAGAGTATGCAACAGGAGATTGGTTTTTGTCGAAAGACAGTACAGTAATCAGATTATATGGGTTCAGACATAAACCCTATGTGTTACCAGCTTTTCTTACTTTAAGGGTTTTTTCCTTGGAATTCTTAAGACAAAAGTTGATTGTGGAAGATAACAATTTTTTGGTTCACAGACAAGCTACAGACATTAAATACCCATTCACATTTGGTCCGTTCACAATAAAGAATAAGAATATTGTAGTGTATATAGAGAAGTTGTTGAAGGATATGAATTTTGAGTCAGATACGGCTATGGAGTATGACCCGTTAAACATCATATCAAAATGAAGAACGGACCACCGTATCAAGGCCCTGAACCATCAGATTGTTGAAGGAATTTCGGACAGAGCCAATTGGCTAGAATATAAAGAAGAAATCATTCCGGATGCATCCGACAAAGAAATGGCATTGATTGACACAACAACAGGGACAGAAAGCGAAATAGATAGTGCATTGGTTGGATCTAAAAGACCCATACATGACATAATGATCATTGAAGATGAAGAAACAGAAAGAGGAAAAAGATTGAAAATGAATGAACCACAAGAGTTAACAACAATTTCAGAAGAGGCTAAAATAGCTGAAAAAGAAATACCAGAGGTTACAGTTAAAGAGTACAACATTGAAGAAACCCCTGTAGAGGGTGATGTAAATAGACCCCAGAATATCATGCATGTGTTTGATGAGCATAGTCGAAATAAACAGGAGTCCGCGAAACAAACCAGTCAATTGTTTCCGAAGGTTAGAAGTATATCTAATTCTGAGGTAAGCTTATTTACTAGCAGAAATATCAAGGAAAATTTCTTGAAATTTTCAGTTGTCACAAAAAATAAGATTTCAGAAATGAATATAGATTTGTCTAAAGTAAATGCCCCGGATAAAATTTTATTGCATAGACAAACTGGAGAAGTCATATATTCAGACTATTTAGGAGCCATATTAAGAGCAGACAAGTTGAAAAGTTCAGTGGATAAATTGAATAATCAATTGAGACAGGAGAAGGCAGAGAATAAGTCTCGATAGCAACAGATTAAAAAATTGCAAGTAGATTTGATAAATAAAGAAGGAGATGCATCAACCAAACTGCTCAAAGAGAAAGACGATACGATCCAGATGTTGAGACGAAAATTAAAAATTCCAGACACTGTACTCATCCAAGGAGCAGAATTGACAATATTGGAAAAAGAAAAAGAAGAATTATCTAATGAAGTCAATGATGTTACTGCTAAAATGTTAAAGCTTTCTGATGAAAAAGATCGGTGGGAAAAAGAGAAAATCATTTTAGAAGAACGGTTGGCAGAAGCGAGGAAAAGATTAGCAGGAAGTGGTCAGCAACAAGTACAAACAGACACACAGGAAGATAAAACGGGAGTAGATGATATTTTACAGGCTATGTCCCAGGTAAGCTTAAGGGAAAATGAAATCAAAGAATTGAAGGTTGAAATACAGAAGCTGACAGAAGAGAATGAAATCAAAAATAAAGAAATAAAAACCTTGCAAACAAAGAATAAGGAATTAAGTAATAATAATAAAGGATTAGCAGCTCATGTGATAGGGCAAGCTGCTATGCAAGGTTGTAAACACCCGGTGTGAGACCAAATTATAAAAGAAGTTGAGAAACTAAGACCATATCTGGATTACATAAGAGTCAAAGAAAAGGTGGTCAAAGATGCCTTCGAAAGTTGCAGAGCCATTAGGGAAAGCTTAAATAAAAAGCCAAAAGACGTAGCCCAGAAAGCAATAACATTTTTAAACAGTCTAACTGAAGCAGACCTGATAGCCATGAATATAACGAACAGAATTTCAGTCATCACATGGGCCAGAAGGATCTTGGGGAAATACTCGCATGTTGAGAATGTTGAAGCTAAAGCTGGAGAAATACGGGGAGAAGTAGTAGAGTTCAAAAAGCAATTTGAAAAATTAGTAAACAAAGGGTTCCCTGCTTTTTGGAATGAAAAAAATGAATTAATTCCTCAGAATGATTATAAGAGATTGCTGTTTGATATAAGGATGGATCACAGAAAGTTCCAGCAGCTGGATCATATGCTTACAGGGAAAATTTTAATGGAGAAAATATCAGAGGAGTTTGAAATTTTCAATATGCTAATCTCAACCTGTGGAAACCTTCTTCCTGTTTCTTATGCAGGTCATGTTGAAATGCGAGTCTTGGTGAAGGAAATGACCAACTATGACTTACCCGCGGCCGACCAGTGGACTTATGTGGAAAAATATGGAAGGACAAGATATTCTGTCCATTCATAGAGGCTTTCAAAACTCTCGCCAAGGGGCGAAAAGATGATATTCAAAATTTTTGCCAAGTGGCAAAAAGGATACTTTTATTTTAAATTTGTAATATTATTTGGAGACAGTTATCTATTGCTCAAAGACAGTTATCTTTTAAGTTAAAATATTTTCAGTTATTAGTTAAAAGAAGCAGTTATGTCAAGCTTCTTCCAAATTTTGTATAAGAACAATGGGAGTCATTGTTGAAGGGGTTGGAAATTTTTTGAGAGACAGTGTATGTTTGGAGATCTATATTTTGATAAATAAAAGCAGTACAGTGAAAATACCCATCTTTTGAGACCAGAGATTCATGTGTTGATCAGCTTTACAGTCCGTTTTTTCTTTATCTTTATATGTGCATGTTCACTTCCTTTGTTATATCTTCCATTATGTTTTTCTTCTATATTTAAATGAATGTCTGAAATAATTCGAGATTCATACTGGTTATGCCTCGTTTTATATCATTTAAATATTCACTATTTTCTCCAAAGTTGACAATGGATTCATCCTAAGTTAGATGCCTGTTGTTGATGGAATGTCATTATTTCTTTCTGTACCACCTGAAAAAATCAAATTGACTGTAATATGATTGCTATCTTGCCTCTGTGGAAATCTGTTTGGTATAAATCTCTTACTGGTATATTGTATATTTGAAACTTTGACTCCATGCCCAACGTTTCTTGTTTTCCTTTTCAATCAGAAAATCCTTTTGAGAAAATTTGAGAGAACTTTTATATTTTTCAGTCCTTGTATATGTATTGTGAGAGAGCCCTCTCTGGTGGAAAAATGGCTGAGTTTTCCACCTAAATCTTGGTTTGAAATAGGTTACCTTAGGTGTTATTCTTTTACAACCGGAATAAAATCTAAGTGCTAACACTATGTAATAGGAAGTTTTATTATGAGGTGAATGTGGAAGAAGACGCTGAGTTTTTAAAGCTCGTCATTTATAAACACTTATTCTCTCATGTTGACATGTCCAAAAGTTATTCATCTAACAAGTTAAATGATGGTCTCTATGGGATAGGCTATTATGAATCTTTAGGAAATGTGGACTTAAAGAGATTCTTATTATTTTTCTATTGGAAAGCTAGCGACTGCTAGCTTTCCTTGTAGCATAAGCATGTGTGCAGTCGCTAGAAGAAAAATTCTTATGCTACAAGTAAAGCTAGCAGTCGTTGGCTTTCCTTGATCTTTTGTCATGTGTTTAATTCAAAATAGAGCACATGGCACAAGCTCAAGGTATAAGCTAGCAACCACCAATCACCATGGACAAGATTTTTCTATTGGAAAGCTAGCGACTGCTAGCTTTCTTTCTAGCATAAGTATGTGTTATTATCCTAGAAGGAAATGCTTATGCTAGAAGGAAAGCTAGCAGTCGCTAGCTTTCCTTGATCTTGTGCCATGTGCTTATTTGAAAATAGAGTACATGATACAAGTTCAAAGTATAAGCTAGCAACCACCAATCACCAAGCCCAGGTTTTTTCTATTGGAAAGCTAGCGACTGCTAGCTTTCCTTCTAACATAAGCATGTGTGTCATGCTAAAAGGAAATGCATTTGCTAGAAGGAAAGGTAGCATTCGTTAAAAATAGAGTACATGGCACAAGCTCAAGGTATAAGCTAACAACCACCAATCACCATGGACAGGGTTTTTGTATTGGAAAGCTAGCGACTGTTAGCTTTCCTTCTTGCATAAGCATGTGTGTTTATGATAGAAGGAAATTCTTATGCTACAAGGAAAGCTAGCAGTCGCTAGCTTTCTTTGATCTGTTGCCATATTCTTATTTCAAAATAGAGCACATGGCACAAGCTCAAAGTATAATCTAGCAACCACCAATCACCATGGACAGGATTTTTCTATTGGAAAGCTAGCAACTGCTAGCTTTCCTTCTAGCATAAGTATGTATGTGTTATTATCCTAGAAGGAAATGCTTATGCTAGGAGGAAAGCTAGCAGTCGCTAGATTTCCTTGATCTTGTGCCATGTGTTTATTTCAAAATAGAGCACATGGCGCAAGCTGAAGGTATAAGCTAGCAACCACCAATCACCACGGACAATGTTATCAATTGGAAAGCTAACAACTGCTAGCTTTCCTTCATGGCTAGAGTTTTTCTATTAGAAAGCTAGCAATTGTTATCTTTCCTTCTAGCATAAGCACATGTGTGCTTATGCTAGAAGGAAATGCTTATGCTAGAAAGAAAGCTAACAGTCGCTAGCTTTCCTTTATCTTGTGCCATGTGCTTCTTTCAAAATAGAGCACATGGCACAAGCTCAATGTATAAGCTAGCAACCACCAATCACCATGGCTAGGGTTTTTCTATTGGAAAGCTAGCGACTGATAACTTTCTTTCTAGCATAAGAATGTGTGGTTATGCCAGAAGGAAATGCTTATGCTAGCTTTTTTTGATCTTGTTCCGTGTTCTTCTTTCAAAATAGAGCACATGGCACAAGATCAACGTATAACCTATCAACCACCAATCACAATGCCCAGGGTTTTTTTATTGCAAAGCTAGCGATTGCTAGCTTTCCAATAACATAAGCATGTGTGCTTATTCTATGTAATGGGAAGTTTTATTATGAGGTGAATGTGGAAGAAGACGCTGAGTTTTTAAAGCTTGTCATTTATAAACACTTATTCTCTCATGTTGACATGTCCAAAAGTTATTCATCTAACAAGTTAAATGATGGTCTCTATGATCTTTAGGAAATGTGAACTTAAAGAGATTCTTATTATTTTTCTATTGGAAAGCTAGCGACTGCTAGCTTTCCTTGTAGCATAAGCATGTGTGGAGTCGCTAGAAGAAAAATTCTTATGCTACAAGTAAAGCTAGCAGTCGCTGGCTTTCCTTGATCTTTTTCCATGTGTTTATTTCAAAATAGAGCACATGGCCCAAGCTCAAGCTATAAGCTAGCAACCACCAATCACCATGGACAAGATTTTTCTATTGGAAAGCTAGCGACTGCTAGCTTTCTTTCTAGCATAAGTATGTGTTATTATCCTAGAAGGAAATGCTTATGCTAGAAGGAAAGCTAGCAGTCGCTAGCTTTCCTTGATCTTGTGCCATGTGCTTATTTGAAAATAGAGTACATGATACAAGTTCAAAGTATAAGCTAGCAACCACCAATCACCATGCCCAGGGTTTTTCTATTGGAAAGCTAGCGACTGCTAGCTTTCCTTCTAACATAAGCATGTGTGTCATGCTAAAAGGAAATGCATTTGCTAGAAGGAAAGGTAGCATTCGTTAAAAATAGAGTACATGGCACAAGCTCAAGGTATAAGCTAACAAATACCAAATCATATACCAAAGCATGTGTTAAGAATTATTCATAGTTTATAGAATGTTTTTTTGAGAAAATACTAAGTTTGTTATGTTTGGTGTACAGGTGCAAATGTTTGTTCAACATTTTCTATTGGAGACAAAGTAGATCTTTTACAACATGGAGTGAAGGTGGGTGAGGGCTCCATATTCAATACAGAGCTTGGGAATAAGGTTCATGGAAATATTGTAAAGAAAGGATGCATAGTGGTTAGAATTGAGAAGGTGTTAAAAAATGATGCTCCTTTACCACATCCAACTGGATTTGAGGAAACACTAGGGGGTGCAATAGAATCTTATGAGATTTGGCCAGAAATAGATTTGAAACCTCATTGTGAAGATCAACCCATAAATATTCCACAAGATATGGCTGCATTCACATGTACAAGGGTTTCTCTTACACATGGATGCATAGGAACAATTATGTGCATTGCCAAAGGAATGATAGTTAATGTTCATGAGGATGACATGGTTGTGGGTGAAACACTAGGTGAAGATAACTTTGGTGTTTTTGTGGAAGAGATACATGGGTATTGTGAAAGATGCAAGATTGGGGATAAGTCTATACATGGATTGGTTAGATGGCCAATACATAAATTGGTGGACAACATAGGTGAGATGTTAAGGGTCAAGACAAAGTACAAAGAGCCACCCATGGAAATGCTGATATGGGATGTTATAGAGGATACAAGTCCTTTATACCAATGGGATGGGGATCTTTATAATCAAAAAGATCAAGATGTCAATGTTCTTAATGCATCGAGACCATATAAAAAGATTAAACGAGCTATGACAAGAGAAAAAGTTGCAAAACGTCAAACCAAGATAGATAAAGAGAAAGAAGTCTGACTTTTGGCTGCAGATGAATGTTGTAAACAAGATTGTCTTCAACATGTGGATAGGAATGCCATTGCAAATGCTAGAAGGGATATGGAATGCAAAGACAAAAATGGTATCAGGGAATTTGTATTGAATTCACTTGTTTCAAACACTATCATGTCAATGAGCCATGGCCATGGCATACCTCCTATTATTAGAAAAGTAAAGGACATGAGATTTGATGGTAATGTTATTTGTAAGAAAGCATGGTACAAGATACATAAGATTCCTCAAAGAACCTTCTATAGCTCCCAACATAATTTTGAACAAGGACATATGGAATCCATTCATGGTAACACCAATACATGTAAAGCACGTGCACAAACTGTGGCGGCCATAGAAATACTGCATAAAATTGTAATGGACAATTCAGATTTTTCGCCAAACCAAACACGTCAAGTCGAAGCAGATGGAACTTCTTCTCCTCTAAGATTGTTTCCTTCGACTTACACACAAAGCTCTTTGTTAAAAGAGATCAATGTGGGTTTGGAAAAGCTCAATTGTCCATTAATATCACAACCAACAATGAGCAAGATTTGAAACACTCGTTTTCGAGGCGTAGCATTCTCAAAGAACACCAACTTCAGTAAATGTGGTGAATGTATTGTGTTGAAAGCACAAATGAAGTCAGCAACTACAAAAGAGTTGGAAGAAACGGCACGCGCTAGATTGAACAAACATAACAAGATCGTTATGTGCGGAAGACATTGCTACTATGCCCACAGAATCATGTCAGAGAGGTTTCCAAAGGAGTATTTGAGTATTATCCATGATAAAATGGATAAAACAAAGACTTCAATTCCAAGGCTACGCGTCAAATCAAAATCTATTGTAGGAATAAACTTGGGTTTGTCATTGACAGGTATGCTAACACATGGGCATAAGACAGAAGGTTTTGGTCATTTCTCCCTACCATTTGTACATATGGGATCACAATTTACCATTACATCACTTGCTAAGTGCTTTAGGGACCTTGAAGACCCACATCTTGATATGTATGGTGATCTTCTTTATGAGAGTGGAAGTTCAAGAAACCCACTTTCAAATGCATTACTTGACACCTCTATTTACTCAAAATGTAGAGTGTACAAGGATGAATTTTTATCTCATGAAAGATTAGAAAATCAAGATATCGATTTTAAACCTCTTCCTCCACATTTATTGTTACAATTGGATAATGCAGCAAGTGATAATAAAAATCGTTATCTTTTCATGTTTCTATCACTTCTCACTGCACTTGGTGTCTTCATCACTATTGAGGTTGGGTTCTTGCTCGTGGGACACACCCATGAAGACATAGACGGGACCTATGGGAGAATGTCTTCCAGCTTGAAAAGTAAAGATATATATTCTCTACCTGAGATGATGGATACATATCGCAAAATTGAAGAAAAAAGAGTGTTTCCACCTAAACTGATTGATAAGGTGTATGACTTCAAAAGATTCCTTAATGGATACATCAAGGAAGGAAAAAATGCACTAGTTGGACATCTTAATGTTCAGTACTTCCAATTTCTTGTACTCAATGATGTTTCGGTATTAAGGTATAAAGAATCCATAAGAGATGTTGAGTGGTTAGAACCAATTGAGTTATGGAATACAGACAATGAAGGTCGATCTAAACTGCCCATAGGGAAGCCATCTTTCTTACATCCCAAAGAGAATGAAATCTATTTAAAAGAACTAAAAGAAGGAATAACATCATACATAAAAATGTGGAAAGACACAATGGGTGGTGAGGATTTGCCAATTGTTACACCAGAATGGAAAAATAAGGTAGAGTATTGGGAAAGAGTTATTGATACTTTATATGAAGATTACAATGATCATGATTCATCTTCTGAGGATTTCTAGCCCAAGACAAGGCAAACTCCAGATGTTGGTCGTAATGCGCTTCATGAAATCTCAAATATTATGGATGGGGATTTTGATACTATGACAGGTGAACCCGTCTATGTTGGACCCAAGTGCAATAAACCAAAGACAACATTCAACCCTATTAATGATGTTGAGAAAGGAAAGATGTTGCTAGTTAGATCAGGAAACGAGGAAGAAGGGGAGATGATTTGGATGGCAAAAGCCACCTCAAATATATTTCAAGATGATGAAAGTGGTACTCTTCATGTTAAAGTTGATTGGTGGAAGCCCGGTTCAGGGAAATACAATGGAAAAGTATTAGAAGAATATTGGGTACCAAATCCTGATGACATAGAGCTTGGATCTATTCCAATTGATACCATAGTTTGGGCATGGATGGCTAAGAAAGAAAATTGCAAGAAGGCCAAGATAAATAAACATGGTGTACAAGCTGTCCTTGACCTACTTGAAAGAATAACATGAGATTAGGTGGAGATGATTCATGGATGTAATTTTGTTCTTTGGAGGACCAATTAATACATGAAGAAACATTTTTCAATTTTTCTTGTATATTGAATATTCTCTTCAAATTTATTTGAGTTTTATATTATTTGGTACAAATATGAAAATTTTGTTTAAATTGCAATGTATTCATGTGACGATACTTCATGCAAATTACATGACACCATGAAATATTAAACTTTCAATGATTTGTTTATATTAACATAACTTCTCCCATAACTTGGATAATCAAGTCCAATAATGCACTTAAAATCAATATCTTCTAGTTTTGGCCTATTAAAACTATATTGGAGTTAATTTGGCATATTAAAACTATATTGGAGTTAATTAGCATTGTTTTCAATGTAATACGTTCAAACACCAAACAATATCTAACATGGAAATTACAAATTCCAATGCTTTGTCTAGATCGACATAACTTCTCACTCCATCAAACTTGGATAACCAAGTTCAATAATACATTTAAAAGCATCATCTTCTAGATACAATCTATTAAAATGATAATGTTGGGCTAGCTAATTCGTATTCTTTTCAATATAATACATTCAAACACTTCATGAATATATATTATAATAAAATAAATTAAACTGTACTACTTTGTTTCTATTCCAATTCATAACAAAATTATTTATTTTGATCATTAAAAAACACGTCTAGACTTATAAAATATTTTCTTTTGACGTCTGTAAAATGTTTCCAATAAAAATTACCAATAAAAGTTCATAATAATTTGATTTTGATTGTTAAATGACACACAAATACTTATAAAATATTTTGATTGTTAAATGCACTACCAATAAAAATTCATAATATTTTGATTTTGATTGTTAAATGACACACAGATACTTATAAAAAAAATTGATTGTTAAATGCACTTTTAATAAGTTTAGTGGGTTTTCACTTTTGTATTTGTAAGAAACAAAAATGTACTTCAATGTTTCTATTCTAATTCATTGATTTCAAATGTACCACACTTCTCATCCATCAAACTTGGTTAATGGAGTCCAGTAAAGCACTTACAAGCAACATATTATAGACTGTCTATAAAAACTTTATTATGGGAATAGCTAATTAATGTTTTTTAATGTAATATGTTCAAACATTTCAAAAATAAATACTGGACATACAACATATTATAGACTTTGTCTATAAAAACTTTACTATGGGAGTAGCTAGTTAATGTTTTTTCAATGTAATATGTTCAAACATTTCAAAAATAAATACTAGACACTTGCAATAACTAGAATGGGTTTTCCCTCTTTCTTCATGTATTTGAAAAAAAACCAATTGTACTATAAAATTTATATTCTAATTAATAATTTTTTTTTACCTTAATTGGTATACTTAGACTTTATCCAATACAATATTTTCTCTTGTTGGCTCTAAAATAGTGCCAACCACATATCATAATATATAGTATTGAATAATGAATATTTCTTTAAATGTTAGATGATTATATTTATATTATAAAAAGGAATCTAGGCTTAACCAATCAACATAATCCAAAGTAATAATTGATAGTTAACAATGTCCAAAACATGTAGAAACTTGTGGGCTCATAATAATCCCATAAAATGAAGGGAAAAAGTGAAGTGCCTAAGTACCTATTGTGCTATATACTTGACAAAAATGTCCTAAGGCATACAATAGACAATACATATAAAGGGAAGAAAATAAAATAGAGTATGACCTAATTTTCCATGTTGTTGCTCGTAGATATGTTATTGATTATTTTTCTAGTCAATATTCTAAAGATTATTAGGGGTAGCATCATCATCCACAAGTACAATATTACAATGACTATAGGAGCTAATACGTCTTCATGGTATTATAGGTTTCACCTAATTCCTAGACATTTCCAGTTCTCGTTGTCTCTTGAAGTTGAGCAAAACCCCCCATGTTCTAGCCACCCATTATCAAGATTGAGAATTACAAAGTTATTATGCCAATACATAAATTTGTTATAGTAACAAACACATTGACTGTTATGTCATTAAATAGCTTTCTAGGTCACTTTAAAATGGCGACAATCTCTTACTAATATGGTAATTCAACACATGCACAATATATGCTTTATCAAATTATAAATAAAATGGTTAATACTTTCAACATACAAATAATACCATTAGATAAATTAATAGGTAAGAAATATTAATACAAATTACAAATTATAATAATAAAATAATGTAAAGAATCTAAGTTTAAGCATAGGAAGATATGCTTCAAATTAATATAAATTTGATTTTATATAGCTTATAATGATAATATTGTAAAAAAAATGGTGAATATATAGATTGAAATGAGTGAATTAAGTAATTTTTAGGTTTTTCATTTTTTGAAAACTCAATCTTGTTGAAGTTCTAAATTCTAGATCCGTACTCGACAATACATATAAAGGGAAGAAAATAAAATAGAGTATGACCTAGTTTTCCATGTTGTTGCTTGTGTATATGTTACTAATTGTTTTTCTAGTCAATATTCTAAATATGATTAGGGGTAGTGTCCTCATCCATAGCTTCAATATTACAGTGACTATATGAGCTAATAATTTTTCATGGTATTAGAGGTTTCAGCCAATTCCTAGGCATTTCCAGTTCTTGTTGTTTCTTGAAGTTGAGAAAAAATCCCCATGTTCTAGCCACCCATTATCAAGATTGGGAATTAATAAGTTACTATGCCAATACATAAATTTGTTACAGTAACAAACACATTGACTGCTATATCATTAAATAACTTTGTAGGTCACTCTAAAATGGAGACAATCTCTTACTAATATGGTAATTCAACACATGCACAATATATGCTTTATCAAATTATAAATAAAATGGTTAATAATTTCAACATACAAATAATGCCATTAGATAACTTAATAGGTAAGAAATTTCTTGCAACATCTATTGTTCATGAGATGAGGTAAACCTTGATCAACTCAAATATTATTACAAATTAAAAAATTATAATAATAAAATAATGTAAGGAATCTAAGTTTAATATTAGGAAGATATGCTTCAACTTTATATAAATTTGATTTTATATAGCTTATATTGATAATATTATAAAAAAATGGTGAATATAAAGATTGAAATGAGTGAATTAAGTAATTTTTTGGTTTTTCATTTTTTGAAAACACAATCTTGTTGAAGTTCTAAATTCTAGATCCCTTGTATAATTCCAAATTTAATGAAATATGTGTTAAACCCAAATGGGAGAAAACCACAAAATCATTTTCATATATAATATAAATATTACATTCAATTGATTTAACTCCAACTGGAAGGAGGCTATAACCCCATATTTTATCAGCTCCAACTAAAAGGAGGATACAAACTCATGGTTTTACCACAAGATCCAACCTGTAGTGAGGACTATAATCCTTAGTGAGCTCCAACTCACTAGATTTACCAGCATCAACTAGAAGGAGGCTACAACCCCCTACCCTTTCTCATCTTGCCACCCTGATCTAAATAAGAGAATCAACTTGTCACTGTCGTTGCATCTATCAACCTATACATGTATCACAGTGTCATTTAAATTGTAACTGTATCACTATCTTTGTCAACATGTACTTGTATAAATGTTTATGTCTCTATCTCTATCACTGTCACAATCACTATATCCTTATCTCTATCTCTATCACTGTCACAATAACTATATCCTTGTATATTTCTCTGTCTCTGTCTCTGTGTCAAACTACACATGCCTCAAATCTATCTTTCAAGAATACCCAGAAACAATCACCCATATATTTCATTTGTATCTTCAAATCCTTATATCATAGTCATTTCGAAACCCTAGGATATTCCAAGATAATCACCATGATCTGTGCTAAGATCATCACCATAATAACCATATCATATATATGAAAATATAATAACCATGATCTATTTTATATCATCACCATAATCACCATAACATATCTATGCAATATCACCTAAGAAAAGGCTCTAACACATACTCAAGTTCCATACCATTTTCAAGACAACAAGATGGACCCTAGTCCGTGAGAGGCATGAGTACCATCACAAGGGAGACTCATGTACAAGAAACATACATTTTCCAATATGAAGAAACAATAAAGAGACCATTCAACAAAATAAATTCTAGATCATGTCATCACATAGCCCTCGCAACAAGATTTTCGATGAACCAACATGTTTGTGATTCCGATATCGTATGAGAAAGTTATGCAAATTTTATGATTATCAAAAATCCTCCTCTTATACCTTCGCTTATCTATCCTTGTACCTACGGTATCCCTCTTGCACTTGCGCATTAGAGATGATGAACTTGGATGAATCAAATGAAATGTTTTCATCTCTTATTTATACATGTCCAAGGTGTCATGTTCCCTCCCACCAATCCGACCAGCGGAGGGAACATGATTGATGTATGGGGTGCTAAAATTTGCCTCTGAGGAGGTGTTATCAATTTCATTTAAATTTAAATGCATGTGCAATGAATAATAAAAAACACAACATAATCATACTCTATCATGCACACACACAACATTCATATACTATCATGCTCATCATAGGAATAACAGTATAATCATGCACATAATAAACTCATCCCATGCTATGTATAGGCATTCAATTTTAACAACAAGCAAACAATCATTCATAATACATAAATTTAGCATAATGAGAAGCAACAATGAACACTTATATTTAATTGGAGATGTCCAAACAATTGGTTATGGAAGAGAAACTTTCCACCCAATCGTAGATGTTTGTCTAGACTATATTATTTCAGCTGAGAGATCACCCCTGAGATGAGCTATGTATCCAATAAGGAGGAACTACTCAGGCTCACTCATAGCCATAGTCACAAATACTCATGCTAAGCCAACACATAACTGGTTTTTTCAAGCATGCAGGGAGATAGAGAAGGAGAATTATAACCCAGTGAGCTCAACCATAGAGCTACAAGCATCTCAACTGATCTCAGACAGCCTTGGCACCCACAATACCTACCACACCCAACACAAGGAAGGTCCCTTCTCTGCTACACAGTCCCTCGGGTGCCCCTTCCCTCCAGTTCTCTTCAAGGTGGGCATAGAAAGGTCCAAGTTGCTAGATCCATAGAGATTCTTTCCTTCACTGGGTTTATCAAGCAATTCCAACCTCTAATCTCTCTCGCAATTCGATCCACTCTTGAATTTTCCCAAATTCTGACCATGTGACTCCCAAAACGGAATTGAATTTCCCATCTTCCAAATCTGAGTTTTACTATGGATTTATGGGTATTTGACACTCTCAAATTCGCCCCAGGTTTTATTTCTATATATTCCCCATTGGATTTTGTTGCTCAAATCAAATTTTGGGCGTTTTTGGCACTCAAAATCGTGGCTTCTTTCTTGGTTGCGATTTCTGCAATTTTTCACTATTAGGAGTGCATAATGGCTGAGAATTGATGTATGATTGTTCAACCATGGAATGGGGATGATGGAAAAATGGATTTCCATAAAGAAATTGAATTTTGGGCCAAGTAAACTCAACCCATAACATGCCATACAATTTTTTTATCTTTCCCATGCTCCATTAATGTCATGAGTTGATTTCTCAGCTGCCTCTTCCTAACAGAATTAAATGTCAGCATACTAGTCAAGATGGGTTCTCAAAATGACACTTGGAAACAAAGGATTAAATCCCCCAACCCCTCACCTCTCCCTAGTGAATACATTCAACCCCCTCATTTTTAGTTTCTTCCATAGCCAGTTCTTGGAATTTTATTTACATCCTAAATATTTACATGATTTACAATTCCCATGGTTTACTAACACATGGTTCACAAAATATAAAATACTTTCTTTTACAAGTCGTGCATTCGCTAGCGGGGCCTTAGATTTGAGCTCCACACTAGGAACCATAGACCCCATATTTACAATATTTACACATTAAGCTAATAATTCCAAGGGTCAAAATTGGGGTATTACATTCCCCTCCCCCTTAAAACAACACCATCCACGGTGTTCTCAAAACTGAACAAAAATGGGTATGCCTCTTTCAAGGAATCCTCCAGCTCCCATGTAAACTCATCGGGACCAACGTGCTTCCATTACACCTTTACCTTCCTTATGGTTCGGTACCGAAGAAATGTTACCTTCTTGTCGAGGATGCACATGGGTTCCACTTGGAACTCCCCCTCGGGTTCCACCTATATCACATTCCAATCAATTATGTGATTAGGATCATGTGCATACTTCTTAAGCAAAGAAACATGAAAAAAATTATGAGCTCTCATGTTAGCAGGAAATGCAATCCTATATGCAACCGGCCCTATCCTATCAAGGAATTCAAAGGGCCCACAGTATCTTGGTGCCATCTTAGCACAAAATCCCAACCTTAGGGAACTTTTCCTTGGATTTACTCTTAAATAAGCATGATCCCCAATTTTAAATTCCTTGTGCATTCTTTTTAAATATGCATAACTTTTCTGACTGTCCTGGGATGCCTTTAAATTCTACCTGATCTTAACAATTCCTTGCTCCATTTCCTTAAGCATTTCTAGTCCAACCACTACCATGTTCACTGGGATATCCTAATTCACCGTAGTTCTGCATCCCTTTCCATACAATGCCTCAAATGGAATCATTCATAATGATTCTGGATTTCTATTATTGTATGCAAATTCTACCAAGTGTAGGTAATCCTCCCACTTGGATGGTTTATCCATCACATACATTCTCAACATATCCTCAAGAACTTGATTCACCCTTTCGGTTTGTCCATATGTTTGAGGATGATACATTGTACTAAATTTCAGTTGAGTTCCTAGTTCCTGAAATAATCCTTTCCAAAAATTGGATGTGAACTTTGCATCTCGATCGTAAACTATTGATTTTCGTAATCCATGCAATATGAATATTTCCTTCATGAAGATGCTCGCTATTTCACTTGTTTTATAATTGGACTTGACTAGAATAAAATGAGTTTCCTTAGAAAAAATTTCCACCCCAACCATAATCGAATCATGATTCCTCACTATAATTGGAAAACCTATTATAAAGTCCATAGAAATTATTTCCCACTTCCATTTTGGAATGGGAAAAGGATGCAACAATCTCGTTGGATGTTGATGCTCTGCCTTGACTTGTTGGCACTTTTGACACCTGTTGGCCCGGTTTTGCAACCAGGCTTAGTGCTATGGGCACCTACTAACTAGTAGCAGCAGTTTCAATGGAAATAAATAACAATAAACTAATTAAACAAGACTAACCATGGATCTATGCAAAGATATTAAGCAAATAACAAAAATAATTTAAAATCAAGAACAAGATAATGTAAAATAATGAATTTGTATTGAAAGAATGGGGCAAGCAAGTGCTTGCGGAATCAATACCTCTAATGATGAGGTTGAATGGCTCCAAGGATGAGAAACTCCAATCTCCAATGGTCTCTTCTCCAATGTGGTTTGCAATGGCTAAAATGCTCAAGGGAGATTTCAGCAGCATAAGGATGAGATAATGGATGGATGTGAAATGAGGAGCCCCTACCACCTTTTTATAGGTTTTGGTGGTGGGGAATACCATTTGTGGTTTTGTGGAAACCAAATGGTATTGACCAACATGGTTTTAGGTACTTTTCCCTCCTTTTTCCTTTTTTTGAATAAAAATAATATTTTAATTCCCTTTTTAATATTTTTGGGAATTTGGACCCTTTTTGAGGGTTTTTTATGATTTTCTTGAAAAAATAATCTTTTTCAATGGAAAAAGGGGTGTACTAAGGTATTTTGGTGACCTTTTGTTGGTTTCAAAGGCTCAGATGGTGGAAAAGTGGACAAATGGGTCATGTGAGTAAGGGAATGAGCTAGTGAGCACTTTTTAGGTGTTAACAACACCGAGCAATGTATTCTGCTATATATTTCTTCATTCCATGCCAAAAGTATTGCTTCCTTGTTGCGGTTATTGTCTTTTGATATCCTGAGTGTCTAAAGTATGGCATTTGATGAATTTCATCCATTACCACCTTCTTCAAATCTACACAATATGGAATGTATAATCTTCCTTTATAAAGAAGAATATCATCTTCTCCGAGATGGTACCCTTCACATTTTTCATCTAATTTTCCCTGTTGCAATTTCTCTTTCATTTGAAGGTAAGTTTCATTTTTATTTTGGGCTTCAAGAACTCTTATTCTCAAATCTAATTTGCAAATGCTTAATGCTGCTACATGGAATTTTCTGCTAAGAGCATCTACAACTTTATTTTATTTCCCTTTTACATGTTTGATTTCAAAATAAAACTCACATAGGGATTCCATCCATCTAGCTTGCTTAGAATTTAAGCTTGGTTGATCAAACAAATATTTTAAGCTCATGTGATTAATTCTAAGCTGAAATATTCTTCCCAACAGATAATGTCTCCACATTTTGAGAGCATGTACTATGACTACTAATTCTAAATCATGAGTTGCATAATTATTTCCATGCTCTTTTAATTTTCTTGACTCATAGCAAATTACAAATCCTTCTTTCATAAGCACTCCACCTAATCCTTCAATGCAAGCATCCGTGCACACTACAAAATCTTGCTTTGGATCTACAATATTCAAAACAAGAGCACTAGTAAGTAGTTTTTTTAGCTCTTGAAAGCATTCTTCACATTTTTTAGACCACACACAATTTACATTCTTCCGCTGCAATGATGTGATTGGATGAGCGATCTTGGAGAATCCCTCAATGAACCTTCTATAGTATCCTATAGGGGCCATAAAAGATCTAACATCTGTAACATTATTTGGAGTAGACCAACTCATTATGGCTTCAATATTTTCCATATCCACTACAATTCCTTCCTCTGAAATAATATGTCCCAAATACTGTACCTTTCTTTGATAGAATTCACACTTGCTAAGCTTGGCATACAATTTGTGTTCTCTAAGAACTTGCAACACCATTCTTAAATGTTCCTCATGCTCTTCTTCATTCCTGGAATAAAAAAGAATGTCATCTAAGAACACTAACATGAACTTGTCCAAATATTTTCTAAAGACACTATTCATGAGGCACATGAATGTGGCGGGTGCATTGGTAAGTCCAAACGACACCACCGTGAACTCATGATGACCATATGTTGCCTGGAAAGTTGTCTTGTGAATGTCTTCTTCTTTTATTCTCACTTGATGATAACCAGATCTAAAGTCATTTTTTTAAAACACTTTGGATTCCTTCATTTGATCGAACAAATCATCAATTATGGACAATGGGTACTTATTCTTGACTGTCACTTTATTTAACTTCATGTAATCAATACACATCCTTAAAGTCCCATCTTTCTTCTTAACAAATAACATCGATGCTCCCCAAGGAGATAGACTTGGACTTCTATACTTCTTGTCCATTAATTCATGTAGTTGCATCTTTAATTCTACCAATTCTGGTGTGCTCATTCTATAAGGAGTTTTGGAAACTAGTGCTGCCCCAGGAACAAAATCGATTGTAAAATCAATGTCCATTTTTGGTGGCAGTCCGAGCAGTTCATCTGGAAACACATCTTTCAAATCTTGTAACAACTGATAATCTTCTATTCTTGGGCCTTTTCTCTCTAAGGAATCTGATATATGGGCTACATATAATTGACAACCCTTCTTGTAAAACTTTCTTAACTGTAAGGCTGAAATCTTCCATACTGAAACTTGCTTAGGAATTCCTTTTATCAATCTCGGCCTTCCCTCTTCATCAATGCATTCAAGAATGTTTTCATAACAATCTGCTTTGGCTATATTCCTTCCCAACCAATCCATACCAATAAGAGCGTCATAGGATCCTAATGGTAGGACATTTAAATTTACTTTGATGAGAAATCCATTCAACTCTAGGGAGCATTCCATCACTACTTCACTCAGATTTCTTTTTGTTCCCCTGGCTAATTGAACTAACAACGACTTATTATACTTCATTTTTTCAAGAGAACAACTTTCAACCACTTTTATAGAAACATAACTATGAGTAGATCCTATATCAATCAAAACAGAAATAGATTGCTTAGCAATCTTACCTTCAACTTCTACTACTGTTGATTGATGGTCTGCTTGATGATTATCCAACACTGCATAAATTTGGGGAGTTTCTCTTGCCATATCCTCCACTGTAAATTCTGCTTTTAAGTTATGCAAGATCTGAGGTTTCTCTCTCTGATGTGGATAGTCTTTAAGCATGTGGTTCTCTCCACATCCCCAACACTAAAGCGGTCCTTTTGGACCTTTTTCTACTACTACTGTTGGCTTAATTCCACTTCGTGCTTGTTGACCTTGTTGGAAATTCCTTGGTTGATTTTTAAATGGAGGTTTATATCCACTTCTCCTTTAGTCAAATATTCATTTTGGATAATTTCCCTTCCATGTTGGATGAACCTCTGACTTTCCTTTTCTTTGCTCATAGCAATGCATCGCCATCCTAGTGGCTTCATCAAGAGTTGTTGGATTAACAAACCCAATCATATCTCTAAAATTTTGTGGCAGACTCCCAAGGAAACATTGGATTTTCACTCTTTCATCTTTGATGTAATCAACATACCTCAACAATTCCAAAAACTTATGGACATGTTCTTCCATAGATTTATGTCCCAATTTTAGTTCATTGAACTCCCTCCCCTTCTTATCATAGTACCTAACAAGAAGGTATTTCTCCTTGAAATATTTCTTAAAACTCTCCCAAATAATCCTTCTTTCTTTGATTCCTTTCACTTGAAAGAGGTGCTCCCATCAAATTGAAGCTCGACCATTTAAATTGTAAATAGAATATATGGCATTCTCATTTCATATGTAATCATGGATTCTAAAATACTTTTTCATTCCAAGAAGCCATGCTTCTGCTTCTTGACTGATCTTACTTTATCCATCAAATGTGGGAGGCCTTGCCTTCCTAAACTCACCATGTGGAATCCTTTTAGAATCCCTTCTTCTTTCAAACCCGCGGGAAGTATTCCTTGGAATGCTTTCGAAACTTTAAGAATCACATGACCTTCTAGAAGAATATCTTGGCAAAGATATCTTATGTTCCCTTCTCAAGGAACAACTTCTTGGACTTTGAGTCCTCTTTCTTTGAAGGATAGCAGCATTAATTTGGTTCTTCTCTTCTTGAGCCTTGATCAATCTCTCATTGAAACTTCTCATTTTTTCAACCAAATTTTGAGGAGTGATCTGATCCCTTCTCCCATTTTACTATGTTTCAACATTGTCATCTTGCATATTTTCTCCCATGACATCCTCATCATTCTCATAGGGGTTTTCCATATCATTCATGTTTACCATTTTCTCTCGAAAATTCTTTCCCTTTTCCTGTTTCCCTCTGCTACAACTGTTCCAAGCTTATCAACTGCAAACATTGTGCATCATAGAGATATTTATTAGACATATTAGAAATGCATGCAATGACACATAAAACAATACGATTCAGTAGAATTAGTCTCATGGAATAATTCACATGATTCTTAGGTATTCTTTTCTTTTGTTTCATTTGTGCATTTTTGGAAACCACCCTTATTAACATTTTTTTTGTTAAAACAAGGTTACAGGAACTTTTTTGTTCTGATCTCTGAGACATTGGAGTCCCTCATTCAAAGTCTGATTGCACCACTATTATCTTCTAGATAATATTTCCAATTCATATCCCCCTAGATAATATTTCCAATTCATATCCCCCTACTCCATTCTGATTTCAGATATGGAATTTACACTCTTCCAAAGTGTCAACTTCACTCAATTCTGCACTTTTTCCACAGGTGCAATTAGCCTTTGCGTCCAACTTTAGCCACTTGTAGAAGTAAATCTAGAGAGAAATAGAAAAACTTTTATACTGGGAAAAGTTAGTCCATATAACAAGGATCACTTAGAAACTTTCAAATCTCTAATCCCATGCACCATTCAACTTCTATAAAATTATGGGTTTGACTACTTTTGGCTTTTGCAACATTTTCAAAATCTTCGAATTTTTTGAAAAAATGACTTTCTTCCAAACCAAGAATTTCTGGAAAAATTAGATCTAACGGAAGTTTTCTGTTTTAATGAGTAGGTGAAATGTCAAGTTCATAAATTTTCTTGGTTTCGACATCTAGGCGGTAATTTTTGTCTCTTGCAAACTTTTCAAAACTCCCAAAAAGTGCTATGGAATAGTACATTTTGACATTTTTCCACACCCCGATGTCACACCTTTTGGAATTTGCATCCAAGATTCAAAATTTAGTTGTGTTCCTATTCCATGAACGTATCATAGCATTTTCATCTCGAATCGAGCTTCCATGTGGTCTCGGGACACTAATCTTTGAAAGTCTTTATTTCAAAATTTACTCCAAATCGGAGCAAAAATGGCTCGAAATTTTCACTGTTATTTTTGTGACCTTATCAAATGGAATCCCAATTCCGCAAGTCTCGTCCAATTATGAGTTGAATTGCTCCTGTTATGTCCAAAACATTTTTCGGGCTCTATACTTTTTTTTTAATCCCGACCCCGACTTGGCCGATCTCGACTTTCTCAATCCTTTCCTACTTTTCCAATCAAAAATTGGAATTCAGAATGCACCATTGATCCATAAATATTCATCTCGACTTTTTTGACTTCGACTCTTATCATCCATACGTCGGAATTCACAAGTCGGCACTACCAACTGATCTCTACAAACCGCCCCCGACCTCCTGACTCCAACTACTGTTTTCCTTAAGTTGGGAGTCAGAAGTCGGCACCGAAAACTCAAGCTTGACAACCACTCCCAAATTTTCGACTCCGACTGCCATCTCCCGCATGTCGGGATTCGGAATTCGACACCACACAATGTCGTCCAAAAAACTGGCCCAACTTCCCAACTACAACTTCCATATCATGTCAACATGATTTGATGATTATGAAGTATTTCTAATCATGTAATTAACTTTGATTTGTAGGTAAGATCATGAAGAATGATGAACACCGAACAAGTGGTGGATGTTCAACAAGAAGACTTACAAATCAAACACACTATAGAAGGCTCGTGACTAAAAGATTCTCTTAGAAAGAGGAAGAGGATCATGACGAGATGTTTGCTCCAAGTGGCTCGATAAGACCATTCTCTTAATGGTGTAATTGAAGAAAGCTCTGTACGGGCACCCAGGATCGATAGTCATTTGATGAGCTTAATGATCACCATGGGTGATGCAGATTTCAACCTTTGCTATACGGTTGAAGATGGTGTCTATATACAAATGGAATTCTTCTATTAGATAGATGCAAGAAGTTTGAATGATCTTGAGGCTCATATCAGTAGACCCATCTGACGGGAGATGGCACAGATAGATATGCAGAAGATCACTCAATGCCGAGAGTGAATGATGTTCAGTCACAGAGGGAGAATTGATAGCTTCTTGACAAGCTTGGGGTTTACCAAAAGTAAAGTTGATCCTAACCTTTATCTTAAGGTTATGGCTGATGAACCTATCATACTATTACTGTATGTGGATGATCTTTTTCTGACGGGGAATGAGAAACAGATCGTGGAAAGCAAGAAGAAGCTAGCTACAGAATTTGACATGGAAGATCTTAGATTGATGCACTACTTCTTAGCTCTAGAAGTATGGCAAGGCCCAGAAGGAATCTTTCTCAACCATGGAAAGTATTTGATATGTTGGAATGCAAAGCCATGGCCACTCCCATGGATTCCAAATTGAAGTTATTAGCTGATGACTCATCAGAGTTTGTGGATATGACTCTGTATAGACAGATTATTGGGTCATTGATGTATCTGATGAATACTAGGCCAAATATATGCTTTGTTGTGAACACCTTGAGTTAATATCTAGTGGAACCTAGGCGTGTTCACCTGATAGCTACAAAGCATGTGATGAGGTACCTAAAGGGTACAATAGAATTTGATATATGTTATCTTGGAGATCATGACTTCAGATTGTATGGCTACACAGATGTTGATTGGGTAGGAAGTGTATTAGACAGGAATAGCACATCAGGAGAATGTTATTGTCTGAGATCTGCCATGATCTCGTGGTTTAGCAAGAAGCAGTCAAGTGTGGCTCTCAGCACAGCTGAAGCGGTATATATATAGCTGCTTGCTCTGCTAGTTGTGAAGCGGTTGTCTTAGAGATGGACTCCATTGTGCTCCTGTGTGACAACCAGAGTTGTATCAAGATGACAGAGAATCCAGTGTTCCATGATAAGTAAAAGCACATAGAGATCCGATATTTCTATATACGGGATATGGTGAAGAAAGAAGCTATCAAGCTCGAGTATGTAAGCACTGACGAACAAGTTGCTGATATATTGACCAAACCTTTGTCTCGAGTAAAGTTGAGTATTTCCGAGACAAGCTTGGTGTAGTTCAGAAGGACCCTCCTCGAAAGGGGGAGTGATGTGGTCACTTATGATGAGATTGCCTGCATCGATAGTGAGGTCAATGATGTGGATACCTATATTGGTGATGCTGACGGAGAGGTTGGTGGATGGTCCTTAAACAAGGTCTAAGTTGACGAGGGGATTGCATCATCCTTGAAGACATGTTCTAAAAGGATCCGTAGACATATGTCTCCGAGAAAGAAGAGGGATTGAATCATCCTTGGACTTCGGTCCCAGAATTGATCCGTAGACATATGTCTCCGAGAAAGAAGAGGGATTTCATCATCCCTGGACTTCGGTCCCAGAATTGATCCGTAGACATTTGTCTCCGAGAATGTGGGGATTGTATCTTCCTCGGACTTCGGTCCCGGAATTGATCTGTAGACATATGTCTCCGAGAAAGTGGCCCCTTGTGGACGTGATAGGACTGCATCATCCCTGAGCCTTTGGTTCAAAATGTATGTGATAGGACTACATTGTCCCTAGACCCTTGGTTCAAAATGTATGTGATAGGACTGCATCATCCCTGGACCCTTTGTTCAAAATGTACGTGATGGGATTGTATCGTCCCTAGACATGAGACTTGTCTTAAAAGGATCACGGATTGTATCATCCCTATACATGAGACTTGTCTTAAAAGGATCACGGATTGCATCATCCATAGACATGAGACTTGTCTAAAATTGATAAGGATTGATCATCCTGGAAATAGTTCTGGATTGCATCGTCCATAGACATGAGACTTGTCTAAAATTGATAAGGATTGATCATCCTGGAATTTGATCTGGATTGTATCGTCCATGGACCTATGTCCTAAAGTGAGAGGGATTGATCATCCCGTAATAGGATCTTGTGTATTACAGAGTATGCTGCTATGACGATGTTGATGATCTAGATGATCCGGATGTTGTAGATCAAGAGGATCCAGTTGATGATGTGATGTTGTTGATCGAGAGGATCCAGTTGATGCTGTTATGATGATGATCAGTAGATCCAGATGATGAGGTTGTTTATCGAGTGATCGAGATGATGATGTTACTGTAGTTGTTCAAGTGTTGCAGAAGATTAAGACTCGGTACTGAAGATGTTGATGTTCCAGTATTGAAGATCTTGAAGATGTTCCAGTAACTGGTTTAGTTACTGATGATGTTGAGAAAGCTTCCAATGATTTATAGATGTATCATGTATGATGTTGATGACTCCTTGCTCCTACAGATGTTGTTATAATATCCTTCTCGTTAAGGGGGAGTGTTGAAATATTGTAACTTCTAAGAATATTATATGTGTACTTTATTATTCCATAGATGTTTCATTCCTCCGTGAAGACCTTATTGTATATCGGGAGATTTTTTATTCCTCTGTGGATAATGTGGTAACTTGGGTTATTAGACTTCCCTAGTGGGGGTCGGCCTTGTATGAGTCATGTGGGTTAAAGGGGTTATTAGACCACCCTAGTGGGGTCGGCCCTGTCACATTATGTTAAGTGTTTAAGTTGGGGCCGACCTAGTCAATGTAAAATACAAGTCGGAGTTGTGTATAAATAGAGGAGGCGTGTTCCTCATTTAACATACATTACACTCACTTGTGAATAGCACATAGGTGAGGGAGAGATCTGCTATGGAGGAGAAGGAGCTCCTGTCTAGGGTTTACATCTTTGTATTTGCTGGTCATCTATATTGAGGAAGCTTTGTTGGGTTTACTACCCCATGAGGGTTTCCCAAGATAAATTGGTGTCTCTTGTGTTTATGTTGTGCTTGTTGTTCTTTCAGTGATCATGTATATGCTATTGTTGTGAAATGAAATGAAATGCTGATATTTTCTATCTTAGCATATTAAATCTTAACACATCAGACAAGGTATTTCACCGTGGGGTGCACCATTAATTTTTGTGAAGAAGAAGGATGGCTCCTTGCATCTTTGCATAGATTACAGATATTTGAACAGATCCACGGTACGTGATACCTCGAATTGATGACCCCTTTGATCAAATGAAAGGGGTGACAATAGGTACCTAATACCTCGAATTGATGACCTCTTTGATCAAATGAAAGGGTCAACAATCTTCTCAAAGATCGACTTGCGATCAGGTTACCACCAACTTCGAATTAAGGAAGGTGATATACCTAAGACTGCATTTCGAAATCGGTTTGGGAACTATGAGTTTGTAGTGGTACCCTTTGGTTTGACCAATGCCCCAGCTGTATTCATGACCCTCATGAATAGCGTATTTCGGAAGTACTTAGATCGATTTTTGCAAGTCTTCTTGGATAATATCCTTATCGATTCCAAGAATGAAAGGGATCACTTGATCCGGATCTTGGGGGCTAAGACCCGAAAGACTTGAATGCCGAGAGAGGAGGAGAAGAGATAGCTTCAAAACTGAAGCGAACAATGAACCAGCTATGAGAAATGCAAAGTAGTGAGATCTGGGCTATGAATAACATAGATGGACAAACATAGAATAAATATGCCACATGGAGGGGTGAGGCTCAAAGAGGGTTCTTTGAGCCTCACCTCTCAAACTATACTAAGAAAGACACTGAAAACCAATACCCCAATAATAACTCAATAAAATAAGAGAAATGTATGATAGAAACCAAATGAGTAACTTGTTATCATGAAAAGGCTTGCTAGGCATTTATATAGCATTATTACAATGTGTCTTGAGGCCATACCATGGGCCAAAACTATGTGCTACCAAATACCATGGATATGAGAGGGTGGCCTCTCCATTTAATGCTTTTATGATAAATGGGAGAGGGTGGCCTCTCCATTTAATGCTTTTATGGCTTATCCATCCGAATTTAGACCATATGCCCCCTAAAATTTGGATCATTCCTCCCCCCCTTAGAAAATAATGGTCCCCATCATTTCATGCTAAAAAGAGACCCATGATTACAATGTGCTAGTTACCAATGAAGAGAAGGGTTTTGTGTGGTTGACCCATAACCGTGGGTTTTGCGAGGTTGACCCATAACCGTGATGGCAATGGAAAGCTTGATTCCAATGAAGAGAAGAGTTTTGTGTGGTTGACTCAAAACCATGGGTTTTGTGTGGTTGACCCATAACCGTGGGTTTTATGTGGTTGACCCATAACCATGGTGGCAATGACAAGCTTGTTTCCACTGAAGAGAAGGGATTTGTGTGGTTAACCCATAACTATGGGTTTTGTGTGGTTGACCCACAACCATGATTACAATACATAGCTGTGGATTTTGTGTGGTCCTCCCCATAACCATGGGTTTTTTGTGGTTGAACCAGAACCATAGGGTTTGTGTGGTCAACCATAACCATGATTACATTAAGATTTAAAAAAATTGAAAATTCATGATCTTTGGTGTAGTTGATGTCTTGCTGCAAATTCATTCATAGCTTCTAATACATGTACTGAAATTGAATTCCATTGAAGACCCATTTGAGATCTCGAAAAGACCTTTACATCCATATAACATACTTGCTCTAGGGTGGCCCAAAGATTGAGAAAATGTTTGTTGAAGTTTAAGAGACGCGCGCACACTATTTTGCAGACATATGTTACTTCAATCGATGATATCTCTCAAACCAGAAATCCAAATGGAAAACCACGAAATACCCATTTTAGCTGACGGAAAGAGCTTTCCAATGAACTATTATAGAGCCTCTGAAACATTTTTTGGAGTTTGTAGAATTTGTTTAAAGTTGTTATACATCCGGCCGCATTGTGTAGAAACATGTACTACTTCAAACAAACATATCTCACAAACCAAAAAACGAAATGAAATTTCGTGAAATACCCATTTTAGCTGATAGAAATATATTTCCAATGAGCTATGGTAGAGCCTATGAGAAATTCTGTGGATTCTGTAGCACTTGTTTAAAGTTGTTGTACGTCCAGCCGCATTATGCACAAACATGTGCTACTTCAAGCAAGCATATCTCACAAACCGAGAAACAAAATGAAATTCTGTGAAATACCCATTTGAGTTGAAGGAAATACCTTTCCGATAAGATATGGTAGAGCCTTTGAAACATCCTGTGTCGTCCATGGAACCTGTTCAAAGTTTGCTAAATGTGAGAATGTTGAGTATAGAGATGCCAAGGGTTTGTAGAGAAGCATGGGTTGTTGTAGAGGTTGTGGAACCTCCGTTGAACCCACATCATGCTTCAAAATATTGTCCCGATGGAGAGCGTACCCGCTCTAATACCACTGATCCGGATCTTGGGGGCTGAGACCCGAAAGACTTGAATGCCGAGAGAGGAGGAGAAGAGATAGCTTCAAAACTGAAGCGAACAATGAACTAGCTGTGAGAAATGCAAAGTAGTGAGATCTGGGCTATGAATAACATAGATGGACAAACATAGAATAAATATGCCACATGGAGGGGTGAGGCTCAAAGAGGGTTCTTTGAGCCTCACCTCTCAAACTATACTAAAAAAGACACTGAAAACCAATACCCCAATAATAACTCAATAAAATAAGAGAAATGTATGATAGAAACCAAATGAGTAACTTATTATCATGAGAAGGCTTGCTAGGCATTTATATAGCATTATTACAATGTGTCTTGAGGCCATACCATGGGCCAAAACTATGTGCTACCAAATACCATGGATATGAGAGGGTGGCCTCTCCATTTAATGCTTTTATGATAAATGGGAGAGGGTGGCCTCTCCATTTAATGCTTTTATGGCTTATCCATCCGAATTTAGACCATATGCCCCCTAAAATTCGGATCAGCACTAGGAACACTTGCGAATATTGTTGTCATGCTTAAGAGAGCACAGGTTGTATGGTAATTTGTCCAAATGCTCTTTTTATCAAAACGAGATCCATTATCTAGGGCATACAATTTTCGGAGAGGGAATTTCTGTGGACCCTGAAAAGGTGAAGGGCATTATGGATTGGCCCATGCCAATAAATGCGCATGAAGTAACAAGATTCATGGGGTTATCCGGGTACTATAGAAGGTTTATGGAGGGTTTCTCAAAAATCACAAAACCCATAACTACCTTACAGCGTAAAGGCATCAGGTATGAATGGACGGATGAATGTGATGCCGCATTCGTTGAGCTTAAAAGACTATTGAAGAGTGCACTGATCCTATGAGTGCCAGATATGGATAAGGACATCACAATTTTCACAGATGCCTCGAGGCAGGGTTTGTGTGCGGTGTTGATGTAGGAAGGTGGGGTAATAGCTTATGCATCAAGTAAGTTAAAACCACATGAAGAGAATTACCCCACCCATGAATTAGAATTGGTTGTCGTGATGTTAGCTTTAAATCTTCAGAGACATTGCCTTGTTGGACAAAGATTTGAGCTCAAATATGATCACCAAAGCTTGAGATATATCTTCACTCAAAGATACCTAAATGCTAGGCAAAGGCGATGGAGTGCATTTATGAGCGAGTATGATTTTGGGATTTCATACATCAAAGGGAAGGAGAATGTGATAGTTGATGCCTTAAGCAGAAAACCAAGGATTTTATCCCTAATACCTTTAAAGGTTGATTTGAAGGAAAGAGTATTGGGATCGTTAGTCAAGAATAGTTGGTACCTAAAGGTCTCGTCGGCACTCCGGAATGGGAAGCAGGTGGAACCTAAGTTTGAAGGATATGAGTTGGAAGCTGATGGGTTGTTAAGATATCAAGGAAGGATGTATATTCCCGAGGATAGAGATATTAGAGAAACTATACTTAAGGAATCCCACGGAGCAGTATATTGTATGCACCCAGGCGTAAAGAATATGTATGTGGACATGAAACAACTCTTCATTTGGACATGAATGAATCACGGCATGGTCAAATTTGTTGCTAAGTGCCTTGAGTGTCAGCAAGTAAAAACTAATCATCACCACTCGGCAGGACTATTGCAACAACATGACATTCCTATGTCAAAATGGGAGGTTATCTCCATGGACTTTATGGTTGGATTGCCTCTTACCTCTTATAAGAATTATGCCATTATGGTCATCGTTGATAAATTGACAAAAAATGCTCACTTCATTCCAGTTAAGGAGACCTATGACGTCATGGATGTAACTCGTGTATTCATAAATGAAGTAGTTTGTCTCCATGGATATCCCAAGAACATTATCTCAGATAGGGACTCCAGGTTTACATTCAGGTTTTGGACAAGTTTTTAGTCATCCTTAGGAACTCAGTTGAACCTAAGCACAACTTACCATCCATAGATAGATGGAAAAACATAAAGAGTGAATCAGGTGATGGAGGGCTTAGGATGTATGCTATGGATCAACATACCCATCTGGAAAAGCATTTACATTTGGTAGAATTTTCTTACAACAATAGTTACCACAGCTCGATCGGAATGCCACCTTATCAAGCATTATATGGAAGGCCATGCAGAACACCATTGAGTTGGGAAAGGTTAGGGGATCGAGTGATTATAGGACCTGAGTTGATTCAGGAGATAGAAGAACATGTGATTCATATTAGACATCGGTTAAAGGAAGCGCAAGATGGAAAAAGAGCTATGCTGATGTGCATAGGGTTGACTGAAACTATAAGGTGGGGGATGTAGTGTTCATACGAGTCAGGCCTAGTAAAAGTACCATCCAATTTGGGAAGGGAACAAATTTGTCACTCTGATTCATAGGACCCTTTGAAATTTTGGAGAAAGTTGGACCTATCACGTATCATCTCGCGTTGCCACCCCATTTGCATAAAACTCATAATGTTTTTCATGTATTTGTTTTACGACATTATATAGGCGATGAGTCTCATAAGTTAAATTAGAAGGAATTGTAGGTTTCGGACGAGGGGACCATCAGTGTCGAACCATTAAGTATATTGGTCCATAGGGTTAGAAAGCTCAGACACCATTTGGTGGATTAAGTTAAGGTCTAGTGGGACAGGTATAGCCCGTGTTCTTCTACCTGGGAGGACACAGATACCATGCATCGTTATTTTTCCACACTATTTTGATCATAAGTTTGGGACAAAGTTTCTCGAAGGGTGCGTGTATGTAATGCCCCGTTTTGACCTTATTACCTGAACTATCATTAAATGTTGTATTTGCTTATTATTGTGAGACTTCGTTAGTTTAATGACACTGTGGACATATGGTTTTATTATTTTGCATAGATTATATATATGTGTGTGATGTTAATGTTATGAATTATATTCATGTCTTGATTATGTCTCTAGCATGCAAATTTACTAAATGATGGGTATGTGGAGACTGATTTAAATGTTATATGACCAGCCTAGATCCAAATCCTAGGCTCTATCAAGCGCCGAGAGGGATCAAATCTCCCGAGGTGAAAACCTCTCCTCGAAAAGCTCCTTGAGTGCAATACTTGAGAAGAGGTTTTCACCTCAGGAGATTTGATCCCTCTCAGCGCTTGATAGAGCCTGGGATTTGGATCTAGGCTGGTTTCAGTCGTGGGCGGTGACACAAAACTGGAGTTTGATCAGCATTGTAAGGAACAGGTTAAATTGAAAACACAGATACATTTACGAGGATTCTCATAACGTAAGTAATAAGTATTAAGGATTGAGTAAATTGTTAAATTGAAAAATAGAGACAATTCGCCTAACTTTTTTTTCGATTCTCTTTTTGTTGATCTGTTTTTTGTTTTGTTTGTTTTTCTCCTTCTTCTTCCGTCATTTCGTACATTTTGATTTATTTGTCGTTCTGCAAACTAATTTTTTTGTTCTTCCAATTGCTTCAACTTTCTCTCTCGATGCGCTCTTTGTCGATCAATGTTTCGTTTTCTTTGTTCTTCTCATTCTTTTGCTATCAATTCGCCTAACTTTTTTTTTCGATTCTCTTTTTGTTGATCTACATTTTTTTTGTTCGTTCTTCTCCTTCTTCTGTCGTCATTCCGTCATTTCATACATTTTGATTTATTTGTTGTTCTGCAACTTGATTTCTTTGTTCTTCCAACTGCTTCAACTTTATCTCTCGATACACTCTTTGTCGATCAACGTTTTGTTTTCTTTGTTCTTCTCGTTCTTTTGTTCTCAAATCGTATAACTTTCTTTTTCGATATTCTTTTTGTCGATCTGTATTTCGTTTTCTTCATTCTTCTAGTTCTTCTGCTCTCATTTCGTCCAACTTCCTTTTTTAAAATTATTTTTGTTCTTCTGCTTTTCATTTCAAGTCTTCTTCTCATTCTTTTGTTGTCACTGAAATCAATGCGTCCATACACTGAAATCTATGCGTCCACAAAATAATATCTACACTGAAAAATATGCAATAAAAAACCCCATACACTGAAATCTATGTGTCCATACACTGAAATCAATGTGTCCACGGAATAATGTTTACACAAAAAAAAATTGCAATAAAAAGATCCAATACACTGAAATCTATGCAAGTATAAACTCACTTTACATGATAATGAAATTCAATTTATTTACGAAATTCTATATTTTAAAAAAAAAGTAGGTGATCCTAGAGGATTGAACCTTGAACTTCACACCCATTATCCCAACATCCTTACCACTATAACACAAGTAGTTCTTAATATACATAGTAAAGAACTTATATACTTATATGTAAATATTAATTTATATTTTAATTTAAATTAAATGTTAATTTAATTTTAAATATAATTTCATGGAGTTTAAATAATAAAGTAATTATTAGAAAATAATTAACTTTCATTGTAAATATAAATAGTGTTTGAAATAAAAAAAAATTATAACAACTTAAGAGTTGTTGAATTTGAATGGTGAAAATGTTAATTCTTGGTTTTTAAGTAAAATTTACATTTTAAATTTAATTATTATTTATATAATTTGGTTAAAATTGTTAGGTTAATGTATATGACTACGTCTCTAATTAAAAAATAGAGAAAGTAAATACCTAATGATTAACTCAAATTGTTGTATTTAATTCAAGTAAATACCTAATAATTATGACTGAAATGTGTAAGTCTATATTTCTAACCCATATATATATATATATATTGTAAGTCTATTTCTCACTCACATATATAATATTAAAAAATGTACTTTCAAATATTTAAAAAATAATAATAAGATTCAACTTATCGAAAACTAAAACTAAAGGTTCAATTAATAATTAAAATTATTTCCAATTTGTTATATTATTTAAATAAAATGTCATGTATTCTATATCTATTTCTTAAAAAAAATCATCTGAAACTTAAGGATTTCAATTAAAAACAGTAGAAGTTAGGTGAATTAAAAAAGTAACAGTGAATATTATAGGGATCATCAGGTGAATATTATTTCTTAAAAAATAATCATTTGAATCTAATGGATTTCAATTAAAAAATGTAAAGTTAATATTCAGGTAAAACTAATATTCATTTGAAACTTATGGATTTCAATTAAAAATAGCATAAGTTAGGCGAATTAATAAATGTACAGTTAATATTCACGTAAAGCTAATATTCATTTGAAACTTATAGATTTTAATTAAAAACAACAGAAGTTAAGCGAATTTAAAAAGTAATAGTGAATATTATACTGATCATCACGTGAATATTATTTCTTGAAAAAATTATCATTTGAAACTTATGGATTTCAATTAAAAAATGTAAAGCTAATATTCACGTAAAACTAATATTAATTTGAAACTTATGGATTTCAATTAAAAAAAGCAGAAGTTAGGCGAATTAAAAAATGTAGAGCTAATATTCACGTAAAGTTAATATTCATTTGAAACTTATGGATTTCAATTAAAAACAGTAGAAGTTAGGCGAATTAAAAAAGTAATAGTGAATATTATAGCGATCATCACATGAATATTATTTCTTTAAAAAAAATCATTTGAAACTTATGGATTTCAATTAAAAAATGTAAAGCTAATATTCACGTAAAACTAATATTCACTTGAAACTTATGGATTTCAATTAAAAACAACAGAAATTAGGTGAATTAAAAAATGTAAAGCTAATATTCATTTGAAACTTATGCGAATTAAAAAAGTAATAGTGAATATTATAGCGATCATCACATGAATATTATTTCTTAAAAAAATGATCATTTGAAACTTATGGATTTCAATTAAAAAATGTAAAGCTAATATTCATTTGAATAATCATTTGAAACTTATGGATTTCAATTAAAAAATGTAAAGCTAATATTCACTTAAAACTAATATTCATTTGAAACTTATGGATTTCAATTAAAAACAGCAGAAGTTAAGCGAACTAAAAAATGTAAAGCTAATATTCATTTGAATAATCATTTGAAACTTATGGATTTCAATTAAAAAATGTAAAGCTAATATTTACTTAAAACTAATATTCATTTGAAACTTATGGATTTCAATTAAAAACAGCAGAAGTTAGGCGAATTAAAAAATGTAAAGCTAATATTCACGTAAAGCTAATATTCATTTGAAACTTGTGGATTTCAATTAAAAACAGCAGAAGTTAAGCGAATTAAAAAAGTAATAGTGAATATTATAGCGATCATCACGTAAATATTATTTCTTAAAAAAATAATCATTTGAAATAAGATATATTTGTGACAGATTCTTGATCGGAAATATTTTTTTTTATAATTTGTATAATAGCTTCCATGTTTATATAGTCAATGATTTCATTTCGAAAATATTTAGAAAATACACATATTTTTGTTTTTATTAATGGCCGACTAAACAATATTTCAAATTATCTTTTGTTATTATTTTGTTATGTTACTCGAAAAACTCACACATGTTACAACATCTCCCTCATACTACACTCGACAAACTCACACATGTTACAACATCTCCCTCATACTACACTCGACAAACTCACACATGTTACAACATCTCCCCCATACTGGGCTATAGAGCGCCTCTCAGCGCAATGAATGGATAGATATGATACCAGGTGCATGGTACATAGAAATGATTTGCATTTTTTTTTCCTTAGTGATTAAATGTATATACATGTCAATGATTACGCGATATTCTTGATCGTGTGTTTGGAGACTAAGCTACAGGTTAAAAGGGTTAAGTGGTAGCTAGATCCTACGAGGTGGGAGTACCTCGGCGACATGGATTCCGAAAGATAAATGGCATGCAAGTGATGCATTATTGTTTAGCATGATTATTGTATTATTATCATGATGTATGGGTAGGTGTGGGGTTTCAGGAAACTCAACCGCCCAAATTGGTTAGTCGATGACAAAACCTGAGTACAATAGTCGCAACATAGTCACTATGTCGATGTAGACATAGTCCCTTGTTCCATTAGGGGGGTGGAGGCATTACCCACCGTTTATCCCCGAAACCCAGAGTCAATGGAGGTATGTGCTATGGCACGCTCCCCAAGGTGTGCGATGATGACTGGTGGGTGTTTGTTGAGGAAGCTTGGTCGATGTAGTCGACACTTCTGCTTATGGGTTCTAACTGGGGTCGGTCATGGCATGACACTTTATGGTAGTTCAGCAGAGGAAGCATATAATGTGAAAGTTAGTTGTGAATTAGGTAGAATGAGGTAGGTAGATATGAATGTCGTGGAAGTTTAAAGGGAAACATAATTTACTGTGTGTACTAAAAACCTTTGCTTGATTCTTGTGGCATAATTCAGTATGTTATATTTGTTTCATAGGTTATTATGATTGAGTCAATAAAAGTGGCTAGACATTTCAAATTCATATTTTAGTATGCGTCGACATATAATAACTTACGTGATTATGTTGTATGTATGTTTTAGTACTATTAGTGTACCTACACGAGATATGTAAGCAGTAGCTACGCTTACATAACTCATCTACCTCTGTTGTATGAATTATTATTATATTGTCAAACTTGGCTTGGATCCATTGTGGTTATGAATGATCACGTTATAATTACTGTTACCTACTTAGATGTGGAATAAAACTATTACGTTAAGTATAAATGAATGGTTAATAATTGTGATTATGGTGAATTATTAATTAGGGTCAATAAAGGTGAATTAATGCTAAATGATGTGAGTTAGGGGTTAACATGTTGGTTAATAACTTGGTCGATAAATGCTAATGATGATTAATAATGTTAATAAGGTTGTTGTTAACTTAATTGTTAATTGAAGTACTTGGGTATTAAATGATTAAATAAGTATTACTATTCTTAATTAGTTCAAGACCTTGGTTGAAAATGATAATGGTATTTGTAATATTAATTAGATTATTATTAACTTGATCTATCAATATTAATTGCGTGTTAACAATGTTAGTTAGTGTTAATAAGGTGATGATTAACTTGATTAATACATATTAATTAAGTCTTAATTATAACTAAAGTATGATTATTTTTTTTTCCTCAAAAAAAAAAGCGTAATTTCATTTCATCCTGAAGAGTACGAAATTACATAGTAGTGCATCACTCAGATTGAGTGGAAGAAGTCTTTGAGAGCCAGTAGCCAATGTCTGATAAAAAGAGTGATGTTCTCACCACGTGAGCATTAACATCCATTACATCGTGTATGAAAATAGTCGGTAAGAGCGATATAAATATCAGTGAAGTTTACAACCTGTGTGGGTCGATTAGATACAAAATCGTGCAATTAAATATATACATACAGTTTTGGATAGCTGTAGAAACAGTAAGTAAAGTGATCTCCCATCAAAACATAGAGGGCGAAAACCAAGTTCAGTCGATGAAAGGCATGTGGTATAAGTCCCTGCTGATCCCTTCCACGAATTCAGTAACTTTCCAAAAACCGGGAGCTAATATCAGTCCTTCCTTCGAGGCTTTGTCTGCCTCTGAATTGTTTTCCCGGTAAACATGCCTGCAAATAAAAGTATCAAAGGTGTAAGAGACATGCTGAATATGTTCCAAAACCCCAGCAATTTTCCGATTGTTGCACTGATACAGTCCATTGACCCAGTTAATCACATTCAATGAGTCCCCAAAAACAGTAATAGTTCTGATATCTTGTTCCAATGCAAAGGAGAGTAAGAGCTTAAGGCTGAGAATCTCAGCCTAGTTGTTGGTTCCTCTCCCAATTCCAAAAGACATCACAAAATAATGTGAGGGGGATAAATAAAGGAGCGCCCCTCCTCCACAAATATTGTTCTGGCAGGCCCCGTCAAAAAAACCCCAAGGCTATGAAGGATTGAGGTTCAGGGGTTGTATGTTCCTATTAGAGCTTGCCTGTTTGCAACGATGGAGAGCTAAGTAGATGCCACAGCCGTTGATGGCCACTAGAGCTGGTAAACCAACTTTATCCGAGAACAGGCAATTGTTCCGGGATAACCAAGTGCCCCAAATAACAATAGAGGGAAGGCCTTTGAAGGAAGCAAAAGTAGAGTTTTCAGTCCAACTTCTCCAGGCCTCTACCAAAGAGTGCCCTTCCCATCGAAAATAAACATTAAGAATCCGAGACACCACCTGCCAAACCTCCTTAATGAATCTACAGTGTAGAAAAAGATGTACAACTGTTTCCTCGTCATGTGTACACAAGTAGCACCTACCAGGACCCTGTAAATTTCTTTTTTGTAGGAAGTCCCAGGTGGGAACTCTGTTAGCTAAGATTCACCACAAGAAGAGGCGAGCTTTGAGGGGACTCTGCAGTCTCCAGATAGTTTTCCACCACCACACTGGTTCCCTGTCCCAATAATTTGTGCTGATCCACTGATAGCCATATTTCGGAGTATAATTACCCGAGGGATCCCCATCTCAGACCAAGGTGTCATCTTCATCGTTGAGAAAGATCTGATCCCTGCTAAGCGCTTGCAAATAAGCTCTGAGTTCATTCTCCATAACCAAGTCCAGTCCAAAAGATTCCGCTCGCCTCCATACAGGCCTTCCCATCCAGAAGTTTTCCCCATCCACCAAGTGATGGAGAAAGGTAATATGCCGCTGTCGCAATTCCAAGAGCAGTCCATTAGACAGGATATGTTGTGCTTCGCAGCCAATCCAGGGATCACGGCCAACCCTCAGCCTTCGACCGTTACCAACATTAAATAACAATTAGTGCTTGGGAGAGCATTAGTTTAGTAATAAATAATTTTTAACTATGAATTAATTGAAATTAAATGTTCAATGTTAAAACTTATTTAATTGAATAAATAAAATTATCATGTCACCATTATTGTTAAAAATGTAATAATGTGGTCGGATATTGCTGAAGTACTATAATATTGTGTTGGAATTTGGGATTTAATATATATTTAATAAATAATTCTGTCATAATTAATATTATAACAAGGCGGTGGAACCTCATTTATTAAATGTAGTTGACTTTTACATGTGGTCCTATCACGAAGAAATTGAACAAATAATATTTATTAGTTAATTAGTAAACAAATAATTAATCAATAAATGGTATTAATGAGCATTTATTAAATGTGACCCTGTCGCAAGGAAGGGTGAAGTGAACTTAAGCACTGACATAGTAGATGAGAAAGGAGTGGGAGGCATTTATGAGGGGATAAGGGTAGTAATGGCAGGACATGAGTCAGTATATAACATACCCATTATTTGAAACATTTTATGTTGAGAAAAACATTATCTTAACTGTTATTGTAAAGTTTTATATTTGGCCAAGTGGCCAAGGATGACTGTAATTGCACAATATTTTATTTAATAAAATAAAATAGGAGACACTCACCCAAAGAGACTGTTGAAAGAGTGTTTACCGACCCACTAGATGGAATGGAATCTGGGGTAGAAGGCAATGGACAAGTGGCAGCATCAGGAACTCAGTAACTAGTTGTTGTTATGGGACAACTCCCTTGAATTGTGGTCAAAGTTCCCTGAAAGATGGGACTGGACCTTAAGGCTCATTTATTTGGAAACTAACCATTAAAAGACCTAGGCATCTTTATAAGCCATCGAATTTGAGCAGAGGCTCACACTTTTTCTGACGAGAAAATTTACCTTGTGGTTCTGCTATATGCACACAAGAGATTCAATGAGGGGAAGCTATGTTTTGAGTTCTAGTGTAAGTCCGTTTCACTTCTGCTGAGTGCAGAGGTTTATTTAGAGGTGTATTGCAAGTCTCCATTGATTGCTGGAAGTACAACCTGCGTGCCTTGCTTCTACACAGAGTCTTCTACCTAGTGGTTCAGTAAACAGGATCGGGGGTCCAAAGGGGCAAGAGATATTGGCTGCTTCTTCTGGAGAATGTTGGAAGGAACAGGCCTCTTTGGGTGTTTGTCCACCCTATCCACATTTGCAGGTTCTACTATTATTTCATTTCCTAAGTAGTTATAATTTATTTTCTATAATTGTTGATTTAGGATTTGTTAGCTGAATGTTGATAGTTATCATCATGCAGAAGTAAATGTTTGATTTTCCGAACTGATTATGATTCTGTAAATTGTTGAAGAAGTTATATGAAATGATAGAATAAATTACTTCCCTGGATTTTTCCACGCATTGTCATTGTGTCGTACTCTAGTATAGGGAAGGGTGTTTAAAAATAGATAAATGATATGCAGTAGATAGAATGATTTAATAAACAAACTCTGTTATGTTTCCTTTAGATGTTTACATTTTGCAATTAAAATATCTTATGTTCTCAGTCATAGAAAAACATAGCAACTTATGCGGACCTTAGAATATCTTTACATTTATAGCAATAGAAATAGAAGAACTCAAACATTCCCATGTTTTCTGCATAAAATCCTAAGTACAGTTATAGGATAATCTTTTATATTTCATAAAGCAATTAAAGTATAACTTATAATATTATTTTTCAGTATAAAGAATCATTTTAAGACTCTTAGTTTTCTGCCTTTTAGTATCGAATTACATAGCTACTATACAACACTAATACATGAATTTTATCTTTTCATTAGTCTATTTATAAATACAAAACAACTCTAATTTCGGACGATTGTCCCAAAGTTTCAACCTTAGCTAGCTACAACATATAACACCAAGTTAAACATTTCATCAACCAAATAGAATATCCAAACAAAGCTCGACTTCACGAAAGACCTTTCCATACAGTCTATACCTTACAGTGTACAAAATATTTCATGGTTCGAAACCCTCATCATTTATACAGTTAAGTAAAACAAAATAATACTAGTGTTGGTTAGGGTTTCACAACCCTTATGACCGTAACCCTTAAAAGTTTAAAAACACAGAAATCGTTTAGACAGGGTTTTGAACCAAGGCATTTGGCCTCCTATAACAATGACTAGTATCACAGTCACTCACTGAAACTACATTCGACAAAGGGCTCAAGGCCATTGTTATTAAAACAACTGAACGTTTGCAAAACAAACCTAAATTAAAAACCCATCATTCGACGAAACAAAAAGATACATACGAGACTAGGTCTCGGCACTTACAAATATCAATTACATAGTTCTTTGAATTTATCATTTTACAAAATTAGTTCAGGGTTTTTGAAACCAAAACAAGCTAGGCGTCTGGCCATTTCGGCTCTCGGCCTTTAAACAAAACTCAACATTTTATAAACATTCATAAATTTGGGTTGTTTCCCTTATCATTTTATAACAAACATCGTTTAAAAAAAATAACACAGGCTGCCAGGAGCATTGCTCTCAGGCGCGGTCCTCATAAAACAACATATAGTTCCAATTACCATAACCATTTTCATTAATCAAATTGCTGAGGATTGAACCCCTTTTCAAACAGTGGTTACACTTCTCAACATTTTGATACACAGAAAAAACGTTGTAGAATCAACACCGAGGTAGGTCGAGGATTTAATCCTCCCTACACTTGCCTTTCGACTTACAAACATTACAATGGCGACAACATCCACAACCAGACCACAAGACCGAAGTTTCGGCTAAAACCAAACAAGGACCAATAGTTTGCCAAGTTGAAACCTACAGGAAACCACCGAGGCTTACCGGATTTCAAGCACATTCCCACTCAGTTTCGAACATAGAAACCCAAGCCGAGGAGCACCTGCCATACAACACAAAGCATGGTTAAAAGATGAAGTATGAAGCTCAAAACAAAATAAAGACAGCTGTAACTTTATAAACTCTCGGATAGCAATTCAAAACTTAAGACTTACTTATCAAAGGAAACCTTGCGTCTGAACCCGTTCACTCCTGCATTCCGACGAGAACCAGAACCCATTACACCATAGCAACTCAGCGCAGGAAGGACACAGCTCATAGAGCTCACTGTGCAAAGATTTCAAGTTACAGGTCAGGGTATCGAACCCTGGAGAGGTGCCTCCAAAACATCTCTGTAAACCCTAAGAAATCGTAGCCTGTCGGCCTCTCCAAACCCCACTACCTACCAAATGAATGTCGAGTCATTGCTCCCGTCGAGGTAAAGCCCAAACCAGTTAGGGTTAGCATCACTATCAAGGAAGCCACGTGAAGACTGGCCACGAGGGATGCCACTAGACTCTCCACTCCCAACACTTTAAATGCACTTCTATTACCATGTCTACTGAGTACGTCACACCTACCATCACATCATAACTAAGCTTAGGTTTCGGTCATGGTATGGATATATTTAATCAAAGGTCAAACTACTATCCCTTATGCTATCCAAGTGTTACGTAATGGTTGCTAGTACAGCATAACCAAGGTTAAGGTTCGACCACCAGGATGGAAAGGCCAACAAATGTAACGTATTATGGTTAATTGTCATCCTTAAGACAGTTAAACATCACATGTTGCCAAACCCTTGCATATAACAAATTAAAATATTGCATAGATCACCTTGTTACATGGTATATAAACTATAAAGACCATATCAACACTATTGTATAGTTATAATAGTTATTATTACAATGCTCTAGTATTATAATATCCATCGTATAAATTAAAAGAAGAGAGTGCATAAAGTATATAGTTTATAACTATAGACTTTTGTCAAGTCGTTTTAATAACACTATCTTATAGGTCATGCATATAGTGTGTAGAATTAAAAGATAAGTATAGAATTACAATAAAAATAATTGAGCTTAGGATATGATCCTATTACCATAGATATTTAATACTTGTTATAATTCCTATGAGTAGGATTTGAAATACTTTAACATTGATTTCAACGCTCAACACTTTCAACTTTATACAAATACATGTGTAATACAAACAACTTAAATGCGGAGAACGGAGTGTAATGGCTAAACAGAGTATAACTGAAGGAACAACCGGATTTGATCTCACCTCGAGATACTTGAGTTACTCTAATTCCTTTTATAACATTGAAGGCTATCTGAAGTTAACTAGGACCTCTTTATACTTTTTGAAACGGTATTGCTCTTACGTGTAATCTGCAACAGAAGTTCAATTCTTTAGCTAAATAGCTAAGTAAGCCTCGGGGTGCCCATAGGACCACTTCATCATCAACAAGAAAAGGAATCAGTTAGCACATATAATGAATTCAGCATCAAATCTATAAAGTATTGACAGCTACATAAGAAAGCATAACTGATCTAGGATGCATGAATTGAGGTAACAACATCTAACAAAGTATACTTTAGCTATAAAGAAACTACGCATATTTTGTAATACATTATACACACATAACCGACGTAACATGTCTAGTACATTGTGACGTCTAGTTAAACCAACAAACATTTATTATACTTCCACACAGTAATTATAGCAATTGCTACTCTGAAAAATTTTAAATTTTTGTGATTTTTGGGATGTTACACGGTAGAAGGAAAGAGGATAAATAGGAGAAGGGGTAAGTGAAGAAGGGGATTTTTTGTGTGATGAAGAAATTTAACAGAGGAGAAACTAATCGGGGATATTGAAAGAAGCTATTTTGAATTACAGCAAAGGAAGCTTGTTTTTCTGATCGAAGAGAAGAAGTTCAAACAAATACTTAGTACTTAGGATTTGGGCTCGGGGAACCAAACCAAGAAGCTTTCTTTGGATGCCACGTTGTTGTCTCGGTCATCCGATATGTCAATGCAAATGTGAGAGGGTCGATGGGTGCTTGATTGAGTAATGTGCGTGTGAGAGGAAAATTGACAGATTTTGGAAGGATATGGAGGGCGGCAAGTTGGCAACCTTAAAGCAATAAATAAATGCATTGAGTCACCATAAAAGACAAGCATCCAGTTTCCAAATGTCGAATCTAAATTTTCAGAAATGTAGAAGTGTATACGGCTCTCCAACCTCGTGTGAAAGCTTGTCATATGAAATGTTTGACTCATGTGAAAGTTTCTTAGACGAAATGTCTGAAGTAATTTAATATTAAAAAAAAAAAAATTGTTTTGAGAGTTGGTATCGTCTTGTACCATGACTATGGTGGAAAAAGGAGAAGTAATCTTATTACACTTTGCCACCTAAACATTTTAGAAATACATTTTCTATTATTATATATGTTGATAACTTCTTACTAACGTTTTTCAAAATAAGTAAAGCGTTGAATCAGAACACATTATTGAAAAATATTTATTTAAAATTAAAATACAAAATTGAATAAATCTTTATGTCAATAATAATTATGAACCATCTTATATCATTTAGTCATAAACTTTACAACCATTCCGAAAACTATAACACTTTTGATATATTTTAAAAAATATTCTATATTCTTTAATACAATTTTTTTTAAATCTCTTTCTTAAATTGTTTATAATACAACAAGTGAAGCTGATATCAAACTCATCTAGTGCTGACGAATGAAACTTATCCATATCCTTGAAAATTCCCACGTCAATAAATAAAGCTTCTAAATTATAAAGAGAATCAATGAAAACCAATGTTAATAGAATACAATGTATAAATATAAAGTCAAAATTATAAAAAGAAAAACCATGAAAACTAGAATATAATCTATAAATATAGAGTTGGGGTTCTTTAATCTATAACTTTGCATTAATATGAATTAATATTTTAAAGAATTGCCTTGTGCGTGACTAATAAACTATTTTTTGCCAAAACTTGTCAAAATAGATTTTGATGATATCATGATGGACAAATGACAAATGGAACCTCTTATGTCATCCTTAGGACCAATTATTTTTTCAATGTTGGTGAGTTTTGTAAAGTCAATTTCTTTAAATTAAAGCAATGGTGGTTGATAAAGCAATGATGGTTGATGTCATCCTTAATGGACCAATTAAAATTAAGAAAAATAAAAAATATCATAAATAAAATCTATTTTTCCAATGTTGGTGAGTTTTGTAAAGTCAATTTTTTTAAATTAAAGCAATGTCTATTGAGATAGAAATAATGAATATTACTTCAAATATATATATATATGATAAACATCTTAGAATGGATGCCTTTTGAAACAACTTTGGGTCATGTGTTTATATAATTCTTTGTCTTTCGAGAGGGTGGAATTATTTTTCATACAATCTTTTGATTGAGGAGATCTTTGAACCATAATACATTAGTGAATATTACATTTTGATTGAGAAGATCTTAAATTAGGAAATTTTTAAAATCTTACATTAATTGGAATTTTTTCGATATTATAAATTTTTTATATAATATATATTTTAAAAGTCAATAAATTAATTGAAGTTTTATATTTATATATAATTAATATCATTTAAAGAGATCTATATAAAGTTAGATGTATATATGATAGTGTTTGATATAATAAAGGATTAAAGTTTTAAATTTAATTTAGGATTGAGGGTTTTATGTCCACCATTGCTTCGAAGGAACTTGTCACCTGCGTCTTTCAATATAAAAGTTGTACATAATAGCCTAGCCTAGCTCGCAATTCCTACAATAGCAAGCATGAATCAGGTTACGTTGAATATATAATAGCTTATCCAATCTTGTTGTAGTTATTTTATGGAATTGTTTGACACATTTCGCATATTTTTCAATTACCTTTGTTTCGTCAAAAACATTGAAAATCGATTCGAAGGTTAAGCACTTTTACAACAAAATAAATTTTTTTTATTACAATTTTGTGGCAAAAGTATCATATTATAGCAACTTTCACTGTTAGCAATTTCCAAAAGCAACTGCGGGGACATTGTCACCTTGTAGCTCTTGTTTATAATGTTTTCATGCTATATATTAAGTTTATATTTATTTTTTCATAGGATAAATTTCATTATTTTCCAAAAATATTAAAGTAGTTATGTCTTTTTTTAATGATTTCCATGTTAACTACAAATTGTCTCTAGACAAGACCTTCATATTGTGATTGAGATTAGGGATTGTACTTATATAAATTGTTTAAAGTAATATGACATTAGTGGTTGTGCTTCTGTAAATTATTTAATGTGGTGAATGAATGGGTTGGTTAATTACGTTTTTGGCATTTTATTTTTATTTGGGTTATTTTTCTTAAGTATTTTCCAAAATTGCATAACATGTCATGATTTTATAAGAGATGTGATATTATTTACCATGTATATTGTATATTTGGAGATGGTGTAATACCCTTGGCCCAGATAAAGTACTGATATTGTATTTTGAATAATTTGCTATAAAGTATGTACATAGCATGATATTATTTTAATACAAATATTGGTTGGTTGCGTGATGAGCAATGAGCTTAAGAGGAGATCTAGATATTAACCGAGGGTTGTGAGGGGGTAAGGTTTACCTATGTACCTAGTCTCCTTAAACCTTGTTTTCTTAACCTTATGATAAAAGCCCAAAAACCCATACCTCTAAGCCATATTCTTAGTGGGGGATTAATTATTAATTAATTATTATTAATTATTAATTAATCTGGATATTTAGTGGCTAATCGTGATTATGGATGGGAGGAATGTGTTCCTTTGGGACAACCATGTGGGATCCCAAAGGAGGACACGTGGTTACCTTGGGATGAAGGTGGAAGCTAGTCGGTGGTCAAGGGGGACGCACGACCTGGCTGGTGGGACGGAGTCAGAGGATGCACACAGGGGACACAGACGGGGGGAAGAGAGGGACCTGTGCGGTGTCTGTGGAGTGAAGGAGAAGGGAGGAAAACCTAGGAAATAATTCCTGTGACGAACCTGAACCTGAATTGCTGAGTTAAACTGTTTTGGCAATGATTTCCCTTCGTTGCATATACCAGCCAATTGACAATTATGCATGAGACCCATAGGGAATCTCGACGTTTTTAGTGAAGTGTACCGTTGTGCATTTTGGGAAGGAACTCAGGAGGGTCAATTATGGAATTGACAAGGAATTGGTTACCAAATTGTTGTTTGTAGAACCCTGTGCATATCTTATCCCTGTTTCTTCCACCTTTTACTTTGTGAGTGAGTTGAGGGGGTCAGTGAGACACCTTGAGTTAATTTCTGTATCTCGGCTTGGGGGTGAACTTAGGAGCTGAAATAGTAAAGGCTGGACAAGTTCTAAGGTTGGGTGGAGCGTGGCTCACATGCAGCTAGTCGCCACCTTTACGTGAATTTCAGATAAATTTATCTGTGGATGAATTTTAATGTTCATGTGAATTATTATGCTTATTATGTTCAAATTGTTGAATGAAAGAGTAATTAAATGTAAGCCATGATAATGCTTTGCTTAAGCCTTTGTAGAAGGATGTATTCATGAATGGTGTTTCCTTCAATTGCATGAGTTATCTGCATTAGGAATCTTATATGTGAAAGATGCATGGCTTATACTTCATTTATGTACCTCATATATGCTTATCCTGACACCACCTTAATGATGAATGGATGGTTCATGTATTGTTCATATCATGATAGGCATTAACCTGGTTATGAAGTTTGAATGTATATTTGAGAGTTTTTTGTATGAATAAGGCTAAGTTGTGTTGTGTTGTTTAACTCTGCTAGCTATGATATGTCTATATAGCTCTGTGTCATTCTTATGTTTTCTTATGAATTATCCTTCACCCTGCTAAGGGATGGTTAGTCTTCACCTAAAATCTGTGGGAGATAGAATTGAACCCTGTTATGTTCTAGAATACCTCTATGGATCTGGTCTTTGCAGAAAGCTTATTTTCAGGCACAGATGGCATGCTTCTGGCTACTGGTGCATTAACTTATGTTTATGGGCCAACTAATGTAGATATGAAGCTGTTAATTAGATGCTTAATATAAAATTTTATTTTCATGGTATTACACTGTAATTGTGTGTATGCGTAACGTGGGGTACGTTACAGATTGGTATCAGAGCACCGGTTGCAACTCTCGGGCCTCTGGAATTGAAATTTTTTTTCCTAAAGGGATAAATACATGTATTCGAATATTTGCTCTAGTTAATTTGAGACTAATAAACATTGAAAATTTCAGATTGCTAGCATTATACAGAAATACTCAATCATTTAATTTGTAGACTGTCAGTAAAGACAAGCAAACGGAATTAAAGAGATGGTAGAGGATCCTGAATTCTCTAATTTTGTGGAAGGAATCGACGGGGAAGAACAAGGTAATGAATCCAATGGTCACCAAAGTGGGTCAGGGACCATGGATGTTGTGCAAATTTTGAGGAATCTGCAATTTGGAAACAATGTAATTTTGCGAAGTTTGGAACAACAGAACCAAATAAATCAACAATTAATGCAAAATTTGGTCCAGATGCAAAATCAAATGCATCGAGCGACTTCTAATGTGGAAAAAAAGGGAAGAGTCCATGAACGGAGACATCCCTGACAGGTATCACTTTTATCAAGGAAAAGATGACAGCAGGATGAGATTATATTTCCACTGTAAGTCCAATGAAAGTTATCATGGGAATAAGAGTAATCAGCAAGATGTGACTACCCTAGAAAGCAACAAAAGATCAAGCATGATGTGATGTTAGAAGGTGAGCTCAGAAAATTAAAACCTCCAACCTTTGATGGAGAGAAGTCAGGTGACATTGTAGAGCTATGGCTTATGGAAATGAACAAGTATTTTCATTTACATGACTACTTAGAAAACCAAGAAGCATGGATTGCAATATATAATTTGCAAGGAAGGGCTTATAAATGGTGGAAACATGTCAAACATGTGGAAGAATTGGATGAGAAGTAGATTTCTTAGAGGATATTCCAAAGACTCTTTAAGAAAGAATATCTATCACAGCAGTACTATGATAAAAAGACACAAGAATTCTTTGAGCATAAATTGGGAAACATGTCCATGGAATACTATGAAAAGAGATTCTTGGAGCTGCTGGAGCCTAGGATATGTGGAGTTTATCAAGGATGAGAAGGTAAAAATACAATGTTTTATCAGTGGCTTACCTACGTATTATAAGTATAGATTGACTTATGATGAACCTTGCACCTTGAAGGATTGCTTCTGAAAAGCTAGATGCTTGTATGAGTAAGGCCAGAATAGGAAGGAAGTGAAAAAGGTTTGACAAGGTAAGCTGGAAATGAAACAAGATCAGAGAAGAAAGGGGTTTAAGCCTCTGGATACAAATAAGGGCACCTACTCTTCTTTTAAACCACCGATACCGAAAGAAGAATCCAGGATGGTTAATTCTTCTGGATAAAAGAAATCAACCCAAGGGAAATGTTGGGGATGTGGTGGTGACCATTTCTTAAGCAAATGTCCTGAAAGAAACTGAAATAAGGGAACCGGTGTATATAATATGCAAGAAGCTTCTACTATTGGCGATGTTGATATAAGTGTTCCTTGCATCTATGCAGCATTGGATAATCGCCAAGTTGATCATCAATATTCTATGATCGAGATTGAAGGTAAACTAAATGATGTGCCTATTTCAATTTTAATTGATTCCGTAGATTCTTATATCTATATTAATACTAACTTGGTTGAAAGGTGTAAATTGATGACTCATAAGTTGTCTAAGTCGAGAATGGTTCAATTGGCAACTGACATGAAGAGGAAGATCACAGTTATGGTCAAAAGTTGTTGTTTTGAAATGAATGGAAACCAAACCTGTATAGATTTGGACATCCTTCCTCTTGGATCATATGATTTTTTGATTGGTATGGATTGGCTTGAGAAACACTTTGCTTTGTTGGACCACAACAATAAATTTTTTACATGTCTGAATGATGAGGGAAGCCTTAATGTACAGATAAGAGGTATTCAGAGACCTATATCCTTAAGACAGATTCCAATCTTGCAAATGAGGAAGTGCATCAAGAAAAGGTGCCAGTTGTATGCTATTCAGGTAGAAGAGTTGGTTAATGAAAAATAATCAAGCTTGGATGAATATCCAGTATTGAAAGAATTTGCTGATTTATTTCAGGAAGTTCCTGGGTTACCACCCAGGAGGGATCACAATCGATTTGGTGCATGGATCTGTGCCAGCTTCAAAAGCACCATACATAATGGGTACTCCGCAGTTAAAAGAATTGCAAATGCAACTTGAGGAGTTACTGAAGAAAGGGTATATACGACCTAGTATATCACCTTGGGGTGCTCATGTTATCTTTGTAAGAAATAAGGATGGCACACATAGATTATGTGTGGACTACAGGAAGTTAAACAAAGCCACAATTAAGAACAGGTATCCTCTACCTAGAATTGATTATCTTTTTGATCAATTAAGAGGTGCAAGAATATTTTCTAAGATAGATTTGAGATCTGGATATCACCATATACGTAGTAAAGATGAAGGCGTCTGTAAAACAACATTCAGAACCAAATATGGGCATTATGAATTTATAGTGCTTCCTTTTGGTTTAACAAATGCTCCCGCTACATTCATGTGTTTGATGAATGGTATATTCACAGAGTTTCTGGATAAGTTTATAATTGTATTTTTGGATGATATACTTATATATTCCAAAACCAAGGAGGAGCATGAAGAACATCTCAGGATTGCTTTGCAAATCTTGAGAGAAAATCAATTGTATGGCAAGATCAACAAGTGCACATTCTATCAGAAACAGTTGTTATATTTGGGCCATATCATCTCTGAGGAAGGTGTGGCTATGGACCCAACTAAAGTTAAGGCTATTTTGAAATGGCCTACTCCTCGCAATGTCTTTGAGGTAAGATCATTCATGGGATTGGATGGTTATTACCGAAATTTTATAAAATATTTTTCGAGAATAACCAATTCAATTACATCTTTGCAAAAGAAAGGTGTACCTTTCATCTGGAGTCCGAAATGTGAAAATAGTTTCATACTTCTAAAGGAATTGCTTACATGCATGCCTGTATTGAAGATTTCTGATCTGGATAAAGAATCTTTGGTATGTACTAATGCATCACTTGAAGGACTGGGTGGAGTTCTAATGCAAGAAGGACATGCGATTTGCTATGAATCATGGAAGTTGAAGGAGCATGAGAATAACTATGCCACTCATGACTTGGAACTAGTAGCCATTGTTCATGCACTTCACATGTGGAGACACTATATTCTGGGAAATAAGTTTGAGTTAAGAACTGATCACAACAGTTTAAAGTATTTGTTTGATCAACCTCAACTTAATGCCCGACAAGCTAGGTGGGTTGAATTCTTAAGTGAGTTCAATTTTGAGATCAAGTACTTGAAAGGTAAAGAAAATTGTGTAGCAGATGCACTAAGTAGAAGAGGACAGCCGATGCATGTTTCGGCTATCAACACTTGGAATTAAGAACTACAAATCAGAATGCTTGAAGCTTTGAAAAGTCACCAGATTTATCTCCAAGTGACAACAACATTGCAAGAAGGAAGTAAAGCATTAAATTTCTGCAATTTTGCAGTAGCTGAGAATGGTATCCTTAATTTTAAGGATAGGATGTACGTACCGGATAATGATGAATTGAAGAGAATAATATTGAGGTAAATGCATAATGTACCTTATGCAGGATATCCTGGATATCATAAAACTCTTATAGCTGTAAAGAAGAATTTTTATTGGCCAAACATGAAAAAGGAGGTGGCCAATTACCTTGCCCGTTGTTTAGAATGTAAAAGAGTCAAAGTAGAGCATCAATATCCAGCTGGGTTACTTCAACCATTGCCTGTTCCTGAATGGAAATGGGACACTGTAACCATTGATTTTATTACAGGTTTTCCTAGAACCATAAAGAAGCATGATTCTATTATGGTAGTAGTTGATAAGTTCAAGACCAAATCAACTCATTTCATTCCTATTCAATCAACTTTCAAGGAAGCTAAAATTGATGAGGTCTATATGAAGGAGATTGCTAGGTTGCATGGTATTCCGAAATCCATTGTGTCAGATCGTGATCCGAAATTTACCTCTAATTTTTGGAAAGGGTTGTTTAAAGAGTTTGGGACTAAGCTTAAATTAAGCATAGCTTATCATCCCCAAATTGGTGGGCAGACTGAGCGAGTAAATCAATTCATCGAAGACATGCTCAAGATGTATGTCATGGAAAAACCAGGCAAATGGGAAGAGTACATGTACTTGGTGGAATTCACTTATAATAATGGTTATCAAGTATCTTTGAGAATGAGTCCATTTGAAGCCGTATACGGTAGAAAGTGCAATGTTCCAATCAATTGGGATAAACCAGTTGACAAGTTAATCATTGGAACTCAGATGCTTTAGGATATTGAACAGCAAGTGGTAAAGATTAAACAGAATTTGAAGATTGCACAAGATCATCAAAAGAGCTATGCAGATAAAAGGAGGACGCATAGAGAATTCCAGGTTGGGGACATGGTGTTCCTGAAGGTCAGAGGCAAGAAAAGCTCCTTGCGGTTGGGAAACTGCAAGAAATTGGCCGCTAGATTTTGTGGTCCATTCGAAATCTTGAGCAAAATGGGATTAGTAGCTTACAAGATAGCACTACATCCCACTATCAAAATACATAATGTGTTTCATATTTCATTTCTGAAAAAGTATGTTTATTATATTAATCATGTGCTTGATTGGTTTGTTCTTCAGGTGGAACCAGAAGGGGAAATACAGGTTCAACCAATCTGCATATTGGATTGTGGAAGCAAGATACTCAAGAACAGAGTCATCAGATAGGTAAAGGTCCAATGGACCCATTACAGTCATGAGGAATCTACTTGGGAACCAGAAGATATAATGCGGGAAGAGTATTCGCATTTATTTTGAAAATGTGTATATAATAAAACATACGACAACAAAATTTTGTATATGTTTTGATACAATTTTAATCATCGAGGATGATGAAGACTTTAAGGGCAGGGATTGTAATACCCCCGGACCAAATAAAGTACTGATATTGTATTTTGAACAATTTTCTATGAAGTATGTACATAGCATGATATTATTTTAATACAAATATCGGTTGGCTGCATGATGAGCAATACGCTGAAGAGGAGATCCATATTAACTGAGGGTTGTGAGGGGGTAAGGTTTACCTATGTACCTTGTCTCCTTAAACCTTGTTTCTTAAACTTATGATAAAAGCCCCAAAACCCATACCCCTAATTAGCCATATTCTTAGTGGGGGATTAATTATTAATTAATTATTATTAATTATTAATTAATCTATATATTTAGTGGCTAATTGTGATTGTGGATGGGAGGAATGTGTTCCTTTGGGACAGCCACATGGAAGCCCAAAGGAGGACACAAGGTTACCTTGGGATGAAGGCGGAAGCTAGTCGACGGTCAAGGGAGACGCACGACCTAGCTAGTGGGATGGAGTCAGGGGATGCACATAGGGGACATGGACGGGGGGGAGAGAGGGACCTGTGCAGTGTCTATGGAATGAAGAAGAAGGAGGAAAACCTGGGAAAGAATTCATGTGACGAACCTGAACCCAAATTTTTGATTTAAACTGTTTTGACTATGATTTCCCTTGGTTGCATATACCAGTCAATTGGAAATTATGCATGAGACCCAGGGGGAATCCCGACTCTTGCAGTGAAGGGTATTGCTTTGCGTTTTGGGAAGGAAATCAGGTGGGTCAATTGCATAATTGATAAGGCATTGGTTACCAAACTGTTGTTTGTAGAACCCTGTGCATATCCAATCCCTGTTTCTTACACCTTTGACTTGGTGAGTGAGTTGAGGGGGTCGGTGAGACATCTTAGGTTAATTTCTGGATCTGGGGGTGAACTTGGGAGCTGAAATAGTACAGGCTGGACAAGTTCTAAGGTTGGGTAGAGCGTGGCTCACATGCAACAGGTTTTCACCTTTACATGAATTTCAGATAAGTTTATCTGTGGATGGATTTTAATGTTCATGTGAATTATTATGCTTATTATCTTCAAATTGTTGAATGAAAGAGTAATTAAATGTAAGCCATGATAATGCTTTGCTTAAGCCTTTGTAGAAGGATGTATTCATGAACGATGTTTCCTTCAATTGCATGAGGTATCTGCATTAGGAATCTTATATGTGAAATATGCATGGCTTATACTTCATTTAGGTACCTCATATATGCTTATCCTGACACCACCTTAATGATGAATGGATGGTTCATGTATTGTTCATAACACGATAGGCATTAACCTGGTTATGAAGTTTGAATGCCTGTTTGAGAGTCTTTTGTATGAATAAGGCTGAGTTGTGTTGTGTTGTTTAACTCTGCTAGCTATGATATGTCTATCTAGCTCTGTGTCATTCTTATGTTTGCTTATGAATTATCCTTCACCCTCCTAAGGGATGGTTAGTCTTCACCTAGACTCTATGGGAGAAAGAATTGAACCCTGTTATGTTCTAGAATACTTCTGTGGATCTGGTCTTTGCGGAAATCTTATTTCCGATCACAGATGGCATGCTTATGGTTGCATGTGCATTAACTTATTTTTATGGGCCAACTAATGTAGATATGAAGCTGTTAATTAGATGCTTAATAGAAAATTTTTATTTTCATGGTATTACACTGTAATTGTGTGTATACGTAACGTGGGCACGTTACAGATGTTATGGATTAACAAAAATATTTGAGAATGTTATGGGTTAATAAAATTGCGTAGTTTAAAATTTTTACAATTTCAAATGGAAAATTTTGATTTTTTCTGGTACGATTTTGAAAAAACTGACAAACATTTTTATAAATCCATTAGCTCTCAAAATATGAAATTTTGGGTGCTCTAGATGATGGTGTTGAATCTATTTTTATCATCAAAATCACCATTAAAACATGGTGAAATTTAGATTTTGCAAAATATAAAACATCGAATTCCGATAAAATATCCCGTCCAAACAAAATTGTTAAATTTTTAGACAACTCCTAACAAAACTGTTACTAATGGAGTTATGAGAAAACTAACTACAATGATCAAAAATCTCTAAATTATCAATGTGGACCTCTTAAAAACATGATAAAACTGTAAGAGCCTAGTAAATTTAAGTTTAAGTTTTAATAATAATTTATTGTAAATTTAAGTTTAAGTTTTTGCATAAGAAAGACTTGACACTTTTGGACATGATGATGATAGTGCAATGCTTGTAATTGTGGATTTGAGGGACACCTTTTTAGAGTATGATATATGGTGTTACCTGCCTTTTATCATACCCTAATAATGAATGCAACCATACATTTATTGGGAACCTAAAGGGAGCACTATTTGGAAATATATCCTTCATATTAAGAAAATGAGCTTATCTTTAGGCCATCACACGACCATATGTCGTTTGAATTATATTGAAAATAGTTGTAAATACTAATTCAATAATCACTTTTTATATATAATTTAATAATAATTAATATTTAAAATATATTATTACTTTATAAATATTACAAATTTATATAATTATTTATTTATGAAATAATAATAATTAAATATAAAATTTATTCAATAATGAATAAACAGTCACTATAAAATTTATTAATTATTTAACTAATAAGAAAATGAATGAAAAGTTTATATAAGTGGATGCCATATTGAAGCATTGTTCGATATTAATTCATTTTGAACTGATGTTATTGTTAACGATAGTTTTGGTGTCATTGATGTCTCTATTATGTTAAATCTCATGTTATATTTGACTTAATTATCAATGTTAATACATCTTTAAGTTGGTCCTAATTTTGGTGTTAATTATGTTGTTTTGTGTATTTCTAATTATAAAATTATTGTTATTGCTTTTCGATGTAATTTTGATGCAATATTGATAATTCAATGCTAAACGCATCATTGAAATTGTTGCAAAGCATGTAGCAATTTAAAAAATGGTAACGATGTCCCTAATTTCACACCATTTGCATCCAAATTGACAAAAGACGCAAAAATAAATGAATTTATTTTGAATTATTTTGGTGGCAACTTGGGTAGTATTTTTGGATTTAGATCCCCTATAAAAGATGGTAGTAAATTTATTGCATTGTTCACAACGCAATTTTGACCTAGAGACAAAGGTGGATGATGCAAACTTGGTGTCCATTTCCTTGAAGGGGTTTCCTTCATTCTAGAAACCCTTTGCTGAAGGCATTTGTGTTCATGAGAATTTACCTACTTTTGATAAGCTTTATGATGACTTTGTGCACAAAGAGATATGGTTAGAATTGTGTTCAATGAATTAAAGAGAAATAGAAGACCTAGCCTTGATTGGGAGGATGAGGAAGGGAAAAAAAATAAAGGACACGGGAATGGTAAGAAGCAAAAATCAAACCACAATATGAAGGATTTGAGTAATGTGAAATGTTTTAGGTGTCACCAAAAGGGACATTATGCTCTCCAATGTCAAGGCCAAGTAGTAGAAATAAGTTGCAAGGAGTGTAGGCATGATAGTAGAAGTGGATGACTCAGCGCCCCATCTTCAGACTACCATCTCCATCATCTCGTGTTTATCTTCCAACACTATGTCAAGTGTTTGATGATATGTGGACAATGGGGTATCAAGGAATATGAGTTATGCTATGAAACTCTTCAAGAGGAGAAAGATGGAGGAATATGTGTGGTGTTGAGTAATGAAGCTACTTATCATGTGAAAGAATTAGGATCTATTGCCTTATGGATGCCTATTGTCATATGATTCACCTATGCATTAAGTTAATCCTCTTAATGAATGGGTTAAGCTCACCAAAAATTGTTATTCAATATTCATAATTAATCAAACTTTCCTTATATCTACATGAATGTAAATAAACAAAAAGGGAAAGAGTGTGTAAGAAACAAACATGTTTTTGTTGTTTTCCTGTATCTCTTAAGTATGCCTATTTAATCCAACTATCACCGGGATGTATTTCTTGTTCCTACAAGCAAATCAAGGAAATAAAATTCCTCAAACTATTTTGCATGATCAACAAATCACATAATAAACCTAAGCTACATCAAGTAATCCACATTCCAATATGAAATTCATGCATTCTCACATAAACTAATAATAATACATATTGGGGGGGTGAGGGGGGGTGACAAGATCGATCTATATAAAATGTAAAGCTAATGTTACATTGTTAGAACAATTCAGATACATGAGTCCTGATGCAACATTCCTTTCAAAAATGTTTGTATCCTCTGTTTTTAGCCACACATATTAATCCTTTGTTAATGGTGATCTTGGATCTTACTGTAGTGCATGTAGTGTCCCCATCCATCATTCTGAATACAGAAGGGGGTAGTTATGAATTTCATATTTCTAAATGTTGCCGCATGGACCATTATTCAAATTTATAACTAATTTAAGCCACCCATTGGGAGGAGAAATATACCAAGAAATGCATGTAAAATTGCATGAATATAAAATATAGTGGAATTAAAACTATACTTCACACACACATCATGCAAGAACCATCATATTCATAACAAGAAGCAAATATAATCATTTCACATTCATAAACAAAAATAATACTTATCTATTAATAGAGGAAGATCCAAATAACTAGCTATGTAAGAGAAAATTTCCACCCATCCATAGGTATCAACTGCAAATACCACTCCCAAGTTGGGATATGAGGCAACAAGAGTGAAGGAAACACCTACAGGCTTCTCTCTCTCAGCCCAAAACCCATTTTCTCTTATTCTTAGCAAATCTGGTCACCAATAAGCACTACATGCATCTCATTCATCCATCCCATCCATGGAACTCTCTTCCACTGCTCCACAAAAGACAAGGAAGGCCTACTATTTCTTTACTCAATAGTCCTTTGGAGTACCCAACCCTTACAAGTCCTTTTTAGTATGTGTAGAAAGATCCCAACTTGTTGTATGGTTTTAGAGAACCTATTGTAAGATCAATTCATGAATTCTCAAGCATCCAAGTGTATAAAATACATAATGGATGTTGGTAAAATATATATAAAAAAAAATAGAAACAAACAACAATAACAATAGAACACAAGATTTGTGTGGAAACACTGTTGTATGCAAGTAAAACCACAATGCAATGGCAGCTTCGATATTTTATTATTACTTGGCAAAAAAAACTAACAATGCTTTCTTTTATCTCTCATATTTTACAATGTTGGGGGATCACTCACCTTTTATACAATACATATGAGGGTTCCAAAAGGTACTGAAATATACTATAAGGGTCTAGAAATTTTTTCCTTGTGTCTCTTCCCCCCCTCTAACCCCCCCATGTGGTTGGGACATACGAGCAACACATGGGCCTATTTGAGAGCTCTACGAAAAGGATATTGGAGATCTAGATATTGGCTTCATCTCCTAACATTCTCCCACTTGAAGTCAATATACAGGAAGTTCTTTACCAATTTTTTTCACCTGAGTCTGATTTCCTAATGTTGCATTCATCACATTTCCATCAAGCCCAAAGAATTTTTGCACCATTCAAACTTCTCTGTCATGAACAAATTTGTAAGCATATCTATAGTATTATCATCAATATCAATTTTCTCCAATAAGATCCTAGCTTCTTCCACCACTTTCCTTATGAAATGGTACTTAATATATATATGCTTCATGTGATCATGACATGTTGTATTTTTCACTAAGTGAATAACACTTTAACTATCACAATGCAAAGTGATCTTCCCTTGCATCATATTGAATTCATCCTTCAGTCGCTCTACCCATTTTGCCTCTTTACTAGCCTCAGTTACTGCCACATATTCTACCTCAATGGTTGATAAAGCCACCATTATATGCAACTTAGGTGTCCAGCTTACGACTACACCAATAAGAGTGAAAGTATATTGCGTAGTAGACTTTCATGCATCTCTGTCTCCACCAAAATCATAATATGCAAAAACTTTAATTTGTAAATCTATAGATCCGTTGGAAATAACGACATATGAAGTGCCCCTTAAATATTTGAGTATCCACTTCACATCATTCCAATGCTCCTTACCAGGATTCACCATGAACTGGCTAACAAATCCCATTGCTTGAGCAATATCTAGTCTGGTGCTCACCATGGAGAACGTGAGGATCCATACTTCTGATGAATATGGTACATGAGACATGCTTGTATTATGTGGTTCTATGTTAGGATATTGTTAGGAAGACAACTGGAAGTGTGCAAGAAGTGGGGTGCTAAATGGTTTTGCATTCTACATATTGAAGCATTGCAGAATCTTTTCTATGTGACTTTTGACTTAACTAGATATTCCTACCTATTCCGTCCTTATGTATATTCATCCATAGAATTTGTTTTGCTTCTCCTAAATCCTTAATTTAAAATATCCTAGCAATTGAGACTTTAAATCAATTATTTTCTTCATGTTGGGGATTGCAACCAACATATCATCAACATACAATAGCAAGATAATAAAATTGCCATCATCAAACCCCATATAACATGCACAATGGTTAGCTTCACTTATACTAAAACCTTGTCTCTTCATGAAGGTGTCAAATTTTTTGTACCACATCCTTAGTGTATGTTTCAACCCATATATATATATATCTTCAGTATACAAACCAAATGTTCTTTTCCTCTTTCTTTATATCCCTTAGGCTAATCCATATAAATTTCTTCATCAAGACCACCATGCAGGAATGTAGTATTTACATCCAATTGTTCCAACTCTAAATCTTGTGCTGGTACAAGTGCAAGTAAAACCCAGTAGTAAGCTTTAAAACTAGAGAGAATATTTCATTAAAATATATACCTGAATTCTGCACATAGTTGTTTTCTACCAAGGGATATTTATAACATTCCAGCAACCCATCATTATTTTTGTTTACTTAATACACCCACTTATTTCCAACAATTTTTCTTCCTAGTGGGATATCCACAAGTTCCCATGTTTCATTCTTGTGTAATTCTCTCATTTCATCATCCATGTCTTTCCTCCATTTATCTGCATTCTCAGATTCTCTAGCTTCCTATAATGAACTAGGCTCATCATCATCAGTTAAGAAAGCAAAAGAAGACTAAAAATTGGGAGAATACCTTTCTAGACATCTCTTGGGACTGTAGATATTATGAGTTGCGGTCATTGAGCTTGTTGTTCTTCATGATAATCTAAAAGCTTCATTTTCATCTTCACTCATTTCTACTTCAAATGGTACAATCTCAAGTGTATGTTGTACCTCCTTCCTTTGCATGGATTTTTCATTGAAAATAGCATCTTAGCTAAAAATTAAAAATAGCATCTTAGCTAAAAATTAAAAATAGAATCTTAGCTAAAAATTATCTTTCCATTAGTAGGATCCCACAATCTGTACCCCTTTATTGTATTATCATAACTGAGAAAAAACACATTTCCTTGACTTTGGGTCAAGCTTGCACCTCTTAATGCATCATGGAAAAATGCATCACAGCCAAAAATACACAAATGAGAATACTTAACTCGCTTACCACACTAAACCTTCTCTGAATATTTCCATCCAGTGCAACTTTAGGTGATCCCTTAATCAGATACACAGTTGTATTAATTGCCTCTACCCAAATTTTGTTATCCAACCCAGATGCATTGAACATGATTCTTGCACACTCCATGATTGTGTGATTCATCCACTCAACCACCATTTTTTTTTGTTGTGTATGCAACAGTCTTCTCGTGCTTAATTCCTCCCCGCATACAAAATTTATCAAAAACCTTAGAGAAATATTCTCCTACATTATCATATCTGAGACATAAAATAAACTTTCCCAAACTTTTCTCTACTCCTGCCTTGAACTCTTTAAATTTCTCAAAGGATTCTTCTTTATTTTAAAAAAAATACGTCCACACTCTTCTAGAATAATCATCTATAGAAGTCAAAAAATATCTAGCATCATTTATGGATAGAGTGGGGACTGGTCCAAATATATCATAATGAATAAGTTGCAAAAGATCAAAACTTTTACTAGAGCTTGCAGTAAACCGAACTCTCTTATGTTTACCAAAAATACAGTGCTCACACAAGTCTAAATCACAAGACTTAATCCAAGAATAATACCTTGATCATGTAGAGTTTTCAAACCTTTTTCACTCATATGTCCAAGTCATTGAAGCTACAGTATCGTTGCATCCAAAACATTCCCTAAGAATGTTGTTGTTTCATGATTTATCATTGTATCACCGCATAAACGATGTAGGGTCCCATAAGATGAATCTCCTCTTCCTACCATGAGATATCCTTAGGTAATTTAGCATCATCTTGATGAAGAGAATATTATTTCATATATCTGGTACATGTCATACATCATACACTTGATCTTAATTTCCACTCTTATCGCAATTTCTAAAGGATGATCATCACCTAAGTAGATCATTCCACCACTATACAAATGGTATTTGACAAACCAATCTCTATGTGGAGACATCTGGAAAGATGCACCTAAGTCCAAAACCAAAGCATACAGTAGAGATATGTTGTTACTGAGACATAAATCCTCACATGTTATCATCTCTTTTGAATCTATTGTACTAGATTCAGCTAATAGTTGATCTGCATTTTCATCCTTCTTTTCCTTCTTCGGATACCAACAATTATTCCCTGAGTACCTTGGTTTCCCACAATTCTAGCACCTCACGTTATTGTATCCTATGGACTTGGATCTGGACTGTGATCTCCCTTGTTTGTTGATGTATTTGTAACTTTGGAAGATATTCACTTGTATATTGTATGTATTACATTTTTACTTTATTGTATCCCCGACGGAGATGTTCTTATTCCTCCGATCGGAAGTGTCGTAACTTGTATTTGCAAGTGTCGCAAGTTATATTGTAAGTGTCATAACTTATATTTGATGGGTTATTAGACCTCCTTAGAGGGGTCGGCCCAGTATGAGTCAAGTGGAAGGGTTATTAGACTCCCCTAAGGGGTCGGCCTAGTTAGGGTAAAAGTCAGGTCAAGTTAAAGTATAAATAGAGTGGTTGCACCACTCTATTTGCTCATTCACTCACACATCCAACTCGCATAGTTGAGAGAGAGGAGTGCGCACAAGTGGAGGAGGAGTAGCTGCTGGAGACATTTATCTTTTGGGGTTTCATCTTTGTGATCTTTGTATTGGTGCTTATTCTATCTTTGAGGAAGTTGCGGGGTTTTTCACCTTTATGGTTTTCCCCGATGAAAAAATTGTGTCTCTTCTGTCTATGATTGTTATGTTGTGCATGTTATTCTCTTAGTAGGATCCTAGATATTATTTGAATGAAATTATCAAAATTCTAACATGGTATCAAAGCGGAACTAAGAAGAAGACATTGTGCAGCTGCAGAAGCTAGGGATTCTTGATTTTTGGGTTTCTCTCCACATATCATCAAAGGCAAGAGGCTAGGGTGACTCTCCTAAGGAAGGCGCATCTTTCTGTCGAAACAGAATTTGATTCTGAGCATTTTCAATTTTTGGCCTGTCACTGCTGCGGGAAATTAGGGCTTTTGACAGAAGTGGAATTTTGGAGTGCTCTCAGCATAGGATTGCTCTCCTCAACAAAATCAAAATTTAGAGACCAAGATCGAACTTTTTGGTTGGGTGAATCTCCAAGAAATTCAAACCCTAATTTGACTTTTGGACCAGAAAACCAAAAACCCAGATTTTGATAGAAATTGCATATCCGAATTTCGCAGGTCATTTTTGAGGGGTCAATTTTTGGAGTTTTCAAAATCTAAGCACACTGGCTTGCTCGCCTCAGTCAATTGCATATCCCTGTCTAGACATAAGTTTGAAATTCCAAGTTTGGATTTTTAGGGTTTCTCTGTCAAACCCTAGCCAGCTCCAGATCCAGTTTCAGCAAATCAAGTGGTAAGACCTAAAATATTTTATTTCCATTTGAGTTTCTCATTAAGATGTCTCACCACACCAAGCTTGAGGATAAGCTTGAAGGGGCTGATAACTTCCGAGCATGGAAGTATAGGATTGGTTTAATCCTAGAAGAGAATGAATTGGACACCTACATAAGTGAAGAGATTCCAGTTCCAAAGGGAGATGAGGCTAAGGCCTTACATAAGAAGAAATTGGTCAAGGCCAAGAGAATCATTGCAGATTCCATTAAAGACCATCTCATACCACATGTATCTTCTCTAAAGACACCCAAGGAGATGTTTGATTCCTTGACCAAGCTGTTTCAAGGAAAGAATATAAATCGGAAGATGACATTGCGGAACCAATTGAAGAGTGTAAAGATCCAGAATGGAGAGACCATCCAATCCTACTTTACTAGCGTCTCTCAAATCAAAGAACAACTTGAAGCTGTGGATGAAGTGGTGGAGAATGGATAAATTTTGATGAACACTTTGAATGGCCTACCTAGTTCATGGGACTCCTTCATCCAAGGAATTTTTGCAAGAAAGAAATTGATTTCTTTCAGTAGACTATGGGAGGAATGCTCACAAGAAGAAGCTAGACTTGTGGCCCGAGAAAAAAAGATGGGAAGTGAAGACCAGGATCTCACAGTACACACCAAGAGAAGTAATTTCAAGAGGGAGCAACCTCATCACAAGAGATCTTCTCACCATCATCAAAAGGAGAACATTAAGAAAGAATACCCTCACATTATATGCTTCACATGTGATGAGAAGGGACACTTTTCCCGACATTGTCCCAGGAACAGAAAAGACTTCAACAACAAGAACAATAAGAACAACAAGAAGAGATATCATGCTCATGCTGCAGAGGATGATGAACCTCCCAGGAAAAAGACTAAGGCAGAGAGTGAATATTCTTCAAGTGACGAAGAGTATGTTCTAATATTTGCTCTCACGGGTACTGTTACACATGGGTGTAATGATTGGCTTATTTATAGTGGGGCTTCCAAACACATGACAGGATTTAAAGAATACTTCATGGACATATCTGAACATGAGTCACATCATAAGGTGAAACTTGGGGATGACTATCAATACCCTATAAAAGGAAGTGGTGAAGCCTCCTACAAGTTAGACTCTGGGAAGTCTTTGAAGATGAAGGAAGTTCTATATGTACCTGGACTCAAGAAGAATCTTCTCTCCATATCATATTTGGATGCAAAGGGGATGAGAGTTGCATTTGTGGATGTCCAAGTACTTATGTGTCCAAAAGGTAAGACCATAGATGATGCAGTAGTGATTAGAGAGCAAGAGGGAGGATTGTACAAATTGAAGGGACAACCTGAACAAGCCATGGTACATGAATCCATGGAGCCAAGTGAACTTTGGCACAGAAGGATTGCACATGTGCACTATAGAGCACTACCAATTGCAAGCAAAGCAGTAGAAGTTCTTCCCGAAATCTAGTCAAAGCATGAAGGTGTTTGCAAAGGATGTGCAAAAGGAAAGAACACAAAGAAGGCATTTCCAAGCAGTAAAAGAAAGGCAAAAGGAATCTTGGAAATTATCCACTCCGATGTATGCGGTCCGATGTCATCCAGTTCTCTACGTGGGTATGTATATTATGTTTCTTTCATTGATGATTTCTCTAGGAAGACTTGGATTTATTTTTTGAAGAACAAAGATGAAGTATTTAGCAAATTCAAGCAATTCAAAGCCTTGATAGAAAACCACACTGAAAAGAAGATCAAGACTTTTAGATCCGACAATGGTGGAGAATTCACTTTAGAAGACTTCAAGAAGTTATGCAGTATGTCAGGGATTAAGAGGGAGTTGACCACTCCTTACAATCCAAAACAAAATGGAGTTGCAGAAAGGAAGAATAGAACAATCATGGAAGCAGCACGGGAAATGCTTGATGACCAAGATCTTCCTATGCACCTATAAGCAGAAGCAACAAGGACAGATGTATATGTACAGAATAGAACACCACACAAGATACTTGACAACAAGACACCAAAAGAAGGTTTCTCTGGTGAGAAACCAGAAGTTAGCCACCTCGGGATATTTGGTTGTCCAGTATACACACATATTCCAACAGAAAAGAGGACAAAGCTATATCCTTCAGGAAAGAAGGGTATATTTGTGGGTTACAGTGAAAACTCGAAAGCATACAGAATCTACTTTCCAGGGTTCAATAAGATTGATATCAGCAGGGATTTGACTTTTGATGAAAACTCAGCATACATCAAATCCAGGAAGCCACCTGTTGAAGACAATGAAGAACCAAGAGCAATTCCAGAAGAGGATCGTGAGATGGAAGATCCACAAGAGCCTGTAGATCCACCTCGTGAGAAGAACTCTTACAAGAGGAAACCAGCATGGGCAAGAGAGCTCATCCAAGATGCAGAGAGTTATGGTGTTACAAAGGAGGAACACAGAGAAATAAAAAGGACAAGGTCACACACCAGCTATGTAGCCTTGATATGTGACATAATGGACAAAGAACCTTCTAGTTATGAAGAAGTGGCAGAAAAGAAAGAATGGAAGGAGACCATGGTTGAAGAATACCAGTCGATCATGAAGAATGATGTATGTGATGTGGTCCCAAGCCCAGAATGGAAGTTTGTTGTGACTTCCAAGTGGATCTACAAGATCAGGCATGCTGCATATGGTAGCATAGATAAATACAAGGCAAGGTTTGTGGCTCGTGGCTTCTCCCAGAAAGAAGGGATAGATTATGAAGAAACGTTTGCACCTGTATCCAAATACACTTCCATCAAAACAGTACTTGCTCTGGCTACAGTGCTGAAGTGGAAGATACACCAGATGGATGTCAAGACAACTTTATTGAATGGTGTAGTCGAAGAAGAAGGGTATGTGGAGCAGCCACTCGGTTTTGAGACACATGACAGGGAGTCACATGTGTGCAAATTGAAGAAGGCCTTGTACAGTTTAAAACAAGCACCCAAGACGTGGTATGACAGGATTGACAACTTCCTGACTAGTTTGGGCTTTAGCAAGAGTAAAGCGGATTCCAACCTTTACTACAAGTTTGAGGAAGGAAATCCAATGATACTCCTACTGTATGTAGATGACATGTTTGTCACAGGTGAGGATGGGTTGATTATTGATACAAAGAGGAAGCTTGCTGCCGAGTTCGAGATGAAGGACTTGGGTATGATGCATTACTTTCTAGGGATGGAGGTGTGGCAGAGTGTAGATGGAATCTTCCTTGGACAAGGGAAGTATGCAGTAGAGATACTAAAGCATTTTGGGATGATGGACTACAAGGCCATGGCCACACCTATGCAATCAAACCTGAAGCTATTGAGTGATGCTTCATCAGATTCGGTTGATGCCATGATGTATCATCAGATGATTGGGTCCTTGATGTACCTGACGAACACGAGACCAGATATTTGCTTTGTTGTGAACACATTGAGCCAAGTTCCTGACAGATCCTAGACATGTTCACTTGATTGCTGCAAAGCATATTCTGAGGTACCTGAAGGGTATGGTTGATTATGGGCTCAAGTATGATGCGAATCAAAAGGTTAACCTGGAGGGTTATGTTGATTCAGATTGGGCAGGAAGTGTTGCAGATAGGAAGAGCACTTCGGGGTGCTTCTTTAGTATGGGATTAGGGGTGATCTCTTGGTTTAGCAGGAAGCAGTCCTGCGTAGCACTGAGTACAGTTGAAGTAGAGTATGTCGCATCTTTTTCGGCCAGTTGTGAGGTAGTATGGCTAAGGAAGCTACTGTCAGATTTATTTGATCTCCAGTTGGATGCTACTTGTATCTTCTGTGACAACCAGAGCTGTGTGAAGTTTTCTGAGAACTCGGTGTTCCATGACAAGTTGAAGCATATCGAGATCAAGTATCACTATATCAGGAATATGGTGCGGAGAGGATCAGTGAAGCTCCTGTATGTTGCAATGGACGAGCAGATAGTAGATGTGTTGACCAAGCCACTAGCCAAGGTGAAGTTCAAGTACTTCAGAGAAAGGCTTGGTGTTCTTCAGATCGAAGATACTTCCAAGAGGAAGTGACGAGACACAAATGCAGGAGCCCTTCCAAGCATGGTGGCAAGCGGATCCTCCCCATGGCTGTGGATGTAAGTGTTGTGTGATGAGCATCTGGACGATGCTCCGTCATGAACATCTGGATGATGTTCCATATGACGATGATTCGTATGATCATGAGAATCCGTATGATGCTCCGTATGATGATGATCCATATGATCATAAGCATCTGTATGATGCTCTGTATGATCATGAGCATTTGTATGATGCTCCGTATGATGATGATCCGTATGATCATGAGCATCTGTATGATGCTCTGTATGATTATGATCCGTATGATCATGAGCATCCGTATGATGCTCTGTATGATGATGATCCGAATGATCATGAGCATCCGTATGATGTTCTGTATGATGATGATCCATATGATCATGAGCATCCATATGATGATCCATATGATCATGAGCATCCATATGATGCTCCATATGATGATGATCTGTATGATCATGAGAATCCGGACGATGCTTCATGGCCATGGATATCTTGCAGGTTGTGCTTGGCACATAATCAGACCTGAGATTCCACCAAATGTCCCACTCGCAGAAATGATGAAGACATATATGAATGCTAGGCCTACATCCAACATGAAAAAGGGTTGGCTCTATAGAACTTCATATGATGAGTAGAATTGAGAGATAGCACCAGTGATCGAGATGACGAGTACAGCAGTAGTGACGATGATGCTCCAGTGATCCAATGTTGATGATCCAACTCCAGTATTGAAGACTTGTGCCTATATGTATTGATGCATGTGTCAAGAGAATACCTTCCTAATTAAGATGGAGTGTTGATGTATTTGTAACTTTAGAAGATATTCACTTGTATATTGTATATATTACATTTGTACTTTATTGTATCCCCGACGTAGATGTTCTTATTCCCTCGATCGGAAGTGTCGTAAATTGTATTTGCTAGTGTCGCTAGTTATATTGTAAGTCTTGTAACTTATATTTGATGGGTTATTAGACCTCCTTACAGGGTTCAGCCCAGTATGAGTCAAGTGGAAGGGTTATTAGACTCCCCTAACGGGTCGTCCCAGTTAGGGTAAAAGGCAAGTCAAGTTAAAGTATAAATAGAGTGGTTGCACCACTATATTTTCTCATTCACTCACACATCCAACTCGCATAGTTGAGAGAGAGGAGTGCGCACAAGTGGAGGAGGAGTAGCTGCTGGAGACATTAATCTTTTGGCGTTTCATCTTTGTGATCTTTGTATTGGTGCTTATTCTATCTCTGAGGAAGTTGTGGGGTTTTTCACCTTTATGGTTTTCCCCGATGAAAACATTGTGTCTCTTGTGTTATGATTGTTATGTTGTGCATGTTATTCAAATAGTAGGATCCTAGATAATATTTGAATGAAATTATCAAAATTCTAACATTGTTGACCCCTTGTTATGGAAAAACTTACACAAGTGAACTCTTCCACTTGGTGAGGGCATAAGCCTTGTAGGTTGTTGCATGGACTCAGTCTGTGGAACCCCTTTTGATGGTTGTTGGTATTCCTCCAAGTGATCGTACAAGATATTGTTAGTGGAGTTCACATCCAAACATGAAAATATTGATGAAAATAAAATGAAAGAGATGGGGGAAAGATGCAAACTCCAACAACAACCAAAGGTATGCTAAACCACTCTTGTATTTCCCAATGGAATAGTTGTACAACACCTAGGAGGTGAAGGATTCAAGGGAAACCAACAGTCTCCCTTAGGGAGGCCTTTCTTGTCCAAACTAAATGCTAAGTAGATGGAAGAACAATGGAGAGAAACACTTGCCCCTTGATGGTAGGTGGTAAGAAAGATTGGAAATGCTCACAATGGTAGGAAACGGTGGGCTATGAGGAAGCTCCAACTCAAAACCAACAGCATAAACTTGCTCTAATTTCTCTCTACAAAATGCATGCCAGTGCCTTTCTTTTATAGGTCAATAGGTGGACAGGAAACAACTAGATCCAAATGTGAACTCTCCTCCTTCATGAACTGGTTTAAAGGTACACAAGGGGGGTCGATTAATGCCACCAAGTGTGTGAGGAGCCGAATTGGGATCCTTGGGGAGAATTGAGCCTTCAATGGGCCACTAGAAGTAAGTGGTCCCGTCGTTTTGATAGCAGCGCAGCTATCGAAGGAAAAGCCGCGGGGGTGTAATGTGGGCATTATTCAGGTAACCTATGCTATAGCGCAGGTAACCTATGTAATACCTGCGCTACCCTTTGTTTTGACTATTTTTGGGCACTTATGGACTCATATTGTGCTTTGGATCTGTTGAGGATGCCTGTGGTGAGATGCATTCTTTATGTTGATGATGCTTTACTGGATGAATCGCTGAAATGTCACATGTGTGCAATTTTTAGGCGTTAACACCCCTTTCACTCGATCTTCCTCTCACAGATATATGTTTCACTAGTACAGGGATCTAGAGAAATTTTTTGCGTCAACTCTTCTCATGGTAAATAAACTACCACATCATCAAATTTCAAAGTTCTTGATGATGATTTGGTGATGGTTACCACCATACAATCCCATGTATCTGGGAGGGAAAAGTGTAAAATGATTTCCCTGTTCTCATTCTACACCCTTACACTAATCGAGAGCAGTTTGTTGATTAGGGTATAAAACTCGTTCATATTATCTGACATAGTTAATCCTCCTTCATCCTTAGATGGAAAAGTTGTTTTTTAAGAAAACTTTATTTATTGTCGATTTAGTCTCATACAACTTCCCAAGTTTCTCCCAAAGGGCTTCTGATATTTTTTTATCTTCAACAACATTGAACAAGACATAATCTACTAGGCAAAGAGGAATTGTAGAAATTGCCTTTATATTGAACTTTGTCCAGTCCTCATCTGTCATACCACTCGATTTTTTCGCAATGCTTTTCAATGCTAATGCTTGGTCATTTTAAACTTACAAATCATGTTCCTTCATCTTTCACAGGGAGAAATTATTGCCATCAAACTTCTCAATATGGAACTTGGTTAAACCTCCTATAATTGTTTCAACTCCCACCCATAGTAAACCCTATGCCTGCAAGTTTTTTGGATATGATACCCGATGTTAGTAAAATATATAAAAAATAGAAGCAAACAACAATAATAATAGAACATGAGATTTATGTGGAAACCTTGTTGTACATAGGTAAAACCACGGGGCAATAGTAGCTTCAATATTATATTATTACTTGGAAAAAAAATATGACAATGATTTATTCTATCTTTCTTATGTTACAATGATGGGGTCGCTCCCCTTTTATACAATACATTTGAGGTTTCCATAAGGAACCAAAATATACTAGAATAGTCGACTAGGTCTTATGGACCTAGTCGAGAACTCTACAGGAAAGATATTGGATATTTGGATATAGGATTCATTTCCTAACAATGGATAAAGGTTCCTATCCATAATGTTTTACATAGGAACATAATATTTACATATCTTTTGAGTCATCATTCAAAGCCAACCACGTGGCCCATATAGAAATATTGCATCATACATGCCTAGCCATTCACTAGTCGAGCCTTGGCAATCCATACTAGCATATAGTATATATAATAAAGATGGTTTTCTTTTGATATCCCTATTGTTGTTATTGTCTAGAACTAACATCAATGGTTCAATCACAAGAAAATTTGGTGTCATTTTTCAACGGCACTTCATTGGTTGTGAGATGAATTTTCGTACAACAACCGACAAACCTAAGGCACAGAAACTGTCGGATATTTGATTCCTTTTTTTTAATATAAATACCAACACTCATCATGACACGTGTCAACTAAAAGGCCTCGGTAAAAAACATGCTAACCCGTCGGACTTCCGACGTACTTCCGACGTATCTCTGTCGCTAGAATGACGGATTGTCGTTGGTAGACCGAGGCCAATCTTTATTTCACTACATTTTATATTTTGAAATGTTGCATGTGTGCGATTTTTAGGTGTTAACACCCCTTTCACTCGATCTCCCTCTCATAGATATATGCTTCACTAGTAGAGGGATCTAGAGAAATGTTTTTCCTCAACTCTTCTCACGGTAAATAAACTACCACATCATCAAATTTCAAAGTTCTCGATGATGATTTGGTGATGGTTACCACCATACAATCCCATGTATCTAGGAGGGAAAAGTGTAAAATGATTTACCTATTCTCATCCTACACCTTTACACCAATCGAGAGCAGTTTGTTGATTAGGGTATTAAATTCGTTCATATTATCTGACATAGTTAATCCTCCTTCATCCTTAAATGGAAAAGTTGTTTTTTCAAGAAAACCTTATTTATTGTCGATTTAGTCTCATACAACTTCCCAAGTTTCTCCCAAAGGGCTTCTGATATTTTTTTATCTTCAACAACATTGAACAAGACATAATCTACTAGGCAAAGAGGAATTGTAGAAATTGCCTTTATATCGAACTTTATCCAGTCCTCATCTGTCATAACACTCGATTTTTTCGCAACACTTTTCAAGGCTAATGCTTGGTAATTTTGAACCAACAAATCCTCTTCCTTCATCTTTCACAGGGAGAAATTATTGCCATCAAACTTCTCAATATGGAACTTGGTTAAACCTCCTATAATTGTTGCAACTCCCACCCATAGTAAACCCTATACCTGCAATTTTTCTGGATATGATGCCAGATGTTAGTAAAATATATAAAAAATAGAAGCTAACAACAATAACAATAGAACATGAGATTTACGTGGAAACCTTGTTGTACATAGGTAAAACCACGAGGCAATAGTAGCTTCAATATTATATTATTACTTGGAAAAAAAATATTACAATGATTTATTCTATCTTTCTTATGTTACAATGTTGGGGTCACTCCCCTTTTATACAATACATTTGAGGTTTCCAGAAGGAACCAAAATGTACTAGAATAGTCGACTAGGTCTTATGGACCTAGTCGAGAACTCTACAGGAAAGATATTGGATATTTGGATATAGGATTCATTTCCTAACAATGGATAAAGGTTCCTATCCATAATGTTTTACATAGGAACATAATATTTACATATCTTTTGAGTCATCATTCAAAGCCAACCACATGGCCCATATAGAAATATTGCATCATACATGCCTAGCCATTCACTAGTCGAGCCTTGGCAATCCATACTAGCATATAGTATATATAATAAAGATGGTTTTCTTTTGATATCCATATTGTTGTTATTGTCTAGAACTAACATCAATGGTTCAATCACAAGAAAATTTGGTGTCATTTTTCAACGGCACTTCGTCGGTTATGAGATGAATTTTCGTACAACAACCGACAAACCTAAGGCACAGAAACTGTCGGATATTTGATGCCTTTTTTTAATATAAATACCAACACTCATTATGACACGTGTCAACTAAAAGGCCTCGATAAAAAACAAGCTAACCCATCGGACTTTCGACGTATCTCTGTCGCTAGAATGACAGATTGTGTTGGTAGACCAAGTTTATTTCACTACATTTTATATTTTTCAATCTACAGTAATTTTTCAAACTCGGTAACCTTTTCAAACTCAGTAACCTTCATAATGAATCTTTTCAATGTGATCTTCCTTAAATGTAAAGTTTCTCCAATTTGAGAAATTTTATTACAAATATTTTGAATCTGATCATCTTAAGCACTTTTCAAATTACAAGAAATGCTTGAGTCTTTTGAATGTGGTATCTCTTAATTAAGCACTCTTTCCAATCCATTTCATCACACAAAAGTAGAAGAAAATATCGTCTTTGGAACATTGAGTTGTTCAAACATAGTCAAAAAGAATTCCATGAAATCAACATTGTATCCATTTTTGATAAATCATTCAATTGGAAACATATCTACGGAGAACTAGGCTATGACCTTTGCTAAGTTCTGCTAATAATTTGTCCTCATTAGTGAGTTTCTATGGAATATATGACAATGTTTTGGATAACCCATTTGTGGATGCTATGTAAATTTATTTTCCCACTATTTTACATCTTGAATGGGATCTCAAGTTTGCTTACAAAATAAAATAAAATGAAAACAAAACAAAACATAAATGCACATCCTACAATAGGATCTCCCTACATTGTTTGTATAAGAGCTTGACACGAGCATTGAGCCCTCCAACACAAATGTTGTTCAACATATGGATGATGGCATGTGGATGCACCATCCTAGGGATTATAAAATGAAACAAATATTTGGAAATCCAAACCTATTTGGAAACTTAAAATTGGTGATTACTCAATCTAGGATGATCACGTGGAAACTAGGAATGAAATGAGTATGACATATACTACGTTTGTAGTAAGGTATTTGCATTGAACAAAATAAGTTGATAGTTTTCCACAACGTTAGTATAAGGGAAGGAAACAATCAAGTTAGCGTGGTTTGAACAAGAGTTTGACAAAGCCTATAGCCCCCGTAGGATTGCACCATGGGGTTAGGTTTTGGGTTTTTTTGCAACACACTTCATGGTGGGCTCTTTTATTTCTTCATGGATAGAGTTTCCATTCTATTTTTAATGATGATCATCGAACAATTGGATTGGATCTATCATTTGTATACAACGTTAAAATTGTTTCAAGTGTCCTTGAAATTAAATGCATTAGCTAAGATAAAATTATTAATTCTTGTATTGAGAGTCCAAGTCCTTCACCAATTTAGGTTGCAAGAAATATAGATTTATCAGTATTTCATTGAATGCATCCATTAAGTTCATAGTCATATATTTTGTTTTTGCTTGTGATTTTCATGAGAGTGCATAGTGACTTTACTTAGGTTGAGAACCATTGGAATTTTTATTTGGTTGATATAAATATATGAGGATGGATGATGTAAGTGTCTCACAAAATGGCCATGGGTGGGGGTTGTGAACTTGTACTTCAAAATAATGGTTGTTTTAATTATCCGTTTATTCAAAAACGTCTCTTTGGATTTTTATAGAAACCTACAAAATGCATTGACTATCATTGCTCTACTAGGAGAAAATGGAGTGATGCCCAAAAAAACGGAGTTTTTACCTTTGTTGCATCCATGCTTAGTTTTCATCGCTCCTTCTAGTGCCCTTGTTGGACCCATACTCCTCTAGCTCCATATCATCCTCGACATCTTCTCACACATTCGGTATAGAGCTCATGCGACTGTTGTAAGGGCAATATCCACCACTATTGTCTTTATCTCTTGAATCAAGCCCCCATTTCCTACACTGGAGATTTTTATCCAAGTACTTTGTTTTAAATTTAATAGCTGATACATATTGTTTCTTTCTTACCTCAACTTCACCTGCATATGTTCATGCATTGTCATAACCTTAACCTACTCTCTAAGTTCAATGTCTTGATAATTAATCATGTATGGTAGCATGTCCTCCCTATGAACTACCTTCTATTTATAACTAATATAGAAACTTGTTTTACCATTACCACAACTTGAATTCAATGATTTTTAAATGCCTATTTATCAGTGTTACATAGTTCCAATGGCTAGTTAAACTCTAAACATGTTTCCTTCCCAAAATCTCTAAAACTTTAACTTCTTTGCCACAACCACAATGTATCCATACTCTTACATATGCCTTTCCTTGTTTTTATCCACAACATCAAATCACAAAGAGAACATTTGTAATGATTGACATATGTGACAAGACTTATCATGTTTAAGCGATGCAAGTGACCTCATCTTGTTAAATCATTAAATTTTCAAAGTGATTTGTGCCACCTCAATCCTTCATATTAGCATGATTAATTTCCGCTATCATCTTATTAGATATTTTGAAATTAATATCAAGCCATGATTTAAATTTTCTTAGGTTTACACACTTGGGAAATTTACTATTTATAGTGCACATAAGGTTAAAGTTATGGTCGTACTAGTGATTCAAGGTTTTTTAAATTCCTATTTATTTGTTACATAGTTCCAATGGCTAGTCAAACTCTAAACATATTTCCTTAACAAAATCACTAAAACTTTAACTTCTTTGCCACAACCACAATGTCTCCATACTCTTGCATATGCCTTTCCCTATTTTTATCCACAACATTCAATCACAAAGAGAACATTTGTAATGCTTGACACATGTGGAAAGACTTATCATGTTGAAGCAATGGAAGTGACCTCATCTTGTTAAATCACTAAATTTTCAAAGTGATTTATGCCACCTCAATCCTTCATATTAGCATGATTAATTGTTGCTATCATCTTATTAGATATTTTTGAATTAATGTCAAGCCATGATTAAAATTTTCTTAGGTTTACACACTTGGGAAATTTACTATTTAAAGTGTGTATGGTTAAAGTTATGGTCGCGTTAGTGATTCAATGTTTTTTAAATGCCTATTTATTTGTTACATAGTTCCAATGGCTATTCAAACTCTAAATATGTTTCCTTCCCAAAATTTCTAAAACTTTAACTTATTTGCCACAACCACAATGTCTCCACACTCTTCCCTATGCCTTTCCTAGTTTTTATCCACAACATCAACATCGAATCACAAAGAGAACATTTGTAATGATTGACACATGTTGCAAGACTTATCATGTTGAAGCGATGCAAGTGTCCTCATCTTGTTAAATCATTAAATTTTCAAAGTGATTTGAGCCACTTCAATCCTTCATATTAGCATGATTAATTGTCTCTATCATCTTATTAGATATTTTGAAATTAATGTCAAGCCATGATTTAATTTTCTTAGGTTTGCACACTTGGGAATTTTACTATTTATAGTGTGTATGGTTAAAGGTTATGGCCGTACTAGTGATTCAATGTTTTTTAAATGCCTATTTATTTGTTACATAGTTCCAATGGCTAGTCAAACTCTAAACATGTTTCCTTCCCAAAATATCTAAAACTTTAACTTCTTTGCCACAACCACAATGTATCCATACTCTTTCCTATGCCATTCCTTGTTTTTAGCCACAACATCGAATCACAAAGAAAACATTTGTAATGCTTGACACATGTGGCAAGACTTATCATGTTGAAGCGATGCAAGTGACCTCATCTTGTTAAATCATTAAATTTTCAAAGTGATTTGTGCCACCTCAATCCTTCATATTAGCATGATTAATTTCTGCTATCATCTTATTAGATATTTTGAAATTAATGTCAAGCCATGATTTAAATTTTCTTAGGTTTACACACTTGGGAAATTTACTATTTGTAGCGTGTAAGGTTAATGTTATGGTCATACTAGTGATTCAAGGTTTTTTAAATGCCTATTTATTTTTTACATAGTTCCAATGGCTAATCAAACTCTAAAAATGTTTCCTTAACAAAATCTCTAAAACTTTAACTTCTTTGCCACAACCACAATGTCTCCATACTCTTGCATGTGCCTTTCCCTATTTTTATCCACAACATTGAATCACAAAGAGAACATTTGTAATGCTTGACACATGTGGCAAGACTTATCATGTTGAAGCAATGGAAGTGACCTCATCTTGTTAAATCATTAAATTTTCAAAGTGATTTATGCCACCTCAATCCTTCATATTAGCATGATTAATTGTTGCTATCATCTTATTAGATATTTTGAAATTAAATTCAAGCCATGATTTAAATTTTCTTAGGTCTACAAACTTTGGAAATTTACTATTTAAAGTGTGTATGGTTAATGTTATGGTCGTACTAGTGATTCAATGTTTTTTAAATGCCTATTTATTTGTTACATAGTTCCAATGGCTATTCAAACTCCAAACATGTTTCCTTCCCAAAATCTCTAAAACTTTAACTTATTTTCCACAACCATAATGTCTCCACACTCTTGCATATGCCTTTCCTTGTTTTTATCCACAACATCGAATCACAAAGAGAACATTTGTAATGCTTGACACATGTGGAAAGACTTATCATGTTGAAGCGATGCAAGTGTCCTCATCGTGTTAAATCATTAAATTTTCAAAGTGATTTGAGCCACTTCAATCCTTCATATTAGCACGATTAAGTGTTGCTATCATCTTATTAGATATTTTGAAATTAATGTCAAGCCATGATTTAATTTTCTTAGGTTTACACACTTGGGAAATTTACTATTTATAGTGTGTGTGGTTAAAGTTATGGTCGTACTAGTGATTCAATGTTTTTTAAATGCCTATTTATTTGTTACATAGTTTCAATGGCTAGGCAATGGCTAGTCAAACTCTAAACATGTTTCCTTCCCAAAATCTCTAAAAATTTAACTTATTTTCCACAACCACAATGTCTCCATACTCTTACATATGTCTTTCCCTATTTTTATCCACAACATCAAATCACAAAGATAACATTTGCAATGCTTGACACATGTGGCAAGACTTATCATGTTGAAGCTATGCAAGTGACTTCATCCTATTAAATCCTTAAATTTTCAACGTGATTTGTGCCACCTCAATCCTTCGTATTAGCATGATTAATTATCACTATCATCTTATTAGATATTTTGAAATTAATGTCAAGCCATGATTTAAATTTTCTTAGGTTTACACACTTGGGAAATTCACTATTTAGAGTGTGTATGGTTAAATTTATACTCGTACTAGCTCTTAAGATGGCCAATGATAGATTTTTATTCAACATCAAAGCCTTTATGAAGCCTTTCATATAGTTTTCTTAATTGGAATTATAGTTATGGTTCCATGCAAATTTGTGTCTTGCTTTATCTATAGTAGCAAGATGTCGTATTGCGAGTTTGGGTGTGGAAATTTGCATGGAAATCGAAATTCTACCAATATATTATATGGTAAAGTTGACTGAATGCTTAAAAATATTTTTAAAAAATTATTTGTAAAGATCACGAGATGTTATTATTAAAATTTAATTGCTAAGATAAAAGTGGAATTTCAACTAGAATAATCATTGCTTAGGTTATAGTTTAACTTTTAACAATTCAACTATTCATTACTTTTTTTTTAGATCTAGAGGAATCAGTAGGATTACCTAGGAAAGACCCAAGTTCAAATCCGAGTAGATGCCACTATAACCTTTAGCCCAGTTGCAAGCACCCTGCAAGCCCCAACTAGCACGAAACCTATGACTTAGCAAGAGCCAAGATGTTCGAAGACCACATATGGAGTTCGGATCCCAAACTCCAATAAGATGCCTACCCTTCTAGTTGTATCATAACAGACCCATTTTTCACTGGAGATTTAACCTAGGTGGAGAGAGTGAAATTCAGAACTCTCCACCATCGACCCACCAACTCATTAACCTATTCATTAATTATTAATATAAAAGTGGAACTATAATAACAACTTTTATAGAAGTGGTACAACTCGAGTGGGGCCAATGGTTAAGAAGTACAACTTGAGTGGGCCTAATAGTTAAGAAGTACAACAACTTGAGTGGGTCTAATGGTTAAGAAGTATAACAACTTGAGTGGCATTCAAATTCCCTATCTACTTTTTCATATAAATGAATATAAAATCACATAAGCAAAAACAATTTTTGACAGCAAAACAAAGTAAAATTTGGACTCACAAAATTTCAAGAATCATTTCAAACAAATTTATGAGTATTGTTCCTCATAATTATGTAAATGACCATTAAACATTAGGCATGTATATTGCTCATATGAATTTAAAATCAATAATTAAACCCCACCTTTTTGTTAAAAAAATATTAATTTCCTTATCATTATCCCATAAACCTAACAAAAATAAAAATAAAAAAAGTCCATTGGTTGTAGCTTGGGAGGAAAGGTTCTTGCCCTCCCCACCTAAGTTCAATTCTTGTAAGAGACATGATGCTCTTGTTGAGCCCTATTGTAATGATTGTATTTCAAAGTTTCCTTGATTCGACATATATGTTTCAAATTAGAAAGTCTTCCACATCTTTTATAATTTATGCTATAAAAAAACTCCATTTTATATATAATACTCATTAATATATTTTATTACTATTTAATATGATATTTGAATTTCCAAATATACAACATATGTATAATTCTTAAAAAAAATATTTAAATAAAACTTAATTAAATTATATTTTTATTTTAATATTAATTTTATTAATATTTAAATGTTATTAAATTTACACACTAAACTTTAATATAATATAAAATTTATTATAATTTTTAAATACTAACCATTATCAAAGGAATATACTCTTAATCCAAAAACCTTAATAGTCAATGCGTTTTGCTTGCACTTCCATCAATCCAAAAACCTTACTCAATAGTCAATGCATTTTGCTAATCTCTATTTTATATCTATATTATATTCAAAATATTTCCTTATCTATAATATAGAGAAATCTTTTTTATTTAAATTCGCTTCAGAATCTCTATTTTATATATATATTATATTCAAAATATATCTCTATATATTAATCTAAATCTTTTTTAATTAAATTCGCCTCAGATTAGTATTTGGAATGAGTTATGACTTTATATAAGTTATATTGATTTATACGATTTTTTTTCTTTTGACTTTTTATAAATTATATTAACTTAATGTCAATGATCAATCATGTCAATATGAGTGATGTCACTTTACGTGATTATATTGATTTACATGCATTACTCCATATTTGACTTTTTAATATTTTATAAACCATTTTTAGTTAATTTAAAGTTTTTTTTTCTAATTTTAAATAAATAATTATAAAAAATTATGTCAGTTTGTGACCTATGAATTCACAACACATAAATTCACAAATTAAGTTGACTGACTACCTTAATTTTATTATTATATTTAAATGGACAATTTCATTTATTAAGATTTGTGATTCCAAATGATAATTTTATATTTTTAGTTTACAATTATAAAAATTATTTTAATTTAAAGACTTATTGATGTTCACTTATCTTTAGAGTTAAGATAAGTGACTCAGTTAATTTTATTATATTTACAATTCCAAATGATTTTTTAGATGGGCTCCGTCGGTAAAAAGATTGGAAAATCTAGTTTTAAATGTTGCTTACAGTTGTTATGGTCAGGTGGAGGTATATAAGGGTTAATTAAAACATATAATAACAAAACACAGCTGTATTGACAGTCAACTATTTATTTACCGAATTTTGAATTATTTATTTACCGAATTTTGAACGAACTGAATGAATTCATATGGATATGATATTCGCTCTTTCTTCACAATCCAATCCCAGGACTCACTTGTATCTACGTTAACGACATTGTGATCTGGGCATCGCCATGGCTGGATCGACTGGATCTCCTCCCATTCAACATATTGAGCCAAATAATAATGAAGAGGAAAGATATCCTGCTCATTACAAGGGAGTAAAAGCCCTGGTAGATGCTGGCATTAGTGCCGTCCCTGAAATTTACATAAGACCCCTCGAGCAGCGCCCTGTGTTGTTGGATTATCTTCAACATGAAGAGGATCAACTGCCCATGATCGATCTCGCTCAGCTTCAAGGCGATGGCGAAGGCCGAGCTGCAGTGGTGGAAGCCATCGGCCAAGCATGCCAACAATGGGGATTCTTTCAGGTAACGCCTTTCCAGGTCCTCTGTTGCTTTGTTTTTGTTACTTGAAGACTAATGATTGTATGGATTGTATGGTTGCAGGTGAAGAATCATGGCGTTCCGGAGTCCACCATGGTAGAAATGTTAAGAGTGGCGCGAGAGTTTTTCCAGCTGCCAACGGAGGAAAAGATGCGCTACTTCTCTACGGACCCCAAATCCCTAATGCGCTATTCCACCAGCTTCGATGCCAAAGAAGATCAAATCCTCAACTGGAGAGACTTTCTTCGCTATTCCTGCAAACCTATCGAAGAGATGATGCCGCTATGGCCAGCCAAACCCACAGATTTCAGGTAACAGTTCCATAACCTGTACTTATGAATGTCAACAATCAATTTAAACATTTTATATTTTAAACTATTTTTCCACAGTTTTGTCCAAAATCAAAATAAAAAGATAGAATGATTAGAATTACAGATATAAATTGTTAAGACTACACAATTTTAAATATCATACAAATATTCCAAAATAATGAATCCATTTTTATAAATAATTCCAGAACATACTAAATTTTGACAACTCCTATCTAGTTATGAGCCAACTTAACATCTCTGCTATGGGAAGATCACCATCTAAGAGCCAACTTGAGATATCTGTAGGCAAAGTTGGGGAGATCACCATCTAAATAAATACATACTAAAAATTGATTGATCACCCCACCTAGAAATAGAATGTGTGTCACATCATTCCAATAAAATCTGAAGCATAGTACTAGTCATGTCAAATCTAAAAATTGATTAATCACCCCACCTAGAAATAGAATGTGTGTCACATCATTCCAATAAAATCTGAAGCATAGTACTAGTCATGTCAAATCTACTTGTTTAGCAGGCATGCTAAGCAAACTCTCTGCACTTTACATGATCCCGGATATCCATTCTCTTAAAAGAAAATCTTATTTCACATCTCATAAATATGGACTCTGATTAAAAAGGCTGAAATACTACGTAGCTCCCTGGACTGACCAGATTAAAAAGGCTGAAATACTCAATACAAAATCAATGCTTACCATGTTTAAACATGCCTGTAAGACATTTTCTCTTCACTGAAAAAGATTTTAGTGAAAATTCCTTGGGACTTGTACTGTAGGTTTAATATTGTTTTCCTTTTATCATGTTTTAAAGGACAAAAGTGATAGGAAAATAATCTCAATTCTAAACTAAATGATAGATGATTTGTATTTTTCTGGAATGCCATTTTGTTAAAGAATATGTAATTCCAGTAACCTAAAATTATAATTTCATCAATTTCAATAAAATTTTGAGTAGAAAAAATACCCCAAAATTATACAACTGATAGATAGTTTTTAACTTATACCCTCAATTGCCCCATTAAGTTTGTTACCAGCAACCACCAATTCTGCATACTTTTCAATGCATAAGCAATAGTTCTATATTTAAGTATAGTGTTCGTCACCAGATGTATCCAAAACAGTAAATAACTTTGTTGTGCAATGGAAAACAAGGATGTAAGCTAAATTTTAGATGATTTGTATTAAAATTAGGTATTTTGAGTGTTAAAATCTATAAACTCGGTGTCCCAGGATTATTTCCAACAACCCAAATTGCAATTTAAGCATCACTTAATTTAAGCAAAAAAAACCTAGAAAAATGTACATATAGTGTAGAGGTTAGCCCCTCCACGAACAATAGGGAGAAAGGATGACGAATCCACGGTATTGTTATTTGTTGGTCAATAGAAAAGCTTTTGATCTTTTTCATCCGAATCTTGCCTGTTATATTTCGGTACGTGTGCAGAAACTTTGATCTGCTTAGAGTTCTACATGTACCTTTGCTGCCAATTTTAACCGTCACCCATCTAGCAGCCATTACGTAAGCTTTACAAATTATCTTCCTCTGTGACCACAAATTGTATTCATAAAAATTGCATCCTCCTCCGTTTCAAGAAATTTTGGAGTTTCCCCAAAGAGGAGACCCCTAAGGCCACTAGGTTGATCACCTTCGCCTCTAGGAGAATCAGCAAACCATGCAAAATGGTTTACCAGATCTCAATGTTAAAGTCACCATTCTTTTGCTTTTTATTTTAATAGTGCGAGGAAATGATCGTAGATTACTTCTCTTTGATTGGCATTTATGATAAAAACCTGGCTTTCACCCATCACAGGTTTGTATTCTCGGCTTATTATTATTATGAAGTTCGAAGATTAGTTGATGTTAAATTGCCTTCTATGTGTGCCTTAATTTCAGCGAATACAACAGAAGAATCTAGTCGCTTTGTTAAATGTGCATCGAAATGTGGCGATTGCATTAAGTCGAAGCAGTCATAGTAGAATTTACGAGCTGTTTTGCATAAAAATGGAAATTGATCTTAAAATCAAGCGAATTCCGACTTTATTTCCATCTTATACAGAAGTTCCCTATATTTGCAATCCATCCTAAGCAAACCCATCATATCTAGTTGTTCCTCCAATATATCTTAAAATCATTTTCCCAACTTGCCAATGCATTTCTTTAGATGTTTCCATAAACTTAGAGATCAAATCAATTGCAAATAGTGGCAGTGAGAGACATGAGACTACCAACTCATCTCTTGAATAGTGTAGAACCCACATTTAGACCTATATCTTCTTTGTTGAGTTTTGTCCATGTTGTCACAAGTGTGGGTGTTGCTTTACAGTTTATCATTCTAAATCTTTTGAATAAATCAGATGCATATTTTGTTTGACATATAAAAATTTCAAATTTTGACTGATTTATTGATTGTCTTCTGTCGAAATCATGTCATCAACATATAACAGAAAATTAATTTTGACCAAGCTGATTTACCTTTGTGTAAAGCCTAGGTTGTTGTTGCTTGTACTGAAACCATTTTTATCAAATGTGAATATATTATGTTATGCCATGCTCTTGTAGCTTGTTTGAGCTCATAAAGAGATTTCTTCAACGTACATACTATCTTCGTGGCCTTTTATCTCATATCCTAATGGTTGTTGCACATAAACTTCTTCTTCCAATATGCCATTTAAAAATGTAGGTTTTACATCCATTTGGTACACCTTCCATCTATTTTGGGAAGCCAATGCCAAAATTGTTCTAGCAACTAGTGCAAATGTTTCTCCAAAATCAATTCCAGGTTGTTGTGAGTACCTCTTATGGTTACTAGTCTTCCTTTTATCTCCCACTTCACCTTTTCATCCATTTTGGTTTTATATACCCATTTCACTCCAATACATTCTTTCTTTTTGGGTAAGTTTACTAGATCCCATGTTTTATTTCTCTGAGTGGAATCTATTTCCTCATCCATTACCTTAACCCATTGTTCATGTTTGATTGCTTCTTCAAAAATGTTGGTTGACTAGTAAATAAAGCAAAATTTGAATGTGCATCTAACTCTTCATAAATGTCTCAAATATTTCTAGCTTTTATAATATTTGAATCAGAATCAGAATCATTACTTGATTGGGGACTAGGAGTAGAGAGACCTATAGAGTTTGATGACTCTACATGAATTGAATTTCTTGGATTCCTCGGTGGAGCACCTCTAATTGGTGGTTGTACCAATGAACTTGTTCACTTTGTTCATCTTGCTTATCATCTGCTCCATTTTTTGTGTGTGGAACTACTCCAATAGTTATGGACTTATGCATACTTACATCCCATGCTTCTTCTTCTTCTTTAAACTCTAAATCTCTGCTGATGATTACTTTCTTGCTCACTAGATTATACAGTTTGTAGGCTTGGACTATTCACTGTATCCAACAAAGATACATTTAAATCGCTCCTATCAGCCAATTTATTTCTTAATTTTGTTAGCACATGAGCATATGCCACACAACCAAATACTCTAAAGTGTGCTACAGTACAACTCACACCTGACCATGCTTCCTGTGGCACTTTACTCTTCACACATTTTTGAGAGGATTTGTTCAAAACATAGGCAGAGCAAGCTATTGCTTCTCCCCAAAATTCATTTGACAAGTGCTTCCCTTTCAACATGATCCTTGCCATGTTCATGGTAGTTCTTTTTTTCCTCTTGGCTACACCATTCTACTATGGTGCATATCTAACCATGAGTTGTTGTTTGATACCTTGCTTCTTGCAAAAGACATTAAACTCATTCGAATCACATTCTGGATCTCAACACTTTAATCTAGTAGTCGCTCTATTTCTCGACCAGTGCTTTGAATTCTTTGAACTTAACGAATGCTTCTGATTTCTTTGCAAGGTAGCACACCCAGGTCTTCCTGCTATAATCATCTACGAAAGTAAAAAAAAAAACTTCTTCCAAGCGACTGAGTCTGCATTGGTCCACACAAGTTTGTATGAACCAATTCCAGGATATCCTTAGCTCTATAAGATACTCTTTAGGGATGATCGCAATGTTTATCCTTAACTCTATAAGATACTCTTTAGGGATGATCGCAAATTTGTATGAACCAATTCTAGGATATCCTTAGCTCTATAAGACAAGTGCAAAATTGCATTGCTTGTTTCCAAACTTTAGGATGATCGCAATGTTTATTGCTAAGTTATCAAAGGATGCAATACGTATCATGTTGGTCCAACATAAGTTTCCAAAGGAACACGATATATATAGCATCAATCCCAACTTTCAAATGAGCATGATATGTTGTTAACCTTAAATTTCCATGGAGTGTGATATGTATCATGTCAATACAAACCTTTGGATTAGTGCAATGTTCATTTTTTCACATTCTTTGAAACTTTAAAACAATGAGGTACATGTATCGTGTGCTTTCCAAATTTTAAAGGAATGCAATGTAGATCTCACAAACTCTTGAACTTTAAAATGAGCATGTTGTTGTATCTCATGCTCTGAAACTTTTTTAGGAATGTGATCTCCATTGCACTAACCCATACTTTGTTATGTATGCAATGATGCCACTTGTTCAGTTTTAGATGGTGCTCTTCCAGACTTTGGAGGAGTGCAATGTTGCATAATGGATGTGTCGAAACTATTTCAAAGATATGTCTCATAAAGATAAATTGAATGAGTAGTACCATAAAAAATTTGAATTCTTTTTTACACTGAAATAAGCCATCAACAATCATTAGCAAGTAAATCTCAAAATCCAACTTCACAAATGCAAATACTCATTACTTACCAAACATTAAAAAAAAAATCAATGAAAAGTCCAAGGTCATAAAACTTTAAAAAATTATTAAACTCAACACTCTCTTGATAATCAATGATTTCATATATTCTTCCAATTTCTTATACTATACTAACATTATATTCACCTCATATGTAGAGAGATATTGTTGCATTTGTATATAAAAAAAATCATCATATTGATGTCAAGTCTTCTTACCTCCATTTCCACCAAATCCAAATATTTATATTTTACTTTCTTTTAGTAAATTTGCTTATATATATTTTTTTTCATTTTAGCAAATTTACTATAAATTCTAAAAATATGTTTTCATATGTATTATTGTGAATCACAATTTTATAATATAGAATACTTTCTAAATAAATTTTATCTCTCGAATTTAAACCCACTTTTTTTTTTCATTAATTATATGGATAGGTGTTTACATTTTACAAATTGGAGTCATTTTTCTAGATTATAGGAAGATGAGACAAAGGTACTCTCAAGATTTATTGTATGGTCGTCATGAACAATTATAAACAAATATATGTATAAAAAAATATCAATTTGCATGTGATAATTGGTAGTTGAGACATGGATAACAAAAGTTAATGGCACTTAAGTTGTGGCCTATCTATGTTCATCAACCATAAATTAAGTAATTGTGCTAGTTTATTCTTATTTTAGTGGTAATCATTGATTGTTATACTAAATGAACTATTATTCACTGCTAAGACACTTTATTTTTATGCATTATGTGATTTGCAGAAAAGTTAATGCAAAATACCATATAGAAATTGGGAAGCTTGGAGAGAAATTGTTGGATGTGATCTCAGAGAGCTTGGGACTAGGTACTAAATACCTAAATGATTTGTTTAGAGATTATTCTCAAATGTCAGTTTGCAATTTTTACCCAACATGCCCCAATCCAGAATTAGTCCTTGGTTTAAGAGGACACATAGACTCTGGGTGCATCAACATTCTACTCCAAGATGATGTGGGTGGTTTACAAGTCTGGCATGAGGATCGATGGGTTCCAGTACCACCCATATCCAACACATTGGTCATCAATCTTGGGAGCAGTATGCAGGTTCTTTCACTGTACTACTTTCTATCAAGTTTGTATATGACTTGATTAAAAGCTTTCATATGCTAATAATAATGATATTGTAAATGTGTTTGTGTAGTTATTGACCAATGGAAAGTACAAGGGTCCACTTCATCGAGCTGTGACACACAAAAACAGAGAGCGCACATCAATGGTAACAGCACATAGTCCATCCCTGGCCACGTTTATTAAACCTATTCCACAACTCTTGGATTTGTCTTGTCCACCTATGTACAAGGGGTGTTCATACGGGGACTTTGTAAATACCACCCGGAGTAATGCTCTCGATAAGAAGCCGACGCTTGAGTCTTTAACTCTCACAAATCTTTAAATTTCCGATAGTCACTAAGTATTAATGTACTTATTAAGGATATGATGTTCCACAAGTGAAGAATTGGTAAATGATTTAATTTACTATGATAACAATACCATAATTTTTATATCACATTTCACTCGGTTACACTTATTATCTTACATGTGGATATTCATTTGCTTAATTATGTCATTGTTGTTATACTTGGAGCACACGCTTTAATTAATATGATCTAGATATATTCTATTATTACTATAAAGTGAGTTATATAATCACTACTACAAAGGAAATTAGGTCTAGCATAGGTCCAAAATATCCAATGTTGTTCCAAAATCTTAAAAATGAAGTATTATGTTTTTTCCAAGTTATATTGTATTATTACTATAAAGTGAGTTTTATATTCACCCTCATTTTAGTAGATTACAAAGGCAATTAAGTCTACCATAGATCTAAATATATATTCAATGTTGTTCCAAAATTTAAAAAAAAAAGTATTATGTCTTTTCCAGATTATATAATCACCCTTATTTTAGCATACTATAAAAGGAATTAGGTCTACTATAGGTCCAAAAGATCCAATGTTGTTCTAGAATCCAAAAAATGAAGTATTATGTCTTTTTCAAGTTATTGTATGACGGTCTAGATCTATAACTATCTTATATACAAAATACGCTAGAGAAGTAGAGTTCATCAAAAAAATTATCAAACTAACAAGGTCTAAATTGGAGTAAACAAATGATGTTCTTCTCCTAATTTTAATTAACATGGAATAAACTTCTCTTGATGATTGTCATAAAAATTCAAAACAAAAATAGAGACCAGTCTAAGAAACACCTAGTCATTCTCATCATAATTTGATACCATATAGATGTTGTTGTGGTTGGTATCATCAAGGGTCTCTAAGACTAGACCGTGTTCTCCTTAATTCTGCTCCCACTAGATTGATTCCATGTCTCATAATGCTTTGACTAAGCTCTCATACTTTTTGTCCAAAACTTCCAGTTTCTCAAGAATGGCCTATCCAATGCATTGATATTCATTGACTTGAGCCATCCTAGATTTGGTATGCTAATAAAGTTCTATTTGCATAAAATATTTAGTGTCTCATGTTTTGGAGAAGAATGTATCAAGAATCCAAGTCATGGGTTCCTCATCAATCACCTCAGAAGGGATGCTACCTCTTATCTCTCTTACCGTTTGCTCCATTCTATCAACCTCATATTTGATGTTAGGAGAAAACCTCCTTTGGTACGGGCCCTAGTTGTTTCCCTTGCCTCCACTTAAACCTTGGTTGTATTATTGGCTAGCTTTCCCTTATTAGAGTTCATACAAGTCTTGGGTTAGGCTCGTTCGATTGATTTAAAGACTTCCCTTCTCTCATTTCCCCTTTCCCTTTGTTTATCTTGTCGACGATTCCTGAAAACTATTTCTCTTTCTTCCTAATACCATGGATATGGGTTCAATGGTGGCATGGAGCTCCAACCCCTAACTGAGCCTAAGTACAACAATTTTTCCTAATGTCTAAGTCCATAGGTTACTTACTATCTATTATCTACATGAGTCATATAGTCTCCGTAAGTTCTTCTCCGTAAACCCTCCTAGACTATGAACCAATCTGCAACCCTCCTCTTCTCACTAAGGAGGCCCCAACTATATAACCACTAGCCAATATAACTAGAAAAAACACCATGAACACCATAAACATTCCCCGCACTAGTTGAAGTAACCAGAAGACTCATTATCAAAATTAAGACATAAAGACCAAAAATGAACCTAATATGCCACAAGTTTTCTACCTAGTCCTTCAATCATGAGAATAAACCAGAAGGGGGAGAGGGGATCACCCTATTTGTTGCCACAAGATGGGTGGAACAAAATAACAAGGGAGACTTTAACAGGAATAGAGAATAAATCTAAGGAGACAATAATTTTAACCCAACTAATCCAAATCTAAAGTATTAAATCTAAAGGTTAGGTTGGGTGACTAAGTATTTGTCCAACAAAGTTGACACTTATCAAGAATCACAAAGTAGAGTGCCTTCCTCTTGGAATTTTGTTTCCTAGTTTTTTTGCCTCTCTTTATTTATTCCCGTAAGGTTTGAGTTTGTCTGTTTCATTCCCAGTGCATGTGAGGATCTCAAATATTGGGAAGATGAATCAAATTTGGCTTTTCCTATCAAGATTCTTTTATGTAAGACTAGAATTTATTCTTCAATGATATTTGTTAGTCTTTTTTCTCCATAAATTTCTATGAGCGTTGGTAGATCTATCTCATGTATATCCACGTCCTTTGTCAATTTGAACTTTTCTTCCTCTTTCTCTTCTCTCATCTCTAGATCTATTATTTATTTTGTATCTCCCTCAATTGGTTGCTAGCCTATATCCTTTTCCCTATTCTTTTGTTTCACTTAGGATGTTTGTAAATGTGATAATTTCCTTGTATACCTCTTATTTCTCTCAGAATTTTTCCACTATGGGTTCTTGATCTCCAACAAGGGATTGGAAGTTATTAGATAATACGAGAGAAATATTGGTTTCCAAGGTGGGATGCTTTCTTCTAGACTTCTTTTTTCTTGGGAATTTGATGAATCCTTCCTTGTCATCTCCTTCTTCCATCTTCTTGATATTTGTTACAATGTTTAGAGGGAAGTCCCTAAATAGATGGCCATGCTCATGGAACTTCCTATAGCAGAATGTAGTCTAAGGTTCATAACCATTCTAAATCTTGGAAGCTATTGCACATGGATTATGGGATGGGTCATGAAACATATATATAAACAAAAATTATTTCATAAGTTGTATATCTACATGTTCATGTGATTTGGAAGGTTTACATGGAGCATCCCAAACTATTTTGTATTTCCTATTCCATAAACATCTCTTCATCCCATAATTCATGAGGGACAACTATAGCCATTTGCACATCAAGATCACTATGAAATCTTTGATTTCTTGGCTAAATTTGTTTGTCTAATACCTCAAATGTAAAATCTTCATTTTATTGCATAAATTTGTCTATCTAGTACAAAATGGCTAGACCTCTCAAGAAACCATCCACAATATTAGCGAAAAATTCACATCCCTTCCAATACCTTGAGGCCAATTTTGTCATCACGTATTTATCACATTTAGTTTCTTGAATTGTAAATATAGTGGGTTTGTTCTTCATCATCTTGCTCTTAAGTATTATTTGATTGTCTTTATTACTAACCCCTTTGATATTCCATGGTGTAATATTCTTGACTAAAAATTTAGGCTGGGTGACAAAGTATTTGTCCAACAAAGTTGACATTTATCAAGAATCATGAAGTAGAGCACCTTCCTCTTGGATTTTTGTTTCCTATGTTTTTTTCCATTTCTTTCTTTCTTCCCCTATTGTTTTTCTTAGGTTTGATTTTTGTCTGTTTGATTCTCAGTGCTAGTGAGGCTCTCAAATTTTGGGAGGATGAATCAATTTGGATTTTTCTATCAAGAGTTATTTCTACGAGGCCTGAATTTTCTTTTCAATGTTATTTGTTAGTAATTTTTCTCCATAAATTCCAATGAGTATTGGTAGATCTATCTCATGTATATCCATGTCCTCTGTCGGTTCATACTCTTCTTCCTCTTAATTGGATTTCCCCTCTTCCTCTTCTCCCATGTTTATATCTATGGTTTCTTTTGTATCTACCTCAATTTATCACTAGCCCACAACTAGCCTCTATCCTTTGTATGCACTTTTTGTTTCGCCTAGGATGTTTATAGGCGTGATCATGTCCTCGTCTACCTCTACTTTCTCTCTCAATTTAGGATAGGTGACAAAGTATTTGTCCAACAAAGTTGACATTTATCAAGAATCATGAAGTAGAGCACCTTCCTCTTGGATTTTTGTTTCCTATGTTTTTTTCCATCTCTTTCTTTCTTCCCCTATTGTTTTTCTTAGGTTTGATTTTTGTCTATTTGATTCTTAGTGCTAGTGAGGCTCTCAAATTTTGGGAGGATGAATCAATTTGGATTATCCTATCAAGAGTTCTTTCTACAAGGCCTAGATTTTCTTTTAAATTTTATTTGTTAGTGATTTTTCTCCATAAATTCCATTGAGTATTGGTAGATCTATCTCATGTATATCCATGTCCTCTATCGGTTCAGACTCTTCTTCCTCTTAATTGGATTTCCCCTCTTCTTATTCTCCTATGTCTATATCTATGGTTTCTTTTGTATCTACCTCAATTTATGACTAGCCCACAACTAGCCTCTATCCTTTGTATGCACTTTTTGTTTCGCTTGGGATGTTTATAGGCGTGAACGTGTCCTCATCTACCTCTACTTTCTCTCCCAATTTTTCTACTATTTGTTCTTGATATCCAACGATATATTAGAAGTTATTAGATAATACAAGAGAAATAGTGATTACTTTAAGGTTAGATGTCCATACCTACTTATTTATTTCTCAAGTCACTATAAACTATATTAATACCACATCATTTAACCCAACCTCCAAAATCTTCTATACAAGTTAATCTATTATAACATTTTCTCCTATACCTCTTCCTACACAATTATTAAATTCATATCACCTCCTACAATAATATGATTATATGATTATGTCCAAGTAATAATAAAAAATAATATTAATCATGAAAAATAATTACACTGTTTGTTGTAAGAATAAAAACTATAAAATCCTTAAATTTATTACAATGTTAATGAAAACCATAAAAGTTGCTTTACTTAAATTTCTTTTATCTTTAGTTGGTGTGTTAGGCTTCTATATGCTTTTTAATGTTTTCATGTTATATGTTAAGTTTGTATTTAAGTTTGTTATAAAGTAAATTTCTTTATTTTTTCAACGCATATTAAATTTAAAATAGTTTTGTTTTATTTGTTTTTAATGTTCTCTATAGACATTGTACTTAGACCTTCATATTGTGATTGAGATTATGGATTGTAATTATGTAACTTGTTTAACTTGGTCAACGAATGGGTTGGTTAACTACATTTTGGTAATTTAATTTTTATTTGGGTTAGTTTTCATAAATGTTTTCCAACATCCATAACATGTCATGATTTTATAAGAGATGTGTTATCTTTTTCCATGCATATTGCATATTTAAAGAATGTTATGGGTTAGCAAAAATTTTACGAGTTGTGAGAAAACAAACTATAACTATAAAAAATCTTTGGGATTGTGAGAAAACAAACTACAACGATCAAAAATCTCTAAACTATCAATGTGGAACTCTTAAGATAAGATAAAAAAAGTAGGAGCCTAGTAAATTTAAGTTTAAATTTTAATAATTATTTATTGCATAGCTCTTAAGATATAGTAAATTTAAGTTTAAATTTTAATAATTATTTATTGCATAACTCTTAAGATATGATAAAAAAGTAGGAGCCTAGTAAATTTAAGTTTAAATTTTAATAATTATTTATTATATAAGAAAGACTTGAACATAAGGATCATAGTGTAATGCTTGTAATTGTGGATTTGTTGGACACTTAAAGATTTTTTTCCTCAGAAAATAGATCACAATTCATCATATTATAATAAATCACTTTGTTTAGATATACTAAATGCTTTGGCTTACATTACATCATCAAAATGAAAACTTTTAGTGTTTATGGGTCTCACATACCCTTCTCAAAGATATAGAAAATAAACATTGTATTTCTGATAGCTCATTTGTTGAATATAAACACAAAAACAATGTGATTGAGTCACATTCTAAACAAAATTTGATTTTCCATAAAGTTATTTGTAATTTTTCCTGAGCTGGTGATTAATCTTTAGGAGTGTTCTTTTTTCTGCATTATAAGTAAATACCTGTCAACCGGGATAAGGTCCTAGGTCATGATGCTCCATAAGATTGTCATTGGCTAGTTCCCATTTATGCCACATACCTTCTCCCACCTGTAGTCCAAGTTTTGACAAGCGATCTGCCTATGTATTTCTCTCTCTCTCTCTCTCTATGCTAGAAACTTGTCCTTTGAAATAACCCTACAATACGTACCAGATCTTCATATATGGCCAATAGACATATATTCTTCGGTGGCCTCTTCAATCTCAGCAATTCCACTACAAGCTTTGAGTCACCAAAAAAATATAATTTATGTAATCCTTTTGAATGAGCTAACAACAAAGACAATTTTAATGCCTTCATTTCAACACAATTGTTGGTGCTCTGACCCACACCTGTAGAAATCTTGATCCATTGATGATTTGGAAAAAAAATTACAATACCTCCTGGTCCACCCTTGGCTAGCAATCCCTAGGAAGCCCCATCAAAATAAGCCCAACATCATGTTCTGTCAATAACCTCCTCTTCCACCCTTCGTACCTTGGGAGGCCCTTCATCTTGAAGAGCTATAATAATATCACTGAAAATAACCATGTTCCTATCTAGTCAGGCTTCCCAAATCCATAAGGCTAGAATAGCCAAGTATTCCTTATATGCCTCATTATTGATCCATGAATATAGTTCATCCTGTAAAAACAAATCATTCTAGGTAAAATATATCTCTTTCATCATTGATCCATGTTCCCACATCCTCACAATGTAGGATATCATCAACAAAAAGCAAATGGGAGATACAGACATTCCCACCTACTATGATCCCTCAAATCAAGCCATTTGACCGAGGTTGAGTAATGGCTCTACTCAAATCCTCCACAACTAGAATGAAAAGTAAAGGATCCAAGGGACAACTTTGTCTCAATCCCTTCCCTGGTGTAAAGAAGGGGGAGGTTGACCCATTTATCAAAATAACAAAGGAAACTGATTGGACATAGGATAACACTCAATTAAAAAACTAAAGTTGGAAAACAACCTGTAAGAGAATCAATCTTAAGTATAACCAATTGACTCGGTCATAGGCCTTGGAGAGGTCCACCTACCTTTTAACAAAAATGAATGCAGTCATATTGTGTTACCTGCCTTTTATCATACCCAATAATGAATGTAGTCATGCATTTATTGGGAGTTGTCATGTTTTTTTTGTAAGCTAATAAGGAGTTTATATTAAAGTACAAAAAATATTACATGCACAAGATAAACAGGATTTCTGAGAGCACTTTGAGGCTTCTCATTGAGCAAAAAAATCAAACTATGGCCCTGGTAGACCTTCCCAGATATAAGCTTGTAGTCTAGATTCTCACCGATGTACAGTTCATAGATGAAATTACAAGAAACTACTAATAAGACTGGACTAGACCTATTACAAAAGAGCCTGGAACGACTTCTAACATAAGCAATAACCATTGAACCAAAACAACTTGTATTCCCAAAATAGAATGACATTCAGACCTGTTGGTGACATAGAACAAGAAAAAAAGACACAGAAATACTTGGATACGCCAATGGTGTTTGCTTCTTCTATCTTCTCCTCTATAATGGGGCAACGATAATCTCTGAAACTAGAAGAACAAGCATTGACTTTCTTGTCACCTGAACTTGTAGAGCTGTCATTGGCTACCTTGGTGTCGGAGTTTGAGGAGATCTCGTTGGCATCCTTTGCTGGCAGCGGTTCAGAATTCCTGAAGGAGGATGGAATCGATGGACCGATGTGCTCCACTCATTTATGCTTGTGGCCGCTAGTGGATGCCACGTTGGTGTGATCCTCAGGTTGAACCGGACACTTTTCAAGTTGAGTTCTCTTGTTCTCCATTGGCTTGGAGACTTGTGAGGAAGAAGGGTAAGAGGAATGGTGCATAACAAGAGCTGGACGGGGGGGAGGAGGAAGGTCATTCCCCTGCAGAGGCTCCTGATCTTGCAAAAGAATATTTTCCAACATGTTCTTAACTATCCAGAAATGCTTACGCCTGACCAGATTCCTCTAAGTGACCAAATGTTGCAACACCAGTTCCTCCTCCCAATCGTCAATCATCATTCTCATATGCTCAGGGATTGAATTATCATAGTCGGTGAAATTGACCCTTCCTCGACCACAATTTCCCAGATTGTCGCGGCCACCACCACCTCGACGAGGAGTCACACGAAGCCTATGAGACATTTCTCTTGATTGTGTTGTTAACCAACGATTCCTATTATTCTCAAAGAAAATATAGGGGGGCGCTAAGCGAAGCCCAAGGGCAATAGAACCAAAGTAGAGACAAGTGCTCAGGCAAGGAAACCAAACCCAAGCTATCAGCTAGCGACCATCCAAAAGCTGAGAATAAACCCCGCCATTATTCCAGTTGCTCGATGGTCGGATATAGAAAAAATTTCGGCCTAGGGACCTTAAAGCAGCATTTGCATAGGCCATCAATTCGCACGAGGGGAGGAATGAAAGCCAAGTACCAGAGCCAGCTCTAAGGGAGGCTCGAATGACCAATGACATAATGGTCATTCGCATCGAAAGCGGGGCCCTATTAATGTGCATGGGGTGAGGATCGAGATGACTCCATGTGGTAGGAGGTCAAGGTCACCATGGAAGTCTCCATGCTAGCGGACAAGTCACCCGCATCCGGGGATTGGGAGTTATCATGTTGATGGTGTTGAATTGCATAATTTAATTAAGCTTATGGAGCTTAAAGTGAGCACTATTTGGGAAATATGTCCTTCATATTAAAAAAATGAAGATTTAACTTTAAATCTTCGTAGCTTATCTTTAGACATCACACCACCATCTATTGTTTGGATTATATTGAAAATAGTTGTAAATATATTTTTTTAAGATTTTTTTCTTCCTACAAAGTATATTTTCAATAATTACTTTCTATATAATTTAATAATAATTCATTTCTGCAATATATTATTACTTTATAAATATTTCAAATTTCAATCATTTATTTATGAAATAATAATAATAATTAAATATAAAAATTATTAATAATTTATTTAATAAAGAATAAATAGTTACTATAGAATTTATTAAACATTTAATTAATAATAAAAAATAGGAAAATGAATGAAAAGTTGATATAAGTGGATGCCATATTAAAGAATGTTCGGCATTAATTCATTTTTAAAGTGAAGTTATTGTTATTAGTCCCTGTCATAGGCAGAGACTAATGTTCCATCTTTACCTATTAGTTGACATCAATATTTCAATTTTTATAAAGTTAAGTAAAAGTTTCATTAAATTTCGGATTTATAAATTATTTATTGAAAAATCGTATTCAAATCTTATTGGATAAAAGCTCTTGAATTGACAATTTTTATCATTGACGAGTATTAAAAATTTTTTAAAAAATAACAAAAAAATATTTATACCTAGACCTTACCACCTTACTTGGGATTTGCTATTGCTTGGCATGAAAGCAAATAGTCTATTGCTTGGCGTGCAAGCCAAGAATCACAATGTGTTGATCATCCCATCCCCACCGTAGTTCTTGTATGATCAGACAGGGTGGACCGGGCATCAAGAATAATTCCCTGCAAAGCCAATACAAGGACGTGTGTCATCACTTTTAATGGAAGCCTTGAGTCCATAACTTGAGAATGCAGGTGTCCACATTCTGCAAATCCCATTCAATAGAATAGTTCAAACAATGGTGAAGTTGTGAGACTGCAATTCAGTGACACAACCAGGAGTTGCACTGCCTCTGCTGCTATCAGCGAGCTGGATTGTGTACTGGAAACAAATAACGGTAAGAAATCAAAGTGCATTTTCTAGATGTGTCATATATTGTTAGATGTGTCTGAAAAATGCCAGACTATGAATTGTGAATTGCATGTTTGAAAGCAATCTGAAAGAATTTTCAATGTTTGTTCGTGGGCAGTTTCGAATATGTCTCACATATGTTTTTAAGATACTATGGTAGCCATTATCTTTCAATGTTACCATCCGGGTACCCAGAACTGAAACCTGGGCGTGCATGTTTTATTGAATATTTGAACTTGGGTAGCGATATTCTTTCAGTAACAATATTTTGTCAACATGGGTACATATGTAGGTATTCTTTGAATATTGACTTAGGGACAGATTAGGGTGATTCAGATATGTTCAGGTAACCATTATCTACAAATCATCATTCAGGTTTGTAGTCTCAACCATATTTTTCTTGCATTGTGTTTTGGGTTGTTTGTTTTGAGTTTCTGTATTAACAATCTTGAAATGCGGGACTTGCGGCGGACTAATTCCATTTCTGTGACAATCTGAAGAACTGGAATTAAACCACTAGAATTTAACCATGTTGCAGGGATGCAATGTTTTCTTGTGGAATGTAGTTATTGACCTCTCTCTTTGTTGTTTAAGGAGGGTGATAATGATGCTCGTCCTATGGAAGACAACCATGTGAATTCAGGGATGCCTTCTGGTAACAAGATTTATAATCGAGCATTGGGGAAATTGGTTATGGTTGGAACTGGATGTACAGATGTTGTTGAAATGTGCGAGGTCGGGGTCCTTGACCATGCAAGGATGTTTTCTGTAATCGTGGTGAGAAGTCACAATCCACTGGACATCACTGGGGATAATTGCATACCATCCAGGCCTTTTGAAATCACTATCCACTGGAAATCGTTGGGGATAATTGCATACCTTCCAGGCCTTTCTGCCAAGACCTTATCATTTTCAAGCTTAGTGGTTTTAATTTCTCCATTGGGAATCTCTCTTTGAGGCAATTTTTCCAATCGATGGATTCATTCTGATCAAGCCCATCTTCACCGAGTGGCATAAATTTCTTTGTTCACTGATGAACGTTACTGGGATTTTGAAAATACCTGTAATGCTGATCATTTTAACATATGTTTTACTTGTGTTGCTGCCCATTTTGCAATGTGTACAAATGAATGCAGAGCATATATAATTTATGGAATCATTTTTAGCCTGATCCTGGCATCTGGTTCTGTAGATGAATGGAATTTGGTATCGAGGTCATGCAGACATTGGGAGTTCAAGTACTGTGATATTGCCTGGAACCTCATGGGTTTGACATTGCTGTGAGTTTTTTGAGGTACTATTATACCGTCTATGATTCTGAATGGGTTTTAGCTTTTGGGTTTTACATGGTTGCATGTGTTTTGAAGTTCTTGTTCCTCATTATAGTAGTTCATGTCACTATGTTTCACTAACATGGTAAGAGTTTAAATCCCATTAGACACATAATATCATGGATATGGTAATGGTAAATGGAAGAATATACGCAAGATGCTTTCCATTTCATGCTTTTCATTCCGAGTTATTGTGCTCTTTTTAATAACTTTCAATGGTTTCTGCTAAGGTGGGTTAACTTCGTTTTTGCTCCTCATGTCTGCAGCCAAATTGGGTCTTATTCAAAGCTTGATCCCCAATCTACTTTTTGAGCCTAAGAGAAAAGGTCTCCATGGCCATTTCAAGTGGTGTAGCCCTGATCTTATCATTTTCTTCCAAAATCCCTTCAAATCCATGCAATAGAAGCTCTTGGTATCATTGTGGAACAAGCTCTTTTAGAGCCAGTAACTGTAGATTGAATTCTTCCAATGCAGAGATTAGTAGATTATTGTCGTCACGATTATATTTACCAATGTCCACATTGAAGAACAGGAGAAAAACTGCTCCAGGAGTATCTAGGTGCAGTGTATCTTCATCCAGACCGGCCTGGCAGCTGCGCTCAGTTTGAAATGTAATTTCATTCTTTCATAAAGGATATTTAAATACTGCTTATTTTCTTATCTCATCTAGTTAAAAACTAGTAGCAGGTTCTTGTCTTTAAGATTGAAACAGTTGTAGGAAAAAGCAAATTTTTGTATATTTGATTGACTTCCTGTTGACTTTTATCAGTTGTTCTATGGCAGACTTGCAAGTCTGCACACTCAATCTTTATAGGTAAATTTGCAATGCAAAATCATCAACATATATAGTTGCTTCATATATTGCAGATCTATTTTTTATATATGTTTACTTTGTTATATGCACAGTTCCATCTGCATATAATTCCCATCTGACTGCATTTACACACTCAGTTTTAAATCAGGCCACAAACATCAGAAAGTGGTACCTTGCCTAGCAGTATTCCTGGTAGTTGCATAGTTGCTGCTACATCGTCTTCTCGCAGCACTCATGTATTGGCAACAACAACTATATGGCCTTTGCCAACTCTAAAAGAAAGTGGAGCAAGTCATCTTTTATTGTTAAACTTGTCTTAAGCTATATATATTTGGACTCTTTGTTCAATTTAAGTAGGTGTAAATGAGTGAAAGGCTAAGTGCATCACCATCATACTTTTCAAATTACATCTAAAAGATTTATATTTTATAAACGCATTCAGTTTTACGACAACTTGAATATAGAATACAGATGGACGAAATTAGACATGGTGAATGTGTTTTTTGGGTTGATAAAGTTGGTTTTCATACAGTGACAGTTTCTTTGTAAATGTTTATATTAACACTTCCTATATCAATTGACCATAAGAAGTTTCTAATTTATTTTGTTAATGGCAATTTGATGCAATTCTTATTCATTGTTTATGGTCATGATAATTTTTATTAAACCTTTTATTTAAAATGAGCTGGTTGTTGCATATTTCAGTACAATTAAACCTTTGATGGAATTCTTATTCTATGTATCGTCATGATTATATATTGATAAATGTAATTGGTTCTATGACATATTAAATATTAGAACACATATTGGTGCAGCTAGACATTGTGAATATGGTGTAGATAAAGTCCCTGCATCATCATTGATTTTTCAGATGCAGTTGTAGATCCTGTAAACCCAGTTGATGGTTCTATTCCATATTCATATCAAATCCATAACTGTAACCAAAGATGTGCTGTCAATGATTTGTTTCTTTTAAGTTTGAATGATGAAATTGTCGTTTTTTTGTTTTGCACATGTGACAAAATTCAATAGAGTTCTTTTGGTATAGCTGCCCATGCTAACTTGCATAAGATTATTGGCTACTAATGCTTATTTAGAAACTAAAGCCTATCTATTAGACTTTTTTCGCTATGGACAATTTAACAACAATTCTTGTGAGGTAAATGCACAAAATTTTGCATAGCTAGCCTAGGTACTGGTTTAACTCCACATTTGTTTAACTCCACATTTACACCAAGCCATCTATCAAAGTGTACTAGTTTAATTTCACATTTACACCAAGCCATCTATCAAAGTAAGAAGACCCAGAAATAGTTCTGCTAAAGATCAAGATTCTCGCATATGCATGCTAAAAGGGGCTTCTACTCATAGCGATGACGATGTAGATGGAGTCATTTGCATTTTTTCCTCTTTTTCCAAGTTTTTAGTCCATGGACATCCATGTATAGATCGCAAATACCTTGCTAAGCAAGTAGATTCTGGAAAAAAAAACATTTCAGATGGCAAGGAAAAAATACATTGCACATTTTCTTTCTTCTACTACTCATTTGCATTCTACAAAATTGCATTATGGGCCATGCTCTTTTACTTTCTTTGCTCTACAGCAAGGACTATGCCACCCTGTGGCTCTTGTTAATGATAGTTTTCGTTTGGAATTAATTCATTTTTAAAGTGATGTTATTGTTAATGATAGTTTTGGTGTCATTGGTTTCTTTATTATGTTGAATCTCATGTTATTTTTAACACAACTATCAATGTTAATACATCCTTAATTTTTTTTTGTTAATGATAATGTTATATGCATCTCTAATTACAACATTATTGTCATTGCTTTTCTATGTAATTTTGGTGCAATATTGATAACTCAACACAAAAAGCATCGTTGAAATTGTTGCAAAGTGTGTTGCAACTAAAAAAATGTTAATGATGTCCTTAATTTCACCAAATTGCATAAAAAATGACAAAAGACACAAAAAAAAGATGAATTTATTTTGAACTATTTTGGTGGCAACTTGGGTGGTATTTTTGGATTTAGATCCCCTATAAAATATAGGAAATTTATTGCATTGTTCCTGAGGCAAAGGTGGAGGATGCAAAGTTGGTGCCCATTTGCTTCAATGGGTTTACTTAATTCTAGAAACCCTTTGTTGAAGGTATTTGTATGCGCAATAATTCACCTACTTTTGATCACCTTTATGATGACTTTGTGTGCAAAGAGATAAGGTTAGAATTGTGTTCAATGAAGCAAACAAAAATAGAAGACCTAGCCTTGATTGGGAGGATGGGGAAGGGAAAAAAAATAAAGGACACAAGAATGGTAAAAAGCAAGAATCAAGCCACAATAAGAAGGATTTGAGTAATATGAAATGTTTTAGGTGTCACCAGAAGGGACATTATGCTCTCCAATGTCCATAGAAGAAGAAGGCCAAGGCCAAGTAGTAGAAATAAGTTTCAAGGATTGCAGGCATGATTGTAGAAGTGGATGAATTAACATCCCATCTTCAGAATACCTTCTCCATCGTCTCTTGTTTATCTTCCAACAATATGTCAAGTGTTTGATGGTATGTGGACAATGGGGCATCAAGACATGAGTTATGATATGAAACTCTTCAACAATCTTCAGGAGAAAGGTGGAGGAATTAGTGTGGCATTGGGTAATGAAGCTACTTCTCATGTGAAAGAATTAGGATATATTGCCTTATGGGTGCATATTCTTGTAGGATTCACTTATGCATTAGGTTAATCCTCTTAATGAATGGGTTAAGGTCACCAAAAAATTGTTATTCAATATTCATAATCAAACTTTCCTTAGATCTATATGCATGTAAATAAACAAAAAGGGAAAGAGGATGTAAGAACAAACATTTTTTTTCCATTTTCCCAAATCTCTTAAGTATGCCTATTCAATCCAACTATCATTGGGATGTATTTCTTGTTCCTACACACAAATCAAACAAATACCTTCCTCAAACTCTTTTGCATGATTAACAAATCACACAATAAAATCTAAGCTACTTTTAGATAAAGTAATCCACATTCCAATATGAAATTCATGCATTCTCAGATAAACTAATAATAACACATATTTGTGGGGAGGGGGGACAAGATTTATATACATAAAATATAAATTTAATGTTATATTGTTAGAAAAACTCAAAAACCTGAGTCCTGGTGCAACATTTCTTTCATAAATGTTTGTATCCTATGTTTTTAGCCACACAGACTAATCCTCTGTTGATCATGATATTGTATCTTACTATAGTGCATGTAGCATCCCCATCCATCATTTTGGCTACAGGAGAGGGTAGTTACAAATTTCATGTTTCTATTCCAATGAGGCACTCTTTCTCCTGAGCATGGACTCTAGTCCCAAGTCCAAAATGCGTCGAGCATATTCAACTCTTACACAGGTTTTCTATATGCCTTCAAAAATGTTTCTAAATGTTGCACCATGGGGCATTATTTGAATTTAAAACTAATTTAATCCACCCATGGGAAAAATAAACTAAGAAATGCATCTACAGTTGCATGAATATAAAACATAGCAAAAATAAAGCTATACTTTACACACATATCATGAATATAAAACATAGTAGAAATAAAGCTATACTCTAGTTCATTGTGACTAGAAGAGTTCTCTCTCGTATCATTTTACACTTTTTTGTGCGAGGAGACTAACTTTACCAAAAAGTACCCCTTTGGAGTCTTCTTTAGGATCTTCAAACTCTGTAAATATGAAATCCCTACAAGCACATACCAACTCGGGCTCGATATAAAATCCATGAGTAGGTGTATGGAGTTATTGTTTAAGTTTTTCAAACTCCTTAACTATGAAAACACCAGCGAGCACAAACAAATTCGGGCTCGATATTAAAATCCACGGATCAGTATCCTATCAAGTATTAGTCAGTATATTCTCTTCAAACTCGTAAAACAATGAAGAAAGTCTCAAGTTTTCCTCCCATGGACTCATAAAATTACACATGGTTGGATCCCTATCAAGCATTCTTGTCTCTCTTCTTCGAGCTTAATCAAAAATGAAGAAGGTCCTTATTTTACTTTCTTGGACTCATTACAATTTTACAAGAAAGATCTTATCGAGATTCCTTTTATCTTTTTCATGCTCGTAAAAAAATGAAAATATGTCTAAAAAGATAAGGGAAGGGAAATGTTTATGTCATTGGTTCATTTTCTAGCAGCAAGTTTAATCATTCCTTGAACATAGCACTCGCATTGAGTCATTGGATCTTAGTTTTTGGCTTTAGGATAAACCTGCTTCCAGAGGTGTTTACTCCTCCGATTGGTTACTCTTTTGATCATATGGATAGTTTGTCATGTCTCCTGCATGACAGACTTATATCATGTTTCCTGTATGTTCCAAGCAGCCTAAGTCACTCCAATATTGTGCTCATTGTTCAAGGATTACCCATGTGCCAGCCATTCTGTAGTTTACCTTGACTCCTCATGTCGACCATCCCTTATATCAGTATGTACTCAGTCCTATTTCATACCATTTCAATTTTCAAGTGTTCCTCATGTGAGAGGATGAAGGATTCATCAATGCATTCCTTCTCACTGGTCTCTTCCTATCAAATTCAAATCATCTTGCTTTAGGAAGACGACTTAGAGTTCCGAGTAGTGCCTTGATATTTGCAGTCATTAGTAGCAAATTCTCTCGCTGTTGAGTTATGAGAATATATCAATGTCTCTTACTCTACAGATTCTTCAAGTGTTCAACTTCAAGACCTTTTATTCACACTTGTAAGAATGTACTAGGTACCTTGGACCCCATTTTCATTATTGGTGGGTATCCTCACATTTGTTAACGGTTTACATCAATGACCAGTAATCAAACGATATCCTCCATGTTCAACTTCAACTCCTTTATTCACATGGTTTAGGATTTGTACCTCTATTGATGGTTTGGATTGAAGACCTTGGGTTTATAGTAGAATTATCTCAATTTGTTATTGCCCAAGTTGCGCAAGACTGATCCTTACTCATTTTTGGCTCCTCATGAGACATAGATCCAGCTTGTTCATATGGCTATGTTCTCCTCTTGACATGGATCCACGCTTGTATTCTAGTGGCCATGCTATATACATCTATGTATTAGAGATCATGTTCTATCCTTCTGAACATGGCATATATTGTATGATGACCTTTGTTTTGTTTCAAGTACCTTTGGGACTTCAATTATGTGATTCTTGCGCTCCTCCACTTCATTGTTTGTAATACATTTCGGCCATCATTTACCCTTATGACCTCATACATTAGGGGGCATCTGTTATCAATCAAATATTCACTTCTCCATCTGTGACAACACCAAATTGTCGCTCACACAAAATGGCATTATGGATTGAAGAGATTAGATTTGCTATAGATGTTATTGTCCTTAATCATTCCTCCTTTCTCCATATTACTGCATTTTTGTGATAACATTTTAGGACCTACCCGCAGCTTTATATATGACATCTAGTGGGTCACCCGCAGGTGATCCACTTACCACTTGCGGGTTTCCCTTAAAATTTGCACCCGTTATCTGTTTGAATCTGCTTGCTCGCGGGTTACCCGCATGTTGCAAGGCTTATACCCGCGATTCCCCCTTAAAATCACGAAAAATAAAAATCAAATTCGAAATTGGAGCAGTTGGTGGTAATTCCTTAACTTCCACACTGTCCCCAATTGTCATCCTCTCGAAACTTTCTTCCCAACCTTGCCATAAACACAAGGGGAGGGCCATGAGAGAGGGGATTCACTCTTGAGATATTGAAATGCTGGAGATATTCTGATTAAAGGAGAGGAGCGAGAGAGTCCAAATCTTGGTTTCAGAGGTGTTGTTGCTGAACAAGGTATATGTACTTGTTGTCATTCTTATGATCAATAAAGAAGCCTTTCTCTTCCAATATTATTTTTGTTTGATATATGAATTGAATATTGTGAATCTTTCATGCTTTTTTATGTATGAATTTCATATTTTATTATTCATTCATATGTAGCCAAATGTTTTGAGGAAAGTAGTCTTTGTTTTGCAGGATTCGTATACAAGATTGTGGAGCAAGGACAAAAGAGTTGGAAGCTTGGATCAACCTTCTAGAACATAAGGTATTTATTCTTTGGCTTTTAAACCGTAGTCTTTTCCATACTAAAAATCTTGTCATGTATCTATTGTTTCCTTAATTTATGCATGTCTTTAGTAGTATGTCGGTGACCTTAGTAACTTCCCATCCATAGGATTAATTTTCGTACAACACTATCATCAGTAAACCAAGCAATATTCTAATTAATTCATTAAAAATAATGGAAATAATGATAATACACTATGTAGACATGTACGAGAAAGTTTTGGTCTATTTCTGGAGAAAGAAAACTAAAAACAATGACAATGGGTGATCGAAATGACGTGAAAATGGGTAGTTTGAACAATGGAATCATGAAAATGGGCATTTTGAACAGTGGAATTATGACAAACATTAGTCTAATGTATTCAATTCATGTTCAATGCTTTTATTTAATACATTTTCCTAGGCAATGTTGACAATGATGCCTTCATTTATGTAAAGTGTAGTATCGCACAGGTCATGCAGAGCATCCATTACAACATTTTGTTGAACATTTCCATATACATAGGCATTCATGTATTCCAATTTCCATTTTGACATTACGACAACTGTCATGGAATCAGATAGGTTTCTAGGCAATACAGTCTGGACTTTATCCAAATCCACAGGGAAATTTATTATTGTTCCAGTAAGCCCAATTTGTGCTCTTCTATAACCAAGTTGTCTTATCTGTGTGAAAACTATTCTTGGAGACACCATTCTCTCTTCTAGAGGAGTTAAAGTAGCCACAGATGGCAACTTGTTGTTACGGCGAATTTGCATAGGTGTTGCAAACAAAGGCATTTTCCTATTGACTACTGATATTTTACAATGTCCACAAATATGATCATCAATAGCAATGTTCTTTGCATCTTCTTCATTTAAAATACAATTAAAAGCTGATTTGATTTCATTGTCAATAAAATCAATTTCCTTTTGAAAATGTAAATGTTCACATATAGGACATGCATGAATCGGTATATCTTGAATGGTTTGAAGATATGTCTCAATTGCATTCAATAGTTTCTTATTTTCTTTCTGAACTTGTTTGATGTGTTGTCCTTGTTTCCGTATGGCCTATTTCAATCGATGCAATTTCTTGTATTGATCGATGGGAGGACAGGTTTCTACGTCCTGTGATGCAACATAGCCTATTTCTTGTATCCAAACAATCAACATTTCTCAACTTCATTTTTTTTCATCATTTTCTCTATTGGCAAGTTTCCTTTTTTTTGTAGTTGTAGAAATTTTGCCTATCTTGTTATTTTTCTTCGAATCTTGTAACTGCTTGGTTAAGAATATTGGGTCTTTTTCTTCTATTGTGGTAGTCCTTTCTCCAGTCTATTTGTCAGAACTCGAAATCCCTAATAAATCATCAAAGCTGAAACTAGCTATCGCTATAGAAGTAGATAGAATTGCATTTCTAGAACCGCAGCGGTTGAAAGTGTGAATGAAAGGAGTCAACAACATGTTGTAGAAGATAGAAAATATTTGATGAAGTATATGTCAGATGGAATTTTAGAACAAGGAACCAGTATATCATATGTGTATTTCAATGTTAAATAATTGGAAAAACCATTGAACTGCAAAGTAATCTTCTTCTATATCACCTCGGATATATGGTTCTAACATATTTATAATAAAGGATTGCAAATTAGAGATCATTTTTTTTTAATAAAATCATTATGAATATATTTCTCTAAACATTGAATTACTCTAGTGTCATTTGAAATAAAGCAATTGTAGAAGGTTTGTGCAATTGCTTTTCTTAGTGCAATAGCACGATCAAATCGTGTGAAGCTACAAATTGACTAGAACAATGAATCATGACAATCATATACCAGGCCAAAACTCGAACACTATAAGTTGTATATGAATGATATTGTTATAGAAATCTTATTGTATAGAAAACTATGCCTATATTGAACAAGTATTTCGAAACAAAAGTACACATCATTTGCCACATTCTGCATAACTGAAACCCATAGCATTCATGATTTAAATAGTAGCAAAGCATAAGCTATCTTTAGTAGATTTGCTATGCCCGTGGGAAGCAGTGTTACTACTAGGTTGAAGAAATTAAATATAATATGGAACAAAGAAAAAATAAGGAATTACAAAAGCTTCACTTAAATATTGCAATATGCAACTAGACCATGTTTTCTATTTGATCCTACTTAAACCTATTAAACTGGAATTTGGCTATAATCAACCTAGACAAAGCAAATGACTTAAAGGGAAAAAGACAAAAATAATGAATTCACTTTCTTAAGTAGATCAACAACCAATATTCTAGTTTTTTTCGCCCTATTCTATCATATGTTTTGAAGGAAGTAGGCTACATTGACACCCGTAAGTGAATTGATGAAAGCAATCCATTAAATATTTCTTGATATTTGATTTTTTGTTTGTACACAAACATATTTCTAGAAAAGCATATTGAACCGTTTGCAAATTGCTTGTGTGAACACAAGCAACTACGAGGAGAAACCAAGTACAACCCATTTCAAGTAGATTTTTTATTGTTGTGGTCACAAAACTACAAATGCAATCAGGAGATTGCACATATCTAAACTTGAGCCAACTACAAAGTGAAGAAAAAAGAAAAAAATATAGACAAAGCTAATTACACTGGAAAATACTTTTAAAATGACACAAGTTAAATCTAGGCAAACATAGATTCTTCCATTTACAACATTGGCTTTCTAAACTTAGTTAGATGCATAGCCCTGTCTGAATTACCTATTGGAGGCACATAATTGTTTTTTACTACACCTATACACTGCAGATTTTAAATAGGCAATGTATTCTATTTGCATTTGACATTTGTGGAGCTGAATTCACAATACTTGTATGAACCCTAAGTTGCATCTAGAACATAGTGTTTATATGCCTAAAATAGGAACCATATGAGGTTTTCCTAACCTAACCCTTTGTTGTTCATGCAGATCTATGTTCAAGTTATGTCAAGTTGTGGTGCAAGCATACCAAACTCTATCATGGAATATGTTTCCAACAGACTAAAACAAGCACTGCGGAAATTGATTCATTGAACATTGATAATAGATTGAGAATGAGTAGTATCTGACTTATCTTTTGTTGCTTTTACTCATGTCTATATCCTGGCAATTTATGCTTTCCAAAGGACTTTATATAGGTCGAGGCATTTGAAAAACTAGGGAAATGCAATTAATAGACTATATGATTCTATATTTTCTCTATTTGCGAAACAAGAAATAGACAAGGAGGAGGGGGGTGGAGGGAAAAAATAGTAGGATATTTTCTTTCACAATTGTTATAGAGAGATCATAAACTAGCTCCGAAATGGGTCCTATGGTTCTTGCGAATAGTTTTAGAAAATTAAGTGACCAAATTCAGTCATCCCAACATGACCGAATCCTTGATAACAAAATATATGTGGCATGCTAAAGGTATAAACATAGTGTTAAATGCTAAATGAAAAAATTGCCTCTATAAATGACAACAGGATACTGTCAAAGAACAAATATTCTATACAACATGTTGTTATCTTATTTACTAAAGTAGTTGATACTCTAGAGATAGAGAACATTGTTATAGTCTTGATGTAGAAAAGAGTGTCAACCTATGAAAAATTATGCATGCTTCCCACTCTCCCTTAGGAAATGTGAACACACGCACCTATTTATGGCCAATTAACCGACCAAGGTGTAGCATTATTCAAAGCCTGAATAGTAGCCTAGAAATCAAGAAGTAGACATATGGAACAATAATAACACTCACACCTTTATAAAATATGTGTTTATGCATGGAAGATTCATACCATGCATTTGTTGTGACGAGATTGAAAAGGGGATTTTCACAATGAAACTAGTAACAATATTTCAACATAGGGTGAGTGGTTTGGACATTGTCCTGGTCTCCATTCATGATCAAGTTGCCGGCATTTTTTTTGCAAAGATAAAGGAGGTGTTTGGTGCACTTGAACTGTTGCATAGTCTTGATCATTTTTTAGACACGCATACCAAATTAAACCAAGTGTTGCACACTTTGATAAAAAGAACTCTATATCTCAATGAAATAAGCAATCTGCAATACTGCTATATTTCTAGGTTGCACAACACATTTCCCCAAGTACAACACATCAAGTTATTCTAAAAGAAATGTAGGTTGGACCACCCATGAATTAGTTACATTGACATGATCATTACAACTACTTTAATCATTTTCTCATATTAGGTTGACACAAATAATTATTATTTAAGATTATAATAATGTGTTCCAATTATCACAACATGACAATTCACAGGAGAATGCATAGAAAAGTGAAATTTTGTTAACAAGAAAATTGCAACATTGTAGTGCCCCTCCCGAATCGCTAGCTAAAACTATTTAACATTTAGAATTTACCACATCTCAAATATAAATTTGAACATATAATAAATTACAACAATAATTCCTTCAAGAAAAATTCAACAAAACTTAAAACAAATAATTGAAATAAAATTGATTTATGAAGGTCGATCCATCTACCATAGATGTTGTCGAAGGTCTGCACAGTCCTGTACCAAACCAAATATTTACCAAGTTTTGACTAACTCCTCGATTGACCGCCCTACCACACAAGGAGTACTCTCCTTCCTCTCAGTCCCCCGAGCTATAAGTGGTCGTAGAGAATAACGCACAAGGTAGGGATTCCAAGAAATGACCTCCTGATCACTAAGATGATCCCAATTCCAAACTCACAATAGCCACACAAGTTCACAAATGGACATTACAAGTACCATCCAACATTAGGGAGCCAAAGATGTCCCTTCCCCTCAATGCTATCTTCCTTTTATAGGAAAATCCTTCACGACATGTGTCACTTTTCATACAAAATTAACCTTTTTGCTTAATTTTCTATTTTTATTATTTACCCACCATGTGTCACCTTCTCATGAAGGTGTGCATGAGTTCCACAAATCACTCTTAGGTGATCCCCTATCCTAGGATCCCATTCCTCAATCCGTGGGTGAAATTGGATTTCAACTCTTGTTGACTCATTTAGAACTCCTAGTCTTACTAGGACTCTAATGTGTGCTCATTTTCCTATTTTTTCTTATTTATTAAATCCCTTTTATGACATATATGCACACACACATATCCTATAGTTTACATGAGATACAATCAAATGCTCTTTATTTTTATTTTTATTTTGCAAATAAAAACTAAATGCAATTTCTATATGCTAAATCAAGTGCATACATATTTTAATTCTCATGGTTGTCAAGGTGCTGCTTCTATGGGTCCTTCAGACAATCTATTCATTTTCTTTCCTTGTGTGGGGAGTGTGTTGTATAGATTTAGGAATCGTTAACTGAAATCTTTCTCCTACAACCTATGTGAGACTAATGGCAGCCAAGGAATAAAATCATTCTTATTGTGCGCCCCTCAACTTCCTCGTATGTGACCAAGTCGTTATGGCCTACCCATATGGCACACACCACCCGAGCAAAGCTGATAGGAATTTTAACTCGTGTGTAGATTGCTATTAAGAGTCGACAGTCAATCGCCATGCTCTTATGTGTGTTTTCCCGTTCTCTACAATCCCTTTATTTCCATATGAGAGTCAGTTGGAAAATCGTTATACTTGTCACTGCACACACTCAATGCGTGTCAGAGATATGGATCTAACTAAACTAGCTTACCTGTCACGTCCCCATTTTGACCTTGTGGCATTAAAATTGTAAATGATGTAAATATCGTTATTTAATCATGGTGAGGAGCTCAAGGCCAAGGCCCCGCCATTGATTTATCGTTTTATGTATTCGCAATTAAAAATCGGTGCATATGGCTCGTGTGCTAGATAGGCACAATGTAAATGAAAACATCATGTAAATACAAATTTTAATGAAATATCCACAACTAGCTATGCAATGCAACAAAGAGATGGGGGCATGATTTTTCAAGGAATAGGGAGGGAAATTATTCAAACCCATGAGCCAATGGTGTTAATCCATTTCATTGAGAAAACCCATAAATCCCAACTACCCATTTTGAGTTATGCACCCAATCATTTAATTCTTCCAAAAGTTGGTTGAGGCAATTAATGCCTTGAGAAGGGAGAGGTATGGCAGTCAATTTCGAGTATGGGCAAGCCATCAATCTGGAAAATCGTATTTTTCCTCCATGGGCAAGAAAACACCCACGAAATTGAGCCCAAAGCCATTCTTCACCCATGGCCTTTGACCTCTCACGTAGTCCGAGCTAGCTGGGCTTTTCTCCATCACGTTTTTCACCATTTTCCTGCATTTTCCATGCCTGGGAACTTGTTTTTGTATTGCACAATGGTTGGGAGGAAGGGAGCCACGATTTTGGGGTTTATGGAGGCTGTTTTTGTCCCTTGAATGCCCATAAACGTTTTTCTGAAAACGATTTTCTCTCCCAGGGTTGTTTTCCCCTTCTCCCATTTCGTTTTTGGCTGCCCACGATTATCTAAAATTGGTAGAAACCCCATCTTGGGAATCCCACTGTAAAAACGTTTTTCTACATGCCCAGCACTTATACTTTTGCTGTTTGGTTTGAACCTGTGGGCAAGAGATTGGGAGTGGTAGTGGACAGAATTGGCTTGTTAAACCTAGTGGGGGAAATAACATCTTAAGAAGATCAAGAGGGCTGGCTACTCTTCTATGCGCACCTTGGACACTCTAGATTGGAAGGTATGGCCTGAGGGACTGTGCATTGGTGAAGGGAATACTTCCTTGAGTGGGGTGTGTAGGCATTTTGGGTTCCAAGCTAGAGAGATCTTGTAGAGGTACCCATGGCTCTATGCTTGAGCTCACTAGCTTAGCAATTCTTCCTTTCCATCTCCTAGCAGCCTGATAAACCCAATTGTAGATTGGCTTGGCTCATTTTGGTGTATGTTGGGCTATGTGTGAGTCTGTTGTTCCCTGGTTCCTTGTAGAAATCATGCTCAGCTCGGGGGTGGCAGTTGCATCAAGAGATTGATAAGCACAACTGGCCTATGGTTGGGAAGAATGTTGCAGTTGCATAGCTGGTTGCTCAAGGACCACTCTGTTTCAAGATAAGTACTCTCATATGCTAATTCTGTATTGTTTCAATAGATGAATGACATGAATGTCTTGAATGTATGATGGATGTGTAATAGAACTTAATTCTGCTATGTTTTCAAATACTTATGTATTTCCATATTTCCATCTTCTCTCTATATGCATGTTTGTATACTATATATGGGGATAGTTGTCCCCGAATCAAAGTCATGTTCTCTCCCATGCTGGTATGATGGGTGGGTATGTGACATTACCTATCTATGCAACAATAACATATCACAATAAATAAGAACAAAAAGAGAACACGAGAAAAGAGTACACCAAATATACGTGGTTCACCCAATTGAGCTACGTCAACGGGAAGGTAGTCTTCTATTATCTCCAGAATATCTCCCTCAAGCTTACAGAGAGCAATGCCAATAACCCCAATACAATATAGCAGGATCATGATACGATCCACAATGGATGATCCACAAATGATGAATGGATGATTCACGAATGAATATGAAAGAAACTCCCTTGACTCTATTATATACCAAGAGATGAGGAGGAATTACTCTCACATATTACATGTGGGATAATATAATTCTCCATAATAACATCTCTTTATATAATAATGAATATCAAGAGTCTATTTTACCATAATGAATATGGGATAAATGTATTACTCTTTTACATAAGATTATGGATATCTTCCGACATAATACAAAGACATTATTACCTTCCAAGGAATATAAAATATTCCAACACTCCCCCTTAATAATGGTCGGGAGAAAATCCTACTAACAAAGGAAGGAAGGAGTCATTATTGCTCCCCCTTGATGACAACTTCCAAAAGAACCAAATCTACAAAATGAGAAGAACACTTCGGCTGATGGAATTTGCTGAAGAACAACCGCTTCTCACTGAATCATGAAATTGTACACAAACCAAGTTGTGCGATGAAATACCAACAACAAGATGCCCAGATCTAAAGAGAAGCCAACATGGCTACTAGATCCACAAGATGTTGAGAACATGTGACGCAATCCAACAGCAAGGTGCCCAGATCTAAATAGAATCCAACATGGCTACTAGATCCACAAGATGCCTAGATCACAACCATAATTGATATCTGAAGAACTATGATATAACATCCACAACAGTGTACATATACATTCTGAAGGATGATACAACATAACATGTGGCTAAGAACACCACAATAGTGTACAAAAATACCCAGATGGCCAATACGCATTTAGATACCAAACATTCTTCCAATCAGGGTGCAATAGAAATATCTGTAGAAGATCTCAAACATCGAAGGAACAAGACCCCAATGGTCTACACATCGAAAATGATATCATACAAATGAACATCATGACTTTAACAGTAGAATATGGTGTTTCATTATTTCTGGAATAAGGTGAAAGCCTAAACAGAAAATTGATCTACACAAGAACTTCCAAGATTAAGGCATATAAAGATCATAAAATAAAGGTGCTCATACATAAATGAAAAAGCTCATACACTAAAGGTAAGCAAACATCATATATAAAGAGGATGGCAACATAATATAATCAAATAAAATATTAACTTGCTCATTAAGGAAAATGAAGTTACTTTTACACATTAAGTGTCAACCACAACATATAAATAGTGAGCCCAAGATTTCACTTAAATATATGAAAATTTAGTCATTAAGCAACTAATCTTAAGCATAGGTGCATTTCTTATTAGTATGATGTTAATATGCAAAAGATTAATGCCCTGACAATGACAATGCTTCCATATATGAACGTTAGAGACAAGAGACACATGTCAATGCTTCCATATAGGAACGTTAGAGACAAGTAGGAACAAGATAACCTCTGCAATCATAAGAATAGAAATCTCATTGCAACAAGAACAAGGTGCTCATGATAAATAGTTCAAGATTATAAGATTGCTCAAAGCCATATAAATATTGAGTAAAAGATGATCGAAATAAACATGACATGAGATATATAAATCAAAACGTTTAATATGATCAACATATAGCAAATTATGATCAACTCGTGATATCATTTAAAATAAATTAAGAAATGACAAGTCACTGAAGGTCTTAATCATGGGTTCATTTCTTATTAACACTATGTAAATATGCAAGAGATGAGATGCCCTGGAAATGTCAATGCTTCCATATAGGAATGTTAAAGACAAACAACACATGCCAATGTTTCCGTATAGGAATGTTAGAGACAAATAGCACAGGAACTAGATACAATCTCTGCAATACATGAGAAATAAACTATATCCCAATTAAAGAACTTATGACAAGTCAAAAAAATTATGATATCACATAGATTCAAAAAAATTGATTTTACTCAAGAGATTAATTAGCAAGAGCATATAATGATCACAAAGATATTACATATAAAACAATGAAATTGCTTTTACACAAAGGTCAACAATAACATATAAATAAAGCAATTAATGATCACAAGATAACACATATGAGATTATTCTTATAAAATTGTTTTTATAAACATGACATGATTAGAAATCAACATGATTAAACAAAAAAGAACAAATTAGTTATTAAGTATCTTGTTAAGATATTCAACATTAGAAGGTTTATAGCTATCATCATGACAAAATACTAGAGATCCATGCCCTTAAAAGATGCCAATGTTTCCATATAGAAATGTGAGACAAATATATACCAAGAACAAGAAATAATCTCTTAATAAACATGGTTAGAAACAAAACCTAAATTCAAAAACATGAATAACAGAAAACTTAAATACTTTACCATACTGATATGAATCTGCAAAAAACACAGTTAGAAAAACAGTAAAGGAAAGAGAAACTTTTACTTACAACCCTTTTGATTGAGTTCCCAGACTTGCCCATACTTTCGTTATGTTCGCGTAAGTGGATCCATAACAGCTTCTCCAGTTCAAAAAACAGGTTATATTAAAAATTCCAGTAAAAATTGACCGAGTTATGGTCATGCGCGGGTCTGCCAACAAGAAACCCACGCACATACACTGATATGTGTGGGTTCTGCTTAGCAAAAGTCGCGGGTATGCACGGGTTCTGCTCAGCAAAAGTCGCGGGTATGCGCGGGTTGATAGTAGAGTCAGCCGCGGGTGCGCGGGTTGTGGTGTAGAGGAGGCGCGGATATGCGCGGGTCTCTGTACTATGAAGTCACGGGTCTGTTGAAGCATGCGCGAGTTCAGCACAGGAACAGTCGCAGGTGTCCAGTGTAAGGCCGAAAATAGTGTCGAATCTGCCGAAGACGGAAACCTGCACAAAGTCTACCAAACTTGGATGAAAATTGTCGTTTTGACAACCGGAAGATAGATCTCCTTGAGGAGAATCAAAAAATCATATAGATCTACAAAAACAACATCAAGAAACCCTTGAAAAAATTCTGCAAAAATCTACACAACAAGGTTAGGGTTAGAAATAAAAAAACTGCAAAAGTATGCCCAGATCTGAAGAGAATCCTAATGGCTACTAGATAGAAAACAAATATACAAGAAATAATCAATGCCCAAATGATAAAATATTGTTTGAAAGCAATAAAAGATGCTAGATCATAGCAACAAGCTCTGATACCATGTCAGAGATATGGATATAACTAAACTAGCTTACCTATCTATGCAACAACAACATATCACAGTAAATAAGAATAGAAAGAGAACAAGAAAAAAGAGTACACCAAATATACGTGGTTCACCCAATTGGGCTACGTCAACGAGAAGGTAGTATTCTATTATCTCCAAAATATCTCCCTCAAGCTTGTAGAGAGCAATGCCAATAACCTCAATACAATATAGGAGGATCATGATATGATCCACAAAGGATGAATGGATGATTCACGAATGAATATGAGAGAAACTCCTTTGACTCTATTATATACCAAGAGATAAGGAGGAATTACTCTCACATATTACATGTGGGATAATATAATTCTCCATAATAACATCTCTTTATATAATAATGAATATCAAGAGTATATTTTACCATAATGAATATGGGATAAATGTATTACTCTTTTACATAAGATTGTGGATATCTTCCGACATAATACAAAGACATTATTACCTTCCAAGGAATATAAAATATTCCAACAATGCGCACATCAATAGTGCTGCAAAATATAATCAATAATCATGCTTTATTCAATTTCAAAATTTATTCAACATTTATTCATCTATTGCAATTCAGTAAGCAATATTTATTCACATCTAGGAAAACAGAAAAGAATCATTTATTTTCATTTCTGCATATTATAAGCATTTATCCTGCATTATTCCCCATTCCAGAATTTATTCAGCATTCTAGCATATTTATTAATTGTTAATCAGTCATCAATCTTTATTCTATGAAACAAAAAAATAATAGTTATTCTTATTTATTTAACGGGTCACTTTAACTCGATCATAGGTGGGCCTTACAAACATGCAGAATAGACTTATATAAGATATAGATATTCTTCTAGAAAAATAATCTGTGAAAGATCTCAACTACATCAAACTACAATTTCTACATCTTAGACAATATACATCACATCCTATAACTCACCACGAGAAAAAAATTCAATCTGTAACTAACAATAATGTATAGCACCAAGACCTAAAAAGGGCCCACCACTTATCTTTTTCAATTTCTCCTTGGTATCTAACTCTGGATCGACCATATTTGGCTTTTCTTTTCTTCATATATCTAGCCATTGTCCATATGGGAATTACAATGATCAACTTAATACTTGCAGAAGCTAACTATGTCAATGGTTGCTTGTTTAAAATTTATAAAATCGAGAATCATCATGGTCTCTCAAAATCTTTGGATATCATATTTGACTGTAGTTCTTTATCATTTCTTAAACGTTCCCATAATAGGAAACAATAATTTTCCATTCCTAGCATTGCTTGAAACTTCTGGAAGATGTATTCTCTTAATGGCTTGGTAAATAAATGAAACATTTATTCATTTGTTTGGGAATGCATCATTTGAATTTGGTCTTATTCATGCAATTTTCCTAAACAATGAATGTGAACTTCAATATTCCTACTCTTTTTAGGGAAGAATTGCATTCCTTACAAGTTGAGTTGCAGCCTAAGGAAAATAAGACAATTGGAACTTCTCTAAAAAAACCAATCTCTGACAACAATCACCTAAACCGAACCCCTCTACATTTGGCATCCAATACTCCTATGTATTCAATTTGAGTCGAACATAAATAGTTTGTGAACTGCTACTCCAAAATGCATTAGTTGAACCAATGTGGAATGCAAAACCATATATAGACTATATCTTCATTATGCATCTAACCTAACCAAAATTAGTGTATCCAACAAAATCTCAAAGAAGACCATAAAATTCTATCTATATATTTTGCAACAAGGTGTCTATATTGATCTCAAAAAGTAATTAGAAAATACATATTTATAAAGGATATTATCCCTACTCCTCCATACAAAAATTCCATTCTTTATGAGTTGGGATGCATTCTAGCACAAAACAAAGTAACTAGTTTAACTGACATTGAACCAATCTATGTCAACAAGCACCTAATACAAACTCCTTTACATCTTGCATTTAGTATTCCTATGTACCCAGCCTGAATTGAGCATAAATAGCTTTTGCACTGCTACACCAATATACATTAGTTGAATCACCATGGAATGGCAAACCATATATGGACTCTATGTAAAGTATGCATCTTGCCTAATCAAAATCACTACATCCAACTAATTTCAAAAAATATCTTAAAATTCTATTCATATATCTTGCAATAGGGTATCTATTATGCTCTAGAAAGCAAATCAAGAAATACATATCTATAAACCAAATATTACAACAAGCAAATTATCTTTAAAACTATTTACTGACTTTCACTAGAATCAAAATATACTTGCTTATATACGGGGGGGACTGTGGTTAAGAAATTGGAGAGAGTTGCTCAATCTAGGATACCAAACATACCAACCCTTTTGGATCTAAAATTCTTTAAAAAAAAGCCATACATTTCTAATGCCATGCTTAGTTATAGACTATTTCGGAACTAGAGCCCACTCCCTAGCCTTTTCAATTTCTGCTCAATTATCTAGCCTGACTCTAGCATATTTAAAAGGGTAATTTTTCATTCCTTAATGCCAAATAATAATTTTACATTCCTAGCATTGCTTAGAACTTCTCAAATATGTATTCCCTCAATGACTTGGTAAAGATATAAAACATTTATTCATTTGTTTGGGAATGCATCATTTGAATTTTCCCTTCTTCATGCAATTTTCCTAAATGATGAATGTGAACTTCAATATTGTTATTCTTTTAGTGAGGGATTGCATTCTTTACAAGTTGAGCTGCATCCTAACGTAGAAAAAGACAATTGGTTTCTCTGGCATCAAACCAATCTTTGGCAATAATCACTTGAGTTGGACCTATTATCACATTTATAGTAGCTGGGGCTACCATGTATTTCATTCAAATTCCAGTACATTTTTCAGCTAGTCCTTTACATTGAGATGCTTGAGATGAGCATCTATATTGGATCACTATTATGATTATGGACAGCAGTATATTCTTATGCCATGACTGAGTCTCAGGAAACTCAGGTTGAATGACCGATGTAGCCATTTATCCATTACAGATCATTATGTATTTCCCAGAGTTGCAGCAGCAGGTTCTCAGTGGACAGATGGTGGTTTAGATGTTTTATGCACAGGTACATGACCCAACAGGTATTATCATGTGTTTATGGTTATCATTGATTTTATACTCATTCTTGTGGCATGTTTTAGCACTTGGTGTCGGGATCTGACGATCATATAGATATGTAGATTTGGTTGTATTATTTATTTATCTATGTCCCCGCTCATACTTAGAAATTCATGGTTATACTCATTGGTTTTACCCTCCTTAGGAGAATGGAAGTGATCATTCCCACCATCCTATGGCTTGCTAGTGTTGGTCTCATCATTCATTGTCTCCATCCATCCATTACCTTCCAGTTATAGCATTATCCCTAACTTACTACTTGACCTGTGATATGGAGGACTCCCCCACTTTGGCCTCTTTGTTGGATGAGCTTCCCTATTTATCTTGTGTCTCGGCTCTGAGTTCGTGATAAAACTTGCCTTTTGGTGAGTTGGATTTCATCCTTAGTGATGGAACTTCTGCATTAGTCATTTGGGTTGTTGTTGGCTAAAACCTAAAACAGATAGTACTACCATCATTACAATGTGTATGGAAATGAAATGTATATCTTTTTATGAAAGCCCATTCTAGAATGTGTTTCTCAACACACGTGAATGAAAGGCATGTGAAATGAATGTAAATCGAAGAATGTGTTTCTCAACACACACAGATAAAAAAGCATAATAAAAGTAAATCCAAGAATGTGTTTTTCAACACACACGGATCAAGGCTATGGAAACGAATGAAAGGCCCAAAGAGCAATGGTTAAATGTATGCTAAATCCAATGATTGTTGGCCTCACTTGTAATGATCTACTCCTCACTAGCCTACGGGTTATCATGTGAGATGGAGTAAGGGACAGCTAATTCTAAGTGTCCCCTACAGTCTCAAGTTACGGTTTGTCGAGCACCTAGTCATGGAGGCTCTAGAAAAGATCCTCACGAAGCTGTATCAGCTTGAATGTGAGTTGTAGACATATGTCAAGGTTGAATAAACACTTCCCAGACTGCTTATCCATTTGTGAGACACTACCCTCCCTTGTATTATTTGCTTGTCCAGTATATGCCTTAGTGTGTATTCCCTTTCCCATATCCAAAGTGTCACAGTGTCAAGTTAGTACAATCATTCCTTAGCCTAGCATTATAGTCTTCAGCCTTCACCCATCACTAGCAAAATGATCACAGTCATAAAGTGGGTATAGTTTTGATTTTCTAGTCTGAGTCATAATAATAATAATAAAACATTGAATACTTGGTTGTAGATCTCCAGAGAAATGATTACCATGTGTTTATATTGCTACTTGAATGATTTGTAAAGCATGTCTTGACCTTTTACACTTGCAGCAGCTTGATGATTATCTTGGCTCATTTTATGGGTCATGTTGACTTGGTCAAACCTAGTTTGACCAAGGTCAACTACAGGACATGAGGTGAGATAGACCTTGGATGATGCAGATAGATGATATATGGTCTATTGCATACCACCAGATGGTTTCATGTAGTGGATACAGGTTTATGATGATGGTCTGGCATTTTTATTATATTTGATCATTTACATATTATTATTATTTTTATCTATTCGGGCATTTTTGAGATATTATATAATCATACAGAGATCCATATGGTGTATGAGTACACATCTCTAGTAGATTTGGGCTCTCAAAGGCCAATGGGACAGTTGCTTTTCAGTTTTGGGCAGTTACAGTTGGTATTTTCCTCAGTTTATCATTCTGGTGCATATTTGCCATTAAAAATGGCCTGTCAGAGCAGTTTCATTATTTATTTGGTTCACCTAGGGTGATTTAGAGGGAGTATGGGGTCTAGCCACTTGTTTTTACTATATTTCCATACTCCCAGACATGTTGATGCAGTCATATTTGGCCCCAGGTGACCAAGAAAAGAGTTACAGGCATTTCTATATTTTATAGAGGATAAAAAATGGTGAAATTAGCTACAAAAGAAATCGATTTGGGCTACTGAGGCAAGGAAATGGCATAGGAATTATTTTTATGATGTGTATGATGTCTCCCACACCCTCCATAGTAGTTTCATCAGTCAGTGGGGCACTCACATACTTCTTTAGCACATTTTTATGGTTTTATAGAGCCTTTGGAGGCTCACGACTTTCTCAAGGGAGCACGATCTAGTGCTTGGGTTGGTCATATGTTAGTATTGTACCATGGGGACACACTAGGGAGGTTGGATATCACCCCCTAGACCCACCATTCATGTTTTTCTAGTCATACTAAGTGGGATTCCCTCCTAGGGCGATTTTGTCCATGTATATGTTATATTTTTTAGTTGATCCATGTACTTTATTGTTGAGCTCATATCAATCGTAGATTAGAACTTATGTATCTTTTAATCTTAGCCACTCATTCAAAAGGTGGCTAGGGTTTTGGTATCTCTTCTTCCTATTTAAAGGAGAGAACTTCTCATTGTAAAAGGACTTTTGGCTCTAGATTTTTGGCAATAAAGAAATATTTTTGGGAAAACTCTCGTGCCTTTGTTATAGATTATTCCCGTGCTTGATTGTAGTTATGATAGCCTGTCACATCTTCATTGTTTGATGATCTTCCATGCCATACATTTTTGCTTGATGCGTGCTCTGCAGGAGGGCGACTTCATTGAGGGGATTTCATGGGGTCTCTCTGGATCGTTTCACTGAGGAAGTAAAATAATCAGGGAGTAGTTCTTATTGTATCTTTGATCAATATTTATGCTTATTGATTCTTCCTGCATCATCTACTTTCGCTTTTGTAAACCAATTCTCATAGAGATTGTCGTTTTGCAGGAGGGAGGGCGCACTTGCTCTGAGGAGGCCGATTTCATCTTGGGGATTGTCAAATTACGTTGAAGGTGCTTCGAGGGAGTTGGAACATCATTGCATTTGGCATCTGCAAGTCACAGGAGGTAAGTACTTTGAATTTTCTTGGGTTAATATTCTATTCCAATTGTCTACTGTTATTAAATCTTCAAACCCTAAGCTCATTTTCCTTTGAAAATTCCCTGGCTCAAACTGGTTGGAATCTTGGCTAAAGATTTCTGGGTTTTCTGTTTCAAGCCTAACCCAAGGTGGGTTCTCAAGGGCATCACCCTTGGAGGACTCCTTGTGGCCCAATTTCCTAGGCATCGTTCCCTTAACCCATGCGCATTCCCGGACTTTGCCAGATTTTGGTTAGTTTGACCCTGGTTTCCGACTTGTGATGCATAAACATTGTCATGCCTTTAATCAAGTCTAATCTAAAAGTACTAGATATCCCCAATCATGTTCTTAACCCCACTGCATTGGACACGGTTCCCAAGGCAGTGGATTTTTATATCATTTGCTAGTACTGTGGTCTTGGATCTGTTTCATAATCCCATAAGTCACTTGTAATCCTATGTTGGATCAAATTTACATCTTTTAAAGCCTCTTGATCCAACCCCTAACTAATCTTGTGACTTCATCCATATATCTAGGGTTTACTACACCTAACACCTTACGTATTTCATTCATATTGATTTGATATGGTGTCTCGGTTTGATCTCTCCTGTCGGGAGTTGATATGGGTCTCCCCCATAGTTGTCTTGGGCTAAGACAACTCAAAGTGAAGGGTGCCTCGATTGGCGTGACAACTAATCCTTTGGAGATCAAGGCTCTCTTGGTTCACCTCTTTGGTTACCTATCCCCTCTACCATCCTTACAGATCCATCTATAGGGGAAACTACAAGTTTCGTGATAACCGGACCCTTTTACATTTTGTATCTAACACTCCTACGTTTTCAATCTAAATTGAACATGAATAGTTTCTGAATTGTTACTCCAACATATAGTAGTTGAACCAATGTGGAATGGAAAACCATATATAGACACTATCTCAACTATGCTTCAAACATAACCAAAACTACTGTATCTAGCAAATCTCAAACAAGACCATAAAACTATATGTATATATCTTGCAATAGGGTGTCTATCATAACATTGCTTAGAACTTCTCAAAGGTGTGTTCCTTCAATGGATTGGTAAAGATATGAAACATTTATTCATTTGTTTAGGAATGCATCATTTGAATTCAGCTTTCTTCATGCTATTTTCCTACATAATGAATGTGAACTTCAATTCCTACTCTTTTTAGGGAGGAATTGCATTCTTTACAAGTTGATTTATAGCCCAAGGCAAAATAAGACAACTAGTTTCTCTAACATCAAACCAATCTCTGACAAGAATCACCCAAGCCCCTTTATATCTTGCATTTAGTACTCATATGTATTCAATATCAATTGAACATAAATAGTTTGTGGACTGCTACTTCAAGGACCAGCATACATTAGTTGAACCAACGTGTAATGGGAAAACATTTATAGACTTTATCTCAATTATGCATCCAACCTAAACAGAATTATTGTATCTAAAAAATTTCAAAGAAGACCATAAAAATCTATCTATATATTTTGCAAAAGGGTGTCTATACTGGTTTGGAAAGGAAATAAAAAAATGCATATCTATACATGAGATTATCCCTACTCCTGTAGATGAGAATTACATTCCTTAGAATATGAGCAACATCCTAACATAAAATAAAATGACTAATTTTCTAAAATCAAACCAATATTTGACAACAGCCATCTAAGCCGAACTCCTTTACATGTTGCATTTAGCACTCCTATGTATTCAATCTCAATTGAACATAAATAGTTTTTGAACTGGTACTCCAATAGACATTAGTTATACCAATGTGGAAAGGGAGCCATTTATAGACTTTATCTCAATTATGCATCCAAACTATCCAAACTTAGTGTATCTTACAAATCTCAAACAAGACCAAGAAAACTCTATACTCTATATATCTTGCAAGAGAATGTCTAAACTAATATGGAAAGGAAATACAAAAACACATATAAACAAGATTAACCATACTCTTGTAGAGAAGAATTGCATTCTTTACAAGTTGAGTTGCACCCTAACAAGGAAATAAAATGACTAGTTTATCTGACATCAAATCAATCTCTGTGAGTAGTCACCTAAGCCAAATTCCTCTACATGTTTCAATTAGTATTCCTATGTACTCAGTCTGAATTGAGCATAAACAACCTATGCACCACTACCCCAATATACATTAGATGAACCAACATGGAATGGGAAACCATACATGTACTCTATGTGAACTATGCATTCAGACTGATCAAAATCGATGAATTCAACTAATTTGAACTAAGACTTTAACTAGTTTCTCTAACATCAAACCAATCTTTGATAACAATCACCTAAGCCCCTTTACATCTTGCATTTAGGACTCCTATGTATTCAATCTCAATTGAACACAAATAGTTTGTGAATTGCTACTCCAATAGACATTAGTTGAACGAACATGGAATAGGAAATCATTTATAGACTTTATCTTAATTATGCATCCAACCTAACCAAAATTATTGTATCTAACAAGCTCAAAGAATACCATAAAACTATATCTATATATCTTACAAAAGGTATTGGTCGAGAAAGGAAATAAAAAAACACAGATCTATAAACTGCATCCAACCTAACCAGAATTATTGTATCTAACAAATCTCAAAGAAGACCATACAACTCTATCTGTATATCTTGCAAAAGGGTGTCTATGCTGGTCAGGAAAGAAAATAATAAAACATGAATCTATAAACAAGATTATCCCCACTCCTAAAAAGAAGAATTGCATTCCTTACAAGTTGAGCTACACCCTAATAGGAAATAAAATGGCTCGTTTATCTGACATCAAACCAATCTCTGACAATAATCATCTAAGTTGAACTCCTTTAGATGTTGCATTTAGTACTCCTATGTATTCAATCTCAATTGAACATAAATAGTTTGTGAACTGCTACCCCAACAACCATTAGTTGAACCAACTTGGAAAGGGAAACCATTTATAGACTCATTCTCAGCTATGCATCCAACCTACCCAAAATTAGTGTATCTTACAAATCTCAAACAAGACCAGGAAAACTTTTTCTATACATCTTGCAAGAGGGTGTCTAAACTGATCTGGAAAATGTCTAAATTGATCTTGAAAGGAAATTAAAAAAACACATATTTACAAACAAGATTAACCCTACTCCTGTAGAGAAGAAATGCATTCTTTACAAGTTGATTTGCACCCTAATAAGGAAATAAAATGACTAGTTTATCTGACATCAAATCAATCTATGTCAATAGTCACCTACACCAAATTCCTCTACATGTTGCAATTAGTATTCCTATGTACTCAGTCTAAATTGAGCATAAATAGCGTCTGCACCACTACTCCAATATACATTAGCTGAACCAACATGGAATACAGACTCTATGTGAACTATGCATTCAGACTGATCAGAATAAGTGAATTCAACTAATTTGAACTAAGACCTTAACTAGTTAAGGTTTCATTGGCATCAAACCAATCTCTGACAATAATCACCTAAGCCCCTTTATATCTTGCATTTAGGACTCCTATGTATTCAATCCCAATTGAACATAAACTAGCATAGATCCATCTTAAACCCGGATCTATCAAGCACCGAGAGGGATCCAATTTCTTGAGGTGATTTTTTTTTAATTTATTTAATTTATACATCCAGGTTTAAGTTTTAAGTTTTTATTTTATAAACAAAGATCGATTTTTTTATTACTTTTCATAATTTTTTTATTTTATGAGTCAACATGGGTTTTTTTTTTTTTTTTATTAATGGCCACGTTACAATATTTTATTTTTATTATTTGGTTATTATTTTGTTACTCGACAAACACTCGACTCACAAGATCTCCCTCATACTGGGTTGTAGAGCGCCTCTCGACGCAATAATTTGTGAACTGCAACTCCAACAAATATTAGTTGAACCAATGTGGAATGGGAAACCATTTATAGATTCTATCTTAATTATGCATCCAACCTAACCATAATTATTTTATCTGACAAATCTCAAAGAAGACCATAAAACTCTATCTATATATCTTGCAAAGGGTGTATATACTGGTCGGGAAAGGAAATAAAAAAACACAGATCTATAAACAAGATTATCCCCACTCCTGCAGAGAAGAATTGCATTCCTTACAAGTTGACTTGCACCCTAACATGAAATAAAACGACTCGTTTATCTGACATCAAACCAATCTCTGACAAAAATCATCTAAGCCTAACTCCTTTACATGTTGCATTTAGTACTCCTATGTATTCAATCTCAATTGAACATAAATAGTTTGTGAACCGCTACCCCAACATACATTAGTTGAACCAACGTGGAAAGGGAAACCATTTATAGACTTTTTCTCAGCTATGAATCCAACCTAACCAAAATTAGTGTATCTAATAAATCTCAAACAAGACCAGGAAAACTCTCTCTATATATCTTGCAACAAGGTGTCTATATTGATTTGGAAAGGAAATAATAAAAACATATTTATAAACGTGATTATCCTTACTCATGTACAAAATAATTGCATTCTTTACAAGTTGATCTACACCCTAACACAAAATAGAATGACTAGTTTATCTGACATCAAATCAATCTCTATCAAAGGACACCTCAACCAGATTCCTCTACATGTTGCATTTAGTATTCCTATGTACTCAGTCTGAATTGAGCATAAATAGCTTTTGCACTACTACTCCAATGTACATTAGTTGAACCAACGTGGAACGAGAAATCATATATGGACTCTATGTCAACTATGCATCCAGACTAATCAGGATCAATGTATTCAACTAATTTCAAGTAAGGCCTTAAGATTCTATTTATATATACCTTACAATAGGGTATGTACCCTGATGTGGAAACAAAATCAAGAAACACATATTTATAAGCCAACTCCTATTAGAAGCAAGCTCTCATTAAAACGATTTACTGACTTTCATTGGAATCAATAAATATTTGGTTATATACCAAGGGAAAATCGTGGTTAAGGAATTGAAGTCCAATTAAGCAACTGGAGAGAGAGTTGTTCAATATAGGATAGTGGGTATATCAACCCTTTTGCAACCGAAGTCCTTAATAAAAATCCATACATTGGTAAAACCACGCCTAGTTATAGAGTAATTCAGAATAGGCAGGTATCCCTTCACAAGCCTCTATTATAATTCGCCCAACAATTAATGGCTTTCAATGTTTCTGTTTGTTTTCAACTATTGTCCGTGTAGAAGTAGGAAAACCCCATCCTTTGCTAAGCATGAACAAAGTCAAACCCATGGACGAGGCTTCTGCACATGACTTCAAATTAGAAGGAATCCCAGGTGGTTTTTCTAATTCTGGCCATTACCTATGATAGTAAAGATGGAGATACCATTCTAGGGGCTACAACATAGGAAAAAAATACACAAGTGAAAAAATAGAATAATGCAAAAGCAATCACTAAACCCTAGCCAAGTCAATAATGACACACCATTTTCCATTAATCGAACATGGCACCATTTACCATTTTGATATATCTTGCCCAATTCTAGCATCAAGTCACATACATAATCATTACCGTCGAGAACCCAGTCTAGGCTATAGGCATGGATGTAAAAATATGTCACTTCATTAATACTCATTAAAAACTATACCTTTGATGAGACGTAGTAAGATTCGGGCTGCTTAAACACATTAATCGCCTATAAGAGAGATGCATTGGTAGATGGGATTAAACCTGAGGGAAAACAATCATGTATAGGGTTAACCTGAATATGCAGAGTTTAACTTTGAATTTGTCGGGTAAGTAGAAACTAAGAAACCAATCGAGGCGACATAGCGTGACATGCATTGAATGCACAGTTTTACCTAAGTTAATAACAAGGTAAAAGGACATTGTTTCTACACAGTAAGTACATGTATCTAATTATATTTATAAACTATGTATACTGAAAATTTACCAAAAACCCATTACCTCATAATGTAAACAGAAACACCAAAACTGAGAAGATGTTTGCCGACATTGCTTAATTCTAACAGTTTTATGTAAACAGGGCCAGCTACATACGGTCCCTATACCCCAATGTAGTCACTAGAGCAAAAGGAATTTCAAATGACGGGATAAGACACCTATAATGATGACCGATCATTAAACCTAAAAATCTTCACACCCATGGAATATCAACTAGGAAAAAGGGAAAAAACCCTGGAAAGCTACAAATGCTCGAAAGCTACATTGTACTGGCACACAATGGACAAAATTCATAATTTCGAGGAGCCATAAAGAAAACTTATTGGACCAAAAAAAAACACCAACTGGCCATAGCAGGAACAACTCAACACTACTGCGAGGAGGCAATCCTCGCCCAGGACCAAAACTACAAAGAAAACACACAATGGATTAGAAAACACAGAGGGCGGAAAGAATGAGCCGTACCCACTAACAAGGTAGGAAGAAGAGAATGAAACATGACTCGACTGGGAGAAATTCCCTAAGTTTCGATGCTCTCAATTGGAAAATAAAACCAGAGAATTCTTCGAATAAGGCAAAAACAACCCAACCAATCACGAAAACCAAACCCAACTGGAAGAAGGCTCACTTAATCCAAGCAAAAGGCCAAACTGAAACCGCTTCCTAAATGGCACAACCCGACCCGACAACTTCCCCAATGCACTAGGACGGATGGGAACTCCTACCTTGAACCAGAAGCCAATCTGAAACGCAAGAAGACTCACTTAATTGAGGCAATAGGGAAAATCCAATAAATAGAGATCGCTTCCGAATACTCCAGAGCCAACAATCTCGAAAAACTGAAAACCCCTTCTGAATACTCCAAAAACAAGGATAGATGAATGAGTTAAACCAACCAACATGAAAATAAATGTAGCCCATTGTTCAACGCTTGACAAAGCTACCCACAAATGGCCAAGACCAGCTTCCGAGGCACACAGAATGAGCGACACTTAATAAAACATTAACAACTGCGACAACTATCCTATAGACAATAAACCCAAACCCATAGACTATACATCAGCATGCCACCATAGCTATTTGTACAAAGTCCATGGATTGCGTCACCTACCCCTAGATAATGAAAATGCTAAAAAAGTACCTCGATTTAAAAAAACAAAAAAAAACAAAGATATAAACCTAAACTCCAACGTTAGGCCACCCCGAAATCTCATAAAGTCAACAAATTTTTTAAAACGTGTGGATACTATATGTCCCTTATGGATAATATATGTCCCTTATAGAGGCATAATAAGCCTAAACCTAATGCGACTTTGAGAAAAGTCCTAGACATGAAAGAGGAAAACCTTAACATGACTTTCAAACCCCAATGGGCATTTTTCCTTCTAATATTTTTACTTTTTTTTTTTACAGAAGTAAAAAAACTTCTTGCTATTCAAAGGATGAATCAAAGAAGTTACAATGATGTTGAAATATACGATAGTCACAAATATTACAGACAATACAGAAGATCGAAACCTGACAAGTTCCTGATACAATAGGCAGAAAATCCTAAATTGTTCTAATAGTTCATAATCCTATTGGACAGATCTGAACTAAACCCCCCCCAAAAGGAAAAGAAACAACAAAAATACCCCAACAACCTGTAAATGGATCAATAAAGCCTCAGCTGAGTGTCTTCAATGAGAATACGGTCCTGGTAACCATAAAGATGTGCCCAGCCATCATCTAGTCTTAAACCTGCTTTGGATAGGGAATCCGCTTTCTCAGTGAAATTCCTTGTGATATGAGTAAAATGAACAACCTCAAACCGCTCAATCAGATTCCTAATATGTCTTTTCCAATGAATTAGTAGTGGAATCTGAAGTCGATGTTTTCCTTTGAGCCAATAAATAATGGCTGAGGAGTCCCCTATTAGTTGGAGAGAAGGAATCTCTTTTCTATTAGCTATCACCAAGGCTCCCCAACAGGAGAGAAGTTCAACGCGATTATTTGTGCCTACACCATACCCCAAAATCAGTTCAAATTGCAGACCATGATTTGTCAATATAAATACCCCAGCACCACAAGTCCCACCTTGTTCTGCTCCATCAAAATAGACCACCGGTAAATAAGAATGGAATGAAGGGATCCGGGGAGTCACCGCCTTAGTATTTGATATACCCAGTGTAGCACCAGTAGAGAAACTAGAAATATATTTGACAGCTCCCAACATGGAAAAATTGGTGTCCCCAAGAAGGATAGAGCAACGATACCTCCATAATCCCCAAATAAAATGAGTCGGAAATACAATATTATTGCGCCGATGCCTGTGTCAATAAAGAAAATTTTCTGCCAGTGAGTTCTCTGTCCACTGTCCCACAACCTGAGATCGAAAATAAACTTCATCCCATAACTGAAGTGTCACCTGGAATTGAACAAATAAGTGGTCCACCATCTCAAATGCAGCATAGCAGAATGAACAAGCCATCGATCCCATGCCTCCTCTGTGCCAATAATTCTCGCGGCTAGTTAGGATGCAGTTGTGAAGAGCCATCCACAAGAAGCACCGGATTTTTATTGGCACCTCCCATTACCAAACAGACGTGTGCCACGCCTCCTTTTTACTTACACCAAAGTAGAAGATAGTGCCTTAATTTTTTATTCATAAACACATAGTATTCTTGGAAGCTTTATATACTTTTAATTATGTCTCATAAAAGACATGTGGGGTTTGAAGATGCATAATTCTTATTTTCATTGATTGGTATTACTGTTTTTATTGATTTTGATTTTTCATTATATTTTAACTTGTGGATCTCTTTTAACTTGTGATCGTTGTCGGGCCAACGGATGGCCTTATTGTTTTTTGAGGAATTCATTGATGGCCGGTTGATCGATGCTGGCAGCTATCCTTTTAACTAAGATGTATCCTTGTTGTTAGGCTCCGAGTTTGGGAGCCTCTCTTTTTGCATGTATAGTGTTGTGTTATCGCCTTTGATATTAGGTGCATTTTGATCATCCGATAGTTGGACATATTGGACTATAGTCTGTTTGTACGATGGACAATGATGCTATGTTTTGACTTGGAAAGTCTTTATGTATAGACATCGGTAACTTTGATTTTGATAAATAACAGGTTACTGTTTTTTTCTCCTGCAAAAAAAAACTTGTGGATCTTTTTCTTATGAGAATGAGGCAAAATGTGACATGATGTCATGTACTCACTAAGGTGAGGCAACACTTTAATTTGTTATTTCATGTTGTGGAAAACTAGTAACATGTAATGGAGAAAACTCATAATACTTATGTAACTTAAAATTTAAAAAAAAAACTAATCATAAATCTATTTTTAATAAATTGTATTTTTAGAAGAGATTATATCCACAAAACCATTATTATGGGGAAATCTATGTAATATTAAATATCAAGCTTCTTTCTTTATCAAATTTCAGATTTGTGGGAAATAAAATATGAATGGTTGGCATCTATATATATATATATATATTAATTATTTTTTCTAGAATATATCCTTGTTTTGTGTTATTTCCATTTTTTTTTAAAATCTTATTTTATAGCCATGGCATACATGTCTTTGCTTTGTAGATATTAACGAGCTATTTGATTAATTATTATAATGATAAGTAGATGGAGAAAACTCAAAATACTTATGTAATTTAAAATTTTGGAAAAAGTGCAATCATAAATTTGTTTTCAATAAATTGTATTTTTTTTAGAGGAGAGTATAACCACGAAATTGTATTGTTAGAGGAGAGTATAACCACAAAACCATTATAATGGGAAAATCCGTGTAATATCAAATGACAAGCTTCTTTTTTCATCAAATGTCAGATTTGTGGAAAATAAAATATGAATTGTTGGCATCAATGTCCCAACTCCTCGCAATTACAACACTGAATTGGTCTTATGGTCTTATGTTTTGCTTTTTGAAAGTATACCCTTATTTTGTGTTATTTCCATTTCTTGCCAAAAACCTTTCTTATGTTATGGCTATCACATACACGTTTGTATATATTAATGAGTTGTTTGATTAGTTATTGTAAATGATAAGTAATTTCTTTTTCTCCAATCACATTTTTAATGACGAGACATTCCAACATAGTGTATGAAATCTTGCTACTAAACATGTATTGGATGTGTAGGTCAATAGATTGACTATTACATATTATGTTCTAGTATTCTATTATTACTGCTCATTAGGTGCCCAATCGCCAATTTATTCACTAAATCTAGTGAGAGATGCTTCACCTACCTCTCCAGCGACTTTAACGCTTTCAAATGAACACTTAGTGCCTAAGATTGAGGGAATCTCATTTCTTTTGATGATGCTATTTGGCAAGTTTATGGAGATTTTTTAGTGATTGAGGATGTTTTGACTTTTATACTTGAATAATGCTGGAATCATTCTATTTATATTTCTCCCTTCTTTGTTTACTTCTAAGTCTATGTTTTATGTTGTAAGCATTTCAATTGCACAAAGTTGTTGAATGTCATTGATATTTAGGGCTAGGAACCATGCTTAAGCTATTGCTATCTTTGATTTTAGTTCTTAAATTTTGCAACACCTTTGTGGAACTTTTTCGACCATATAGCAACACAAGTGTTTTCTTGACAAAAGAGAATTAACAAAAATATAAAAAAATAAGTCATAACAAGTAAAAACAATTGGATATTGTATTTTTTTGAATGACTATAAACTTTGAATATGGCATATGGGAGTCAATGGAGTACCTTGTGATATTTGTGGCAAAATCACTGAGTCAAGCAATTGAATTTTGAAATTTGAGATTGTACATCAAAATATCAATTCAAAATGTTTTGATACCTTTAGAAATATCCAAACATGTACCATCTTTTTTGGTCACATTTCCAATAGCTAAATACCATAATATGAATGATGAAGTGTAGCATTGAGTAATTTGGATATTTAGAATAAAAATTTCATTTCTAAATCATGTAAAATTATACTGGATTAGTTGTGAAATTCTCGTGGGTTACCTTGGAAGGACTATCTCGATGACATTTGTCACTATGTAAACATGTAAATGTTTTCCTATTTTCTTAAAAATTGGATGTGGCACATAATATTGTTGAAAAGAAATGGTATTCTCCATCCACCTCCACCGACCATCTTTCAAATGCAATAACGATTCCTTGTTTCTAATATATATTGGAGCATCATATGCACCAAAACCATACACTTGTGGAGTAGTTTATATAGATAAGAGTACATTCATCTCTCCCCTCTCTCCACTTCCAACATAGGCAATGACTTAATTGCCATGTAACTCTTCCTCTTGTTTACTAGTCCATGCCAAAATACTTTGTATTTGCAAGTGCTTTGACTTAACACATCCAACATAGGAAATGACTTAATTGCCATGTAGCTCTTCCTCTTGTTTAGTCCATGACAAATTACTTTTCATTTGCAAGTGCTTTGACTTAACATTAATTCAAATTTTATAAACTCTTTTAATGTTTATAAAATACAATTTATTAAATTAACTTTTTGAAAATTAAAAATCATTTTTTTTTACTCATTTTATTTTGTCATTGGTGAAAGAGATTATCTATTATACATAAATCGATAGATTATGACTTGATTTTTAAAATACAAAAAATATAACTAAAACATTTAATATATAATTTTTTAAAATTGCATTGTGACAACTTTCACATGTTATTGTTGACTTTTTATGTACTCAAAAACAAAAAAATGTTATCACTTTCTATACCAGCATAGATTCATCTTAAACGCGGGTTTGAGGCATCCAATTTTTCTTGAAGTGTAAAAAAAATTTACATTTCAAGATATTTGATTCCTCCATGTTCTTGATATATCTAGGTGTGAGGAACCTGCAACAATTAATTGATAAAATGCACAATATATGAGATCACAGAATATTTTATTGATCACAGGCCACTTCGAGGGGGCAACCTCCCTTGAGCAAGCTCAATACAAATAACTTCACGGTACCTTCATTGGCCTCAACACACACTTATATACTAAGTCTATGCCCAATACTATGGGTCAATACCATGGGACATGTAATACTATGGGACGACTTACAAAAGCATATGCGTCCCATACTATGGGTCAATACCATGGGCCAATACAAACTATCGATCAACAAATACTACGGGATGACTTACAAAGCATATGCATCCAACAACAATATACTAACAAAGTAAAGACAAGGGTTGAAACGGGTTCCTAACATCCCCTCTCCCTTAGAAAAATCTTTGTCCTCAAAGCTTTAGATGTGGAAATTGATGCGAAATCTAAGGGGGTGGTTCCCCTATAGCATCCTCGGGTTGCATTCTGTGCCACTGAATTAATACCTCTGTGATAGATTGAGAGAGACGCTGATGCCTTTTGAGTTTTAGGGAGGATTGCTTGGAAGGCTGTAGACAAAGAAGAACCATAGCAACTGTGTGAAAAGTGCGCTCAGAACGGTGTTGATTGGCTTGTTGTTTCAGTCGAATTCTTGCCATGTGAAGATTGTCCTGCAGAATGAGAAGAATCTGATCGCGGTTCAAAGAACCGAGTCAATTTCCTAAATTGGGGAACTATTGAGGTTGTATGGAAAAAGAATTGGCGGTGCCTGTCCATAGACTGCTTCATATGGTGTCATTTTAGATGTGGTATTGTACCATCGGAGTGCTTCAAGGAAATCCATAGAAATAGTTGTCCAAATCTTTGTAGGGATGGGAAAGGGTTCGAGCAGTCCCGGAAGGAGTGTCGTTTCACCCTTGTTGACCTAACAAGTATCACAATCAACCACCATCTATTGAATTGTCATTTTCAGTCCCTGCCAAAAGAAGTTACATTGTTCCCGGTCATACGTTTTGAGGAACCCAGAGTGCCCTGCCGATGGAGAAGCATGGAGTTCATAAAAGAGATAGCCATGTTGAACAGATTGCAACCAATTTGGAACAAGCAAAGAAATAGCTATAAGAGAAACCGGGTCATCAAATGTGCGAGAAGGAGCATCTGCCACTAGATTGTCCTTACCCTTCTTCTAAGTGATCGCATAGGCATAACCCATGAGTTGGATAACCCATTTTAGGTGTGCTAGGGAGGAGACCCATTGTTCCAGGAAATTTTCTAGACTCTGGAGATCAATCTTGATGCATAAATAATTGCCTAATAGGTATGGCTGCCACTTCTATACTGCATGCAAAATAGCCATCATTTCTTTCTGAGATGTAGATGCGACTAAATTCTTACCAAAAAGGTCTCTTGAAGGCGACAAGCTCACTGGTTCAACAAAGACACCTGCATATCTATCCAAGGAAGTAGTGGAGACCATTGATGGGTGCATCTGAATGGAATGGAGATGAGCGATGACACCATGGGAATTCTTCTTAAGGATCTTTTCCAGGCGATGTGAACTGATGATGCGGAGAGACCCTAGTTGTAAGCTCGTAAATTTGTGTTGTTTCCCATTGACTGAAAACTGCATCCAAAGTTCAGAAAATCCCATAAGATGGGGCCAAGAGTGCATAACCATTGAATGCCCAAAACCACATCACATCTGCCTAAGGACAAGGAAAACATGTTAGAGCGCAGGTTATAATCTTCTAGAGAGATACGCACATTGTGACACTTCCCTTTGCAATGTAAGGTCCCCCCATTGGCAATCATGACTTCAAAGTTGGAGCAAGGATGGACAAAACAATCAACATGTTTGGCGATTTGATGGTCAATGAAATTATGAGTGCTACTAGAATCAATGAGTATTGTAAGAGGGATCTTCTTGAAGTAACCCTTGACCCGCATTGTTTGGGGGGTGGTGATTCCGGCTAAAGCATGGAGAGATATCTCTGGATGGTCGTCCTAAGACAGAGAGTTAATAGGAGGCTCCTGAATGTCGACCTGATCATCTATTGTATCTGGAGCTTCTTCACCAATTTCATAGGTAGGCGGAGAATCCACATCCAAGAGATAGAGCTTTTGCTCAACACATATATGTCCCCGAGTGAATTTCTCATCACAATTATAACAAAGCCCTTTTTCTCTGCGTGCCCGCATCTCTATTTCAGACAAATGCTTGATAGGAGTTGGTTGAGGAGCTGGCAGGATGGGAGGTCATTGAGAACCCATATTTTTGGGTTTGGAGCGTTATTGGGATGCAATCTTGTCTCCTTCCAACTTAGCCAACCCAAGGGCTTCCATCATTGTGTTGGGACAGAACATTTTGACCTCTGAGCGGATTTCATCCTAAAGACCACTGATAAAACAACTCCTATAGAATTCATCAGACAATCCTTCTGTGTGATTGGCTAGTTTCTCAAATTCTGTATGATACTCTCTCACAGTGCCAAATTGGCGAATTTTAGTGAGTGCTCATGTGAAGTCATCAAAAGCACTAGGACCAAATCATTGCAAAATGAGTTTGCAAAAATCTATCCATTTTAGCTCGTCATGAGCCTTGGTGTACCAACGATACCATTGAAGAGCTTCATGTTCCAAATGAAAGGATGCAAGTGGAAGTTTGTTGACATCAAAAGTATTATGCAGACTGAATATTGTTCTGCCCGATAGATCCATCCAGTCAGATCAGTACCATGGAAGCGAGAAAAATCAAACTTCGGACCATGGAAATTGCTGGAAGAAGAGAACCCATTGTTTGAAGAAGACTTTGACTGTTGTTTAGTGTTCATGGCTGAATGCTCAAGATGGAGGTCGAGAAATTTTTCATCCAAATCCTGGAGTTTGGTTTTGAGGGCTGCAAGTTCTTCCTCCATGGTTTTTTTTTTGAGTGGGTAGATAAACAAAAACAGAAACTGTTTTAGTAAAAGAAAATTTGGATTTGGGAAAAAATTTGATGGGTAATTTGGGTTTGATTAAGTTTTGGACACTTTCAAAGGGACAGGGAAGCAAAAAAGGGGGATTTCAGAAGCAGGGTGAAAGAATGAGAAAATTTGACAGAGCGAGACAAAGAAGCAGAAATATGAAATGAACTCTGTGGTAAAATTTGAAGGCGATTGGGTGAAAATCAAAGAAGTTATGGCAAACCCTAAAAATAGACAAATGTAGGGTCTTCAGTAATGAAATATGCAGAATGGGATTGCAGGGGTGTCAGGGAAGTTCAAGGGAAATAAAGTTAAAACAAGGGAGATATGGTGGAAAAACAATTTTTTTTTTCAGAAATGGATCTGCAACGACGCGGAAGGGATCAACAATAGATGGATTTGCAATGGCGCGGAAGTGATGGCAACAGATGGATCTGTAACAACGCGTAAAGGATCAGCAACAGTTCTGGGCAGAGGAAATCTGTAATTTATCAGCTGAAAATAGATATGGACCCCAGGTATCCTCCGCTTCCTAACGATTCAGAGGATTCACTCGACCACCAATGTTGTCTGACGACTTGCATATTGGGGCAGTACCCCTCAGTCCAAGGTTCGGGTAAAACTAATAACTGGTTTTCCACAAACGACAACTCTTGGTTTACCTCCAGGGTGGGAACTAGTCAATCCGGTAGGGATCGTTTCCCTTTTCGCTGGCAGGTCCTCTCAATGGGCCAGCTACTTTGGGGTTCCTGTGGTACTCCTCACAATGAGTTTTAGGGCTTATTCCCAAGTACTTCCGACAATTAAGCGGATGGGAATTATTCCCAAATCCGAACCTGCAACAGATGCAAAAAAAAAATTGGAAGAAATTTCACCCAACGAGCCCAAGAAAGTGTTCTGATATCAGATGTGAGGAACCCGCAACAATTAATTGATAAAATGCACAATATATGAGATCACATAATATTTTATTGATCGTAGGCCACTTCGAGAGGGAAACCTCCCTTGAGCAAGCTCAATATAAATAACTTCACGGTACCTTCATTGGCCTCAACACACACTTATATACTAAGTCTATGCCCAATACTATGGGTCAATACCATGGGACATGTAATACAACGAGACGACTTACAAAGCATATGCATCCAATACTATGGGTCAATACCATGGGCTAATACAAACTATGGATCAACAAATACTATGAGACGACTTACAAAGCATATGTGCACAACAACAATATACTAACAAAGTAAAGAGAAGGGTTGAAACGGGTTCCTAACACTAGGTTTAAGATCAAATCAATATAATTGATTTATTTTTGTTTAAGCGAACATCATTTGCATTTTTATTTATTTTCTTAATGGGAATGTCATGTTACATAACGTTACACAAAGTTACGCTTAGGTTTAAGCACCTCTCTACTCTCGATACAATCATATTTTGATTTTAATGTGACCAATTCTACATATATTTATTTCAATATTTATATATATATATACAAAAACTTAATTCATATTCTACATATGTTTATTTGAATATTTAAATATGTACACTTTTTTAAAATATTATACCTATTTAAATATTTATATGTATACAAAAACTTAATTCATATCACAAGTTTTGTAACAAGACTTTTATTAACTTGTTACATTATTATGATTTTTTAGTTGGTTTCTAGAATTAACTTATATCTTATTTATTTTCTGAATAACCATGACATATTAAAAAAGTGTTTCACAAGTGGGAAACACTTCCCAAATTTTCAATTTTACTCATTATGAATCGTTAGATCTTTTGTCTGACAATTGAAATAATTATGTCCGTTGGTTTTTCATGTCATCTCAGCCTGCTTAACGCATCATTTTTTTATTTTTCCATTTATATATGATTTGATGTGCAGCTCACTATCGAATCCTGGCACATCCCTACTGGGACGACTGCAATGGTGAGCATATGGGTGATTACCCACAACCCCAACATCTGGGACTCTCCCTTCGACTTCTGCCCGGAGCAGTTCTTGGACATGGACGTGGACGTCAGGGGAAGTGATATCCGGTTGGCGTCGTTCGAAGGCGGGCATCGCGTGTGCCTAGGTAAGGGCTTGGGTTTGGCCACCTTTCACCCTTGGGTCACCAAGTTGCTTCACCATTTCACCTGCATTCCATCTTCTCGACACCCGATAGACCTCTCTTAGGTTCTGAAGTTGTCCTACCAGATGACCAAACTGCTGACAACCATTCCCATCATTCGGACTCTGTGCTGAAGGTGGTGATCGCCCCGACCCGTCTCCTTAATTCCATAGACCGGCTGGTCCTACATTTGTATGAAAAATAATTCATTGTACCATCTCCAAGATTTTTTCGTCTAAGCTCCATTCCGGTCCTTTAGTCTCTGTGATACCCATAGGGTTCATAGGGCATCCATGGCATCTCCTGAAAACAAATCTATTCGCTCTCTCAATGGAAATCATATAGGCTGCATAGACATTAATCTACTTTCTTTTACCGGGGGAGTTCACTACTCCCTTTTTATTCCTCTTAATGTATTCAATCTCCTATGCCCTATAAATTTTTGATTGATAAATACATTGGGGTCTCATGATTTCTAGAGAGGCCATTGGTATCAGGGAAAGATCCAGGTAGTATTTTAGGTAGGATCATTAGCAAGAAGCTGCATTAAAAATGATTTCACAAGATGTTGATCTTTATAAACGATGCATGTTAGGTTATATACATTTATGTGATCAATGTATTCACTAACCCCAGAATCTGTTTGGGGAAATGTGCATATTCCTATATGGATGAAGCATGCTAATCTATTTTTGGTGGATGATGTATGAATGAATGGATGAATTGGAATTATTGGTCCATCACTAAAACGAACTGAAATTGATAGGATGATCCGGTTCAATTTATACTTCTCCTTCGATAGAAAATTTTACAAAAACAATTGGTGTTATGACCGCTCAATTACTGGATAAAAACACAGATTTCCTTTATACAATATACTTGTTACAGCTGTTGAGTAACCAGAACATCACCCCCGATCAGCAGGGAGGCAACAGTATTCTGGATGATCTACTATATATAGTGGCAATTAGTCTGGAGTGTTAGTGAAGCACCCACCCCATGCGTAAAGACTCTTTGGTCGTGAAAAACCACTAATATAAAACTGTGGTTGTGTATAAAAAGCGAATTAGCAATTTTTTTTTTACAACAATTAAATTATTGTTTTTGCCCTTTCTCATTACGTAAAAAAGTCACGAGCAATGAGTTAGTGTTGCGTATATAGCCTAAAATCTTATATGGTGAGTCCCAAGCAATAGTGAGGCAAAATCTACTAGTCTTTACTATCTTTTTGATCCCTTTACTACTAGTAGGTCTGAGCTTTTGGTGGATGTGAAGTAGATACTAGATATAGAGATAGCCCCAACAACAACGAGCATTTTTGGGGAGTAGCTCAAGACACTAGAAGTGGGTACGAAAATTGACGAACCATCTAGTTTGAAGTTAAGTATTGGAAATGTGAAAATCAAATCACTCTTTATTTATGTTTATCCTCCTGCCAGCGCCCCCCATGCTATAGTTTATGAGATGACCACGAGTTTGTAAGGTTGTGAAATGTTGTACATGAGATAACTACTCATATTACTGGGCATTCACGGGGTTCCTATATATGGAGGAAGCCCTTCCGGGCCTCATAAATTTATGATCATGTATTGTGTATTTGCTTGTTCGATACGTTGTAAGTTTATCACTTTGTTAAACTTGATAAGTTGATCACTATGTTAAGCTATGGCAAATAAGTGATCTTGTGGCTTGTATTCTCGATCATGTTTTATGTCTAGAGGAACTTAATAGGTTTAGGTGTTGATGTATTTGTAACTTCGGAAGATATTCACTTGTATATTGTATTTGTACTTTATTGTATCCCCAACGGAGATGTATTATTCCTCCGATTGGAAGTGTCGTTAGTTGTACTTGCATGTGTCGCAAGTTATATTGTAAGTGTCGTAACTTATATTTGATGGGTTATTAGACCACCTTGTTGGGGTCGGCCCTGTATGAGTTGTGTGGGTCAAAGGGTTATTAGACCACCCTAGTGGGGGTCGGCCCAGTCAGTATTATGTTAAGTGGTTAAGTTGGGGCCGACCTAATTGAGTAAAGGTCAAGTGAATTAGTGTATAAATAGAGAGTGTGTCTCTCTCATTTTACACATTCTATTATTCACTCACTTCACATTAGTGAGAGAAGAGAAGGATGCACACAAGTGGAGGAGGAGTATGCTGCTGAAGATATCTATCTCTTGGGTTTGATCATGGTGATCCTTGTATTGTTGCTTATTCTATCTCTAAGGAAGTTTTGAGGTTTTTCACCTTCTTGGTTTTCCCCGGTGAAATGTTTTGTGTCTCTTGTCTCTTGTCTCTTATGCTTGATATGTTGTACATATTGTTCTTTTAGTTAATATCCTAGATCATATTGAATTAATGATAAAAAAACTAACATGGAATCAGAGCTAGCCTGAAGGAAGGAAAGATATGGCATTTATGAGACTTGTTGCACTTGCAACAAATTGCAAGCTAGGGTTTGATATAGCAAAAACTAGTCATCGTAGCACTTTCGCTATAACTCCATTTGGGAAAAGGTTCAGGATCTAAAACTTTTACAGGTCGTAGAAAACATCCCCATGTACCTTGTGTCAAAATCACAGCATCTGATTCATTTTACTTTGTGTTTTATGATCAGTACAATCTAGGGTTTCTGCCTCTTCTAGATATCAGTCATAAACAGGTGACCTAGGAAAAAAGGTCATAACTTGGGCTAGGAAGCTCCAAATGAAATTATGTAAAAAGTGGCAGTAAGAGCACAGACTGTAGTTTCTCAGGTAAGTTTTTCAGAGGCCGAAATTGCACCAGTGACACGTGGCATGCCATACAAGTTCGCTCTCCTATTTTATCCCATAAACATGTCACGTTGCGACACTTGGCATAACTCTCTCTCTCAGAGAATCCAATTGAGGTCAGACCTATGGGGTTGGAAAGATAACAGGTCAGGCTACCACAGGCCAAAGTTTCAGACCCTGTGGATTCGTAATTTCAGAGATGCACCATAATCAATAAGGTGCATATTTCTGTCAAAACAAATTTGGATTCTGAGCACCTTCATTCTTGGCTTATCACTGCTGTGGGAATTTAGGGCTTCGGAGAAAGTTGGAATTCTTGGAATCGGAGTCCACGGCTGAATGCTCCTCACCATAATCGAAATTTAGATACCAACATCGAATTTTTTGGTTGGGCAGAAGGTCGGGCTTGATCAAACCCTAGTTTGGGATTTTGATAAAAAAGATGGAAAATTAGGGCTTCTGCAAAAGTTGGAATTTTTTAAATCAGTGACCATGGCTGGAAGCCCCTCAGAAAAATCGAAGTTTAGAGCTTCAGATCAAACCTTTTGGTTGGGCATAAGGGTGGGCTTTATCAAACCCTAGTTTGGGGTCCTGTCTAGTGAATCCATAAGTTTCAAAGGCAGTTTTGAAGGGTCAAATTTTACAGTTTTCAAAATTGAAGTATACCAGCTTGATCAGCTCAGCAAGCCACCTCTTTCCATCCATTAAGAAGTTTGAAATTCAAAGTTTGAATTTTTAGGGTTTCTCTGTTAAACCGTAATCCAGCTCCAGATCTAGTTTCAAGCAAATCAAAGTGGATTGGGTTAATCCTAGAAAAGAATGAATTGGACACCTGCATAAGTGAAGAAGTTCTAGTTCTAGAGGGAGATGAGGCTGAGGCTTTACATGAGAAGGCTACAAGCAATCCCGACAGGCATGACTTGAAAAGATACAGGTATGTTTTGAAATTTGTTCATGATTGAGTTTATGATATGTTTGTCTTCATATTATTGAGGTTAGTACAATCTTGATTAATCTTAGACTTGTCTCATCACCCTTGTAAAAGTATGAATGCATGTGAATGATAGAAGACATTCATTGATTAGGGTTATGACACTTATGATTGTACTAATGCATTGTGGTGTTGTATGAGGTTGATGTTGTCCACTAACATGAAAGGTACAAATCAAGTTTTAGATCAAGAACATATGACCATGGTGACATAAAGACAAAGACTCATGGATCACATAGAAGCTCCACTTACGAGGTATGTATAATTTGTTTCTACAATGGTTAACTTATGAGTTATGCAGGTTACTAAGCACAAGTCATTGAAGAGAACAAGAAGACATTGTTTGGGTATGTTAGACATAACTAGCCAACATGATATTCCAGGTATGTATTTCCTATATCAAGTTAGAATCTTACCTTGTCTTAGAATCTTATACTTTTGTATGAATCAACGGTTTATGCATATTATGTTTCTTAATTTGATTGATGATATGACTAACCAGAAGAGTCCTATGGTCAATAAGAATATGCATAAGTAATTAAAGTCCTCCCTGAAACCTTGAATACTAATGCTTGTGACAAATTACCTGTGTGTGAAATAATCATGACCATACATGTTAAGTTTATTTAGGATCATAATGTTTTGATAGTATTAAGATTATACTAATGGATGTATGCTCATGTATGAGATCTTGAGGATGACACTAGTGCACACTTAAGCATGCACAGTGGTCCAAGATGAATATAAGTTCAAGGACAGGTAATCTAGGAAGCAAAGATCAAGAGGGAGCACACTCCAGTAGTTCCTGCAAGGAAGCAAAGATTGAGAGGGAGTCCACCCTACAACTAAACAAAGATAAGTATTTGAATTGTTATATATATGATTACTTAAATGATGTTGTTCAGTCATGTACATGTTCCTAGATTTATGATGTATATTATGCATTTTAGAAAAGGTTGCATTAATAAACAAGATACTACTAATATACTAATGGGTAAGTGGCCTATGGTACTGTACACCATTCGATTGCTACTTATCTAGAATGAAACCTCTCTGCTGACATGTTGGGAGTTGTGCACACTCTTAACAATGTTCTGGTAGAGATGGAAGGCATCTAGAAAGTTACAAAATATGGATAAATGTTGTATTGAAGTATTGGCTAAGATAATTGCATGACTGTATGACATATGTATTTATGAGTAAGAATTTGTTCTGAAATATATAAGATGTTTCTAATCATGCAATTGAACTTGTCTTGTAGGAAAGACCGTGTACCTACAAAAGAAGGACTACAACATTTGTTCCATAAACAAAGTTCAAAGAAAACTATCTATTGAAGATACTTCGAGGAAGAAATGATGGGACACATTTGCAGGAGCCATTCCAAGCATGGTGAGAGGAGGATCCTTCCCTTGGCTGTGGATGTAAGCGCTGTGTGATGAGCATTAGGACGATGCTCCAGTTACTGCTTTGGATATGCATCAATTGGATGCTTTGTATGATCAGTTGGATCATGTATATTGATATGCATTAGTTGGATGCTTTGTATGATTAGTTGGATCATGTATATGTATATGCATCAGGATGATGCAGTGACGATGATCAGGATGATCATATGTGATGAGTATCAGGACAATGCCCTAGATGACATGCATCAGGACAATGCAGTGATGATGATCAGTATGATCATATGTGATGAGTATTAGGACGATGCTCTGGATGACATGCATCAAGACGATGTAGTGATGATGATCAGGATGATCATATGTGATGAGTATCAGGACGATGCTCTGGATGACATGCATCAGGACGATGCAGTGATGATGATCAGGATGATCATATGTGATGAGTATCAGGACGATGCTCTGGATGACATGCATCAGGACAATGCAGTGACGATAATCATGATGATGCATTACTTTTTAGGCATGGAGGTGTGGCAGAGTGCAGATGGGATCTTCCTTGGATAAGGGAAGTATGCAGTAGAGATCCTAAAGAGGTTCGGGATGATGGACTGCAAGGCCATGGCCACACCTATGGCATCGAACCTGAAGCTTCTGTGTGATGCTTCATCTGAGCCGGTTGATGTCACGATGTATTATCAGATGATTGGGTCCTTGATGTACCTGATGAACACAAGACCAGATATTTGCTTTGTTGTGAACACATTGAGCCAGTTCCTGACGGATCCGAGAAGTGTTCACATGGTTGTTGTAAAGCATATTCTGAGGTACCTGAAGGGTACAATTGATTATGGGCTCAAGTATGATGCGAATCAAAAGTTTAACCTAGAGAGTTATGTTGATTTAGATTGGGCAGGCAATGCCATTGATCGGAAGAGCACTTCGGGGTGCTGCTTCAGTATGGGATCCGGTATGATCTCTTGGTTTAGCAGGAAGCAGTCCCGTGTGGCACTGAGTACAGCTGAAACAGAGTATGTTGTAGCTTGTTCGGCTAGTTGTGAGGCAGTATGGCTTAGGAAGCTACTGTCTGAGTTATTTGATCTCCCATTGGATGCTACTTGTATCTTCTGTGACAACCAGAGTTGTGTGAAGTTGTCTAAGAACCTAGTGTTCCATGACAGGTCGAAGCACATTGAGATCAAATATCACTATATCAGGGATATGGTGCAGAGAGGAGCAGTGAAGCTCCTATATGTTGCGACGAACGAGCAGATAGCCGATGTGTTGACCAAGCCACTAGCAAGAGTGAAGTTTGATTACTTCAGAGAGAGGCTTGGTGTACTTCAGATCGAGATTTCTTCCAAGGGGAAGTGATGAGTCCGGAGACACAGATGCACATGAGCCATTCTCACATGGTGGTAGGTGTATCCTCCCATGGTGCAGATATAAGGGCTAGGGCCATTCCGACATGGTTGAAGTGTGTCTTCCCATGGTTGTTGATGTAAGAGTTGTGCCATTCGAGCATGGTTGAAGTGTGTCTTCCCATGGCTGCGATATAAGTGTTGTGTCATTCGAGCATGGTTGAAGTGTGTCTTCCCATGGCTGCAATATAAGTGTTGTGCCATTCCTAGCATGGTTGAAGTGTGTCTTCCCATGGCTATGGTTATAGGTGCGATGCCATTCTCGCATGGTTGAAGTGTGTCTTCCCATGGCGTAGATATAAGTGCTGAGCCTTTCACGGATGGTTGAAGTGTGTCTTCCCATGCCGATGAATGTAAGTGTTGTGTGATGTGCATCTGGGTTGTGCTCCGTGGACGATGAGGTGATCTGAAGACGATGATGTGACAGTAGGGTACACAGGTTTTGCAGAGGCATGTAATCAGTCCTGAGATGCTCTTGCAGGTTTTGCGGTGGCATATGATCAATCCTAAGAGATCTTGTAGGTTTTGTAGAGGCTGTGTAATCAGTCCTGAGGTGTACTTACTTGATGGCTTGCTCGCATAGATGATGAAGACCTACATGGAGGCTAGGCCTACATACAGCATGAAAAAGGGCTGGCTCTGTAGAACTTCCTATGACGAGTAGATTAGAGATTGATTGAGATAGTAGCAGCAGTGACGATGATGCTCCGTGATCCAGTGACAATGATCCAGCTCCAGTATTGAATACTTGTGCCGATATGTATTGATGACTTGTGTCAAGAGAATACCTTCCTAGTTAAGAGGGAGTGTTGATGTATTTGTAACTTCGGAAGATATTCGCTTGTATATTGTATTTGTACTTTATTGTATCCCCAACGGAGATGTATTATTCCTCCGATTGGAAGTGTCATTAGTTGTACTTGCATGTGTCACAAGTTATATTGTAAGTGTCGTAACTTATATTTGATGGGTTATTAGACCACCTTGTTGGGGTCGACCCTGTATGAGTTGTGTGGGTCAAAGGGTTATTAGACCACCCTAGTGGGGGTTGGCCCAGTCAGCATTATGGTAAGTGGTTAAGTTGGGGCCGACCTAGTTGAGTAAAGGTCAAGTGAGTTAGTGTATAAATAGAGAGTGTGTCTCTCTCGTTTTACACATTCTATTATTCACTCACTTCGCATTAGTGAGAGAAGAGGAGGATGCGCACAAGTGGAAGAGGAGTATGCTGCTGCAGATATCTATCTCTTGGGTTTGATCATGGTGATCCTTGTATTGGTGCTTATTCTATCTCTAAGGAAGTTGCGGGGTTTTTCACCTTCTTGGTTTTCCCCAATGAAATGTTTTGTGTCTCTTCTCTCTTGTCTCTTATGCTTGATATGTTGTACATGTTGTTCTTTCAGTTAAGATCCTATATCATATTGAATTAATGATAAAAAACTAACATTAGGTTCATTATCGTGGTTTTCAAACAAAAGATTTATTCATTGTTTTCTCTATTCTCTTTATATTAAGAGAGATTCTATATCATAAAAGTGAAATGTCGACTCTATAAATTAAAATGTAATAATTTTTTGAAAGTATTAATAACAATAATTTATTTACTAAGAAAATAATGTTGCTAGCGTGTGCGTGTATATATATATCAAACATAGTTAAATAATTGTAAATAACACTTGAAAAAGTTTTAGATTGGTTTGTGATGGGTCTTCCATGTTGCATGAAAGCTACACCCGTTGCATGTTCAAAGGCACCCCCCTCTATCTTTGAAGGCTTGCTCAATGTCAAATAAGGCAAGAGCAAGGACTATAGTTACAACTAAACATTTGATCTCTTAAAATGCTCACTACTACATGACATTCCAACTAAAGTGGACCTGGTTATAGCCTGTTGAGTAGTATAACATGCACATGGAAAGTGGAAGAACTTCTCAAATTTGGTCCAAATCATCACAACTATGAGAAATTTACATATCCAATAAGAACAGAACATAATATATCACACTAAAGGAAAAATGGTATATTCTAGTTAGTAATTACAAAATCTATTCATGAACTAGTTAACAAAATCTATCCATGTGCATGTTCTACTCCTCAACAAACTATAAAAAACCTCTGTCTTCAATTTAGTATTTTCTTAAAAAATATCCATCAAATAAGTAGATGAAGGTTCTCACATGTACATTGACAATACTGTGATATTATAAAAACAACTCTAGTAGTTCAACACTTCAAATTTTGATTATAGTTCCAATATCTTCTTTGGATACACCTATTACATCTCGTTGCTTCACTACTTATTACAATAAGGCGTAACCATGACATATTCATTTATTTTTAATAATAATAATAATAAATAATCCATCTATTATTAAATAAACGTAATATAAAAAATAATGCGTCATCCTCGTAATTACGCCGAAGGCGTATTTTAAGGGGTCGGCTCCTCTCAGGCCTTTGTCGTATGTTGATGACGAATGAGTAGTCGCCACCTGTCTCTCAGTGTTGGTCTGAGTTGCCGAGCATGTAGGCAGAACTCAAGGCCATCAACATCTGAGGACCCGACGCGTGCGCACTAGTGGGCGGTGGAGATGGGGAGGAGAACAATGAGACACCAGCACCTCCGTCGCCGCCGCCGGTCCGGTCGAGCTGCCAAGATACCACCCATCCTGCAAGGACGAGTCACCCGATCCTCCCTCGCCTTCAATTTCTCGCCTGTGGAAGTTACGATGGAACCCGCAGGCCTGGCATTTGAGAGCATCCGTTGTACCTTATGCTTGGAAGTTCTGGGACTGAGGACTGCTTCTCCCAGGTTGATCAATCCATCTAAAATAAGCTCTAAATTGAGCTGTTTTGTTCTGTGTCTGGTTTGTTTTCAACTTTGTTCTAATTCAATTTAGTGATTCCCTTAATAATTTAACCCTTCACCTTGTTTTTTTGGGTTATATATGTGTTTGCATTAATACTGGCATAGATCTAAGGTTTTTTCTACTGTTTCTGAATTTTCTCTCTTAAGCTTTTTTTTTCTGAGGGTTTGTTTCATTTGCCTTATTCCTTGTTAAAAGTATTCAACCTGCAACATTTGGTAACAAAGAGATCTGAATTATGCTTGCAAGTTCTGGGACTGAGGACCGCTTCTCCCTGGTTGATTGATCCATCTAAAATGATCTCTAAATTGAGCTACGAGCTATTATGTCCTGTGTCTTGTTTGTTTGCAATTTTGTTCTAATTCAGTTTAGCTATTCCATTAATAATTCAACTCTTCATCCTTGTTTTTTGGAATTGTATGAGTTGTATCGCATCTCTAAACTAAAATAGAAATAAATTTGGTCACTTAAAATGTAAAAAATCAATAAACAAAAAAAACCAGTATAATTTTTTTTGAATCCTTTTAATCTTGGATTTTTTAAGTAATAAGAAATTTGTAGATCATGGGATTGAGGTGGATTTATGTTAATTTTATTTACATTTTTTTAATCCTTTTAATCCTAGATTTTTGAAGTAATAAGAAATTTGTATCATGTTTAAATTTCGATTTTGAATCGAGGTGGATCTATCCTAATTTTATTAGCATCACACAAAATTGAACCTATACACACATGGATTGTTGCAAACCTCTCCCCACTTGGTCTATAGAGCACCCTTGCAAAAATATATACCAATGATATAAAATGGGAGCGGGGTTGGGCATATTTGGCCCATGTTACCGGAAACGAAATATGGGATCTATATTACAAAGATATTATATTCATAATGTAAAATTCGGCATTACATGTGGAAAAATAGTAAAATTATAACTATGGTCATATGAAACATTAAAATCAATCAAATTATATTACAAAGACATAGCATATTCATAGTGGAAGATGGACTGGAAACTGAATATCAATAGAAACTAAATTTCTAAATTCTACCCATGACCAGTTTCTCACTGTTTGGAACTTTGGATGCCAAGATTATCAAAGGTAAGATGAAACTAAGATATATATAGTTATAGGAGATATATCGCCCTTCATCTCATTCATAATTTGTGTTGGAAGAATGTGAAAGACAAGAGAGTCTAAAGAGAAACAACTCACTCACATTAATTAGTAGATCCGAGGAGAACCCCGTTGAAGAGTTTTGTGCTATTAGTTTTTATCGGCAGCATCGTTGCTCTTTTACACTCCCTGATATTTTAAGTAGCAACTAGCAACACAAGAACCAATGCTGCAAGTACCACAAAACCAGCCATAGGACCCATCAAAATTGCTACCTTGATAGTTCGTGATGCTTCCTCCGACGATAAAGGATAAAATCCCCACTACATATGCTAACTACTCCGCAGTTTGAAAGTTAATAGCCTGATAAGGCTATTTTTTCCTTTTTAAACGATTTTCATTCATTTTAAAAGCTCATGCCAGAAGGGCATGATTAGATTGCAACTTGCAAGGTTACAAAGTAACAACTAGAAAGATTAAGGAAGGATTTCAAAAAGGATGGAGACGATATTAGATGTCATCACAGACTTCAATTGGTGAGTCCTCTGCTCCTTTAGCCTCTCCTTGGTGGTATTTTGACCTTTACCCTTTGTTGATATCTTTGTTTTAATGAATTCCCCACATCCATCCAATGCATGGCTGCCAATGTTGGCCACATGATTCTTCTGGCATTCTCTCTATCTCACAATCTTCTCAATCTTCTCAACACTCTCTGACATCTTGGGCTTCTCGGCCACCAAAGGCTTCGCATCATCGCCATTCCTATTCTGGGTAAGATGGCAATTATTGTTATGACTGTGAATGTTATTTCCAGTGCCAGTTTCATGAACGATGGTGGTGGGGTTGTGATAAATATGGTGCTACTGCAGCCTGGATATATCATGAACAGACACGGGTGAGATCAAAACCGGGATCTGATGATGATCCATTATCGAAACCTAGGCAGCACAGAATTATTCCTGGCCACCATAAGAACGTTATCAAATTCTCTGCTCAAGCTGATACTTTCGTTGTCGCTTGATACAAACAACACCATGGATGTATCAGACCAGCTGTGATGTAGACAACGCATAGGTCTTCTCATCTCATTGCTGCTCGAATCTGCTCTCGACTGTTCCATCGTTACATGAATATTTCGGACTCCATCATTCTCGTCTGACACGACTCAAACAATATTATCTCAATCTATGATAATCTCTCACCTGCCTCTGAAAACATTATATATACTTCCAATTAACAACTACCAAACATCAATACTTTAAATCCTAAAATCAAACCTTATGAGTACTCCGGGGAGGGCTTATTGTCTCTATTAGAATGCAAATTAGCAGCCAATAAAGTAAATGATGGATTCCCAGACCTCGCTGAGGATGGCCCAATACCATCTGACGCAGCTTTCATTGGTTCTTTCCCTTGGAACTGGTCACCGTTGTATATAACAATCGAGCCCTACAATCCAAAAATGAACAAAAAAAGCCAATTACAATGACAATTTCTTGTAGAATAACCCTTCAAGTGAGGTAGTTGGCTCTTCATTATATAAAATATGTAAAGGTTAGCCACATAGGGGTTATGAGACGCCTCCTTGGACTCTACATACTCAAGCTTCTGCGGCTTTATGTCTTCTACGGAATTGTCTTATGTTGACCTAAGCTCTATGCAAATGTCGACCTCAGCTCCTTAGCTCTATGCAAGTACTTCTACAAAACTTGGCCATCAACTTTGCGATCATTATAATATTTATGAGGAAGCGAGTGCTCATGATTACTTTCACTTTCAAAGCTATGAAAGTAGGTATATATTACATCTCAACCCTTCTAATTGCATTTAGAGCAGTGAGTGCAACTTTACGTTAACAACCTTCACTATAAACTCTAGAGCTATGAATGATTTACACTCTTCACCTTCGAATAGACTAACATTGTACTTTGTAAGCTCGCTTCCACATCACTCTATTAATATGGGATATTAATAGAACCCACAAGGAGTTGTGAACGGCTTACATTCTTCCATTCTATGTATGTCATAGCATTTTTTAGGAAAATAAGTGGAAAGTCAATAAAGGGAATGTTTTTTGAAAACAAACATACTCACATTGCAGCCAATACATCATGATGTTAGTAGGGAGCATCACTCTCTTGCTATTGCCCTCATTTGCATAAGGATCGTGGTAAATTGGGTCTTATATGTTTTTGTGGACTCCTTCTATCAACCAATATAAGATATTAAGTTTGTATAGGGAGCTATTTTATGTCATAAAAACAATTCCAAGACACATATGCTAGGCATGTGAAAGGAGAACTTTGTAATAATGTAAATGAGAACATTTCCAACATTAATTAAATATATATCTCACACTAAAATACAAAATGATCATCTACAACATATGTTTGGTTGAAAGGCCATGGAATGAGTAAAACACTCATAGGTAGGAGTAGGACCTTCGTCTCTTAAAGTTTCAAACATATACATGTGTGGTTACTGCGCCAATCATATGTAATGCGGAAGGAGTTTTCCTTTACAAAGACTAATTGATCAACATATGCTTACGACAAACTCTCCATTTATACTAAGCATGTTGACATTCGCTGCACTCAAGTTTTCTTGTAGAATATCCATACAATTACTGTTGTCATTTACCCATGATTTCTTTTTAAAATTGTTTTTGTCATTCCGCACGTCATTTTGTCACTTGGAAAATACCTCAAAGAAGATGAAGCTTGAATTAATTCCTTTGTAACAAAAGTTTAAACTTTGCTATTATGTTTATGTCTATGTCGTTCATTTATTTCCGTGATTAATTGTTGTAGGTCATGCTCCTTGGCAACAACCACAAATCCCCCTCAATATGGCTTGGGCATTGACTATCCATAAATCCCAAGGATTGACATTAACAAGGTCAACCATTGACAATGGTAACAATGAAGGTCAATGATTAACCCTCACAACAATTCCACATACTACAAGGTTAGAATGAATCTAAATTACACCATCGTTCTCCTTCGAACACTATGCAAAGATGGAAGACACTTCATATGTCTCACTTCGAAAAAAACAAGAGGCATACCTTCATTTTCTATCCCTTTCACACTTAAAATTGCAATCCCCAATCCTTGCACTCCCTCTACCAAATGAAACTATCGATGTTGATTTCCAATATATTTAGAGTCAAACTTGATCACTACCTAGCCCTTTATTGTTTTACTGACACATGTATACCTTTTTGTATGACAAATTACTGTACAAAATCATTTTACTTGCCATCGATTACATGGGTATATATTTACTGCTTATTAGTACTTGCAAAAGAATTTTCCTTTCAATTTCATGGACTACTATCCCTACCATGAATTAGTATTTTAAAAATATTTGAGAACTGTGCTTGAACGGGAACCATGTAAATGGTGTTAAATAAATATGATTTTTTGGGATCTCTCTATAATCTCTGGCCTGTGCATTCAGGTGTAGCTATTGTATTAATGACATTGTGATTGACCATGGCCATGGCTGCATCGACTGCCTCTCTTCCTAATCAACACATTCTGCCAAACAATAGTGAAAATGAAAGCTATCCTGATCATTATAAGGGAGTGAAAGCCCTGGTAGATGCTGGCATTCAGGCAGTTCCAGACATTTACATAAGACCGCTCGACCAGCGCCCTGTGTTGTTGAATTCTCATCAACACGAGGATGATCAACTGCCCTTGATCGATCTCTCTAACCTTCAGGGCGATGGCGAAGGCAGAGGCGCAGTGGTGGAGGCCATCGGCCAAGCATGCCAAGAATGGGGTTTCTTTCTGGTAATGCCTTTACGGGTCCTCTACTGCTTTGTTTTTTCCCAACTTGAAGATTAATGATTGTGCGGTTGCAGGTGAAGAATCATGGCATTCCCGAATCCACCATGGCAGAGATGCTGAGAGTGGGGCGAGATTTTTTCCACCTGCCGACGGAGGAGAAGATGCGCTACTTCTCTACGGACCCTAAATGTCTGATGCGCTATGCCACCAGTTTCAATGTTAAAGAAGATAAAATCCTTAACTGGAGAGACTTCATCCGCTACTCCTGCAAACCTCTCCGAGAGATGATGCCTCTTTGGCCAGACAAGCCCACAGATTTCAGGTAACATTCCCCTAACCTGTAGTGAATGGCAACAAACAATACAATTTCAATTTTGCAAAACTTTCTTGTCGCTTAGCTCTCACTAAAAGTTCAGAGTTATGTAAGTGCTACAGCTGACACAAACACATTTAACCCCTTGTCTGAGATGCATCTTGAGGCTGTCAAGCTAGATATTGTATATTTTGAGTTCCAATATTTGATATGTTGGCCATTTGTGCTAACTTTGAAGATGCATAGTCGAGCTTCACAGTTGAGATATGCATCCTTGACCTTCACAATCCCAGAGTAGACAATATGCACGGAGCGGATTGAGATTTAGATGAGCTTGTTTTAGTGCCCATATTCAATGTATCTAATGATTAAGTACCTTACACATGAAGAATTGATGGATCACCCCTATATCAACTGTAGAATGTATATCACTTCTTTTGGGCAAAATATGTAGCATAGCACTAGTTTTTTCAAGTCTACTTGCTTAGCAATGGTGTAGCCAGCTGCCTGCAGCTACAGAGATCATGGTACACGGCGGAGGAATTCACAATAAAAGATTGCTAGAGTGAATCATCTATGATACTATCTAGAGTAATAATCAATGTTCCCCCAAGTTTCCGGGACGCGGGAGCGTGGGAGCGGGGAAACGCACATCGGGGACGTGTGGAGACCACCCCCAAATTTTAGGGAAATTCGGGGGGACGGGGGGGCGTTAAGGTCATAAAAATTATAAAAAATATAGAGGTTTTAAATACCAGCAACAACAATTCATCGCGTGTAAATACAATTTAAGCTGCTCCCTGTAAATACAATCTAATTCTTCAATGATTCAATACACTTCAACATTGTGTGAATCCATGGCATAGATGTTGTAATGGGGAACTGTGACTTGAGGATCCTATTTCTTCATGATTCTAGAGGAAATCACATTATTTGAGGCTTTCAAGTCCAACATACAATTATGTAGGAGTGAACTATTAATCCTATAATGGGATCCTATTCATCAATAACACCCTGTGCCCCCCTCCTCTAGGCTCTTAGCCCTTGCCTCTACCTTGAATTTCGAAGTTGATCCTCGAGGGACATTACTCAACGCACTACAATTTTGATGAAACTTCCTAAATCAAGCATTAAAATAAGGTAGAATTAGAAAAAAATTTCCCATGCTTAATAAGTGATTTTGCTTGACTAAAGGGAACATTTTGATTAAGGTCATGATAGAGAAGTTCAACAATCAACACCACCAACATCAAGGTACATAGAGAGGTTGATGCGCTTGATTAAATGCCAATCCCTTAACCTCATACATGATAGAATCCAGTGGAAACGTTGCAATCCTGAAATCCTGAAAACTGTTAAGTCTGTTGAATTATGAATGGAATCTAAAATTCTACTTTTTGCATATGAACTCCGATAAGGTTGGAACCACTCTCAAACATCTTGAAACAATTAATGGTAATGTTAAAAATTTAAGTAAAAGGATAGAAAATGAAAGAATTTAATATTACCATTACTACTGAACAACTCTAGTAAGGAAGGAGCGCCTAAGCGCCCCCCACTTCATCGGTGCGTGATTCAAAATAGGGGACGAGCTCCCCCATGCGTTTCCTGAAGTTTCTCCAAATTGGGGACGAGGGGAAACGTTTCGCTACGAGCCCCCAAGTCCCCGGGGCGCGGGGAGCGAGGGGGGCGCGCCCCCAACCCTAGGGAACGCGTCCCCATGTAACACAGGTAATAATATAAGAGCTAACAATGAGCCAATTTAAATCAATAAACAAGATTGAAAGATAGAGTAGGTATTTCCTTACAACTAGTAGCCTCAACCCTTCCAAACCTCGAAGTTTTTTCTTCTTTATTCGTATGAATAGCTATCTAATCTTATTGTCCTGCAACCACTTTATTCTTAGTTTGCCAAGTATACTCCTGCACTTTATTTTCACTAGGCCCAATATGCTCTTGTATCATTCTCATCTGGATAGAAAATTTGCCAGCAGCCTGCTCACTATGTAGAACTTCTAGTTGACTGTGAATAAAAATTGAAAGCCTTTTATATTCTGCCTCTGAAATACATGTTGCCTCCTCGAGTCCTTCCTCGTTCCATCTCATTAAATACGGCTTGTAACTTTGTCTTCGAGTACCATTGTTCTTTTCATCTAGGACTTCATCATTTTCTTCATGCTCATCTTCAGGAATTTTGATGTTTCCAGTCAGCTGCGTTCTCCTTTTCTATTTATATTTGTTCACCTTCTTGATAGTGTATATATCTGCTACATTGAAGATTGGTGAAATATCCAACCCTTCAAGGTAGCTCTACCTCATATGCATTATTTGAAAACTTTCTTAAAATGACACAGGGACCTATCATTGTATAATTTGATTTGTTGTAATGGCCATAGGAAACCTTTTCTTTCTTAAATAAACCAACACCTGGTTTCCAACTGTAAAAGACTTTAACCTCCTAGACTCACCAGCCTTTTCTTTGTATTTTTTATTTCTGGCCTGCAATTTTCTCCTCACCTATTCATGCATCCTTTGCATTTCTTCTGTAAACGTTTCTGCATTTGCACTTCGTTTTTTAATGATTGGTAACTTCAACTAATTAATCACTCCTGGAGAAGCCCTTCTATAACCAATTTTGAATGGTGTCAACCTTGTAGCTTTGTCCACTGAGTTATTGTATGCATATTCAGCTTGTGCCAAAATTGTGTTCCATTGCCCAGGCTTGCTACCAACTAAACATCTTAGCAAATTTCCCAAGCTTTGGTTGACTATTTCTGATTTCAGTTTGTCCATTTGCGTAGGGGTAATAGGCAGAACTATATTGAAGCTTTGTCCCCACATTTTTCCAAAGAACTCTCCAAAAATCTTTGTTACCAGAAATGAGAAACAGGAAATGGAATGAGAAACGAGAACTGTACGAGAAACGGAGTTTCCAGGTTTCGCATATAAGAAATGAGGAGAGAGAAAAACGACAAAATTGAAGGTGAAGAGCTGGCAGTCTCACAACTGCCCTTTTCTTAATGTCTTGATGGAGGATTTTGGTGCCAAGAGAATGGCAAGCCTGATAGTGATTACTTGAAATGGAGATGGCAGCCTTCTCACTGTGATCTCCCAAGGTAATAATGAATTCTTCTCATGCATGCTAATTTCATTATATGAAAAATTCGCAAGCATAGATGATGTGCCTTGCTCAGTGGAGCTTCTGTTTGGCCTCAGTGTAAAATCTGGATCTCAGTTATATTGAAGATGCTTACTGAAATGTTCAAGTCACTGTTTAAGTATGTAGGTTATCAATGGCCCCTTCACGAGATTGGATCAGGCACTTGTTTTTTTTTCAATTTGATTGTTGTGACATCATAACACCACTTTGCTTTCACTAACATGATTAACCTGATCTAAAATTTAATTAAACCAAATTACACTGATTATAACAATATTTCCCTGTGATCTTGAATTTCAATAAAGTTTTCCAATTCAATAAAATTACCTATTCAAGACCTAAATTGAAATCATTTAGGTGTGTCTGTTATTAACTATCCTTTATTCTTAGAAGTCAAGCTATTGGTGATCAGAGCTCCTAAGCCATCTTGATAATGTGAGTATTACATTTGATTCTGAGCTTTGTATGCCAAGGTGATAAATTCGTGTTAGGTTTGAGCACTGAGATTTGCCCATACAAAATTATAAATAAAATGAATATTGTGACAATCCAGGGATTTTAGGACTGACTGGACTTCGTTTGGCATTTCAGGTTGTTTAGCAGCTCACCATTGGCATCAATGCTAGGTTTTCTTGGCATTGACAAGAAAAATTGCCATTTTTCTGTGACACCTACTGTGTTAGAACTCAGAGATTCTTTTGGGAATTATGTTCCAAATTTCTGTCTGGTTCAGCTATTAAAACAGAGCGCACTTTTCCATTTAAATCAACTAACCCCACTAAATCAACTGACCTATTTCTTTTTCCAAGGGAATTAAACCTTGGTGAGTGGCATCACATGTCACCGTCTTTATTGCGTAACTCCGACCCATTTAAGAACAACAGAAATTTTCAACTCATAATCATAATGTATTTATAGAATCCATTGCCATCAGGAGTTCATGCCTGATTATCAAATTTGAACCCACTTTGCCAGCCACTGTTGCGCTGCCAACTGTTGAGAAAATGTTCAATGAGCAGAGAGGGTGAACGCCAGTATACGGCGCTGATAAATGCTGTGTTTATAAGTTTGGAATCACTGGTTTATCTGTGCGTCTATTTTTTATCTCATATTCTTCTTAACATGCATCACATGGATTTAACATCTTGTTTTAATTGAACTTCAGGTTCAATGCAAACACCTTGTTGGAGAGGATTTGACACAGTCGTGTGATGTTTGTGGGGGATTCCAGTGGGAGTCTCTGTTTTGCATGCTAGCCAAAGCAATTTCGAACAAGACTCGTATTTATGAAGTCGACAGAAACCCATCACAAATCACAAGGGATTTATGTCCCTTAGATTATAATTGTATAGTAGACTATTACAGGCCCACAGGGTACCATTTCTGGTTTTCCATGGGCGCCTGCCAAGAGGAGCTCCTCTTGAGGTTCAAACCACGCTGGAAGTCGATGCCCTGGCTTATACGCCACATCTTTGTCTAATGGAGATGTGCTCATCTTCAACATAGGATACTGGTGGAACTATGAGAAGACCATAAGAGGGTATGTTTGGTTTTTGGTCTTTGATTTTTGAGAGAAGAAACTATGTCAGTTTGAGGGGATTAGAATTTTTCGACAGAAGTTTTTTGCAGGGGTGGTTATTTGATGAGATCAGTGCTAGAGACAAATGTGAAATGGGATAAGTGCACAGTCAGAGAGGTATGTAAAACAAGGGATAAACCCACTGTTAGCTAGAAATGTAAAGCAAGATCGATAATCCCACTATAAGAAAGAACGGGACTAGCCTACTGTGAGAGGGCAATGCAAAATAATGAATTAGCCCACAATCAATATGAAACAAGGGATGAATCGATTGTCAGAGACTCAGTTAATTGATCCAGAAACAGTTGGGACGTTGCCGCATAAGTTTATACAATTGGCAATATAATAAAAGGGGAACATAATTAAAAGAAGAGGAAGAACAATGAACATGAATTAAAAAAATCATAGCAACTGGCATTTGTATGAAAAAACTTGGCAATATTCTAGTTCAAACTCCAAGCTCGAACTCCTGAGTCTAGGCTAGCCGCCCCACCAGTTATCTTTGCTTCAATGCAGTCAAGAGACTATAAGGTGAATGAAGTTGTCAAAGTTCAAACAACACTCCGGGTTGCAGGTTGCAGCAGCAAACTTCAGGTGAATGAAGGTGTCAAAGTTCAAACAACACTACGGGTTGCAGGGTGCAGCAGCGAATTTGCTTTCAAAGTTACCACAGCTGCACATCATTTAATGGTCATTCAATCTTGGGCCGTGAACATTTACGCGGTCGCCACCCATCAAACGATCTAAAAATAAATTCAACCTCGAAACCATAAAATACGGAACTGTTTCTGCATAAATCGCTGGGAAGAACGACTCGTTTCCTTAGAAACCGTTTTTTGGTTGTAGAAACGAGAATGGCCATAGAAAATGGCGTTTTCCGTCCCATCCCTGTTTCTACCGTGTTTTCTCTCAGAAACGTACACCACTGTCACATTTCTGGTAACACAGCCAAAAATGACTCAAAAATCTAATGTGTCGAGGTAATGTTCTTGGGTTGTCCATGGAGCCTCACAATTTCTCTGAAGAGTAAGTCTACTATCTTTGTAGCATCGCTGTCTTCTTGCATGGGATGAAATGTGCCATCTTTAAAAGTATGTCCACAACCACAAATATAGAATCATTCCCTTGCTGCATTCTTGGAAACCTAGCACAAACTCCATGGATATCTTCTCCCATGGTTGACTTGGCACAGGTAATGGACTTTACTGTCTACTATTTTGACTATTCTATATTTACAATTGGCATATGTTGCATATTTCCACATATCTTCTCACATCTCTCTTTAGGCCTAGCCAAAAATATTTTTCTTTCAAGATGCTTGGGTTTTGTCTCTTCCAAAATGACCATTCAATCCTCCACCATGTGATTCCTGGATCCTAGATTAAATAATCTTTGATGGAACCTCCTGGCACACAAAACTGCTTTTCCTTGAATATAAAACCTTCTTGAAAAAATAATTCATTTAGGATGTTTGATCTCCCATCAATGGTTTCTTGCATGCTCTCCATGCCTTTCAAAACCTTCATCATGCTTGTTACCACACAAATTAGCACCCCTAAAGTGCAAGGTTTTCACTAAGGTTTAGCTGACTGCAACTCTAGGAGTGTTGCCACTGTCACCTCAGCAACAACTCTCACTTCAGTGTTTGGAGAAAAATCCAGCACTAGGGGGTATTCCCTAATTTCAACGAAGGCTCAAAGGTGAATTCTATGGGAAGATGATTTATACATGTGTTTTATTTGTTAATTCCCAAAGAAACTCTTCAAAACTAAGCTGAAAAAATAACAACTACAAATTATGATTTGGTCATTGTGATTGGAAGATTAATTAAGGGTTCTTTGAAGTAAGGCCTTTAGTTTCAGTTATTTCCCCTTAGTTTCCAGATTTGAAATTTGTATTACTTGCTGTTAATAAAGTACAGATTTGGACCAGCAATGAGATTTGTAACATTAGTGAATTACGGCCTTCTAATTGATGTAAAAATAGGTGCAAAATTAGGCTAAGAATGAAACAAACAGCAAGATCTAAAAAATTAAATATAACTTCTAGCTGTTAATGTGAATGATCAACTTGTATGTTAATCAATTATTTTTTAAGCTGATTTTAAGATTCTAAACCCATATTTAGATTTTAAGATGAGAAAGCATAAAAATGAATGATTAAATAAAAGCTCAAATCTTTCTAAACTCAAATAAAAAATCTATTTAGTATTGCTGTAGAAAATTTCTTTAAGAATCCAAATTTCAGACCAGCATCAGAGGATCTACTACAGCAGAATTGGTTCAGCCTCTAAGGATGCTTAAAAGAGAGGTTATGAAGGCCAAACTAGGGGTAGATCTAGGGCTAAATTTTGGTCACTAATTTCTGGAAGTTAAGATCAACAAAAACCAGCTCCTGAAATGGACTTAGACTCTGTTTTTATTGCAGATTTGAGTGTTATGACGACAGTCTTGATGCCCAGAAAAAATCCAGGAAGAAGAGAGATTTGATGATCATGGAATGAAGGGCTTGAGGCTGATTCCCTGTAGGCTGTGTTACAGCCCAGATCGTCTGCAGCATGCATGCCAGGATATACCAGAGCAAGGGGGTCTTTTGCTATTGTAAAAGGCTAAGTCTGGGCTCGGTTATGTAAAAGTGTTGGTCTAGTGGGGCTCAAGACTGTTGAAAAAATGACAAAACTCAGAAATCTGCTCACACACAGTTCATGGACAGATTTGTCAAACACTTCATGAACCACTGATATCACCCTTCTTATGTAAACTAAGCCAATGTAATTTATCCAAGCATTAAATAGACATGTGCTATGGTTGATATACTGTTCATAAAGTACATTTAGCAGCGGAAAATCATAAGAAAACAGCAGACTGTCATACACATTAAAACACAGGATTTTGGTCAAATTTGACCCTGGAAAACCCCCCCCAACCCCTGGGGAAAACCAGCATGCAAGAGAAATTTTATTGAGCTTGAGAGAGAATTTCAGAGAGTACAACAGTCATTAATTTCAGCATTAAATAAACAGAACTGAACCTTGATTTCTGTGCACTTCATCTACTTCGAAATTTGTGCCTGAATGTACAGAGTCAGCTACAGGAAATCTGCAAAGTCTGACCTCACTGTATGGACCTCACAGGCAGCAGTTCTCTCTCGGTTTGGATGCACAGAAATCATTTATTTCAGTACATTCAAGCAGGCTGCTACAGTGCCTCGAAACTTGTGCCAACAGCAGCTATCCTTTGCTGTACGGCCCCTCCTTTCTCTGCTGTACGGCCTCTACCACAAACACTTGGTATTGAAATTTGTGCCCATTGTATCAGCACAGTAGGTCACCCACAAGGCTGCTGTAACAAACAGCCCTCACAACTGCTGAAACTCGTGCCCACTCTAACAATGGACAATGCACCCTCCTGCTGTATCAGTCTTGGAGTGCGTGCTGCCTCTTCCACTCTCCCTATCTCAGCTCAATTCTTCACATTCTCTTGCAAAATGTGCTTCTCACACTTCTCACCAAGCTCCTCTCTTGGAAATCGAGCCACTCCAAGAACTCTCTCTTGAATAATGTGCCCAAATGAAGTCTCATGCACTTTTATTTACCCTATTAGGGTTACTCTCATGACTTTTCACCTTCAATGGACGAGATTAGATCTTGGCCAAGAGATCTATGGCTGGGATCTAATCTCTCACTCACTTAAATCTCCTAAGTGAACTTTACAACAAATTTTTCTTTTTGAAAAGTCATATTACCCTAAATATTTAAAAGTACACTTTATGACTTAAAGTCACTTTAAAAACATAATAAAGTGCGACTCACTTTTAAATCATAAAGTCACATCAAAAAGGTACTTTAATAAAAAACACATTACTAAAGTCACTTTAAGAATATAAATGAGACTCCAAGTTATTGACCCCTGCACTTAGGCACCTGATGCAGGAGTGCCACCGAGCTATCAAATGCTAACAAAGACCCATGGTCTGGTCATGGAAGGTCCTCTTGGTTTTCATTCTAGGAAGTGTTGGCTTAGTGGCATTGCTGACTGCCTCTTGATGGGCGGAAGTGCCCCGTCTTGTTGGGCCATTTGGGACCTCGGTTGGTGTCCGGTGCTTCTTGGGATGGGTCCATTAGGACACATGGCTTAGGGGTTCCTTGCCACCCTTATTATTTGCTATGTATGAGGTGATTGTGTGTGTAAGGGTTGTCATACTCGGTTTAGCACACCTCCTTTATGCCCACTTGGACCTTCTTCTTCATTGTATGACCCCTCCTGATGGTACATATGTGCTCCCATCACCATGATGTCATCCTCATCTAGAGAGCTTTACCGTGCTAAAGGGAAGGATGTTGAGGGATCTTCTACATTGTTGGGGTTAGTTGGGGCATGACGTCCTCCTCCGGCTCACCACTCCATTCGGTTGAATCCATTTGCATCATTTTTCTTATTATTTTTAGTCTTTCGTGGCCTAGTCCCTGGTTTGTGGGTGACAAGCCCTAGTTTTAAGTTATTTTTACTTTTTAGTAAGATAGGCTCTAAAGTTAAGTTAAGTTAAATCAAGGAAGCCTCATATAATTAAGGCTTCTAAATTTCGTTTGTAAACATGGACAAGGGTTCTAATATGCACTTATTTCTTTTTATCTTGATCTATTGGAGATTTTGAGTGATGCGCACCTCTCTTTGGCTTGTGATGAATGATGAATGGTTGATCCTAAGAATGGTTGTAATAACTCGTGGCTAAGGAAGGACCTAAGAAGTATCTCTTGCTCTCTTTCTTGGTTGATGTTGTTAAGATCTCTCCATTGGAGACTCTTCGATCGTAATTTGACAAATGCCAAATTAAATTATCTCTCGGAATACAAGCCTTTCCATATTGATTCAAAGAGCTCAAGGGGTGGCGAGGAGTTTTGAGACTATCAAACACTACTAGGTTTTAATGACATTCAATAACCTGATGGATACTAAGGCAAATGAGGGGGTCTCATTGAACATTGGAACATTGAGCTTAAATGGGGGTGGGGTTCCTTTTAATGCATACCTCCCATGAAAGTTAGTCGATTAAACTTAATAATCTGCATGCCTACAAAAATTAAGGACAAGTGATGTGCCAACTTTTGGTTGATAAGATGGGCATTAACCTCAACCCGCCCCATCATACCTCTTCCACACTTCTTCCAAAGAGACGGAGGATTGGTCATTCATTGTGAAAGGATGGAACTATGTAGCGAAAGTGGGATTTTATTTCTTTTGGTTTTGGGTCTTTGTAGGTGTGCATGGATGGTCGGCCCAATTTGGTTAAAAGACAAAATTTGGTTCACCATGCTTCTTGTTACGCCTCAGAGCTACTACAACGTTCCAGCAGGGCCAAATCTAGAGCAAGGGGTCTAAAATTTTTATTGTAAAGGCCAAAGTGAGTTATATTGTACGGATATTTGGATTAGGGGTTGTTGCCCCCCTGGATTGGTCATGGCATACTCCCTTGGTTTCACTTTTAGAAGTACTTGGATTTGTGGCACAACTGACTACCCCTTCAGTGTGTGGATGTCCCCACCATGCAGGGCTTTAAGTCCATGGGTTGGTGTCCGGGGCTTCTAGGGGTGACTCACTGGGGCACATGACCACCTTGGCTTTTGTTATGTAGAGGTGCTTGAATCTTGTAAAGGGTTGTTATCCCCTATTTAGCACACCTCCTTCACCCACATGGACCTCATTCCAGCATAGAGAAACCCCTCCTCTAGCTCTTTGGCCTATGAAGTCATCCTTCCACAGTTGAGCCTACAAGCTTGGAAAGGGGGGCGTTGAGCGATAAACATCATTTTGGGGTTAGTTGGGGCATGACATCCCCCTTTGGCTCACTATTTCATCAAATGAAGCCTTATTTTAGTCTTATTTGCTATTTTATGTCTATTTTAAGGCTTATCCCTTAACTTGTGGGGGATTTACCCTAAAAATATTCTAATTTAATGTTGACTTGTAGGCTAAAAAATTAAAAAGGTTGAGGATGAAATCATAGAAATAGATCACCTCACCTCATTGTAAAATCATAAGACAAAGGGTTCTAATATGATTCTTTTTCTTTTTCACGTACTCTTTGAGTCTCTTTGGTGATGCACACTTCTCTTGGGATGATCTCTTTTGCTTGAAGGTGAATGGAATGATGTTCTAGGGCTTCTTCTTGCACATGCACATGGTTGATGCTAGAATAGTTGGAATGACTCATGCACAAGTGTGACCTAAAGTTTCTTTTTTGTTCACCCCTTGTTGAATGTTGGTAAGTTATGCTCCTAGTTAGGTTAACTGGTGGTTTATGCTGCATTTTTCTGAATTAGGGCTTTTATCAATATTCTGTCAACTTTATATGGAGAGAATGTCCGGCATAGGGGTTCTCTATTGCTATTAAGGCCTTGGACTTCTTCATTTGCCCTAGTTAGGCTTTCCTACCGAACCCTAGAGGTTGCTAGGTGATGCCCTAGCTCGCAAGTGCTAGAGGAACATCTTAAGAGAGGGACGTTAATCATAGATCTCTCAATGCCATAGGGATTGAGACAAAAATCATATCCCCTTTCTTGTCATTTTACACTATTTTTTAGCATTTATTGTACTATATTTTTTGCTGCAATTTTATGCATGAAAACCCTCAAAATTTGAAAAATTCCCCAAACCCTAAAAATTAGAGAATTCATAACTCCAAAAATAGCCACGGGTTTGTAATGCTGGTCCTCCCTACAAATTCGCCCTAGTGGATTTATCCATAGATCTTGAAGGGCCTCCCCATTTTATGTATAAAAAACCCTAAAAATCATATATTGTCAAAAATGCCCTAAAAATTTACATAAATTCAAAAACCTAAAAATATCTGGAATTTGCTAAATGTGGTCCATCCCTCAATTTCGCCCTGGTTGAATTGTCCACAGATCTTGAAGGGCGTCTTAATTGAAGCCATTGTCTTGGGAAACATGAAAACCCTATATCTCCTAAACCCTAGGCAGCGTTTTCCTTTTGAGGCCTCCTAGGGCCTCGCCTTGCCCCGCTTATCCATCTCCCCTTGAGGGCGCACTTTTATGAGGTGTCCCTTGGGTTGTGTGAAATTCATTGGTAAACGCGAAATTGTGCTGGAGATCATTAATATTTGTTATCTTGGACAAGTAGCTGTTTGAATTAACTCCTCAGTAGATCATGTAGTCTTCTTAATTCATTGATTGACTCCATAAAAGGCACTGATCTCTGCTATAAAGTTTGTAGATAGGTATCTGCTTGTTGGTGTTTGCAGGTATCTCAAGAGGGCTCTCCCCTGGGTTTAGGAGTTACCCAAAGTAGTTGAGAGACTGATCTGAGGTGACGTTTGGGCTTAGTTCTCTCGCATGCTTACCATTCACTAGCATGCACATCATATTGTGCTACAAATTTTGGACTGCTAGTTTGAATGGTAAAACTTCTCATTTTGAAAAGGCATTGTGGTTTGGTTTTGGTCTGCTCCTTCGGAAGATTTGGAGCTTTGTTCGTGCCTCCCGATTCTATGGTTTACTTTCTTTTTGGTTGTCTCCAATCTGGATATACCCTGGTTTTTTATCTGGTTTCGGAATTGGGTCCATCACCAAGACTTCGAAAAGCATGGAGGGTCACAGCCATTCTAATCGCTGTATCACTTGTGAAATTTTTTATCTACATTGGGTCTAGAGGAGGAGTGCTTGGCAAATTGAGGACCTTTAGATGGTCTTCTCCTATGATAGTAGCAGGATGGCATCTCAACTTGACTCTCAGATATCCAAAAATGTTGAATTATCAGCAGTAGTGGCTCATCAAAGTAACCAAATTAAAAAACTGGAAGTAGATTTCAACATGCTCTATGAATTGGTTCTGGCTCTTGCTAGGAGCTCACATTTTCTAGTTTCTCTTTCAAAGATTTCTATTGGTTCTGTTAGAGCAGCAGTTAAGGATGTTAAATGAAGAAACAATCTAGCAAGTGCATGAAGAGATGGCAAATGAAAAGGCAGACCTGTAGCACAACTTTCGGGCAGACATAAAGCAAGAAGCCCTTAGTGGGCATGTTTTCTTCCAAGGAAAGTTTTGCTTTGTATTAATTCATTGTATGGTGCGGCCTCAACCTTCTTAAAATGCAAATGATAATTGTTTCAGTTAAAAACAAAAAAACAAAAAACCTGCTCTTGCAATGAATAGTCCACTTCAAATTTCTGGAACAAGTGATATGCACAGGAATAGTTTCTGATAATTTTTTTTCAAAAAAAAGAACTGCAGCTCCCTGTTCATGTAGTAAAGTCGGAGCTTGCTTGCAATATTCCCTGCCAACTATTTCAAACAATTCAACCAGTTAAGTTGTTGGTGTTTTAAGCCTCTGAGCACATATACGAACTTTACATTGCTCTTTCAGACAATTTACTGGAAAAAGAGAATGTGCTGAAACACTTCCTTCTACAGAGCTCCTTGTAGGAGGTTGGTCCAATATCAAAATCCTTAGGAACCGATTGGTTCTATTCACTTAGAATGTCAAATTATTTTACAATGAACTTACTTGAGGTTGAAAGGAAATTGTCACATTCCACATTCTCATCAAGAATCATAACTCTCTGTTCAAAGTCTTAATACAAATTTAAAACCCAGGATTCAGACAGTGTGTCCTAAGATGATATTTGGAAAATCTCAATGTTCCACCAAGTTTCCGGGACGTGGGGACGCGGAAGCGGGGAAACGCGGAAACGACATATGTAGAAGTACCCCCCAAATTTTAGGAAACGCCGAAGGGTACGTCTAGGTCTTCAACATAGGAAAAATTTTAAATTATAGGGGACCCCACCCAGAATACTACAAAATTAAAAAAATTTAAAATTATAATTTAAGAGTTTAAAGATTAGTAGTAACTAAATAGAAACAAAACAATAACATTAACATCATGTATTCATAAATCAGTAAATCCACTAACATGAAACATTAACATCATGTATTCATAAATCAGTAAATAGTAATACTACATACTAAATCACAGTTGGATTGTTTAATACTAATTGACAATTGTAACAATTGGATTGTTTAATAAAAAAAATTTATTAAACATTTAAATTTAAATTTAAAATTGACTGTTATATAATATAAATTATAATGTTATTTAATTTTTAAAAAGTTAAAATTGATTTTTTTTAATTTTTAAAATTTACAATTTTAAATGACTGTTCTAAAATTTAAAAGTTAAAATGAATGTTTAAAAATTTAATGGATTTAAAAAAAAAAATTGGAATGTGGTCGGATCTGTCCTTCGACCCTTTCGCAAAGTGGGTCGGGGTCTATCCCATGCTACTGTTAGCATAACAGTAACACAACCGTGTTGCTGTTATGCTAACAATAGCATGGGATAGACCCGACACACCTGCGAAAGGAATCGGGATTGATAAAAAAATAAACGGGGTCCGGAGGTCCAGAACTAACCCGCAAGCCCTAAATTTCAAGTTGGAACTTCAACTAATCCGCAAGCTCGGAAAAATCAGTGCACACGGACTCCAGCTGACAGTGCGACGACGGCGGACAACTGATGGAAGCTCCAGCGAACGGAAAACCTTCACGCGGCCTCTGCAAAGTGCAAACCCGACCCGAAAACCAGTGAACGCGGTGCACGAAAGTTGAAATGACGAAGTTGTATCCAAAAACCCTTGCGAATGGGCTGTGTGAAAGACGTCGGGTGAAGAAAATATGAGGGAAACTGAAACTGGAGGGAAAACGAGGAAATCCAAGCCGCCACGTGGTTATTTTTGGGCCACAAACTCGCCAACATTTCCACCGTTTGAGGAAACGACCGCTATGTTCGTTTCCCGTCGTTTCCGGATTTGAGTACGCAGTGGAAACATACCCAAACTCGTTTCCTAGTTTCCGAAACGCGTGGGAGCGAGGAAACTCGTTTCCGGGGTCCGGAAACGCGTACCCGTGTAACACTGGAAAATCTCCCTTCTGCAAGGTCAATTTCTTCATAGAAATCTCTGAGCAAAAAATAAATTCCCGGAAAGTGCTTTTTTGCACTGGCCATAATAGGCTTATACATGTGTGAACATTGTTGCCATTGAGATAAAAAAATCCACTTCCCTTCTTGCATTGATTCAATAGGATTCTCAATTTCTCTTCAGTGAAGATAGGGACCCAAGATCCTTCTGGATGATGCAAAACCACTTGAGCATTTGTAGGTCTCATAATTTTATCTGAGTTAACTGCACTCTGATGCAGCTGAGTAATGAAGGTCTGCTGTAGGTGTAATAGTTGGAATACTTATATTGTTAACAGATCCAGCTTGAGGAGTAAACCCAAACATTGGAGAAGGTCAGAAGGCAGACAAACATTATGATAATTTTATTTGAACAAGCAAATCAGAACTACCATTTATGGAGATTCACATTATACAAGAAGGGAATTATACCATACGGGCATAAGTAGCACCATATTAAATTCCACCAATACTTGAAGCATTTGAATAAACTCGGATGTTGTTCAAGACAAGCCTTTAGTTCATCCCCAGATTGTCCTTCAGGTTTGATGTTATACCTGGGTTTATACTTGCCCAGATTTCTTGTCTCCAGAAAATTTTGACACTTTCCTAGAATGAAATTGGTGTTTTGTAATGTTTTTTGTCCAAAGAAAAAGTTATGTCATCTCATTGATAAACTTAACTACTCAAAAGAGCTGATACAGAGGAAAATTGCTCCGAAGAGCATATAAGCAAATCACTACCCTACAGGTTAAAATGATCAAAATAGTTGATACAAGTAAAAAGCTCCAAAGATCATATCAGATAATCACCAGCCAACTGGCCAGAACCATCAGCTAGTTACTATGCAAAGTCACATACAGGGCTCATTGAGCTTTCATCAAATATCGCTATTTGATTCTCACAACAGTGAGCCATCAAAACCAAAATTTTCTTTGTGAGCAATAGGTCAGACCATTGCCCCTTGCATGGGAACCTAACAAAAGGTCCTCATATAAGCCCTCTTATCAAGGGGCCTTGGGTCCCTCGACCATTTTTTCCTATCCTCTGCCTTTCCTTTTGGAGTTCTTAGACGAGCTTTGAGTGCGAGAGCTGACTGAAGGAGAAGACAACAGTTTGGAGGGATTGAACACCATTTTCATATGCTTACCTTGATGATCTGGAGCTGCAATAACAGGATCCAGAGATGAAGCAACATCCACCAAACAACATCCTGATGACTGATACTCCACCACAACAGTTCTAAGATATGGAAAGATTAATTTGAAATTGGTAGTCGATATTGGTGGGAAAGACTGGCAGTTTTTATCAGTCGAGATAATTCCCCCACTAAAGCATTAACTGGCGAATTGACACTTGATTTCATTAAGGCAAACTTGACCTCTGTAGGATTGGATCCTCTGAAAGGACTGAGAGCCAACACATCCCTAGGGATCCCTCCCTCTAAACATTCGACAGATTCAAAATTTGATGTAGGAGATACCCCAAGCCTAGAAGAGTCAATAAATGAGCTTTCCCTCAAATACCCCACTGCATGAGATAGGGGTTTACTTCTACAGCCATCATCAACTGAAACTGCTAGAGACTGACCTGCCTCCATCAAATGAACTCCCAAATGAGCCCGTGAGTCATCAAGAACAATCATATACAGGGAGGCATGGTTGCTCAAGTGCACAGAGTCAGCATTGATAGGCACAAAACCACTGATCAAAACTCCACAGAAATAGAAAGGCTGAAATCATGGGTTGCAACAACTGGAAAATCCTCCACCTTTTCTAACAGGAGTTTAAGTGGATCAAGAAGAGAGTGAGGCTGTGGATCCTCATATTGAGTGAAGGAGTTTCAACCTCTAAAGAGAAAAATGTTTCAATAGAAACCCCAAATCCCTCCTCAAATGCATTTGATGTGAATACCACCGGCTCTAAGATTGCAACAGGGGGTTTCCAAGAAACCCCATTCTCTTCAATCTTCATTTCGATGATGAAGGTTGTTGCCCTTCCCCTTATCCGTCCTTCACATCCTCCAACCCCACTGGCCTCAACGACAAAAGGGACATATCTCCTGATGAGTGCCTCATTGAGCTGTCCTCCCCAGGCAGTTTGGTTGGACTCCCACCATCTGAAGAAGATTTGTTCTTCTTCCTCCTCGCTGAAGCTTTCATAGGGCAATCTTGAAACAGATGCCTATAGGCAAGCCGCAAGACAGAACTGACAATGAAAAAGTAAGTTTTGATAGTCAATCATTTGACACCAGGACTGCTCACCCCATTAAAAAAAGACTTCTTCAGGGAGACTGCTTTCAAGAGAAGTCATTACATGAATTCTTGAACTACCCATGGTGTGGTGAGTTTCTTAGGCCAAACCCTGAAAGGAGCCAATCTTCTCTTCCACAATACTGAAATTATTTTGGTCCCAGAGATGAAAGGGGCAAACAATGGAGGCGTACCCACAACAACGATTTTTCCTTAAAAGTCCATCTCAAATCAAAGGATTGGGACCAAGGCATTGAGACCAGGCCAGAAGAAAGATAGTTTCAGGGACACCCTCAAAGAACAGCTTCCTTGTCCACCAGATCATCGAACAGAGAGTTGAATCCTTTTTGAAAAGGAGTTATGTGAACCTTACCTCTAGCAACAGCAGCCCAGGAATATCCAATCCTGTTAACAATCATAGAGATATGTGGTTTTGGACCATGGAGGTATCCTATCAAGGCCCTAATCTCCAGGTCCTTGGCACTTTCCACTATCCATTCACCCAATAACGGAACCTTCGCCAAACCAGATGGAGTACACTGTTTCCCGCCTGTGGAAACCCTAATATCATTTTGCCTGCCTCCTCTATCCTCTATTCATAGTACATACCTCCATTTCCAGTACTCATCTTTGTTGCCTGCACTGGAGTCTCCATCTCTAATTCTGACTTCAGTAAATCATCCTTTGGGCAGCCAATCTGGGGATTCAGCAACATAACAGGCCTATGTGGTTTATCTGAAGCAGGTGTATTGGTTTCACTATTTCCTACTTGGCCTTTAATGGCCTGAGATTCAGATTTTGAGGTCTGTCAATCAGGATGAATTGTAGGAGCTTCACTCATAACTTCATGTGTGGTTTTCCCATAAGCAGAAGAAGGCTTGGCACCTACATTGCCTACTGAACTGAAGAAGGACTTTCAAATGGCATGTGTTCAGTCTGGTCTGTGCAGAGGATTTCCATGTGGGTGTTAAATGCAGATAGATTCAAAGGGCCTACAGTTTAAATTTTCAAAACAATGCTCATGTCTTATAATTATGAGCTCTGTGTGAAGAATGTAGTGACCATGTTGCAGCTCTGGACTGACAAGATTAAGAAGGTTGGAAAACTCAATACAAAATCAATGTTTGCCATAGTTCTCAATGGGTCACAGTGGCAGTAAATCATAGACATGCCTGTATGTACATTTTCAATTCATTGAGAATGTTTTTAATGGAAGATTCCTCCGTTCTTGTTCTCAATGGGTCACAGTGGCAGTTAATCATAGACATGCCTGTATGTACATTTTCAATTCATTGAGAATGTTTTTAATGGAAGATTCCTCCCTTCTTGTATTATAGGTTCAATAAAGGTAGTACGCTTTAAAAGTTCTTAGTTTTTCAAAGTACTTGGCACCCGTCCAGGAAAAGAATTTCAGTTCAAATCTAGGTTCTTAAGAGAGCTTATCCCACCAATTGAATCAGGAATTGCTCTAGTAAGTTTGTTACCAACTTACCAGCAATGGCCAATTCTGAATACTTTTCAATTAAAAAATAGTAGGCTTCTTCCCATATGTAAGTAGCATGTCTGTTGCCATTCTGATGCAAAGCAGTACATAGCCCTGTTGTGCCACGGGCAACAAGAGAGATGGATGGCTGATCTATTATATTGTTATTTATTGGTCAACAGAAAAGCTTTCGATCTGTTTCATCTGCACTTTGCCTGTTATATTTTTGCTTGTGTGGGGAAACTTGAATCTGTTTAAGTTCTGCCTGGACTTTTGCTGCCAATGGTAACAGTCATCACTCTAGCTGCCACTATGTAAGCTTTAAAAAATATTTTCTTCTATGACCGAAAAGTGTTTTCATAAGACTTTATCCCCAGTTTCAAGAAATATTGGAGCTTCCCCAACTATTGGTCTCTGGATACAATTTATCTACGACAAATGGAAAGAAAGGATAAGGAATCCCCGTGACACCCTTTGCTCGTTTAATGTTCTCATTTAGTTCGAAAATTATGTCACAGATGAAATAAATTTGCCATGCTAGTTTCAGAGGACAAGTCATCTGGTGCCAGAAATTCTTTGTAAAATGGATCTCTAATTTCTTGGAATGAAAAATTAACCCCTCTTGCAATTGTTTGGGATGTGTCTACCAACAAAAGCATAATCCTCATGAAAATTAAAACAGACATTTTAATAAAGAAATTCGAGACATTGTCATATCCTGAACTTCATCAACATTACTGACCTAAATACGGTTCACCAGATCTGCAAATGTTAAAGTCAACATTCCTTTGCTTTTGCCTGTCATAGCGCAAGAAAAGATCATAGTTTGCTTCTTTTTGATTGGCATTTAAGATAGAAACTCGACTTCCTGCCATCATCAGGAGTCTTCTTGACTTATCATGAAGTTTGAATAATTAATATATATCAAACTGCCTTCTTAGTTTCTTGTAATTTTAGTGAATATCACAGAAGACTTGAGTCCTCTTGTCATATCTGCACTGAAATGTGGCCTGTATATCTAGTTTAACTGTTCAAAATATAATTTAGGAGCTAGTTTTGCATCAGGAAATCCATTTAATGGATGCTGATCTTATAATGAGGTGAACTTTGTTTAGACTTTATTTCCTTCTCATCTAGAAGTTCAACTATGCAATCCATCTCCATGAAGACGAGCTTCTACCATTTCAGGCTTCTTTGTAGAAATCTCCAAGAAAGCATCCACTAGTGCATCTGCAATCTCTGGATAAATGATGTGGTATGGAAGTCTCCAAACCTGCCATTACCTGGTCTTTTGAATGGATCTCTCTAAGTCATCAACGAGTGTACCCATTGCTTGTGATTCATGGAAAGATAGACCTCGAGCATCCTAAGCAGACATGCCCTTCTCAGGCAGCAATACGCTCACTGGGGAAGAGGAATTTTTGAGCTTCTTAGAGATGAAGCAAGCAAATTTCTTGTTCTCCTCTACCGCATTTTGCATAACAGCTGGTCATGGTACACATGAAACTTTCAGCGATTGAAATGAGATGGAATTGTATCTTTAGGTCCAAAGTTCACCTTTTAAGGCCCTTACACCCAGAACTAATGGAATCTTTTGCTTTAAAACGACATCAAATCACTGTTCAATGGATGGCATGGTACTTCCCACCATATAATCAACAACTTCTGTGGTTGTAATGTCTAGCTCTTCCATTGCTTTACCTCCAACCTCAGTGGTGAGAAATACCAGTGTCTCACATGCTTTTCATCTAGCTTTTCTCTCACAACATTCACACAGGGCGAGGTGGCTCCACATGGTCATACCTATACTTGTATGTTTGTGTCTATTGTTTAAAACACCTATTCCCTTTCCTTAAATCTCTGCCAAATCTCTTTTGTCAAATTTCTTCTATTCTCCATTTTAAAACCAGTTCATTCTTTCTATATACCATCCTTCTCTTTGGTGGCAGTCATTGTTTGTTTGTTATAATGAACAAGCAATGCTTAGCGTCCCTTGCAAAGGTTGATTGCCTGTTTCAGCTAACACATTATATTCTTCTGCATTGCGGGCATTTTCAGGAAAGCTAACTTAGAATACTCTACCGAAATCGGAAAGCTTGCCAAGACACTGTTGGGAGTAATATCAGAGAGTTTGGGACTGAGCACTGAATACATAAACGATTTGTTTGGGGATCATTCTCAGCTAATGTCATGCAATTTATACCCAGCCTGCCCCAATCCGGAACTGGCCCTTGGTTTAGTAGGGCACTCGGACCCTGGGGGCATAACCCTTCTAATGCAGGATGATGTGGGTGGTCTGCAAGTCTTGCACCAGGATCGGTGGGTTCCTGTCACACCTATATCCAATACGCTGGTCGTCAATCTTGGGGACATGACGCAGGTTCTGCCAATCTACCTCTTCCTCACAATTTTTTATAGACAGACCTGTATGTGTGATGTGTTTAAATGTTTGCATGATATACTAATTATAATGTAAGTTTGAGCAGATGTTGAGCAATGGCAAGTACAAGAGCCCAATGCATCGAGTTGTGGCAAACAGCAACATAGAACGCATATCGGTTGTGACAGCGTATGGTCCATCTATGGACACATTTATTGCGCCTATTCCAGAGCTAGTGGATTTGTCTTGTCCACCCATTTACAAGGGATGTTTGTATGGGGAGTTCATGGATATGTTGCAGAAGAACGCTCTCAGTAAGAAATCTGTCCTTGATTCTCTGCGTGTCAGAAATCTGTAACTTTCCCATCATATATATCCTTGATTTTGTCGCTCTCACAAATCCATTACATTCCAACAATTGCTATGTACTGATGTACTCTACAAGGATACGGATACAATACAAATAAGACACATTAACACTTAATTTGATTCATAATTCATGACTTCCTAAGATGTCACTTCTGGCTCTTAACTATCTACTCTAAAAGCTGAGAATTCATACGGTTTTTTATAAAACATATTATTATTTTTACATCGTATACTATCTTATGATTTCTTATAAACCATTATCATTATTTTTACATCCTATTTTACTTTGGAAAAAATTCAATATTCTAACATCTCTTAGAATAACAAGATTATTGAAAGTGAATTACACGTGGATATTCATTTAATGATGACAATGCTGTAGTGCTGGGATCACACGCTTCTATCTGATAGGTTTATAAAATGTAAAGCATTTTCATATTTAAAAAACAAATTGAAACTAGATTATATATTAGTCATATTAATCATGAGAAATGTTTAATAATGCAGTGTTCGTTATGAGAACGTAGATTTAAGTGTTATTTTTCTCAATTGTTAGGTTTGTGTATAATTTTTAATCTTTCAATGTGATGTGCTAATTGTGTATATAACATTTTAAGAATAGATTTCTAAGCCTTTTAATCTTTCTCTGTGATATGTAATTGTGTTTATAATTTTTAAAGATGATAAGATGTTATATTTTATTTTTTTGATTGAGATAACTGGAAATTTTGGTTTATATATATATTTGAAATTTTGGTTTCCATATATATATATTTGAATTTTTGTTTTTTATATAATTTTTAAATATTGATGGAGATTTTGATTTATATATATATTTGAAATTTTGGTTTCCACATATATATATATATATATATCTTTGAACTTTTGTTTTTTATATAATTTTTAAATATTGATGGAGATTAAAGAGTATAATCTTATAAATGGTTAAGTTGTTTGATATTTTGATTGATTAATTATATTTTAGTACTTAGTTTTTAATTTAGGTTATTTTTTTCTTAAAGTATTTTAAGTGTATAATAATATTGTGATTTTATAAAAGATGTATAATTTGTTTTGGATTGTATATTTAGATGGAGTTAAAAGATTTGTATTTATAATTAAAGTTAAAAAAAATGCATTATTAGTTTTGGACTGTATATTTGTAGAATTGGGTTATGTGGATATTTAATTATGATTGAAAACATAAAAAAAAAAAAATTATTTTTTTTCAATTTTTTTTGAAAATGTAATAATAAATTAGCAATCTACAAAATACCTACATTATTGGTAGAAATTCAACCTATATAAATATATATGGAGTTGTAATTATGTTAAAGTAATATGTATCATTATGGTATTTATAATAAATTAAAAAAAAAATATATATATATATATTAAGAAGATTAGTTTATTTTATAAATAAATAGAAACAACTTAAATTGTGGCAATGATAAGGGGCATAAGGTTTTTTGAAAGATGTTACATCGAGTTCTATATCTTTTAATTTAGAGAGTAATGCCACTTATTAGGATTTTGAATTATGAATAAGTGAGAGCAATCCACAAAGTACCTACACCATTGGTAGAAAGCGACATATGGAAATGTATGTGGAGTTGTAATTATATTGAAGAAATGATTACCAATTATGATATATATATATATATATATATATATATATATATATATATTAAGAATATTAGCTCATTTGATGAGAGAATATTAACTCATTTTATGAGTAAATAGAGGAAATTAATTTGTGGCACGGATAAGGGGCATAAGTCTTTTTTTAAAGATGTCAGACCAAGTTCTATATCTTTTAATGGAAAGGATAATAACACTTAACAACCATACCCACATAAGGTTTTGAATCCAGGTTTCCATGCTAATACAAACTTGATCACCTCAGAGATTGCAACATTTATTACAATTAGAAATGTGGTTAAATAAAATGTGCAAACTTGATATTACAAGGACATAAAAGGTCACATAGAAAAGTGAAACTTTTGGTTAATCAACATAGTGGTATAAAATGCCACCTTCCTTGAATAGTGTTGCCATAGTAAAGGATGCAATTATGCCTTTGATGATTGAAAGGATGACGATGTTAAAGAATAAACATAGGGAAAACAATATGATGGAAAATGCTCACTAGCTAACTCTCATGATATTCACACCAAAGCTATCAATATATAATACAATGGGTGATGCCACCTCATAAACATATATGCTCTAGATTCTAAAACCTTGCATGGCAATTAAGGTAGGCAATCCTAACAAACTTAGGTAGTCATCATTGAGGATAAATCACTAATATCCTAAATGTGTAATATAATTAAAGGTGACATGATGACTCAATGATTGGTAAGGTAAGCCATATGCTAATCTCCCCCACCTAGTCCCCTCAATCACAAGTCTAGCTATTATACCAACTAAACAATAAACACTAATGAAACATCAATGCAAATGTTGATATGTTGGATTTTTCAGAAAGCCTTATTAGAGCTTCAATGAAAAATATACCTAAAAAATCGTCAAAACTGGATGCTGGATGGTTCATATGAAATGAATTGGAAAATAGCTAAAATTTTGAAGTGGACAGTTGCCAATGATTGAACATTTCCCAATTAGTTGACAATCTAATCATTTTCCAAGTAATTTAGCTAGAATAAGTTGTCGACTTCTGTTAATTGGTGAACATGTGGTGTCACCACTCTACTATCAGGGAATCATTAAGTGCTCTTTGAATTTGGATACAAATAGGTGTCAAGTAGCATCTGAAAAGTATCTCTATTAGATAATTAAGAGCAATGAGAGGAGCATAGATTCCATGTTAGATCTTCCCAAACGTTGATTTGATGATGATATGAAGATGATCCCATATGCAATGTTGAACTTCTTTGAATTTATTTACAGATAATTGTTAAGACCAATTTTTTGATTGAATTTTGATTGATAAGACTTCAAAGCTTGAAGCATGACTATCATCAATGATATTACCCCTTGTTAGGTACAACTTGAGAAGATATGTTACCATGTTTCTAGTGGTTTTGGATGACCACTAAACATTTTCACTTAATCAATGTACTCCTATGTTACCATGTCTCTGGTGGTTTTGGATGACCACTAACCATTTTCACTTAATCAATGTACCCCCCCTCCCCCTTAAGGTGCAAAAGAGTTTTGAAAGGATTTTTGTTGCAAGAAAGGTACTTACTTGAAAGTGAATTTTGTAGTAAGACTAATATAATTGATTGGTTGTTGATGACCATTGCTAAGGATCGAGTCACCCAGAGTGGACATTTAGTCTTGCAAGTATTTTTAGAGTGAAACATCTTTTTGATGAATGATTATTCTTGTCGCATTGTTGACAATGATGGAGATCAAAGCACTGATAATTCATATGACCAACTCAATGACAATGTTGGCACATTTCAATATGAAGTTGAGTTGGAACATGTGAAGTTGAATCTTCTTAAAGTAATCCAACACTTTGGAACTGAATTGGTTTGGAATAATCTAGAATATGAAAGGTAACTTCCTTTTCATATCTGAGACATGTTCTGCAATTGTTGTTGTAGATTTCTTCCCAAGGTTTGATGATGGGCCTAGAAAGATTATTATGAACTTGTTGCTTTAAAGTATGTGGAAATTGATTTGCTGCATGTTGTTGCACCATTGAAAGGTTCACATCCATGAATCCAAAGAAAACTCTTGAAATGCAGGTTCATGAAAAACTTCATCTTCATTTTAAACTGTGTTGATAACTGTATCAATGTGTTGATCCTATGTTGATTGTTGATGAGTATTTGAAATTTGAAATTGTTGGACATCATGTCCAAATAAAGGATTGTTCTAAATAGAGACTAGTTCATAATACTTTAGAAGTTGTTTTTGAGCTATATTTCATCATGTTATGACTATGTATGAAGATGTTCAATTTTAGCTTGTGAAACTTGCAAACATGTCAGAATAGACTTGAGAGGTCCTTTATGGATTGTGGACTTGCAAACTTGCAAACTCTGATAATAGACTTGCAAACTTGCAAACATGTCAGAATAGACTTGCAAACTCCGATAATTCTTGACTTTGAGTCGTTAAAACATTGAATGAGACCTCCTTGTGTAGGTAGGTCTTGATTACAATTGACTCACAAAAAATGGATTCTTGCAAATCTACTCTTTGCAATAAGACTCAGTGATAGAAATTTTGCATTTTAAAGATGGAGGGGTGTTAGATTCTACTGAGAATACACCAAACAATTTTAATGCAATTAAACGTTTATTTGACACTTCCCAAAAAAACTGTTGCAAGTATACTACTCAAAATTGATGTTGATTTTGAAATTGATTTTGTTGGAAATATCACCAATACCAAGAGGGCGGGGGTGAATTAGCATTGAGCACTTTTTACAATTTCAAACTTTAAGCACATCATGTAATAATAACCTTTAACAACTTCATTCATCAACACATAAAATCATACACATTGCACAATAGATAATGCTTTTTTTATAATATAACAAGATTACATTCATAGGAATCACCAACTTACAAGATTCTCCAGCACCAACTGGAATGAAGCACCAACTCCCTGATTTACAAGATACAACTTGAAGAAAGCTCCAACTCCCTGGTTTCTCCAACATCATTTGGAAGGAAGCACCAACTCCCTTGCCTTGCACCACCCTGCCACCATGATATGAATAAAAGTATCAATCTGCCACTGTCATTGTCTTGTCATTGTCACTATCATTGTCACTGTCACTGTCACTGTCTTCACTGTCATTGTCACTATCACTGTCTTCACTAACATTGTCATCTTGAAGTCCCTCTTGAACAAACCCTAGAAACAATCATCCATAGGCTTCATCTTTTCTTTCGCTCCTTCAATCGCTTAACATTATCATCATCTTTAAACCCTAGGTCATTGAGGAACCCTAGATCATGCCATAAGAACCCTAATCCATGCATTAAGATCACAAGATAACCCTAGTCCATGCCTTTTCCAAGATCATAAGATAAATCCTAGTCCATGCCTTTGCAAAGATCACAAGATAAACCCTAGTCCATGCCTTTTCCAAGATCATAAGCTAAACCCCATTCCATAAGAAACCCTATATCACATAGATTCTCCAAGATATATCACATCTTCTTCTTTAATTATAGACTTCATATACTTCTTTTTGCACCCCTTAACCTCTTCAAGCACATCTTCTTCTGTTTTACGCACTTTAGACTTGATCTCTTCGATGGATGATGTAAAATGCACCACTTTTAAGCTATATTTATACTAATGCACCACCCTTTTAATTATAGTCATGTTAGGTCGGCCCTAACAAAATTCTGGTCCAGTTACGTTAGCCTTGACAAAAATTCTGGTGCCTAGTACAAATAAACCTTCATATCTTCTCAACCACAGGGAGTTAGGAATCGTGCCACCTATCACCGTAAAGGTCTCGGAATAGGATACATAATTATTGAACTTATTCTTTCATTTGATCTACCTTTATGGGGTAAAATTCCCCTTTTGTCTTTAGCATCATTCTCATGAGACTCCCCTTGGCTTTGTCTTCATGGCCACTTCATGCCTTCACCAAGAGGCTTCTTTACACTTCACACCATCATGATTATGTGGACACATCATTATTACTTTATGGACTTCTTCACTTTCTCCATTTGTGTACAACTCAAAATGGGCATGTGGAAACAACCACATGTTATCTCATCAATGTGCTCTTCTCAAACTTCAAGTTTGTGGTAGATGTCTTTTCCAATTCCTTTTGTAGAGTAACAATCTCAAACTCTCTTCGTTGGAAAATGTCTTCCTTCTCCTTTAGTTGACTTTTTAGGACTTCTTTAATTCTCTTTGCTTCTTCCACCAGAGTTCTTAAGGCAACAACAGTATTTTCATTCTCTTCATTTAGTGAAAGGATCTCCAGCTCTTGCCTATGACAAAATTCGTTCTTCTCTTGAAGTTGACATGTTAGGTCTTCTTCAATTTTCTTAGCATCTTCTATTTGACTTCTCAGACCAACAATGATCCTTTTAGCTTCTTGATACATCTAAATTATTTCTTCTTGTTGTCTTATCACGCGTTCACAAAGTATTCTTGAGTCTTATTCAAGATCCATAACTTTCTTCAATTTTTTTCTTAGGGAAATAACTTCAGCTTCTTTTTTCCAAATTTGATCCTTCTCCTTTTTTTATATTTTAATTTGATGATCTTCATTTTCTTCATCAATAGGCTTTGTAATCATGTTCATAAGGAAAGCTTCTTCTTCTGAATCACTATCTTTCCCTTAGTTCATATGGACACTAAGCAGTAGCATGTCCTATTCTTTTGCATTTAAAACATTTAAAGAGTAATTTACTTGGTACCTTTCGGGGTTTGCTTCTTCTTTTGGTGGCTCTTCCTTTTCAATGCCTTCCTCAATTGCGTAAAGATTATGTAGCTTGTTTCCAAAGCTCTTTAGCTAATGTACATGATCCCAGAACAAATTTCACAACATCATATAATCCATTTTGGATGGCATTTATTGCCATAGCATTACCCTTCCTTGACTTATTTTTAGCTGCATTTGTTTGTGGAACAATCACAACTGAATTCCAAGCAGTTGCCCCAAGTGCTATCAAATATGCCTTCATCTTTATACGCCATGATTCATAATCTGATCCATCAAACAATGGTGCTCCATATTTATCTGAACTTTCTTGCTTGTCCATGTGTTTCAAGCATATTCCTTCCGGCTACTAAACAGTTCTAAAGGTAACTTTACTCTGATACCAATTGTTGGAAATATCACCAATACTAAGAGGGGGGGGGTGAATTAGTATTGAGCACTTTTTACCATTTCAAACTTTAAGCACATCAAGTAATAATAATCATTAACAATTTCATTCATCAACACTAAAAGGGTGTTCCCATGAAGATGGGTAACACTTTTTGGCAAGCGGAGGGCACAGAGGGTCGGAAAAAGGAGCTTGATCGAGCTTTTAAATGCTCGATTGAGAGCTTAACCAAGCACTCGATCGAGCTAACCATGAAATCTCTATCAAGCCTTTTATTAGCCCTCGATTGAACTATTGGCTCTATCGAGGGTTTGAGAAAACCCTCAATCCAATAGCTCGATCAAGCGTTAAGGTCTCGATCAAGTGTTAATGTCTCGATCGAGACAATAGCTCGATTGTGCTTATGCAAATTGTTATAAAATGTGCAACTGTTTATTTTTGTTTGTGTTATTGTTTAAAGTCTCGATCGAGCAATAGAAAGGAGCTCGATCGAGGGTTTGAGCTCGACCGAGAGTCTACTCATTAGCACTCACCACAAAGGAGCCCCTCCTGTTGCCATGGCCTCCAGACGACAAGGTAGGATCGGAAACCCTTAAAACCTTAAGAGAGTAGTTATATTTTTGTTTAAATTTTATTTTTTGTAAATTAGTTAGTGTATTTTAAAAAAAATTGTAAAACTTTTTATTTTCATTAATTGTGTTTTATAATATAAGTTTATATAGTTTTTTTTATTTAATAATTTAATTTAGATTTAATTTTTTTAATTGTGTTTATAATTTTGGTTTAATTTTGAGTTTTTTTAATTGTGGTTTATAATTTAGATTTACATTTTTTAATTATATATATATAATAGAAACAAAATTATAACTTGAAATTTCAAGATTATAGAAGTAAAGTTAAATATCTACCTAGCTCTCAAAAAACAAACTAGTGTTAATGTATCCAATAAGTGGTGATGGATTCCCTTGGAATGTCACGTATGTTGGTTTAAGGTGTTTTTTTTTTTGTCTTAGATGCATGAAAGATTAACTTAGAACCTATGTGGTCATATGTGTTCATGTTTGGGCCTATTGAGAGGTCATATGTGATGGTCTACGGTGCATCTATTTGATTTTGGTTTCTTTCATTGATCATGTTATTTCCTAAGACTCATACCTAGTGTTATTTCCTCTTGATTCTTTCCATATCCCTATTCTAAGGCCAATGATCATTTCAAGAGGTCATTCGTAATAGTTCAACACATTGCTCTTGACCCTAGATGTGTAGAAAAATTATTTAGTTCCTATGAGATATAGGTTTCATCCTATTTTACATAAGATACATCATCATGACAACATTGTCATGTATTGGCACCATCCTAATCATTCACTTCATCATCCTCATCATTGTTGTCACCATCATTAGAAAATCCTGAGGTTCTTATGAACATCAAAACATCAAATCATCATTTTATTCATAGAATGACATATATATATATATATATGTGTGTGTGCGTGTGTGTGTGATTTTTCTTCTTTGTTTCATACAGATCGTTCTCCAGAGCAGGGTTCTTCCCTCCACCAATCGCAATTGTCAGGATGATCCGCTACTACAACACCCTCCCCACATCACGAGCGGACTCGTATAATTGAATTACATATAGAAAATAAAATTATTGTATACATGTACATGTGTTTAATTATTAATTGTTATTTGTGTCTATGAACCCCCACCAGCCAGGCCGTCTGGTGAGTGTTGATCTGACAGCATTGTGGCCAATGCCTTGCATGATGGCTAGGATCCATTGACCCCCTAAGAGCACAATGAGGAGGTTTATGATCACAAAGGTACATTAAATTCATATTTATTTATTTTTTGAATTTGTGTATTAATTTTTTGATTTTTTTGAATTTAAATTTTATATCAGTGTTTTGTACTTTGGCTAATACATTTGTTTAATCTATCTGTCAAGTGTTGATCTTGGTTCTGATACTCTTTGGGAGGATGACATAACTAGGATTATGATTGAGGATATCAAATCACAATGTGATTTGCTATTCACCCAAGTAAAGTCCATGCACTCTGACTGTCCATCGGTGCGGTTTATGTCCATGATGATCGATGCAGTTAATGAGTTATTAGACATCTACCAGAAGGTGGGGCCTCTGAGTGACATCTAGAAGGTTTCTTTCCAGACTAGGAGGGACTAGGTATTGGGTCCTGACAACTGAGAGGTGGTGAAAACCACAACAAGGGAAGGGATTCCAGGGGCACTTTGTTTGACATCCCTCCTGATCGTGATGCTAGACAGGCGCTCCGACTATGCGAATTCAAGTTTGAGGCAGTTACGCCTCATATTTATGATAGGTTTATTGTAGCGTGGGGAATGTTCCCTCGCCATGACCAGGTCTCATTATACTTTTCTAAACATATTTATGTAGATTTTGTATTACATATGCATCCAAATTACACAAGTGCGTTGTTGCCTTTCTATGGCATCGAGCAGGAACGCACTTATCAATGTCCAGGGGCTCGTAGAGACCCTGCTGCTATACCAACTCCTCCTCAATTGATTCTTGTCCATCATTGGATGCTTCTACGACCCGAGGACGTAGCCGAGTCATCGTAGCTCGGAATTGAGACACGTTCTTTGATGGCGGGTGTCATGCACACTACATTGGGTCATGCTACCGTTTCCATGCACAAGGAGAGGTCCAGACAACCCCCTAGATCCATAGAGTTTGATTTATTGTGGATGGATGACTCATACATTTGGTTCCTTGACTATGAGTCTCTAGTGTCGTATGTTATACATGTCTGTGACTCGTACTTTCGTCTGTATGAGAGATCCAAGCCATCGTAAACACAATAGGTATATATTTATGTACTTAGTTTTTTAGTATACATCGTTAAATAATCATCTTTAATATATGTAATGTATCTAAAACAATCAATTGAGTAATACTGATTTGTTTTTTGCTACTCCATGCAGAGGTTCGAATTTATGGATTCACTCCGTTCCACTTCTCTGTTGCTTGACCATGAAACCATTTCCCCCGATGATGTCCCCATGGTACAAATGCTAGTTCCTTCATCCTAACCTTGTAAGTTACATACATGTGTATAATTGCCATTATTTTGTCGTAACTTTCGTCTTGTCCCTTGCTCAAATTGTATAGGGCAGAGGAAAGGGAATTGTAGAGGACCGGGAGACATTGCAGTCTCCTCTTGAGTTCGATAATCAACCGTTAGTTGATGAGGTACTATAACTTATGTTTCAATGCAATATAGAATTCAAGATGATGTTTAATTTATAATGTTTATTTATTATTATTTTACTGATTATATGCATGATGTCACCATACACAGGCTCATGTACAATTGGGAATCGATGCTCCAGTGATGTTCAAAGATGAGTGGGAAAGGTTTATTCAACATCACCATGGTGAGGGCCCATCGACTCAATATTGTCCTAGAGATGCCATACAAGACGATTTGACAAATCTCACCATGGACTCGAGCTAGGTTAGTTGATCCATCCACTTAAAATTTTATAAATATGTATTCTTATAGATTCAAATATATTATTTAAATTTAGAACTAACTTACAGAGTTCAAAATTAAAAATTTTGCAGTTCGAGTTGTTAGACAACATTTTTGATCACATGTCATCCCCACACTAAGGGCATGGTGCAGGAGGTACTAGCGATGGGGATTGTTACATGGTACCAATACCAACGCACCTTACTTTGTGTCCCCAAGGAGAGAGGGTCCTTTTTTTTTTCTTCAGATCAAGAGGGTGTTATCTAGCATTTTCTAAGTGGAGGTTATGGCCAGACCCTTTGGTCCTTATCCTGGGAATGCTATGGCTTAGTGGAATTGTTGACTGCCTCATTAAAGGGATTGAAGCCCCGAGGTTGGTGTTCGAGGCTCCTAGGGGTGGGTCACTGGGTCACATGACCCCTCACTTGTTTCATCACTTTGGTGGCATTTTTCTCAACACTGAGGCTTTTGTCTCTCTTCCAGGTCACCACTGACACCCTCCCGGTCCTTCTGCATCATAACACCCTCCCTCCTTGGGCTTCTTCTCATGATGACCTCATCTCTTGTACCAAGACGTACTGCTTGATATTGGGGGGGGGGGGGCTTTGATGGATTTTCACTACTATTGGGGTTATATGGGGCATGGCGTCCCCCCCTGCATACTCCAGCCTTCAGTTTGGAATATTTTGCTCATTTTTTGGGGGTAAACTCTGGGGAAAATGCCCCAATTCACCCACATATTTGATTATTTTATGTTATAATTTTAATTTGACATGTTCTAATTTTAAATTGACATTTTAAGGCATGTAGGCTTGGTTATTTTTTTAAAAGTGAGCGTGAGATCATATAAATACAGTCTCCTAACTTCATTTTTATACAACTTATGAGATAAAATTCATTATGCTACTCTTTTATCCTAGAAGGGTATGCTACTCTTTTATCCTAGAAGGGCCTTGTGAATTGATGCACACCTCTTGGAAGAATGATTCTTCTTGTTCTTGGCTGAAGTTGGATGCTTTCTTTGTCTTGCTAATGCTTTTTGGATGCTAGAATGGTTGGAATAACTCATGCTCAAGCAAGCCTTTTACATTTTAAAGATTTGCTTGATGAATGGTAGGTAAGTTTTGCATCTTGAATGATTGAATGGTATCCCTAGGGCTATATTCTCTTTGAATAGGGATTTTGCTTGCTGTTCTATCCTCATTACATAGTAAAAATGCTCCCAAGATGAAGTTTTTACAAAGTTTTCCTTTGGAGCTCTAACTTTGCATAGTTTAGGCTCTTGAAACCAACCCTAAAGGTTGTTTCAAGAAGCCCTAACCTAGTAGCATGGAGAATTACCTCCAAGAGGAAGGTTGGTCACCTTTCCCTAAGGCTAGGGTTTGGGTAACATCCATTAAAACCCTAAGTTATCAACTTTTACTAAATTTCACTTGCATTTTCATGTATAAATTTGCATTTTCATGGTAGAATTAAGGTTAGAATTAGGTCTACAATTTTATGTTAAAAACCCTAGAAAATCAAAATTTATTTTTTTTTTCAATTTTTTGGCTTTCCTAAAATTTCAGCCCTTTCTCCTACAATTTCGCCCAGCCTTCTTTACCCCTAAAAAATCTAGTGCGAAATTTTAGGAAGCCCTAAAAATTCAAAAATATCAAAAAATTCATAAAAACCCTAAATGTACATGTGTAAATATTATTTTTAGGTTAATTTTTTATTTTTTCTTTTGTAATTAGGTTTTTATTTTTGTTTTTGTATTTAAATTTCAGAAAAGGAAAATCCTAAATCTAAAACCTAAGTCTGAAACCCTAGTTGCAACCCTAACTTAACGCTGACGAACTCTACTAACTCTTATAGGGTTTGATCCTCATCTTTCTAGGCTCGCCTTTCCCTCCTTTCCTTCTTTAGACCCTCGCTTCCCTCTCTCTTCCACCTTGCTTCCCTTTTATCTTATTTCCCCTTCTTTCCTTACTCTTCTCCTCCTCCCTCCCCCCCCTTTCATCCTTATTTCTCCTTTCCTTTTCCTCTTTCCCTCTCTTTCTTCCCTTTCCTCGCTTTCCTCTTTCCTTCCCTTCCTCTCTCCCGCTAGACCTTCCTCATAAGGAGCTCGGTCTACCCCATTTGGGACACCCTAAACCTCGGCCTTAGTCTGTAAGGGTTGAGATCCCTTTGTGAGGTCTTTACAAGGCAGAAAGTGGCCCTACTAGTCCACTTTTCTGCTATCAAGCAGTAACAGATTGCCCCTTTCTGATAGTCACCAAACTTGTCCCTTCCCCTACATAAACAACCATACAAGGTTAGCTATAAAGTTACATTGACTTACTGCTTAAAGGCTGATATATTTGTTGATAAAAGAGGTTTGAAAACACTTTGTTACTGTATGAAAAATTTGTGTTAAATGCATGAAAGAAAGTGGTTGGGAGTTGAGTGTAAATTATTCATATCTTGCTACATATCTTGAACCATTTTATTGCTACAAGTTGCTATTTACTTGACTGATGTAACACTATAATATTGCTATTAACAGCTTGCACAGGGTCTGAAACTCATGGTATTAGGTTGTCTTAAAAGTGGTTAGGTTCATCATTTATTTAAAACACATTTGTTGAACTTTAAAGGCCTCGTTGTTGTTACATCTGATAAAGAGGTATGTAAATACCTCTTTCACTTATTGCTATAAAGTTTGAGTTTGTGTCTTGTTGGCAATATTGTTTGCGGCATATTCATTGCATACCTTTACACTGGTGGATGATTTGAATGAAAGGACTGCCATAACTCTCTCATACTGCCATCTTACCAAACTGATATAATGTTTTGACTGTCATATTGTATTATATGAGTCCTTATTTGAGAGCATAATCTTCTAATCATTGAATGATCCATGCTATATTTTTACATGCTAATGTGCCATTAATATGTGCAATCTTCAAACCTAGTTAGACACTATTGGTTGATCAATGTTCCATGTTTGTCATTTATAAATGACTTCTTTCATATGATAAAATACCATTGACTTTCTTCTATCATTTAATCATTGTATTGAATGTTCGTGTTGTTGCACCGAGTGAAACGAGGTGCTCTACAACCCAGTATGGGGGAGATGTTGTAACGTGTGTGGATGTAAGGGTACACACGAGTATGAGGGAGATGTTGTAACGTTTTTCTAGTAACGTTACACGAGTAAAAAAAAGAGTAAAGAGTAATAAATTATATTATGTCGGCCAATCAATAAATTCATGTCCGCTCATAAAATAAAAAATTAATGAAAGTATTTAAAAAAAATCCATGTTGGCTCATAAAATAAAATATTATGAAAAATAATGAAAAAATCGATGTTTGTTTATAAAATAAAAACTTAAAACTTAAACCTGGGTCTATCATACCAAATTTCTTGAATTTAAATTAAAAAAAAGAAATACACGTCAAGAAATTGGATCCCTCTCGGTGCTTGATAGATACAGGTTTAAGATGGATCTATGTTGGTTATATCACAATTGCTACATCTCCTTTGGAAACTACAAGCACTAAACCTCATAGTATGTCTTCTTCATTCACATAAACATATTGATTAAGGCATTGGTCATTAACTTGGATATCCTAGTAGGCATAGTCTTCTTCTCACTAGTGTCTTACAGGTCATTGAAGGGCTCTCCCCTTGGAGGTTGCGACTCTCCGAAGCAGTTGGAGAAGTGTCAAAGGTGACAATGGTCACTTTCTCCTACATTTGTTCATCAGATACTAGCCCTGCTAGTTCATTTGGTAACATGGATGACCACACATCCCATCAAGGGCCTAGTCTCCATATTAGATGACACTTCATTCATGTTGTGCACTATTTTTATTGAACTATATGTCTGTATATGTAGACTATTACTTTTTTATAAATTTGATGGATTATTTCGTATCATATTTTTTCTTCATGGATATATGATGTCTTATGTTTATGTTGACATGAGTTATTTATCTTATATTTATGTTTATGTGGATTTGTGTACAAGTTATTTATCTTGATTAAGTATGTGTTTATACACATGTGTATGCTAACTTTATCTTATACAACGTTTATTAAGCTTTTTTACATCATCATTTTTCATAAACAATTGTATGACATTATCAACGCTCCCGAGACAATGACTAAGTGATTGGATTAGAGTGAAATGGTTCAATGGTTTGATTTGATTAGATGCGTGTGTGTGTGTGTGTGTGTGTGTGTGTGTGTGTGTGTGTGTTTAATGGACAACCATCCAACCTGTAACATGAAATTAAATTAAATTATGTTATATTTAACTTTTATTTATGGAAATTTTGAATAACTCATTAAAACCATGTTCTTCTAATAGTGATATTTTATTTTTCTTCTAAAATATAATGCATATGTTTGAGTTGAGATGTCAATTTAGTATCTAATAATGGAATTCCTTGAAACAAATTTGCACGGGTGTAGACAACAATCAACTATTACGTGCGTGTGTTTGTTCATTTTTTTCATGTTTATATATATATATATATATATAAAGTATGTGCATTTGAGATGAATACGTGGACTATGTTTAGGCAAAGATAATAATGGGGACCTAGAAAAATTGAGTGTGTTTTTCTTATGCACCCCAAACCACCAACTTTGTCACTTTGGAGCTAAAACCAAAGAATCCAACTCATCCAACATGTAGAGAAAAGCGGAAAATCTTGTCTTTTTTGAATTAGCAAGAACATGGACATATTATTTTTATCTAAAATAATAGCCATGTAAAACTTCCTCACCCTGACATGTTTTGGACAAAAACCTTTATCTCTAAATCCTTATTTAACGGAATATGATGTACTTCTCTCTCTTGACCATAATCAATCTCCCTAGAGCCATCCAAGACCCATCCCCTTTGTGCACAAGTGCCTAGTGGTTCCTAGAATACCACTAGGAATTGAAAGACAACATAGAGAGGGCATGTGTTGTGGTTGGAGGCCTTAATCATAGCACTAGAGGCCGAGAAGGTTCATTGTCCTATCTAAGACCATTGTTTGACCGTTCCCCTCTCCTTGTAAAATGTTGATAAGTTGTGACCATCGTCCTCTCCTTGTAAAATGTTTCTCATCATAATGGAGGATCACACATATTAATTTTCCAAGTGACATATAGATTATCATTGTAATTATGTCAATTACATCCTTTGATGCTACATAATGTACATACACCTAGTTTACTTTTTGCTCACTTCCTATAATATTTGCAACTATAAATTCTTACAAAGTGTTTAGACAAAAATATGGCTTGACAATACATATATAAAAATATGAACATTTTAAATGAAATCATGTCCATTATGGATTTCCTTCATAAATTCCTCTTCATTTACCTGAATACCTAGTGCAAGTTGGATTGTTGCTTTAGTCTCATGACCTCCATGGATTTGTTGAATTGTGGCATGTAGGAAAATGCCCCTTTGAATGGTGCATGGCCTAATGATACATAAATCACAAAGAATCACATTACAAAATTAAGCAATAGACATTGGTAACATTGATCATCAAGGTATTACCTTCATTGCAATAGCGAGAATTAGATCCTTAGTGATGTTGCACAAGGCAACAATAAACATTGGGAACATTGATTGTTAAGGTTTTACCTTCACTACAATATCGATAATTAAATTCTTAAATGATCTCTTCATCTCTCCAACATTTTTGTTTGAATGTATGCATGAATGTGGGGCAATGCATGTATGGAAATTCGAAAGCAAGAAAAAGCTTTTTCCACTAAATCTCACGCAATTCATGGAATTTTGGTTATAAATGTATTTATTTCATAAACATGAACTTATATACAACGGATTGGTTTTTACTTCACTATTTCCCATTTTGAAGTGAATTCATTATATTTTTTCTTTTCCTCTATAAATACTTAAATTAATATTACTTAAATTTTAATTTTAATTTTTATCAACGTGTTTTTACACTAATTACTAATATATTCTTGATAGTCATCTTTATTATTTCTCTCAAATGTCTTTATTCAATAAATTAGTACAATTTTCACAATGTATCTAATTTTTCTATGTTCACAATTTATTATAAACCACCATTTTCCACCTTAAAAAAAAAACACTTCCTCATAGTATAATGAAAAAGATGATTAAATAATTGATTTTTTATTATCCTGATATATCATCACTCACATATGCATTTACATATGTATACAAAGCATTTTGATAGGTAAACTAAAGGTTCTTTGTTATTTGAGTGGAATCCTTATGGATTTTATAACATATGAACCAACATATTGGTTAATCCTTATCGGTCTCGTGCTAAACACATGAATTAATATATACCAAATTTTAAAAGATTTGAAGTATTTATATAAATTAAATTTTGATTGGATGCATAAAGTAATATCAATAATTTTGGGTGTGGATGAAAAATATGAAATCGAGAGGGAAATATATCATCTCTATTTTAAGGGAATCACAGAGGAGGATTTAAAAATAAAAAAATAAAATTTTAATAATAAGAATAATTTAAAAATGAGATAAGTCTACTATGTTAGCTCAAGTGGTTGAGAGATGTATAATGTGAGCATAAGGTTTTGGGGTCAAATCCCTGAGTCGCAAGGGCCTCACTTGATGTCTTCATCGGGTTAGGGTGCAATTCACTACTCCCGAACGGTTTACCTTGGGTACCATCCTCCAAATGAGGGAAAGTGCTTGAGGGTTTCCCGTGATGTGTTCCACTAAAAAAAATGAGATGTTAGAGATAATTGTGAAAGGGCACTTGTGAATGAAGTCATTAATTGTAATATTGAAAACCAAATGGATAAGGAGAATAAACCATATATATTTCATCATTATTTTAAACAAATATTTTATAAATATTGATTTTTTTAAAATCTTTACTACATTTCATTAAATTTAGAAAAAATAACCCAAGTAACTATTTCTTGGATACAAGTTATTTTTATTGCTTCAAGTAAATCTTTAGCATTGAAGCATTCAAAAAGAAATATTGTGGCAATTAGAATTGGATATATATGCCATAAATAATAATGATTCTATGAAAATCCTCAATTGACCAAATCTTAAGGATGGTGATACATTGATATACATTATATAGAGATAATTTAATGAAGTTACACATATAATTGAATGTGATATTGCAAGAGGTTCTTTATCTATATTTGAGGTAACCAAAATAGCACAAATTTGCTATATTAAAAAATGTTTAATATGCAATACTAAATTGGGTCTAGCTCAAGTGGTCAGGGAGGAAAAATGTTATCTTCTCGTCTCAAGTTGAAATCACACTTGTGATATGTTTTCACTCTTCATGATCCAATTAAGATCTCAATCGAGTTTTTTAATAATGCTTGATCGAGCATTTTAATAATGCTTGATCAAGCCCCGGATGCGGGTGACATAAGCAGACACAACAGGGCTCAAATGGGCATGAGTGACACTGGTGGCCACGCACCCATCCCCCGTGGCACTGGAGGCCACGTACCCACCCCATGTGGCATTGCTGAGCTCACCGGAGGCGCCAAAGATACAGTGGGGGATCCTCATGACCGTGAAGCGACATCAAGTCGTTGGCATCATTAACTCCTCGACTCTCGACGTCCCCTCATGATACCTATCCAGCACCAGCCCATGGCCATCAAGCGTGTGAAGCTTTGCCAGTCTGCTAGTTGGCCTCACCGTCCCTCCCTCAAACTCTTGTCTCGGCCTTCTTTGTCCATAATTTGCGCTTTCATCGCTTTGCTCCTGTGCTCTCATCGCTCTGCCCTTGAAATTTCCTGCGACTCTCACACCATGGGTAGACCCAAAGGCTCCAAGTCTGGCAAGATGAAGGAAACCCCTGAAAGCAACCAAGGTAGGACTGGTTACAGGGCCGAAATCTCCATCCCTGTCCGTCTTCTAATTGATAATTGAGAAGCTCGTCTCATTGCAGATACTCTCAGTGACAGGGACCTGGAGCAACAATGGGATCCATATTGGCTGGCTAAAAATATATTGGGAGATTTAATGGAGGACATGCTCTCAAATTGGGCCTCTACTAGGCATGCAACTCAGTCTCTCAGTGCTACCCTGCCCAATATGGCAGCTATTCTGCATAATTTGGACAGCGCATTCGGTTGGGACTCCTACGCACCAACTCACCACCTTCGTTGTGATCTTGGTTCTAGAAGCACTGCTCCTGGTTCCTCTCCATCGCCCTCTGCAGCCAGCCACAACTGTATTTGTCCCATGGTCCCTACCTTTGGCAACACTCATGGCTTTGGTAATTTGGCCACTTCTCTTGGCCTGGGCACTCTGGCCAACATGAGGAGCTGCAAGGACACCCCACTTGGAAACCTCGCCACCTCTCCTAGTAAAGCCACTCAACATGGTATTCTGGTTTCTACACCTGGAAATGCTAAAAAAAATTCTGCTAGTTTGAACCCGGTTCAGCTTCGTAGCAACAGCTCGCAGAAGGGAAAAAAACCTCCCCGCGTGTCCTTTCCCATCCCTTCCACTCTCGGTCCAATCTTGGCCAAAAACACAAGGAATGAGCCTGATGGTGGCTTCTCTGCGGTCAGAAAGACATCTCCTCTTCCCACCAAGCTTCCTGTGCGTGACATCCAGACTTCTGCAAAGAGTTCCCTTCCTCCTGTGAAAAGCACCCCGGCACCTGCTCGGAACGAGGACGACGACACCTGTTACAGCTACCCCATTCTTGAAGAAATTCCTTCTGATGCTGAGGCTCCTGGTACTGCTGGCTAGCAAGGTTCTTCTGTGGTTCCATCTTTGTTTTTGGTTTTTTGTTAATTATCAGACTGTTTGCTTATCTTTAGCCTTCATGGAACCGAATCCGCACCTTGATATCAGGGTTTTTTTTTATCTTCTTGGGTCTGTATGGCCTTAACAATGATGTATATGGTTCTCAAGGTTGGCATCTGATAAGACCACCTCAGTTTATATTTTCCTTTGTAATTTTACTACTTTTAGCTTAATAGAATTTGCAACTATTACAAAAAAAAAATGCTTGATCAAGCTTTTAAAATCTTGATCAAGATTTTTAATAAATATCGATCTAGCTTGATCGAGCCTTTACTTAACCACACTTTAACCGTTGATTGAGCTATTTTAAAAATAAGCTCAAACGCTCAATCGATCTAAATAGCTCGATCGAGGGCTTTAAAACAAGCTTTTAGCCCCCGTTCTTGAATATATGTTTTCTTACTCTTTTTATCAAACCTAAACCCTCTTATAGGAGACACCTTTGATGACGGACTTTATACCAGTGGATCCGTCAACGAGTCCTCTATTCATTGGCATAAAATTTGCAAGTTTCTAAGCTCATCTGATATTTTTTTGTTATTTTCTTCTTAAACTTATACTTACAAAACCATGTCCACAACTTCAAATAAGCACACAGATAAATCAACAACATAAAAAACACACAACAAAATATTTCAAAAAATATAGATGCAGCAGACTAATGCGTGCTCTTCAAAAGGATATTTTTGTATTTTACAATTTTTGCAACCAATAAAAAAAAAGTTTATGTGCACACATGTGTACGAAATGCATTTAAAATTTTCAACAATCGGTTTTGAAAATTTAAAAACAAAATCCATCATAAATTTAAAAAAAGATGTGTTCCCCAGTGCATTTTGTGTACATTATGGTAATATATTTAAATTTCAAAAATTATGCATTTATCACTAAATTATTTTACGTGCACACAAGCGACTTGTAAACTTTTACTGAAATGTACAAGAACAACCCTATCATTAAATTCATTTTTACATATTAAAAAAAATATAGGTGGAAAGATGACATAATTGTGTGTCGAAATTCAAAGGGCATATATGAGTTTTGAGGGCTTCGATTTAATGAATGAGTAAAAACTTGAATTTTCACCGTCACGGCCAAAAAGTGTTACCCATGTTCATCGAAACACCCAAAATCATACATAGTGCACAAGAGATAATGCTTTTCTTATAATATAACAATATTACAAGATTAAATTCATAGGATGCACCAACTAGAAGGAGGCAACAACCCCTTGATTTACAGGCTCCAACATGAAGGAAGCTCCAACTCCCTAGTTTCTCCAGCACCAACTGGAAGGAGGCTACAACCCACTAGTTTCTCCAGCACTAATTGGAAGGAAGCACCAAATCCCTTGCCTTGCACCACCCTGCCACCCTTATATGAATAAGAGTATCAACCCGCCACTATAACTATCATGTTACTGTCACTGTCACTGTCTTCACTGTCACTATCTTCACTATCACTGCCTTCACTATCACTAAAATTAAGTTCTTTTTGAACAAACCCTAGAAATAGTCATCCATAGACTTCATCTTTTCTTTGTCTCCTTAAATCCCTTAAAATTATCATCATCTTTAAATCCTAGGACATTCCAAGAGAGGAACCCTAGGTCATGCCATAAGAACCCTAATCCATGCATCAAGATCACAAGATAAACCCTAGTTCATTCCTTTGCCAAGATCATAAGATAAACCCTAGTCCATGCATTTTCCAAGATCATAAGATAAACCCTACTCCATAAGAAACCCTATATCACATAGATTCTCCAAGATATAACACATCTTCTTCTTCAATTATAGATTTCATATACTTCCTTTTTCACCCCTTAACCTCTTTTAGCACATCTTCTTTTGTTTTGCGCACTTTAGACTTGATCTCTTGGATGGATGATGTAAAATGTGTCACTTTTAAGTTATATTTATACTAATGTGCCACCCTTTTCATTACAATCATGTTAGGTCGGCCCTAACAAAATTTTGGCCCAGTTAGGTCGGCCTTGACAAAAATTCTGGCCTAGTACAAAGAAAACTTTGTATCTTCTCAACCACAGGGATTTAGGAATCATGCCACCTATTACCAAAAAGGTATTGAAATAGGTTATATGATTATGGAACTTATTCTTTCATTTGATATACCTTTATGGGGAAACATTCCCCTTTTTTTATTTAACATCATTCTCATTAGACTCCCCCTAGCCTTGTCTTCATGATCACTTCATGCCTTCATCAAGGGGTTTATTTACACTTCACACCATCATGGTTATGTGGACACATCATCATCACTTTAGGGGATTCTTCACTTTCTCCATTTGTGTACAACTCAAAATGGGCATGTGGAAACAACCACATGTTATCTCATCCTGTGAGGGCCATCCTTAACAACTACGCCATAAGGGGCCATGCTTAACAACTATTCCATAAGGGGACCAATTTGATGTCCTTACTACAATGTCCTTTTACTAAGGTTGACATCAATAGACAAAAAAATGTCCAAGAATCTCCCCTTTTGGCATTGATAGAAACTTAGTAAAACAATGTTGCTTCTTAAGATTACTCGCTTTGTCTTCATGCTTCTTGACATGAGCCGTTTTACTATTTTTCTTTCTCCCTTTGACATCAAGGACAAAGGATGCATCTTCCTCTTGAGCTTGATCCTGCTGCACTCCCCCTGTCAATATTTATTTTCTTTGGGGATGCTCCCCCTGAACTCATGTTTTGATTTGGGGTTGCTCCCCTTGCAAATATTTTGACTTTCTTCTCCAAACTTTTGTAACCTTTTGTCTAGTATATCTCGCCATGTTGTTTCCGCAATCTTTTTCTATGTGTCCATAGTCATTGCATTTGAAGCATTCAACATTGTGTTTTACCATGCCTCTATAATCTCTTTCCATGTGTCCATAATTGTGGCAATTGTAACATTGAAGACTGTAGTTCAAGTGGACACTTCTATTTATTGCTTGAGCATTTCCTCCACAAGCTTTGAAATATCCCTATTCCCAAAATTATTGCAAGAGAAACCATTTCCAAGAAATATGCTTAGATACTTGGGTGTAAAATATATTTTTGATGGTGAAAACTTCTTTGTATCCATATTCTTTCTCCGAATTTTTCCAACGATGAATTCTTACTTTGTAATCTTTGTCTTGATGGGATATTCTAAGAATGTATACATAACTCTCAGCCTTCCCTTAATTTTTCTTTTCTAGTAGCTTGGAATACTCCTCTTCAACTTTATTTGCTGGTGGTTTGGAGCTTTCACATTTTTCAACATTCTTTTGTTCATCATAGCCCAAACTAGTCTTGTCAAGTGGAGATATTTGCTGGCTGAGAATGTCATCTAAGATCAGTGTGCCCTTCTCAAACTTCAAGTTTGCAGTAGTTGTCTTCTCCAATTCCTTCTGTAGTCTAATAGTCTCAAACTCTCTTTCTTGGAAAATGTCTACCTTCTCCTTTAGTTGACTTGTTAGGAATTATTCAATTCTCTTTGCCTCTTCCACTCGAGTTCTTAGGGAAGCAATAGTATTTTCATTCTCTTCATCTAGTGAAAGGATCTGTAGCTTTTTCCTTTGACAAAATTACTTCTTCTCTTGAAGCTGACTTGTCAGGTCTTCTTCAATTTTCTTGGCATCTTCTATTTGACTTTTTAGACCAACAATGGTATTTTCAACTTATTGATATATATAAAGTATTGCTTCTTGTTTCCTTATCATGCCTTCAGAAAGTTTTCTTGACTCTTATTCAAGAGCCATAGCTTTCTTCAATTTCTTTCTTAGGGAAATGCTTTCAATTTCTTGTTTTTTGCAGATTTGTTCCTTCGCCTGTTCTTCTTTTTATGAATCCGTCCTTTCTTTCTGAATATATTCATTTTCTTCATCAATAGGATTTGTAATCATGGTCACAAGGAAAGTTTCTTCTTCTCCTGAATCATTATCTTTCCCTTATTCATATGGACACTCAGCAGTAGCATGCCCTATTCTTTCACATTTAAAACATTTAAATAGTAACTTACTTGGTACATTTTCGGGGTTTGCTTCTTCTTTTGGCGGCTCTTCCTTTTCAATGAATTCCTCATCTATGTAAATATTATGTAGATTGTCCCAAAGCGTTTTAGTTGATCTACATGATCCCACAACAACTGTCACAGAATCAGATAATCTATTCTGGACAGTATTTATTTCCATAGCATTACACTTCATTGAATTATTTTTAGTTCCATTTTTTTGTGGAACAATCACACTTGAATTCCAAACATTAGCCCCAAGTGCCACCAAGCATGCCTTCATCTTTATACTCCATGATTCATAATCCGATCCATCAAGTAATGGTGCTTCATCTTTACCTGAAATTTCTTGCTTGTCCATGTGTTTCAAGGATATTCCTTCCAGCTACTAAATTGTTATGAAGGTAACTTTTCTCTGATACCAATTGTTGAAAATATCGCCAATATTGAGAGGGGGGGTGAATAATTATTGAGCACTTTTTACCATTTCAAACTTTAAGCACATTAATAATAACCATTAACAACTTCATTCAACAACACATAAAATCATACATAGTGCACAAGAGATAATGCTTTTCTTATAATATAACAAGATTACAAGATTACATTCATAGTAAGCACCAAATTCCAAGATTCTACAACACCAACTAGAAGGAGGCACCAACCCCTTGATTTACAGGCTCCAACTTGAAGGAAGTTCCATCTCCCTGGTTTCTCCAACACCAACTAGAAGGAGGCTAAACCCCTCAAGTTTCTCCAGCGCCAACTGGAAGGAATCACCAAATCCCTTGCCTTGCATCACCTTGCCACACCGATATGAGTAAGAGTATAAATCTTCCATTGTCACTGTCCTGTCACTTCCAATGTCACTATCACTGTAATTGCCTTCACTATCACTGTCATCAAGTCCTTTTTGAACAAAACCTAGAAACAGTCATCCATAGACTTCATCTTTTCTTTGGATCCTTCAATCCATTAACATTATCATCATCTTTAAACCCTAGGTCATTCCAAGATAGGAACCCTAGATCATGCCATAAGAACCCTAATCCATGCATGAAGATCACAAAATATACCCTAGTCCATGTATTTGCCAAGATAACACGATAAACCCTAGTCCATGCCTTTTCCAATATCATAAGATAAACCCTATTCCATAAGAAACTATAGATCACATAGATTCTCCAAGATATAACACATCTTCTTCTTTAATTATAGACTTCAGATACTTCTTTTTTCACCCCTTAACCTCTTCTAGCACATCTTCTATTTTGTGCGCTTTAGTATTGACCTCTTAGATGGATGATATAAAATGCACCACTTTTAAGCTATATTTATACTAATGTGCCGCCCTTTTAATTACAGTCATGTTAGGTTATCCCTAATAAAATTCTAGCCTAGTTAGGTCATCTCTGCAAAAATTCTAGCCCAGTAGAAAGAAAACTTCATATCTTCTCAACCAAGGGGAGTTAGGAATCATTCCACCTATCATAGAAAAGGTCTCGCAATAGGCTATATGATTATGGAACTTATTTTTTCATTTTATCTACCTTTATGGGGTAAAATTCCCCGTTTGTATTTAGCATCATTCCCATGAGAATCCTCCTGGCTTTGTCTTTATGACTACTTCATGTCTTCATCAAGGGGATTCTTTACACTTTACACAATCATAGTTACGTGGGAACATCATCATCACTATAGGGGCTTATTCACTTTATGCATTTATGTACAACTCAAAATGAGCATGTGGAAACAACCACATGTTATCTCATCCCGTTAGGGCCATGCTTATCAACTACACCATAAAGGGACCATTTTGATGTCCTTACTACAATGTCCTTTTACTAAGGTTGACATCATGACAACCAAATGTCCAACATAATTGATGTGAGTATCTTGATTTGAGTGTGGGTTATGCCTTTTATTAATTTGATTGAGTTGTTCTTGGCTTGTGATAGCATATGTAGATTGATTGTATCAATATTGTGATGAAGGAAAGAAGACACCATGTATAAGAAGATACCATCATACACGAGGTAATGCACATGAATGCAAAAAGCTTCTTAGACCCCCTTATTCCATTTAGAGTTGGTCCAAACCACAAATGTTGTCAAACAGATCTTGTTCTTGAGTTTGCATGATTACAATATTATTGTCCGTTTGCATGATGAAATATACAATTTACTCCTTTTGCAAATTGTGGTAAATATGTCTCCCATTTTCTTAAAAATGACACTGACACATAGTGTTTTATTTTAAAAAATAATAATAAAAAACACTTCTATAAGTGTCTTTGCCCCTTTTGTTTTATTACCCCCTTCCCCACTTGATTTTTAGAAAGTTCAAAATAATATGCATATGTAACTACACTTGTTCATATCTATAACTTCTTTGCTAAGTACAGTCATTCACTAAAAACAATCTTTCTTTTCATTCAACGAACCTATTTTAGAAGACCAGGATTTGATCCAACCAAGTAGATCATATGGTGATTTTGTATTTGAAACCAATAAAATCAATAAATCTATGAAGCTATGATGACAATGTTCTTCCTGATCCATCAAAGATGTTTTTCACTCTCACCAATCGAATGTGATCCATCATCAAAATGAGTTAGTGAAAAGAAAATCTAAACATGTTAATATGAAAAGAAAAAAAGACAACAAAATCCAAGTCAATTATTATTTCATAAGTTTGAAATTGAAACAATCGATTGGAAATGTAATTTTTTTTTATCTAGGCTAAGATGTATTTCATGGAATGGAGATAACTAAAATATAATGTTCGTATTCATGTCAATTTATATTTCAAGATAGAAATAGAATGAGACGTTTCAAATTGCGAAATTTTCTTTAAAAAAAAAAAAAACTTGCTCACCATGCCATACGCTACATTTGGTATATAACGTTCTCTTTAGTATTACCTCTTATTTTCCTTTGTTTTAATTTAGGGTTTCTTTTTTCTTTAATTTATTTTCAGCTTTAGTAATTAGGATTTTTGGATTCTGTTGTCTTTTTTCTATTAATATTAATATGTTTTATCATATTTTCCTTATCACTCACTCATCTCGATGATGGATCACATTCGATTGGTCCAAAACGTTGATAATTAAAAACATGTGTGATGGACTTGAAAGAACACTCTCATCATAACCTTGATTACAAAAGTTTGAGAGCTGAAATCAATATAGCTATCAATCAACATATGCGCATAGCCTCTTGTCCTTGTAATACCTTTGAGGTTTGTGGCAATACATTCAACAAATCAATGATACACAAGTGTTGGCGATTAGAACATCCTATGGTTCAGTATTGGCCTATGCTACTTCTAGAAGTTGATATTGATCAACATAGATTGCCATGCAAATCAATTTTATTTTAAGATATTTGAGGCCATTGATCCTATTGAAACCCAATGAATTTCTGGCTTCATCAAACGTTGTTGGCAGATCTTGTCTTACATTGTAAATATATATATTTGCTTCACAAGATTTTTGCATTGGATAACATTAGTGTGTCTCCATCGTAGGCTACACACTCATGGATCACTACCATGAGAAGCTACAATACTACACCTTCCATGGATCACTACCATGTAACTACCAAGCCCCTTAACATCAAAGGATCCCCGATACCATGCTAAAAAATAGACACATGAACAAGTGGAAAAGACTCAATAGCCAACTCTCATAATATTCACACCAAAGCTACAAATATATAGTATAATGGGTGATGTCACCTCTTGGAGAGATATTCTCTAGATCCTAAAACCTTGCATGGTAATTAGGCTAGGCAATCATAACAAACTCACTTAGTCATTATTGAGGATAAATCACTATTATCCTAAATAAATAATATAATTAAATGTGACTTGAAGACTTAGTGATTGCTATGTTAAGACATATGCTAATAGATGAATATGATTGAAGCATTTTTTAATAAAAATGAACATTGACTCAACACAGCAGGTACCTCCTTAAAATATTACCACTAAAATGAAACATGCTTCTTGTTACCCTCCTTCATAGCTTTGATACATGTAGTATGAGGCAACATTCTAATATTTGTTAATAAATCCCATAACTTAGGTGGATTTAGCATAATAAAATGATTATTCATTAATATTGCTCCAAGTACACTAAGTGTATAGGCCAACTCAATAATCAAGTAAATATATAATGCTAGAAATGATAATAGCATTGAGTTTTTTAAACATTGTAGCATCGAATTTTATCATGTTGCAATTATAAATACACTATTTATTGTGTTACAATTGTTCAAATTAACATGTCTATATCCAAAATGACACTCCTATTGCAACTAATTGAGTACTAAAAATAACTAGCATACCCTTGAGGTAGTGGGACATGGATGTTGAAGGGAATTAGGATGGTTACATTGCTTAAAGATAGGACAAGGTTTTTTTTTGGATGGTTTGTGAATAACTAATAGAGGATCTCGATGGCTAACCAAAATGAGACACTGCAACAATTAGGCAGGTGATGACATATAAAGAGAATCTCTGAAGGATTATTGGAATAGGAGGAAGTTAAGGGCCATCATTTGTTGCTAGGACAACTTAATCAAAGGTATAAATCATTATATTGAATGAGATTAGTAGTTCATAGTGGCAACTTAACATTTGGCATAAGAGTTCGATGTGTTATCCAGGGCCTAAGAAACCAATTGGAATGGAGCTTGTGTTCTTTCCCACAAAGTCAACAAGTTATTTCCTAGAAAACAACTCAATTAACCCTTGATCCCTTAATACTGACAATAGTTCTACTTATGAAATTAAAGGAGATTGCAAATAGTGGTTGATCTTATTATTAGTTAGAAAACAATACAAATCGTTATTGTAGGGGTGGCCTAGATTGGGCCCTTACGAAAACCCACCTATTATTTTTTGTTTTGTGTCATTTAGTGCTTTTCATACTATTGAAACCTGAGTGTTGTATCTGTCTCCCAACATCAACGCTCTTATTCATTTAGACACACCAAAAAATTATTTTGTTACGAAGTAAATATGGGGTGGAAGTTTGGTATGATGAAATACCATCTCCTCTTCTTGCTACAAGAAGCAAATTATAGACTTTTGATTGCCAAGGACCTTTATGACCTCTGGCATGGAGGTCTTGCCATGATTGTTGTAGTTATTTTTGAGATTCTGTATGTACACATATTCTTGTTAAAACCTTACAACCCCTGCACATTTGCATAATTTTTTGGGACAATCTTCCTAGATGTCATTATCACCTCCATCGACACATAGATAAACATGACCTAAATAAGAAATATACTTGCAAGAAAACGTGGGAACAAAATAACAATATACTTATTAAGAATTTACTTAATGAATAAGAAGGACGAGGGAAAGAGGAAAATAAAACTTCTTACTGCAATTTTACATCTTTCTCATGGTCACCATGCCCTTGAAGAGATGCCCATCCCATTTCCCTAATGCACACTCTGCCAATATATTTAACCACAAGCTTTTTATAGTAATAAAATGTAATGGTTTTTGTTTGAAAAATGAATTTAATAATATCACATTGTAATGCCCCATACCTTCATGATTTATCTTTCCTGTACTTTTCATGCCAGAAGAAAAGAATTGCAAAAATGTGGGAAATAGCACTAGTGCATAAGTATATTTTTCTTGAACATATAACATAGTGTGCACATTAGTTAACACCTTGATTTTCATTTTTCTTTTCAATGAAAGAAATTCTCATACACATATATACATGCGAAATTTCAAATCTAGAGAAACAAGGTAAATAGGAAACCCACATAGAAAATCTCACATACACACATATATGAGAAATTTCTTCCCTAGAGAAAGAAGGTAAAGAGGATTCACATGTGTAGATCCATTGTTTGAACGAAATAAAATTTAAATGCAATTTCAAAGAGAAACCAAATTACATTTATGAAGTGAAAACTAAATCACTATATATGAATTTTTATTTACCAAGAGATGAAACCATTAGAATGGATGCAAGAACTTGCACAAAGCAGAGCAACCTGTGTTATATTTTCCACTATTTTGCACTTATATATGGAGATGGGTGGAGCAAAGCCATGCAATCCTCATAATTCAACATTACCGTTGAGTTATTTTGGTCATTTTATACTAATATTTTGTTAAATTCAAATCCACATAACAATTAGATATTAAACTATAGCGACTAAAATTCAAAAGAATAAAAATGATAAAAGTCAAAATATACACGATTCGATTACTGACAAATAGGTTGTGAAGCCATAGGGAACTCTTTCAAGGAGCTCAATGAAGGCCATGATCCCTAGACTTAGAGTTTGTGTATCCATCACCATAAATTTAGAAATGCCCATACATTCATTATGGAGAAAGGATGGAAGATATTCCTCATCCTATGCATCCAAATTTGAAGTTTAAAGAAATGAAAAAAGGCTCACTTTTGAAGCAACTTTCACCGTACAACCTCAATGAAATTACACAATCCTCTACAACAATCCTTTCAACCATATTAAAGTGATTTTTAACAACTATGAAATGATGCTTGCATTGAGTACAAGCATATATGTGCTTTGTTGAAATATAACTAAGATTGATGACACCAAACTCAAGACATTTTGAAGAAAATGTTATTTCAGACAATCTATCCAGAGTTCGATTTATGTAGAGCTTCTCCGCAATAGAATGAATTAGAAGATGAGTACTCCCAAGACATGATTCACCACAATTAACATGATCTCGTCACAATTAAGACTTAAAAAAGCTTCAATAAATTGTTTACTAAAATATGGTATAATGTGTGGAAATATGACTCCATCATGCTCATATCCGCTTAATTTAGTTATTAATTATAATAAAAATATATTTTTTTAATTGTCATGGTTTTGGTTTTATTTTTATGGATAAAGTCATGTTTCTTAAAATGGAAAAAATATAATTTCATCATATTATATCTCTTATTGTAATTACTTAATCATTAAAAAAAAACATCTTATAATTTTCGAAATTATATACCAGATTTCGCAAGCTCTCGAATAATATTTTATAATGTCAAAACTCTCATTCACTAATAACCAACCAACCATAAGTTGACACCTTTGAAACGCGATACCACCATTCATAACATTGTAATTCTACATTGTGAGAAATACTCTACCTTTATGCTACGATAATTATATACCTTCTATTCTATCGAGGAGTGCTCCTCAAGAGAAAAGTAAAAACACATTAATCAAACAACTAAAAGAATCATGATGCCACATGAAATGCCTTGAAAAATGCAAGACAACAAATATACTCTTATTAAACTTGTGATAGTAAACTTGACATTAACATTAACATTGATTTGTTATCCTATGCTTAGCACAAATATAAACTCAAATGTGTTCATTTTCTATTGTAATTCCATGTAGGTCCTCATCCATGAGTTGAATGCCCTATGATCTAAACTTGTGGCCTAATGTAGGCATATATTACAAACAACTTAGAAAAGTTAAAACCTACAAGTAACGGGATGAATTTAATATTGAATGTATATGCAATTGCCTTTATATCATGGCATCTTGAAAACACCAATGAACTTATATGCACGGTTAATTAATAGCTGATAATATTAAAATTAAAAATCCACAAAGACTATGAATCCCAATGTGAAAAAGAGCATGGAGATCCTCCACATGCTTGTCTTAATTTGGACAAGAACACCTTATTCTTGGTCATAATAAGATACACTGGATTCCGGCGTACAAAATCCAACGAACAAAATAATGAGAAACAAATATAACACAACTAAATTTACCATAACAATAATTAATAGACATGATTTCCAAAATACCCATGGGAGGCTTCTTGTATTGTTCTATCCAATTAACATGATTTTATCTTCATTTATAAATGGATGTAGAGGCCATAAATGGATACCACTACTTAGACCTATAATGAAAACCACAAAGATTGATTACCATATGATTTGATATCCATGTAACAAAAAAAAATATAATAACTCAATGAAATTAATCTAATTATAAACTATTTAAGGATATAGCTCATTAATTGGCTCATGATGTGGCAAGTTCATTACTACCTTGAGTTTCTCTTGGATTTGAGAATGATTTTTTCTCTAGTAATAAAGACAACCACAAGATGGTGGAATACCATATGGCCTCTCCCCTTCCTCACTTCACTCTCATTTCCCCATACCCAATTTAATTAGTAAACAATGCACATCATAGTGGCAAAGTAGCAAAATTTAAAAAAAAATTGTTATAGTAGTTAAAGCTAACAAAAAATAGTATCAAATGTACAAAATATATAAAAATGTCTACTACATTTTTCCTCCTAGGTATTTTTTGCTTCATAAGGTCCATAATTTTGATGTTGGCATCATCTTCTTGATTCTCTTCTTCTCTCAACGGAGTTTATTGTTGAGAATTCTCATGAAGACAACTTCATGCATGTGGACGAGATGGACCTACTTCTACAATGATGAAAAAGCATTTCTAAGTCACATTATTCATATTATATGAACAAAAATATGTCACCTCATTCATAATAATTAGAGTAGTAGATACAATGGTGGGGTAAACCTCTCCCTGATCACCACCAACAACCTTGATAATAGGTGCTTGACCATAACAACATCTTCATGTACCTACAAAGACATTTAAAATTAATTTACAAGCCATAAACCCTAAACTCATTTATAAGTAACCATTCAAAATAAATGTAACTTATGTACCTCCTCATTTACAATGGAAGTATTGTGTGCCTTAAATTGCTTCATTTTGACCCAGGCTGTATATATCATATTAAGGAAATTTATAGATCATCATAGGATGGCATAATTCCACAGTCAAATGACTACATACCATAACATAATGAAATTCAAAGACAAAAGATTAGTAAATTATAATTGAACAATTTAGTTACATAACATTTTAAATTATAGTAATTATGTATCTCCAGGACCAAGCTTTTGCCGCCTAACCATGTCCAAGCTAGCTTTAGTGTCCTTTGAAGTGTCTTCAATCCCACAAAAAAATTGAAGTGAATGCTAATGTTCTTTAGTTGGTTAGGTCATTGTTATAACATATTTTGCCACACTTGTCCCATAGATGCTATGATGGCTGATCTTATCAATTTACCCTTTTTGCAGACTCACTTTACTCCTGATAAGCTAAGAGTTCAACAATTATTCTTGGGAAAACCTTTAAAAAAACTATTTTTTCGATGTACGCGACCTACCTGTGTCTAGACCGTATCCACGTGACCTACCTTTGTCTAGCTCGCATACATGCCTATTCGAGGGTAAAAAATAAAACAAAATTTACTTTACAAGAAATATTACGGTTTTGGTCGTTCCCAACTGTACCAATCCCGTAAGTAACCACTCATAACCTCCCTAATTGCCTCCCTATCAGTATAAAAGAGGCATAGGAGAAGGGATTTGAGGACCCAAGCATTGGAGAGTACCCTCATGTTGTTGGATTTAATTCATAACTGAAAGCCCTATTGTCCCTAGTCTGCAAAAATCCCATTCCCTCATCTGAAACCATATTTTTGGCCATTGTTGTGAGTCTTTATTATGCCAAAGAATTGAAGTGATTCTTTTGGGCATATCTCCTTTAGTGAACCATATTGACTGTGAAAGGCTTGGGTGGAAGGAATCTGATCTCGGCTTCAGAATGGTGCCATAACATGATTTAGGTGATATCTTTCTGTAACTTGTTGTTCAATTTATAAAATAACTCTTTTTTCTGTCCAAATTTGAGTATTTTACTTTCAGCTTTGAATTCTTGAATATGGATGAGTAATTCAACAATCTATTTACAAATTATAGTTTTGCAGCAGTAACTAATTTCTTATCAATATTTTCTTGCTTTCAGGTTTAGCCTTGAAGTATTGGTGAGAAGATTGAAGCAACGAACAACCAAGGGATCTACATCAAACGATAAGATTCTAGGTGAATTTTTATTCTAAAACTCTCTCTGTGTTTTCCAAAAAAGTTTGCATGCAAATTGTTTGAATTTATTTTGTTTGAATAGTTTGAGTTTCTTTTTGGTATCGCTCTATGGTGGTTTTCCCAAAGACAACTAGGGTAGGATTAATCTCCCGAAATAGAAGTGGCAACTCCACTGGGGAGTTTTCCTGTTTTGGGTAGTTAGGGATTTTCTGTTTATTTTGTGAATTTTGCTCTGTTTTTGCTTTGTTTGTGGTTGATTTTCTGAAATTTTCTTATCTTAGCATGTTATATTGTCATCCTAGAATCCTTATGAGAGAAAACCTTGGTACAGGGGCACCAAATTTCTTTTTCTTTCTTTTTCTCGTGTATATATGCGGGTAACAGTGCCCATAGTCACATACTTTTCATGTAGTTTGTTTTTTTTTGCAATAAATTTTGTTTCTTCATCTGTACGTGACCTATCCACTGGATAGTTGTGTGGACATGACCTACCTATGTCCATCTCACATACATACCCTTTTTTGTTCTTTTTTAGTTTCTCTCTCCTGAAATTGTAAAAATGGGTTACTGTGTATCTGAGTTGACTCTCATCGTCTGAAGTTTTTTGTTGTTTTCAGAAATCAACTTCCTGTTTGCAAATCAAAAACAAAAAGAAGACTTTTAAGTTTTAGGGTTTTTTCCCCATTTTTTTGTTTTTGTACTTCTTTTTTTTTGTAGAGTTTTTAGCAATCTGAATTCTTCTAAAAAGATTTATGTTCATATCTGTAGTTTTCTGTTTATATCATCACAAAAAATCAATAAAAAGTTGTATGCTTTGTAAGTTTTATTGTGGTTTGTTTTTGCATTTTGGAAAGAAGATCGTGTTTTCTTCTTTTATTTGCACTTTTGTGCATTAAGTAAAGTTGACTTTGTAAGTTGTTTGATGAATCTTCTTTTTTTCTGCATTGCTGAACCAAAAAAGTTCATTTTTTCTCTCTCCAAAAAGAAAAAAAGTTATCTCAGAGTTTGGAAACCTGTGTAACATTTGAGGTTCTTAACGCGTTTCAAACTCAATAGCAAAGTCCATCATCAGGATAATGTAATGTCTTAATTGGAACACTGTATCTCAATTTCTTAAATATTGTCTTGGTTTTCCATTTAAGTTTTTAGCCGACTTTTTGTGTGTGTATGTATTCTTATTTTATTTTATTTTAATTTTTGTTTTATTTAACTATTATTATAATTATTCTAATGTATATATGTGTGCTTGTATAAATAATCCTATATATATTATTTATACGATATATAAGTGAATATTTATTAAATACTATCATTAAATTATTTATACAAACACACATATATACATTAGAATAATTCTAATAATAGTTAAATAAAACTGAAATAAGAATAAAAATAAAGTAAAATAGGAATGCATAAAAATAAGAATACATACACAAAAAGTTGGCTAAAAACCTAAATGGAAAACCTAGACAATATTTAAGAAATTAAGATACCTTGTTACAATTGAGACATTGCATACTACTGATAATGGACTCTGCTATTGAGTCTGAAACACGTCGAGAACCTCAAATGTTACACAAGTTTCCAAACTCTGAGATAACTATGGCATGTGAAAGTCTGAATGAAAGAAAAAGTTGTTTTCTTTGAAAAATTTTGCCTTCTTTGAAAAAAAATTAAAAAGAAAAAAGAAAAAAAGTTTATTTATTTTTGAAGTATGCATTCATTTTCGGTTTTAAGAAAAGAAAAAGAAAAAAAAAAAACTTTTCGTTTTTGTTTGGTTTGGGTTCTTCATTTTAGTTTCTGAAAAGAGAAAAGGTTGATTTTTAGTTTATTAAAAGAACGAAAATTAAAAAAAAAACTTTTGGAAAAAATTTTGTGCTCTAAAGAAGTGTTATAAGCACTTATTTCAGTTAAATATTATTTTGCTTTCTCTGCTTCTATATTGTTTGTGTTCTTCTCTGTTGAAGGGAGATATGAGAAACCCCCCCTTGAGATTTTTAACTACAATGGTCTTACACATCTAATGTTTATACATACATCTAGTGTAAGACCATTGTAGTTACAGATCTCAAGGGGGGGTTTCTCATATCTCCCTTCAACAGAGATATGAGAGTTGTCTCCCATGTGAATAATCAGACCATCTTTGAGATCTAGAGAAGAAAATGATTCTCTGGAGGAAACCATGTGATTGGAGGATCCTGAATTTATGAGGAGGGTTTGTGATTTTGAAAATACAGCCTTCAGTGCATGGAAACTCTCATGACCATCATAATCACTTCCAAAATCAGTCTCTCTTGCACCTTTTGGGAGGGAAATGTTGTGTTGTTCAAGAAGCTTGGTCATCTAATCTATCTTCTTCTGCATGCAAGATCTCTTTGGGTGGTTTCCTTTCTTGCAATAGGAACACTTGGATTTCTCTAATCCCTTATGTTTGTCCTTCTTAGAGCTGAAGGATCTTTCTAATGGACTTGACTTGGCATTCTTCTTGGGTTCATATTGCCTCTTATCCTTTCCTTTGTGCTTCCCCTTCCCATTCTCACTTTTTGCTTCTCCAGCCACAAGAGCTTGATCTTTGGAGGCTTGCAAGGCACCCATCTGTATCAACTTATCTTGTTCGTGGATGAGAGATTAAGTGAAAACATCTAAGGAGGGCATCTTCCAACCAGGGATTGACATTCTCCCAGAATGGAAGGTAGAGACAAGGATAGAGAAATCAGGACCTAGCTTGATCAGAATGGATAACACCATCTGCTCATCCTTCTTCTCAATGCCACACTGCTTGCATTGCATAACCAGAGATTTGAATTTTGAAAAGAACTGTTGAATGGTCTCAAAACTGCTCGGTTGCAGAGAAATCAACTCATTTTCTAGAATATGGCCTCTTAGCTCATCTTTTTTTCCGAAGAGGGTCTCTAACTTCAACCATAACTCTCTTGGAGTCTTCAATCCCTCGATGTGGAAGAGTAGATATTTCGAAATATGAATACACATGAAACCAAATGCTTTATCCAATCTACTTAGATACTTGGTTTTCTCCATAGCTGATGTTGGTTAGGGATCCTTCCCCATTGTCACCATGTACATTGATTTGTTTTGCAATACCATCTGCATATCATCCCTCTAATCAAGATAATTGAAGGGTGCCAAGATACTGGGAGAGAGAGGAGAGTTCGAATATTGTCCATTACAACTGCTGGAGCGAATACAAGGTGAAATTGCTGCTGCACTCAAAAAATTTGAATAACCTGCAATAAAATATCAATAAGGAGGTAGACTACTACTGAGCACTGCTTTAGGACAATATGCACTTTTATATGGATCCTTCACATCTGGATAGACCTCATTGAATTTCTCCAATGAATTCAATGCAATGGCACCTGGATTTGTTGTGGAAATCCAGAGGCTTCTACTGCACTACCGAAAGCAGTTGTTCAAACTATTCTCTCAAATGGCTCTGATACCATGTGAAATTATATGTCACAATAGATCTAAAGAGATGAGGATAGCTCACAAAGAAAGAATGAGCAGAAAATTTGAAGAAGAGTGAAAACTGCAGTAAAAAAGAGCAGAAGAATAATAATGCAATAGAACTCAGATAGGAGTAGAATAATGTCACATGTTCCAATTATCACTATAATAAACAATGATGTTATAGTGGAGATAATTTGAATCATGTAGGAGAATTCGAACCTCAGTTGGTCTAGCATAGGGATTATCACCACTGGAGTGCTCTGGAAGACTCAAAGTCAACTGAACTGAACCTAACTCAGCTAACTGAAGTCATAATCAGTTAACTGACTAAGGAGGGCACAATAGTGAGTCTGTCATGCATGCCATTTAGAAAAGGGTTCATGAGGCCATAATCAGTGGCATCTGGAGCTCTAACCCCCCACACGAGTCAAATAACTCAGGTGGACTGCACTGGAACACTCAGTAGGTTACTATAAAATAGGGAACTGACTGAAGTGGTCCTAAAATGATGCATGCATGGATCAGAAGGTGGTAGATGGATCTTGGATGACATTTGCACACCACTAGGTGGAAAATGACATCATCAACAACTAGGAAAAATAAATAATGCTAGGTAGGACAAGGACGGAGTATTGAAATATCCTAACAAAAAACACCACATGGCAAGATCATGTGCATCCATGCAAATATTAAGAATTGTGCATATCTTGGCTCAATTTTTTGAAGATACCAATAAGCCCAAAATAGAAAGAATATGCAATGTAGTTCAATCATTCATATGGCCTATAAAAGAACTTGTGCAAGCAGACAAAAAAAAGGTCCAAAATCTGCTTGGATTATCAGTAGCAAGGAATTCATAGAACTAAACAAAAATTATTTTAAGTCTAAGGGGTTGAATAGTTATAAAATTATTGATAAAATGAAATCGCCACATGTCACTCTCCAATCTCATCATGTGACATCCTTTAATATATTTAGGGTCATGTGTTAGTTTCCTTGTTACCCTTACCACATAAATAATTATCTTTCCTCTTGAACTTGAAAGGGTATTAGATTTTTTTTTAATTCGAAGGTTGAGTCTATAAAAGAATCTTCACATTTATTAAAGCATGAGGAATATAATTTGTATGAATCTTGGCACTTAGAGGAATGTTGACCAAATCGCGACCTCACAGTCAACAGGGGTTCACCAACTGTCGACACATATTGCAGTCTCCCTGGGCACCGGCCCGAGCAGGTTTGAGCCCACCCAGCAACACCTGCAGAGCGGATGAGGTCTCACCCGAGGCATCCAGGAAGAGCAGACGGAACCATGTTTCCGCCGAGGGAGGAGGTGAGTTGCGGCAGTATGATACAACAACAATTCTAAATATTCATCATGAAGTTATAGCACATCACTTTAATCGCAACATTTAACATTACAATAAACATATATCTATAACATATTATTGCGGCATTCACATCATAGCGACAGAAACGGATAATTGCATTAAGACAAGACAATAACATAAGTATCGAGCAACATTACACACAGATTGCACCAAATCATCATCCTTATATTACTGTGGCAAACCAAAAGCAGTACATAAATCTCTGCGCAACTCTCCGCATTATCTCTCTTTCAATCTCTGCATACAGCTCTATTTCTCTCTTCTATCTATTGACTTCTCCCCTAATCACTTACAATTCTCATCTATTTATAGCCTTCCGCCAATTACAATACTTGTCCACTTTCCTAACTGACACTTATGGACAGTCGACTAACTGACTTGGTCTAATGACCGAAAAACCCGCATACCGCGGTACAATTGACTCGATATTACAAAATACATGACCCAAAACCCGCCAATTGCTGTATACTTGACTCAATATTACAAAATACATGGTCCAAGTGACCCAAAACCCGCCAACTGCAGTATCCTTTGGTACCAAATACTCCTTTCGCGTCTTCATCCAATGTGTCGCGGCGTCAGCAGTACCGCGATCTTTCCTCATCAAACCGCCTGCCAACAGGCCCCCAACACAATCTTGTGGCTCACCCTCGAGCCACATCAACTGCATATGTTCTTGTTATCTGGATCACACAATGTTGTCTCCTTTCTTTGGCTATACAGATCCTTGGCTACCAATTCTGCAAGCCCTACACGAGAGTAGGCAACCCCCGACTCGCTCTTAGGTACATCGCGAACTCATCCTCCAGTCGCATGGAATAGTGCAGACTGAAAAGAAAAGAGGATGAATAGTACTAAGGGGTGAGAACGGCGGACGACTCTGGCACATCTGTTTCATGCCAGCGCCCGTCTTCTACTGAAGTCAGGGAGCTACCGCCCCAACCAACGTTCTGATAAAAAATAACACAACCCTTTGAACAACTACTGCATACTGAATCATGCAGGACCGACCAGGGGTCCATCTCACTGTCAACGCGTACCACAGTCGCCCTGGAACCGGCCCAGGCATACATAGGGGAAGTGCACCGACCATATCAAGGCGCTTAGGGACACTCGTCGTGCGGGCTCGCAGGGCCCCTGGGGTGCTGCCACGGGAAACAGAGTGAAGCATTTCCACGGCCTCCTTGGAATTCCTCACAACTCAACTCCCAAATTGATTAACCAGCATAACCACTCTATGTCGGAACAACTTCTGTATGGTGAACTACCAACTTCCTCGGTTACTTATAGCCGGACCCTCCCAGGTCACGACGGGGGAAATGATGCCTCGGTACCTCTCATCTGTGTGTATGAGTTGACCTACTGTCACAGTGGAGGGGGGAAACCATGCTGCCAACAAAGCTCCCACGTGGCACCACGTGAACAACCCCACTGCTCATCTCGGCCCAGCGTGCCATGTGAAAAACAAGCCGTCGTCATGCGTGAACTCAGTCGAATCGGTCAGGTGCAATCATGTGTAGAGATGGTGGCTAGTAATCACACCACGTCGCCGTACTCTCCCAAAACCGTCGTACAAAATCCGTCGTCGAGCTTGAGTGCAATACTGTCATGAGTCTCTGAATATGCTAACCTGGCGGCATAAGTGTGAGGCACCTGCAACAATTAATTAACACGAATATGCGAAATAGCAGAAATGACAGAACTCAGAATCACTTTTATATTGATCACATGCCACTTCGAGGGGGCAACCTCCTTTGAGCAAGCTCAATACAAATAACTTCACGGTGCCTTCATAGGTCTCAACACACACTTATATACTAATTCTAGGCGCCCATACTATGGGTCGAAACCATGGGCCGTTACAAACTATGGATCAACAATACTACGGGCGACTTACAAAGCATATGCGCCAACAACAATAAAACAAACTATTGATCAACAAATACTACGGGACGACTTACAAAGCATATGCGTCCAATAACAACATACTAACAAAGTAAAGACATGGGTTCCTAACATCCCCTCCCCCTTAAAAAAAGCTTTGTCCTCAAAGCTTTAGATGTGGAAATTGTTGTTGAATCTGAAGGAGTGGTTCCCATGTAGCATCCTCTGGTTGCATGCCGTGCCACTGAATTAAGACCTCTGTGATCGAGCAAGAGCGAAGCTGATGTGTGCGCCGATTGAGGATGGCCTCTGGCTCCAAAAGGATGGATCCTTCCTTATCCAGTTCGGGTAAAATCGTTTGTCTGCTGATGTTGGTGCCAAGAACTTTCTTCAGACAAGAGACATGAAAGACTGGATGAATGCGGGAAGAAGGAGGAAGTTCCAATTTATAAGCAACGGACCCAATCTTCTGTAGAATCCGATATGGCCCATAGAACTTTGGAGCGAGCTTATGACGCCCTTTGAGTTTCAAGGAGGATTGTTTGTACGGTTGGAGACGAAGAAAAACCATATCACCGACTTGAAAAGTGCGCTCCGAACGGTGCTGATCAGCTTGTTGCTTCATGCGATTTCTTGCCATGTGCAGATTGTCCCGCAAAATGCGAAGAATCTGATCGCGGTTTCGAAGGACCGTGTCAACTTCTTGAACTTGTGAACTGGTGGGGGTGTATGTAAGAAGAGCTGGAGGTGCCTGACCATAGACTTCTTCATATGGGGTCATTTTAGAGGCAGTGTGGTGAGAGGTATTGTACCACCATTCAACGAGAGGGAGACACTTTGCCCACTGATGTTGTTGTTCCGAGGTGAAGCAACGAAGATAAGTTTCCAAGCATTTATTGACAATTTCAGTCTGACCATCTGTTTGTGGGTGATACCCTGAACTCATCTTCAGTTTGGTCCCAGTGTGGCGAAATAGTTCTGTCCAAAAATGACTGGTGAAAGTCGCATCACGATCCGAGACAATGGAAGAAGGGATGCCATGAAGATGAAAGATCTGGTCCAGAAAAATTTGAGCGACGGAGGAGGCTGTATAGGGATGGCTGAGAGCACAAAAATGACTATATTTGGAGAGGCGATCAACCACAACGAGAATCACTGTCTTCCCGCCAGATTTAGGGAGCCCTTCAATGAAATCCATAGAAATATCTGTCCAAATCCGTGTAGGTATGGGCAAGGGTTCAAGCAATCCTGGAAGGAGTGTTGTTTCACCCTTATTGCGCTGGCAGGTATCACATTCGGCCACCATCTGTTGAATTGTCCTTTTCATTCCCTGCCAAAAGAAGTTACGTCGTGCTCGTTCATACGTTTTGAGGAACCCAGAGTGCCCTGCCGATGGAGAAGCATGGAGTTCATAGAAGACATCCTGTTGAAGATCTGTGCTCTGGGGAAGCACCAAACGACCCTTGTATTGCAGAGAAGCACCATCCCAAGAGTAATGTGGTACAGCAGAAGGGTTGTTGGTCAAGCGTTGGATGATTTGAGCTAAGGAAGAGTCATTGACATAACCCTGTTGAATAGATTGCAACCAATTTGGAACCGACATAGAAATAGATGAAAGAGAACCTTGGGCATCAAATGTGCGAGAAAGAGCATCTGCCACAATATTGTCTTTACCCTTCTTGTAAGTGATCTCATAGTCATAAACCATGAGTTTGCTAACCCATTTCTGTTGTGCCGGAGAGGAGACTCGCTGGTCCAAGAAATATTTCAGACTCTGGTGATCAGTCTTGATGCAGAAATGATTTCCTAATAGGTATGGCCGCCACTTCTGTATTGCATGCAAAATAGCCATCATTTCCTTCTCATAGGTAGAGGCAGCTAAATTCTTACCTGAAAGGGCTTTGCTGGTGAATGCAATGGGGTGTTCATCTTGAAGGAGAACAACACCAAGTCCATTGCCGCAAGCATCACTCTCAATAGTGAAGGGCTTGGAAAAATTGGGCATAGCTAGCACAGGTGTAGTACACATAGCTTGTTTTAGTTGGTCAAATGCACACTGAGCAGCAGGTGTCCATGTAAAAGCATCCTTTTTCAATAGAGCAGTTAATGGAGCTGCAATATTCCCATAATCCTTGACAAACTTGCCGTAGTAGCCAGTCAATCCCAAAAAACCACGAAGGCTCTTGAGTGTCTGAGGCTACGGCCAATTGTTCATGGCATCGATTTTGGCAGGATCCACGCGAACCCCTTGTGCTGAGATAATGTGCCCGAGATACTCAACTTCCTTCTGTCCAAAAACACATTTAGACTGCTTGGCATGGAGATGATGGTCAGAGAAAAGTTGCATGACAAGATCCAGATGCTGGAGATGTTCATCCCATGTTTTACTGTAGATGAGGATATCATCGAAGAATACCAGAATGAATTTCCGCAAGTAGGGTCGAAATATTTTATTCATTAAGGCTTGGAATGTGGAAGGAGCATTAGTGAGGCCAAAGGGCATGACCAAAAACTCATAATGGCCATCATGTGTGCGGAAAGCTGTTTTAGGAATATCCTCCTCATGAACCCGAATTTGATGATACCCAGAACGAAGATCCAACTTGGAGAAAAAGTGAGCCCCATGAAGCTCATCAAGAAGCTCATCAACAACAGGGATTGGAAACTTATCCTTGATGGTGAGGTGATTAAGTGCTCGGAAGTCAATGCAGAGGCGCCATGACCCATCTTTTTTGCGGACAAGAATAACTGGAGAAGAAAAGGAACTAGTGCTTGGACGAATAATACCTTGCTTCAATAAGTCCCGAACGAGCATTTCAATCTCCGTTTTTTGGTGAAATGGGTAGCGATAGGGCCTGATGTTGGGAGGAACGCTGCCAGGAAGGAGTTGAATACGATGGTCTTCTGGCCTGGAAGGTGGCAATCCCACTGGTTCAGCAAAGACACCTGTATATCGATCCAGAATTTGTTGTAGATCCAAAGGAGTAGTGGAGACCGCTGATGGTTGCATTTGGATGGAATGGATCTGAGCGATGACACCATGTGAATTCTTCTTGAGGAGTTTTTCCATGCGATGTGAACTAATGATGCTGAGAGAACCTGGTTGTAATCCTGTCAATGTGTGTTTTTGTCCATTGAGGGAAAACTGCATCCAAAGTTCAGCAAAATCCCATAAGATAGGGCCAAGTGTGCGTAGCCATTGAGCGCCCAAAATCACATCACATCCGCCTAAGGGCAAGGCAAACATGTCAGAGCACAAGGTATAGTCTCCCATAGAAATACACACATTTCGACACTTCTCTTTGCAAGGTAAGGTTCCCCCATTGGAAACCATGACTTCAAAGTTGGAGCAAGGATGGATAAAACAATCAGCTTGTTTGGCGATTCGAGGATCAATGAAATTATGAGTGCTAGCAGAATCAATGAGTATGGTAAGGGGAAGCTTCTTGAAGTAACCCCTGACCCGCATTGTTTGGGGGGTGGTGATTCCAGCTAAACCATGGAGAGATATCTCTAGCTGGCCATCCTGAGGCGGAGGGTCAATAGGTGGTTCCTGAATGTCGACCGGAGCATCCAGTGTTTCTGGATCTTCGTCACCAATTTCAGAGGCAGGCGGAGACTCCACATCCAAGAGATAGAGTTTTTGTTGAACACATCTATGTCCCCGAGTGAATTTCTCATCACAATTATAACAAAGCCCCTTTTCTCTGCGTGCTTGCATCTCTGTTTCAGACAAACGCTTGATAGGAGTCGGTCAAGGAGCCTGCGGTAGAGGTGGTCGCTGAGAACCCATATTTCGGAAGGGAACAAAAGTGGGATTGGAGCGTTGTTGGGCTGCAATCTTGTCTTCTGCCAACTTAGCCAACCCTAGGGCTTCCATCATTGTGTTGGGACAGAACATTTTGACCTCAGAGCGGATGGCATCCTTTAGACCACTGATAAAACAACTCCGGTAAAAGTCATCAGACAATCCTTCGGTGTGGTTGGCTAGATTCTCAAATTCGGTTTGATACTCTCTCACAGTGCCAGTTTGGCGAAGTTTAGTGAGGGCTCCTGTGAAGTCATAAAAAGCACTAGGACCAAATCGTTGCAAAAGGAGCTGGCAAAAGTCTGGCCATTTGGGCTCTGGATGAGCCTTGATGTACCAACGGTACCATTGAAGAGCTTCCTGTTCCAAATGAAAGGATGCCAACGGAAATTTGTTGACATCAAAAGTATTATGTAGAGTGAAATACTATTCTGCACGATAGATCCATCCAGTTGGGTCGGTACCATTGAAGCGAGGAAAATCAAGCTTCGGACCACAGAAATTGCTGGAAGAAGAGAACCCATTGTCTGATGTAGACTCGGACTGCCGTTTGTTGTTCATAGTTGAATGTTCAAGATGGAGGCCGAGAAATTTTTCATCCAGGTCCTGGAGTTTGGCTTGGATGGCTGCAAGTGCTTCCTCCATGGTTTTTGCTCCTGCACGGGTGACAACCATAACCAGGATTTTATTTATTTATTTATTTATTTTTCTTTCTGGGTAGGAAAACAGAAACAGAAACTACTTCAGTAAGGGAAAATCTGGATTTGGGAAAAAATTAGGAGGGTAATTGGGGTTTGACTAGGTTTTGGACACTGTTAGATAGACAGGGAAGCAAAAATGAGGATTTCAGAAGCGGGGTGAAAGAATGGGAAAATTTGGCAGAGGGAAACAAAGAAGCAGAATTCAGAAATGAACTTTGTGGTAAAATTTGAAGGTGATTGGGTGAAATCTGAGGAAGTTATGGCAAACCCTAAAAATAGACAAATGTGAGATTTCGGGCTTTGGGAAGGTGAATTGGGGATAGGGTCCTCAGGACTGAAATATGCAGAATACGATGACAGGGGTTCCCCAAAAATTTCAAGGGAAACAGAGTAAAAACAAGGAAGATATGGACAAATTTTTTATTTTTTTTTATTTTATTATTTTATTTATTTTATTATTATTATTTTTTTTTTTTCCAGATGGAGCGGCTACGGCTCGGAAGGAATCTGGAACAGCACCGAATGGACCGAAAGCGGCCGGGGATCTGGAACAGTGCCGAATGGACTGAAAGCCGCCGGATCTGAACGGCATAGTAGTGATCGACAATAGTTTAGCTGAAAGTAAATATGGACCCCAGGTATGTGCGGCTTCCTAACAGTTCAGGGGTTTCACTCGGCACCGATGCTGTCTGACGGCTTGCGTATTGGGGCAGTACCCCTCACTGCACGGCTCAGGTAAAACTGATAACCGATTTGCCACAAATGACAGCTCTTGGTTTACCTCACGGGTGGGAACTAGTCAATCAGGTAGGGGTCGTTGCCCTTTTCGCTGGCAGGTCCTCTCAATGGGCCAGCTACTTCGGGGTTCCTGTGGTACTCCTCACAATGAGTTTTAGGGCTTATTCCCAAGTACTTCCCACAATTAAGCGGATAGGGATTATTCCCAAATCCGAACCTGCAACAGATGCGAAAAAAAATTTGGCAGAAATTTCACCCAGCGAGCCCAAGAAAGTGCTCTGATACCAGATGTGAGGCACCTGCAACAATTAATTAACACGAATATGCGAAATAGCAGAAATGACAGAACTCAGAATCACTTTTATATTGATCACAGGCCACTTCGAGGGGGCAACCTCCTTTGAGCAAGCTCAATACAAATAACTTCACGGTGCCTTCATAGGTCTCAACACACACTTATATACTAATTCTAGGCGCCCATACTATGGGTCGAAACCATGGGCCGTTACAAACTATGGATCAACAATACTACAGGCGACTTACAAAGCATATGCGCCAACAACAATAAAACAAACTATTGATCAACAAATACTATGGGACGACTTACAAAGCATATGCGTCCAATAACAACATACTAACAAAGTAAAGACATGGGTTCCTAACAATAAGCCTCTTTTGCTTGCGCATACCTCCTGCTGTTGGTGCGCCATCTGCCACCAAGTAACCTGCAACAATCATCATCATTTCTTTCTTTTTTTTTAAACCCATGCGACTCAGATATCGCACTGCTCCAAGCCCGCGCGATAGGACTTCAACCTGTGATTGTTTACCAGTTTGGGGAGCATCCCCCCATCCAATCGCTGCAACTGAACCGCTCCTCCTGAAGTAATACTATTGATGCAGTAGGGACCCAACCAATGCATCTGCAACTTACCTAGATGTTTCATAAACTTACTGTTGTATAGTAACACTAAGTCGCCTTGCTGAAATTGTTTGTTTTTGATGTGGCGATCATGACATGCCTTCTGGCGGTCCTTCTCTACCCCTTGGTGAAAGCCAACGATAAATCGATCCTCTTCAAGCTCCACCAATTATGCTAGATGATCGTCTAATGCTGCAACATCATCCATGCTCATAACAGCCGCAATTCGTAGACTTGGAACAATGTACTCCATAGGCATAATTGCTTCCTTCCCATATAAGCCTAAAAGGTGTTTGACCAGTCAACCTTTTACATGTGGTGCGATAGGTCCATAATACCGCTGGAATTTTCAAATCCCAGTCGTCACGTTCGCATTACACACCTTTGTCAACGCATGCTCCAATACTTTGTTAAACGCCTCCACCGTCCCATTCGCCTGTGGGTGATAGGGTGTACTCTTCTTATGCTGTATCTGCAATTCTTCTGTTAAGGCGCTGATAGTGCGATTAAGAAAATGGCTTCCTTGATCACTCAGTAATGTCTTGGGGCAGCCGAAATGAGTGATAATGTGGTCGAACAAAAATCGAGCAGCTGTTGCAGCGGAACAATCAACTACAGGTGCTTCCTCATCCCATCGGGTCAAGTATTCTGTCACCGTGATAATATACCGCGCACCTGTGCGTTTCCCTGGTGGATGCATCGTTCCTACAAAATCCACAACCCATTTTTCGAATGGTTGTAATGTTATTTGAGGTAGCAACGGCATATTGTCATGTCTGGATGGCTTTCCAGTTCATTGACAAACATCACAAGACCTCGTGTAGTCTATCGCATCATTATGTAATGTGGGCCACCAAATCCCTGGACGCAATACTTTTCGAGCAGTAGCCCGGCCACCATAATGTCCTCCTGATACTCCACCATGTGCCTCAGCCAATATGAGCCAATATCTGCGCTTGCTCATGCGACAAGACACATCTGCGCAATATCTCATCGGCACCCAATTTATACAACTCTCCCGCGATCAGTTGAAAGTCAGTAGCCTTGACGACCAATTGCTTCTTCTGAGTAGTAGTAAAGTCATCGGGCGCGGTGCCGGTCACCAAAAATTGAAGGATGTCATCAAAATACTGATCAGCAGCGGCAACGTGAAACAGTTGGGCATCCGGCAACCCATCTTCGATATTAGTCAGTTTCTCCCCTGTATCAATCCGTGACAAATGATCTGGTCCAACAGTCAACAACCTCGGTTTCACAACGACTTCGAAATCAAACTCCTGAAACAAAAGTAGCCATCGGCAGATCTTCCCCCCCAACACAGGCTTATTGACCAAGTATTTCAATGCAGAATGATCAGTAAACATTTTAAAGTGGCCGCCCAACAAATAATGCCTGAATTTCTGCAGCACGTAAACCATGGCCAGACCTTCGCGTTCTGTGGTAGTGTAGTTGCGTTCTGCAGAAGAAAGCTTCCGACTTGCAAAAGCAATGGGATGATCAATGTTGCCTTTGCATGGTTGAGCTAATACAACCCCTAGTGCAACCGATGAAGCATCAACATGGACATGGAATTCCTTACTCCAGTCCAGAAAGACCAAGATTAGGGTTGATGCCATCTTCGCTTTGAGCGTTTCAAAACTATCCTGACATTCCGGGTTCCACTGGAATGCCGCATCCTTCTTTAGCAACTTTTCCATAGGGGCAGTAATCGCAGCATACCCCCTAATGAACTTGCGATAATATCCCGTGTGACCCAAGGTCGCGCGCAACTGCTTAACAATGGTAGACGGTTGTAACCCCAAAATAAGCGCAATTTTGGCTGGATCAACTAGCAATCCTTGCTTACACACAATATGACCCAGCAATATCCCAAACGGTGCACAGAAAATACATTTCTTCAAGTTCAGCGATATCTGGTGCTGTCGGCATTGCTCAAGCATTAACCGTAGATTGGCCAAATGATCGCGAATCAACCCTTAAACGGTCCAATCATCCATATATACCTGTAGAAACTTCTGAATAAAATATTTGAATGCGGCAACAACGACTCGGGAAAATATCGCAGGTGCATTCTTCAAACCAAAGGGCATGACCGTGTACTGAAAGCATCCCCATTTGGTAACAAAAGTTGTCTTATGGTGATCTTCCTTGGCAATGCGAATCTGATGGTAGCCAGAGAATCCATCATTGAAAGAGTACATCTCCTGGCCACCCACTCCTTCAAGTACTTCATTAGTAAACGGGGTCGAAAAAGGGTCATGCAAGCAGGCATTGTTCAACTTCCGCAAATCAACACAAATGCGCAATTCGCCTGTTTTCTTGTCCTGTACCACCATAGGACTGATCCATTCTGATTCTTCCACAGGTTCGATAATTCCAACATCCAACATCCGATCAAGTTCCGCCTTGGCCTTTTCTTTATGTCACGGATTTAGCCGATAAGGTCGCTGTCGGACTGGCTTAGCATCTGGTTTCAATGGAATCCTCATCTCTCCTAAATCACCCAGGATTCCCTTCATTTCGGAAAACTTTGTGGGAAACACGTCTTGAAATTCATGCAGTAACTCAGTAACCTTACTCATCATCTCATCATCCCAATAATCCCCAACATTGGCAAACTTGGGAGTAACTTCAGTGCCGATATTCATCTTGCGAAGCTACAATGGTTGACTAAACGGATTACTTGGCGCAACAGGTGGTACCACATCGCGACTGCCTTCAGATTCGGGAATGTTAATATTCCAGGGATCATCGTCGTCCTCTGGCCCTCCACTGACATTGAAACACTCCATGAGAGACTGCATCTGACAATGTGTGTTTGGGTCAACAGGGCAGGCCGCTGGAACAACCTAAAATATTACATCGCGGATGAGCTGCAGGGCGTTATGGACATCAGGGTTGGCATCCACAAAAGTGAACGTATGAGTGAAACAGATAGTCAACTCCCCCCATGTTGTAATGTCCCGTTGTAACTCGGCTGCAGTGTACCATGAGCGCGGTATCTCTTCCAAAGTATGGACAAAAGCATGGACCCACTCATCTCTGGGTTGCGCTACCCATAAGCATTGGCACTCCATCACATGATCACCGAGATCATTTCAGACATCATACTTGCCAGTGTGATAAACCTTAGTATTGCCAAATCGAACCATCATCAACCTCCGACACTGTGACCAATCTTTAATGAATTTCTTATGTGTCGCCCACCATCGTGCTAGAGCAGCCTTCAGTGCTTCCTCCAAGGCCAACAATTGCTGTGGTTCTAGAACGTGGTCTTCAAATTCTGCTACAAATCTGTTTAGGCCAGGAAACCCCTCATAGACAGGCAATGTGATCATTTCGGTCGCAACACGGCAGTGACAAATTGCGTAGCTAAACCACATTTTCGGACTAATACTTCATGCATTCGATTCTGCCAATGTTCTAATGCATCATCAGAGTCGGAGGACGCGGAACTCTCACTGCACCACTCCAACTCCTCGTAGGCAGTAGGATGAATGTAATCTTCAGAAATGTTGAAGGCATGGTCCCATCTAGCGGGATCATCATATTTTACAGGCTCCACGTATCGGCATCCTTCAGCCGGATCCAAAGGGGTGATAACTCTGAAATCACGATTCTCAAAGGTCATCATGTGCTTCTTGAAGTTGATTAGAGCTACATTATCGTTAGCCCATCCTAGCCCCAATAACACAGGATAGGAGCTTCCTCAATCAACTACTTCAATGACGTCGAAGTCGGCATAAGTCTTCATGCCCTCAATATCAATTGTGAGCCGCGAAACTCGCCCAATAGGTGTAACCTTCGCATGGTTAGCCAACCAGAGCTGCACAGGAGACTAGCTCAATGCGGGACTCCCCATCTTTTGCCACGCCTGCTTAGTTAAGATGTTAACATCCGAACCAAGGTCAAGAATCATAGAGTCAACATCATAGTCACCAATCTGAATATTCATTCGCATTTCCTTGCCAGTCTTCCATCGCTGTAAGGAGTTTACTACCGACTCCTGTCGTCCTTTTGGAAATCGCTGCAACCATACCTCAATCTCAACTAGGGTAGCTGGGTCTCATGCCAATGACAAACAAATTTCAAGCAACTTCTGTAGTATCCCTGGTGGTGGTCGATCGACATCTGATGTGGCATCAAAGACAGGCGGCATATCGCAAACAACAACCTTACCACGATCTTTCTCCAAAGTGCGACGTGCCTCAAGGAACGTCTCCCGCTCCGCATCAATGTCAAAATTTACCGTCTTCTGACCAGCCAAGCGAATGAGTGGTCGCAAACCATCTTCCCTAGTCGTCTTACCTCCACGAGTGACAACAGCCATCGAAGCATCTTGTGGTCGCGGTTCTGCAGAAATAGTCGCAATATTGGCACCCTGTGTCTGGTTTTGCTGTAGGTTCCCTGGTTGATTTACGTTCGGATTATCGTTCGACGATGGTTGCGGGGATGGTTCTGTACTGGTTGCTGCACCGGGTTCTATACTGGTTGCTGTGGCTGGGCCTGATTCTGTAGCTGTGGATCATTCCCAGCCTGCCATCTTGCAATCAACTGTGGACAATTCTTGACTGTATGATCATTACTGGAACAAAACGTACACTGATTCTGTAGCAGTGGGCAGTCGCACTGATAATGCCCCTATACCGCATAGTGGTAACATTAAACAGGTCCTCGACTACCTCAGCCTCCCTCTCCACAACCAAATCCACCACCGCATCCGCCCCTGTAGCCTCCCCAGTAGCCAGCCTGCTGCTGATACTGAGGTTCGTTAAACTGTTGCTACATGGGTGTTGGTGGCATCCCTTTCCCTTGTGGTGCATACTGCGGTTGTTGCACGTATTGAGGCTGCGGGGGATTTACCGATGTATATTGCGGTACGAACTGCTGCGGTTGTTGTTACGGTACAAACTGCATCTGCTGTTGCGGTAGCGGCTGCGGTTGTAGTGGTGCAGCGTGCTGATCATCTTTAACATAGAATGCATCACACATTCTCTCCTGTAGCAACCCATATGCACGGCAATCCTTGTCATCATGTCCTACCGACTTACAGAAGGTGCAATACAGATTTTGCGGGGTTGTGACCATTTTCTGCATATACGGGCAATTATCGTGACTGTGCCCAAACACTTGGCAAACATGACACCATGGCATACTGCCACCATTCAACGGATTGGGCGCATCGGAGACCAAATAATTACGAAAATCTGGGCAATCATCTTTTGTATGTCCCTCTCGTTGATATCGCATACACCATACTTCATTGCGTTGTTCCTTGTTCTTCTTTAATGTAATGTCCCCATTTTGACCCCCTTTGTATTAAATCGTAAATGATGTAAATATTGTAATTTAATCATGGTGAGGAGCTTAAGGCCAAGGCCCCACCATTGATTTAGCGTTTGATGTATCGGCAATTAAAAGAATAGATGTCTATGGTTCTTGTGCTAGATAGGCACAATGTAAATTAAGACATCATGTAAATACGAATTTTAATGAAAATACCCACAACTAGCTATGCAATGCAACAAAGAGATGGGGCATGATTCTACAAGGAATAGGGGGGAAATTATTCAAACCCTTGAACCAATGGTGTTAATCCATGTGTCAATGAGAAAACCCATAAACCACCAACTACCCATTTTGGGTTATGCACCCAATCATTTAATTCTTCCAAGAGATGGTTGAGGCAGTTAATGCCTTGGGAATGAAGAGGTATGGCAGCTAATTTCATGTATGGGCAAGCCATCAACCTGAAAAATCGTGTTTTGTCTCCTTGGGCAAGAAAACACCCACGAAATGGTGCCCAAAGCCATTCTGAACAGTCAGTCTCTCCTCTCTCACGCAGTCTGAACTACTGGGTCTTTCTTCATCACGTTTTGACCAAATTTCCTGCATTTTTCCATGCCTGGGAGCTCGTTTTTGCATATACAGTAGCTGGGAGAGAAGGGCCACGGTTTTGGAACTGTTATGGAGGCTGTTTTTGCCCCAGAATTCCCATGGACGTTTTTCTGAAAACGATTTCTGCTCTCCAGGGTTGTTCCCCGATTGCCATTTCGTTTTGGGCTTTCCCACGTTTTTCTAAATTGGTAGAAACCCCCTCTTTGGGCAACCCACTGAAGAAACGTTTTTCCTCATACCCAACACTTGTGGTTTTTGTTGTTATCTACATCCCTGTTTGAATTGGAGACTGTAAGCAAGAGATTGGAGTGGTAGTGGACAGAATTGGGTTGATAAACCTAGTGGAGGGAGTAACCTCTCAAGAAGATCAAGAGGGCTTTGGCTACTTTTCTATGCACACCCTGAGAGCACTAGAAAGGAAGGTATGGCTTGAGGTAATGCGTGGCAGTGAAGAGAATACTTCCTTGTGTTGGGTGTGTAGGCATTGTGAGTGCCAAGCTGAATAGATCTGGGAGGGGTGCCCATAGCTCTGTGGTTGAGCTCACTAGCTTAGCAATTCTTCCTTTCGATTTCCCAGCAGCCTGATAAACCCAATTGTAGAATGGCTTGGTTCATTTTGGTGTATGCTTGGCTATGTGTGAGTCTGTTGTTCCCTGGTTCCTTGCAGTAATCATGCCCAGCTCGGGGGTGGCAGTTTTATCAAGAGGTTGATAAGCACAACTGGCCTATGGTTGGGTGGAACATTGTAGTTGCATAGCCAGTTGCTTGAGACTACTTGGTTATAAGATAAGTATTCTCCTGTGTTAACTTGCAATTATTTATTTGATGAATATCATGAATGTATTATGGATGTGTCATTGATATTATTTCCGCTGTGTTTTTCTTATAATTACACACTCCATATGACTTTTATATTATGTGGATGCTTAGTTAAAAGTTTATGGGACTAGATGCTCGGTTTTAGCATCACGATCCTCTCTATCATGTTGGTATGGTAGGAGGGGGCGTTACATTTTGGTATCAGAGCTGTTGGTTGCAGCATTGGACCTCTATGGGCCAAATCCAATCACAACCACTTGGGAAGATCTCTTCCTAATCACCATAGGTCTCAGCATTGGGCCTAAACATGCTAAGTTGGATAGATTACAGAGGTAAGATCACCTCTTGCTGAGCAGCAGTCATCACTGAAAGAAGGGAAGATTTCAAAAATTTTCTTAAGAGGTTTTGGAATTTTTTTTGTTTAAGTCTGTTTCGGGAAGAGTTCGGGAAATCGTTCTGAAATTTGCGGAAGAGTTCCGCGAATCGCCCCGAAACTGCGGAAGGAATTCTCTTCTGAAACTGCGGAAGGATTCCGCGAGTTGTTCCGCAACGCGGAAGAATTCAGTGAACTGCTCCGAAATATCAAAAAAAATTTCTAAGTGTTCCGCGTCGAAAGGAAATTTTCGGAAGGAATTCTCTTCCGAAATTTGCGGAAGGAATTCTCTTCCGAAATTGCGGAAGAGTTCCGCGAACCGACCCGCAACTGCGGAAGGAATTCCGGAATGTCTTCCGAAACTGCGGAAGCGTTCCGCGAATGTTCCCGCAACTGCGGAAGAGTTCGGAGAACCTTCCCGCAATTGCGGAAGAGTTCCGCGAATCTTCCCGTAGTTACGGAAGAGTTCTGCAAAGTGGAAGAGTTCCCCGAAATTTGTGGAAGGATTCCGTGAATCGTTCCGTAACGCGGAAGAGTTCGGGAAATCGTTCTGAAATTTGCGGAAAGGTTCGGTAAACCGTTCCGAAACAACGGAAAGAATTTCCGAGTGGCTTCCGAAACTGCGGAAGCATTCGCCGAATCGCTCCGCAACTGCGGAAGCATTCGCCGAATCGCTCCGCAATTGCGGAAGCATTCGGCGAACCGCCCCGCAACGGCGGCATGATTTGTAAAAAAAAAAAAAAAAAAAAATGAGGGCGCTGCCCTCGACCCGCCCTGCAGTGGTGCAAGGAAGCCACAAGGGGGCAAGCCCCCTTGACCCCCTTTTGTTTTCCCCTTCCCTCATATGTCGTTGATTGTGAGAAGATTCGATAATTTGACAAATTGTCAATATAACATTTTGCCACGTGCATGAAAGTAAGTTATGAATTCTGAGAATATAATGCAGCTAACAATTGTGTGGATGAACACATTCTGCAGAATCACAGTTACAGGGCAGCACTCTAGATAGTACAGTTGGAAAGTTTTGGATCTTGGTTGGGACAAGAAAATCAACATCATGGATGATGCACAGGATCCCTATGAGCCTGAGACAGATGCCATGGGTGAGAACATACATGTTGAAAATGCTGAAACAAAATCTAATGGGAGAAGAAATCAAGAGACTCCTCCATGTATTGCAGCCACCATGAGAAGACTAAGGGTGGAATTGCAAAGTTGCAGAGAAGATAATGAAAGGATGATTAAAGCTCAGGAAGAACAAAATCAGTTGAATGCAGCCATGCTGCAGAGTTTAACAGACATCCAAAGGCAGATAAACTCTGGGCATCAGACATCAAATCTAGAAAGGGGTGGGAGTAGTTCTAGAAGGAATTCCCGTAAGAGGGCCAGTAGCTCAAGAAGAGCTTCTACAGACAGAACATATACTCCAGAAATCTCTTCTAATGAATCATCTGACTTTGAAGAATCCATTGAGGGTTCAAGCTCTTCATCTTACAGGAGCAAGAGGAAGAAGCACTACAAGAACAATTCACATGGGGAATTTAAGAAGGCGAAACCTCCTACATTTTATGGAGAGGTAAAGTCTGGTCAAGAAGCTGAAGCTTGGCTTCTTGGGATGAGAAAATATTTCCAAGTCCAAGACTACTCGGGAAATATGAAGGCAAGGGTAGCCATATTCAACTTGAATGGAAGAGAATCTATATGGTGGGAACACATCAAGCAAGTGAAGAAGATCAATGAAAGGAAGATTGTGTGGAAGCAGTTCAAGAAATACTTCAAGTAGAAGTACCTCTCTGACAGGTACTATGATGATAAGATCAAAGAGTTCCATGAGCTGAGATCGGGACAATTGACCATGGAAGAATATGCAAACAAATTCTTGGAGCTGCTAAGATATGTCAGGTACATTCGAGATGATAAGGTGAAAATTCAGCGTTTCCTAAGTGGACTACCCCAGTGATATAAAGATAGAATTGAGTTTGATGAACCTCGAACTCTAGAGGAGGCCATAAGAAAGGCCAAGTATTGCTTTGATCAGAACAGAAGCAAACCAGAATTCCATAAGGCATGGAAGGATAGGAAAAATGAAAAGTTTGATCAAAGGAAGAAGGGGTTCAAGCCTCCTCAATTTTGGAATCAGCAAAGGAAACCATCACAGGTTGTGACTAAGCCAACTAGGATGATGGGAGACAAGCCAAGATATCCAAAGGAACCAAGAGAACCACTTCAATGTTGGGGTTGTGGAGGAGACCACATGCTTAGGAACTGTCCACATTGGAATGGGAATGCAAATCAAGTTCACAACATCCAGGGAGCTTGAACTGTGGGTCAAGTGGTGAGGACAATCCCTAGAATCTATGCAGCATTAGACGACCGCCAAGCATATCATCAGTCAACTGTGGTTGAAGTTGAAGGTAAGATTGCTAAGCAATCTATTTCTATTTTGATTGATCATGGATCTACTCACAGTTATGTCACTCCTAGAATTGTTGAGATTTGTGCTTTCAAGAAATTAAAGCATAGTAAATCATGGTTAGTTCAACTAGCCACTGGAACCAAGAGAAAAGTTAGTTAAATAGTAGAGAAATGTCCACTAGAGATGGATGGGCTATTCACTCATGCAGATCTGAATATTTTGCCACTGGGTTCCTATGATATTATCATTGGAATGGATTGGTTAGAAGCACACAGGGTTAAACTTGACTGCTACAATAAGACATTTGAATGCATGGACGAAGAAGGAAACCCAAGGATTGTAAAAGGCATTCCAAAGGTGACTTCTGTCAGACAGGTTTCAGCCATGCAGTTGAAGAAGTTCTGTAGGAAGGGATGTCAACTGTATGCATCCCACATTTTAGAGGCAGCAGAGAATGAAATTTTTAAATTAGAGGACTATCAGGTATTGCAAGAATTCATGGATGTTTTTCCTGATGAGATTCCAGGACTCCCTCCAAAGAGAGACATTGACTTTATAATTGAGCTCGTGCCAGGAGCAGCACCAGTGTCTAAGACACCCTATAGGATGAGTACACCGGAATTGCTAGAATTAAAAATGCAATTACAAGAGTTGCTGGAAAAGAAATATATTAGGCCAAGTGTGTCCCTGTGGGGAGCACCTGTTCTATTTGTGAAAAAGAAAGATGGAATACTCAGGTTATGTATTGACTACAGGAAGTTGAACAAAGTCATTGTGAAGAACAAATACCCATTGCCCCGAATTGATGACCTATTTGACCAAATGAGAGGAGCAAAGGTATTTTCAAAGATTGACTTGAGGTCTGGTTACCATCAGGTAAGAATCAAAGAAGAAGATATTCATAAGACAACCTTTAGAACAAGGTATGGACACTATGAGTTTGTAGTGGTACCATTCGGTTTCACAAATGCACCAGCTACATTCATGTGTCTCATGAATAATTTTTTTAGCAAGTATTTGGATAAGTTTGTTCTTGTATTCCTAGATGACATTCTCATTTATTCTAAGAATGAAGAAGAGCATGAAGAACATTTGAGAATGACAATGCAATTACTAAGGGAGCATAAGTTGTATGCAAAGTTGAGTAAATGTGACTTTTATAAAGATAGAATTCATTATTTGGGTCACATCATCTCCGACGAAGGAATATCTGTAGACCCTGAGAAGATTGAAACCATTATGAATTGGCCAACTCCAAGGAATGTGACTGATGTGAGATCTTTTATGGGCCTTGCTGGTTACTACAGGAGGTTTATCGAAGGATTCTCCAAGGTTGCTGATCCAGGAGGATCTAAGAAGGCAAAATTTTGAAGTCCTCCAATCTCAGCAAAAATAGCACTATATCGAAGGGCTCGTCGAGACGATTCCAACGGCATTCGTTTCACCTCAAACGGACTCCGTATGAGAAAGTTATCGCGTTTTGTTCCATAAGGTCAACATGCAAATTTGGCAAAAAGAGGTGCCACGTGGCACCACTGACAAGGTGACACGTGGCATCCGTACTGTACAAACATGATGATGTGGCACCACTCAGAGGATGACACATGGAATCCATACAGTACAGACCAATCACAAGGTGACATGTGGCATGATGACATGGCATGCTAAATGGCATGATGATGCGGTATGATGACATGGCATGCTGATGTGGCATGATGACATGGCATGATAATGTGTCATGATGATGTGGCATTCTGACATGGCATGATGATGTGGCATGATGACATGGCATGATGACATGGCATGATGATGTGGCATGGTGACATGGCATGATGAAGTGGCATGATGACTAGCATGCATGCATTTGTGCTTGAAATGAGTTTTAGGAAATTCATGCATTTACTCATGAGAAATTGTAAAATGATTAATATTTGAAGTGAGTGGAAAAATTACTCACATATTACTCATTTATTTTATTCCTTGAGTTGTTATGAAGTTAATGCATGGTTGTAACCAAAAACAAACATGCCATATTTGTAAAGAAGTTGTAACAAGTTGGTTTATGGTTGAAAAAACCAACATGCTATTTAAAAGAAGGATTTTGGTATGTAATGGATTATTGTTGGATTTTGTAAATGTCATTATGGGGAAGTAACTAAATGTGGAAACCCATGGACATGTGGGCATGAACCATATTTTTGGTTTATGTTCTTAAAAGCCCAACCACATGGAAACCAACTTAGGGAAGTTGTAACCAAGGCCAAGATAGGCAAATTAGTTGCAACCAAAGGAATCCATGAGAGTCATGTGAAGAAGGGAAAGCCAACCTATATAAACCCATTCATTTGCCATTTCCCACTCATGCTTTGGAGTAGAGACTTTGTAGCTAAAGGAGAGAAGGGAGATTGTGTAGCTCTGCAGGAGGAAGGTACGAGTGTTTATACTTGTTTTACACTGTCTTCAGGCTTCGGAGTTGCTGGAAGCAGTCTTGTTGTGTTTTGGGCAGCGGTTCTCTTCCTGGCCATTGTCGCCAAGGTATCATTGTATCATTGCCATGTATTTTGCCTTTATGCTGAGATTATAGATCGTCCCTCCTATTGAGAAGCAGGCCCGGAGACGTAGTCCATCCTGGACGAACTCCGTTATCAACTTGTTGTCTTTATGTGTGTATTGTCTATGCTGTTTGGTTCTCTTCTTATGGATTTGTGAGCTTCATTCATGCTCTTTATGCAATTCATGTTAACGTCATAGAATAGCAAAGATCTTGTTTTCGGATCATGTGGTATCAGAGCAGGTTTATTTGACGTTGGATTGTGAGTGTGGATGCTCACGAGGGCTAAACTGCAAGCTGGTGGGGGTACATTAGAGCCTTACAATTCCGAGATCGGACGTGCACACCGAAGGAGGAAGATGGATGCTAATGATGCCCGCATCGAGATGGAGGCAAACTTTCACAAGGTCTTCTATATGATGGTCGACAAGGTAGACAAGTTGTTTGCAGACTATGAAGAACGCATGGCAAAAGAAAGAAAAGGCAGTGAAGTAAAGAAGGAAGACAAAGAAGTGAAGGACGAAGGCAACGCTTCAGTTAACCAAGGGGAAGGTAGCGAAGAGCCTCCTGAGCCTCCCTCTTCACCTTTAGCTTCAAGCACAAGTTCAAGTGCTTCTTCCTCATCTCATTCTCAGCATTCCAAGGTTCCTCACAAAGAGCCTCAAAAGAAGCCCTTATTGAAGCTCGATGTGAAGTTTGATTTGCCCATGTTCAATGGGGAAGCGAATGCAGAGAAGTTAAACAATTGGATAAGGCAAATTGAGGTCTATTGCCGAGTCCAGCAGATCGAAGAAGAAGATGTGAAGATTCAGTTGGCTTCACTTCGGCTGATAGGCACCGCACTTGTATGGTGGGAAAGCAAGCTTCAGCAAGGTAGCAAACAAATGGGTAATCTTCTCTCATCGTGGTCTGCTTTTATTTCTGCTTTACGTAAGCAATTTTATCCGTTGGGTTATGTTCAGAAGGCAATGATGGATTGGCAAAGTTTTAGACAAGGCAAGGGTTAGAGTGTTCAGAGTTTTACTAAGGAATTTAGAAAGAAAGCTTTAGAATTGAATATTGCTTTAGATTCTCCTGACACTCTTTTGAAGTACATTGGTGCTCTTCATCATTATCTATGCCATACTTTGCTGTTGTTGAATCCTACTAGTGTGGATGAAGCAAGTGTTCAGGCTACTCATCTTGAGAACAGGGGGAAGCATTTGCAAGAAGACCATCAGAAGAAGCCTTTCAAGCCCAACAACCACCACAAGTTCAAGAAAAAAGACAAGAGCAAGAAGACAGCTACTGCCAAGAAGGAAGGAGGAAAGCTCCATTGCAACCATTGTGACACTGATGGGCATGATGAAGAAAGTTGTTGGAAGTTGCATCCTGAACAGAGGCCAAAGCATTTTGGAGGCAAAAAGAAGAAAAAGACCGTTGCAACAGCGCAACAAGATTTGGGTTCCGACTCAGGTGATGAAACCAGGATTACAGCCGTGGGAATGCAAGGTAACAAAACTCCTCATACTGGTTCAAGTTCTACTCATGTTTCTAAAGAAAATGATAAAAGAAGAAGTGAGTTGTTTCACATCAGAGTTGTGTCTAAGCATACAAATATTGAAACATTATTTGATCCGGGTTCTCAAGTAAATTTGATCTCAGAATCAGTTGTTAAGAAGTTGGGCATACAGACTAAACCTCACCCCAAGCCTTATCCTCTTGGATGGGTATGTGATAATGCTAAGCTACAGGTGACTAAGCAATGCAGGTTAAGGTTTGCAATTGCTTCAAAGTTGATCGATGAGGTGGACTTAGATGTTGTTCCTCTTGACATCTGCGGTATCGTATTGGGAAGCCCATACTTGTATGATCGACAAGCAGTATTCTTTCGTCATGAGAACAAGTACCATCTCACCAAAAATGGGGTGGAGTACATTGTGAGAGCTCACAGTATGAAGGCTAACACCACTCTTGTTAGTGCAGGACAGATGAAGAGACTCATCAACACTAATAAGAGATACATGCTCATGGTTGTGAGAGCAAAAGATGCCGAAGCATCCGATGCTTTCAAAGGTTGTGATCCTTCTCATAAGAAGGCTATGATTGATATTGTGGCTAACTATGATGAAATATTTCAGGAACCTACAGGTTTGCCTCCCAAAAGGGAGATTCAACATGATATTCATCTCCAGCAGGATGCCCCTCTTCCTAATGTGGGCATGTACAGGTTGTCCGCAGTTATCAAGTACAAGAAGGGTACTAGTAATAAAGTGGCAGATATGCTTTCTAGACCTTCTATTGTTGCATCTATTGTCTTGAAAAATGCTTCTTTATCCCATGAAAGTTATATTGAGCAGTATGCTACTGATGATGATTTCAAGGAGATTTATGAGAAGCTAACCAATGGCGCACAGGTGGAAGACTACTATTTGCAGGGAAAGTTGCTCTATCATTTGGGCAAGTTATGTGTTCCTATTAGTGAAAGAGTCCATGTAATACGAGAAGCTCATACTTCTCTTGTATCAGGGCATTTTGGGGTAGGTAAGACTTTGGATCATTTGCAAAGACTTGTGTATTGGCCTCGCATGAAAGACATTGTAACAAAATATGTAAAGGGGTGTGTGATGTGCTCTACTTGTAAGCCCACTAATAGAAAATTGGGGCTGTACTCACCACTTCCTGTTCCTTCCCATCCTTGGGAAAGCATTTCCATGGATTTTGTGGGGGGTTTTCCTATGTCTAGGAGGGGTCATGACTACTTGTATGTGGTCGTGGATAGGTTTAGCAAGATGTGTATTCTTATGCCATGTAAAAAGCAGGTCACTGCAGAGCAGGCTGCTTCTCTTTTCTTTCAGCATGTATGGGTTCACTTTGGACTTCCTACGTCCATTATCTCGGATCGGGACTCCCGATTCCTTGGAGAATTTTGGACAAAGTTATGGTGTATGATGGACACCAAGATGAAGAGGAGCACCGCTTTCCATCCACAGACTGACGGACAGACAGAGGTAGTCAACAGGACAGTTGTCCATTTGCTTCGAGGCTATTGCAACAAGCATCCTAAGTTATGGGATGAACAGATCTAGTATGTGCAGCATGCCTACAACAGGGCTATGCATTCTTCCACTCAGAGCTCGCCATTTGAGACATGCTTTGGGTACTTGCCAAAGACTCCATTGGAATTGACTTATGGGAGAGAGGTTGATTCAAGCACTTCCAAGGATGAAGACAAATCCCGCAGGTTCATTCAAAGAGTTCAACAGGTACATCAAGCAGTGCAAGAGCAGTTGGAGAAGAGTCAATCCCAGTACAAGGCTAGCCATGACAAGCATAGAGTTGATCATCAGTTTCAGGTGGGAGATCAAGTGTGGCTTCACATCAGCAAGGAGAGGATGAAAGGAGAAGGCAAGAAGCTCAAGCCCATTAGATATGGTCCCTTCACCATCTTGGAGAAGATTGGGACAAATGCTTTTCGCTTAGAGCTACCGCCATACATGCAGATCTACTCAGTGGTGAATGTGGAGAACTTGAAACTCTATGAGCCTCCCATGATCATGGATGAAAGGGAGAATGTCTCATTGCCATCAGTTGATGAATTTGCTCCTGAGTACATGGATGAGCTAAAGGAAGATGTCATCTTGGACAGAAGGACAAGGACTTCTCGCAGAGGTGATGTTGATTATCTTCGAGTGGGCATCAGAGGCACTCATCCAAGCAAAGCCAAGTGGATTGAGAAGGAGAAAGTGAGGGAGCGATTCCCTCACCTATCTGTTGATTAGTAAAGGCTTTTGGAGGCCAAAAGCTTCTCAGTGGGGAGGAATGATCCATGAGGATCTAAGAAGGCAAAATTTTGAAGTCCTCCAATCTCAGCAAAAATAGCACTATATCGAAGGGCTCGTCGAGACGATTCCAACGGCATTCGTTTCACCTCAAACGGACTCCGTATGAGAAAGTTATCGCGTTTTGTTCCATAAGGTCAACAGGCAAATTTGGCAAAAAGAGGTGCCACGTGGCACCACTGACAAGGTGACACGTGGCATCCGTACTGTACAAACATGATGATGTGGCACCACTCAGAGGATGACACATGGAATCCATACAGTACAGACCAATCACAAGGTGACATGTGGCATGATGACATGGCATGCTAAATGGCATGATGATGCGGTATGATGACATGGCATGCTGATGTGGCATGATGACATGGCATGATAATGTGTCATGATGATGTGGCATTCTGACATGGCATGATGATGTGGCATGATGACATGGCATGCTGATGTGGCATGATGATGTGGCATGGTGATGTGGCATGGTGACATGGCATGATGAAGTGGCATGATGACTAGCATGCATGCATTTGTGCTTGAAATGAGTTTTAGGAAATTCATGCATTTACTCATGAGAAATTGTAAAATGATTAATATTTGAAGTGAGTGGAAAAATTACTCACATATTACTCATTTATTTTATTCCTTGAGTTGTTATGAAGTTAATGCATGGTTGTAACCAAAAACAAACATGCCATATTTGTAAAGAAGTTGTAACAAGTTGGTTTATGGTTGAAAAAACCAACATGCTATTTAAAAGAAGGATTTTGGTATGTAATGGATTATTGTTGGATTTTGTAAATGTCATTATGGGGAAGTAACTAAATGTGAAAACCCATGGACATGTGGGCATGAACCATATTTTTGGTTTATGTTCTTAAAAGCCCAACCACATGGAAACCAACTTAGGGAAGTTGTAACCAAGGCCAAGATAGGCAAATTAGTTGCAACCAAAGGAATCCATGAGAGTCATGTGAAGAAGGGAAAGCCAACCTATATAAACCCATTCATTTGCCATTTCCCACTCATGCTTTGGAGTAGAGACTTTGTAGCTAAAGGAGAGAAGGGAGATTGTGTAGCTCTGCAGGAGGAAGGTACGAGTGTTTATACTTGTTTTACACTGTCTTCAGGCTTCGGAGTTGCTGGAAGCAGTCTTGTTGTGTTTTGGGCAGCGGTTCTCTTCCTGGCCATTGTCGCCAAGGTATCATTGTATCATTGCCATGTATTTTGCCTTTATGCTGAGATTATAGATCGGCCCTCCTATTGAGAAGCAGGCCCGGAGACGTAGTCCATCCTGGACGAACTCCGTTATCAACTTGTTGTCTTTATGTGTGTATTGTCTATGCTGTTTGGTTCTCTTCTTATGGATTTGTGAGCTTCATTCATGCTCTTTATGCAATTCATGTTAACGTCATAGAATAGCAAAGATCTTGTTTTCGGATCAGTTGCAAACCCAATCACTTCTTTGCAAAAGAAGGGGATAAAATTTGAATGGTCACCAAGATGTGAGGAAAGTTTTCAACGGTTGAATAATCTTCTTACAAGTGCACCTATTTTGAAAATTGCAGACCCAGAAAAATACTTTGTGGTGTTTACCGATGCATGCAATCAAGGTCTTGGAGGAGTTCTTATGCAAGACAACCACGTGATATGCTATGAGTCAAGAAAGTTGAAGGAGCATGAGAAGAACTATTCTACTCATGATATGGAACTTGCAGCCATAGTACATGCTTTAAAGATGTGGAGGCATTACTTAATGGGAAGAAAGTTTGAGTTAAGGACAGACCATTGTGGTCTGAAATACTTGTTTGATCAACCAACTTTAAATGCTAGGCAAGCTAGATGGTTGGAATTTTTGTGTGAATTTGATTTTGAAATCAAACACATAAAAGGGAAAGAAAACAAGGTGGCTGATGCACTCAACAGGAAGGTACATGAAATGCATGTGGCAGCGCTTAGTACTTGCCAACCAGATTTGAGGCAGCAAATTGTTAACCATATGGTTGAGGATGAAGTGTATGAGCAGATAAAGGGCAAATTGCAGCAGCAAAACCTTGAAAAGAAGTATGAGGGCTATCATTTGGAAGGAGACAGACTTCTTACTTATAAGAATAGAGTCTATATTCCAAATGCGGCAGAATTGAGGAGGATTGTTATGGATGAAATCCATAAAGCTCCATACTCTGGTCACCCAGGATATCAGAAAACCATTGCTACGGCAAGAAAATATTATTTCTGGCCAGGCATGATGAAGGACATCGCGGAATACATTTCTAAGTGCATGGAATGTCAGCAGGTGAAAAGTGAACACCAACATCCAGCAGGTTTATTGCTTCCAGTGCCAATTCTATAATGGAAATGGGAAGTAATATCCATGGACTTTATTACAGGATTGCCAATGACTGTGAGACAACATGATTCCATCATGGTTGTGGTGGGCAAGTTAACAAAGGCAGCACATTTTATATCGGTTAAGTCCACACATAAAGCCGATGCCATTGCAAATATTTTCATGAAGGAAATATTCAGATTACATGGGTTGCCTAAGGCAATAATTTCTGACAGGGATACCAAGTTCACTTCCAATTTTTGGAAAGGTCTCTTTGCAGATTTGGGCACACAGCTAAGCTTTAGTACCGCATACCATCCTCAAACAGATGGGAAAACAGAAAAAGTAAATCGGGTACTTGAAGACATGCTTTGCATGTATGTAATGGATAAACCATCCAAGTGGGAGGATTATCTACACTTGGTAGAATTTGCATATAACAATGGGCAACAAGCATTGTTGGGAATGAGTCCTTATGAGGCTTTGTACGGCAGAAGGTGTAGGACACTAGTGACTTGGGAAAATCCAGTGAACAGAATTGTACTTGGGCCAGAATTGCTTAAGGAAATGGAACAAGAAGTTGCAAAGGTCTGACAAAATTTAAAAGTAGCCCAGGATAGACAGAAAAGCTATGCAGATAAACATAGAGTGCATAGGGAATTCAGCGTTGGGGATCATGTGTATCTTAGAGTGAGATCAAGGAAGAGTTCCTTGAAGCTTGGGAGTTGTGCCAAGCTATCACCTAGATATTGTGGGCCATTTGAAGTGCTTGAAAGAATAGGGCTAGTTGCATATAAAATTGCATTGCCTGCTAGCACTGAAACTCATAATGTTTTTCATGTCTCTTTGCTTAAGAAATATGTACATGATCCTAACCATGTGATTAATTGGGATGTGATTCAGGTGGAACTCGAGGGAGAATTCCAAACCGATCCATTGCGCATCCTAGACAAGAAGGTAACATTGCTCCGGAACCGAGCCATCGGACAGGTAAAGGTGCAATGGAAGCACTACGGTCCCGATGAGGCTACGTGGGAGCTGGAGGATGCCATGAGGGTGGCATATCCATTTTTGTTCAATTTTGATGAGCACTGAGGATAGTGCTAATGTAAGGGGAGGGGAATGTAATGTCCCCATTTTGACCCCCTTTGTATTAAATCGTAAATGATGTAAATATTGTAATTTAATCATGGTGAGGAGCTCAAGGCCAAGGCCCCACCATTGATTTAGCGTTTGATGTATTGGCAATTAAAAGAATAGATGCCTATGGTTCTTGTGCTAGATAGGCACAATGTAAATTAAGACATCATGTAAATACGAATTTTAATGAAAATACCCACATCTAGCTATGCAATGCAACAAAGAGATGGGGCATGATTCTACAAGGAATAGGGGGGGGAATTATTCAAACCCTTGAACCAATGGTGTTAATCCATGTGTCAATGAGAAAACCCATAAACCACCAACTACCCATTTCGGGTTATGCACCCAATCATTTAATTCTTCCAAGAGTTGGTTGAGGCAGTTAATGCCTTGGGAATGAAGAGGTATGGCAACTAATTTCGTGTATGGGCAAGCCATCAACCTGGAAAATCGTGTTTTGTCTCCTTGGGCAAGAAAACACCCACGAAATGGTGCCCAAAGCCATTTTGAACAGTCAGTCTCTCCTCTCTCACGCAGTCTGAACTACTGGGTCTTTCTTCATCATGTTTTTACCAAATTTCCTGCATTTTTCCATGCCTGAGAGCTCGTTTTTGCATATACAGTAGTTGGGAGAGAAGGGCCACGGTTTTGGGACTGTTATGGAGGCCATTTTTGCCCCAGAATGCCCATGGACATTTTTTTGAAAACGATTTATGCTCTCCAGGGTTGTTCCCCAATTGCCATTTCGTTTTGGGCTTTCCCACGTTTTTCTAAATTGGTAGAAACCCCCTCTCTGGGAAACCCACTGAAGAAACGTTTTTCCCCATACCCAGCACTTGTGGTTTTTGTTGTTATCTACATCCCTGTTTGAATTGGAGACTGTAAGCAAGAGATTGGAGTGGTAGTGGACAGAATTGGGTTGATAAACCTAGTGGAGGGAGTAACCTCTCAAGAAGATCAAGAGGGCTTTGGCTACTTTTCTATGCACACCCTGAGAGCACTAGAAAGGAAGGTATGGCTTGAGGTAATGCGTGGCAGTGAAGAGAATACTTCCTTGTGTTGGGTGTGTAGGAATTGTGAGTGCCAAGCTGAATAGATCTGGGAGGGGTGCCCATAGCTCTGTGGTTGAGCTCACTAGCTTAGAAATTCTTCCTTTCCATTTCCTAGCAGCCTGATAAACCCAATTGTAGATTGGCTTGGATCATTTTGGTGTATGCTTAGCTATGTGTGAGTCTGCTGTTCCCTGGTTCCTTGTAGTAATCATTCCCAGCTCGGGGGGTGGCAGTTTTATCAAGAGGTTGATAAGCACAACTGGCCTATGGTTGGGTGGAACGTTGCAGTTGCATAGCCAGTTGCTTGGGACTACTTGGTTATAAGATAAGTATTCTCCTGTGTTAACTTGCAATTATTTATTTGATGAATATCATGAATGTATTATGGATGTGTCATTGATATTATTTCCGCTGTGTTTTTCTTATAATTACACACTCCATATGGATTTTATATTATGTGGATGCTTAGTTAAAAGTTTATGGGACTAGATGCCCGGTTTTAGCATCACAATCCTCTCTATCATGCTGGTATGGTAGGAGGGGGGCGTTACATTTAAATCTTGCAACTATATAGTCAAGTTATCGAGCTGTGTCTGTATCTGCGACATCCCGGCTGCATTATCTCCAATTGGTGATGCCTCCAATCGCATTGAAATCTCTAGAGCTTCGATGGGCGTCGATATGTTTTGTTGTATCAGCGGCAGCCAAATGTGGGGTAGTAGTACCGCAATGAACCATTCTTTATGTTGGACAACGCTCATATAAAAGCTAACCTTGGCCATCAGTGTCTTGAATCACTGGTCAAAATCCCATACCGTCTCATTGGGATACTGCTTAATTTCCTTCAATTCAGTAATATATTAAGCCTCCGACTTAGGTCGTCTAAATTTAGTAATCAACCCATCCCAAATCTCATCCAATGACTTCTTTGGGGCCCTCGTAGGGACTAAAACAAACTTCATGAACCAATCTAATGCACGACCTCGCAGAGTCATGGCTAACTGTCCTTTCTTAGCATTGTCATCAGTGATTTGTTTCACGGTCCAGACCGCTTCACACAAAAACCAATACTGTTCTGGGTTGTTTGTCGCACTTCCATGGAACAACGATAGCTTAGCATCATCTCCCGCCATCCTAGGCTTCCTTCCTCCTGTCGCTGTGCTACTACTACCAATTAACTTCTGTGGTGTCGACGTACTCGATGGTGTCGAAGTAATGTTTCTTGCTGGCTGAGAGTTAGTGAGCAGAGGAGTGGGTACGTTGGTGCTGGGGTTTGGTCCTGCCTCTATCCTAGGTGTAGTCTAGTCGTTCCTATCAGGACTATGAGGTCGCTTCGTCCCGTGTGGCCTTCCTTCATGGTTTTGTGGTTCGATCACAGCACGACCTTCTCCCGTCCTCTACCTCTTTTCCTGTTGAAACCTCGCTCCTCCTCTCGTAAGACCACTTTCTTCCTCGGCTTCGCTCATAGTATCCTCATGGTCTGCACCCATCTACCCCTTTACCATTCCATGTACCTTTCCCTAGCAGTTGCGGTACCCACGGCCTCCGCCCACCAGGCTGTCTACTGATCAAGGTGCATCTTTAATATACCTTTCTCACAAATTAGCATCTTAATCGACAGTTGGAGCGACAACAGAAACCTTCCCTTGGGTCCTCGGAAGAAGTATCTTTCGGCTTCGCTATAGGATTTCTTCGTGTCGACCGCAAATTCCGTGATATATCCTTTCAAGATGCTATCAAGCTAAACCTCGATAGCCTGCGATGCCTTATTATCAACTTCCTGCAATTCCTGAATCAATTCCGGGGTCCAAGCCGTCGGCTCACCACCCTGGAAGTTCTTCTTCTGAAAGGTCAGCTTCGACAACCATTCATATAGAATGACCAGAAATTCACAGAAAAACCACTCATGCGGATCGTCGTGAATATATCTTTCCATCCAGTGATCTACTATCAGTCGTGTATTCCGACTTTCTTCTTTAGTGAACTCCTGCAACTTCTTATCGAACCATTTTTGTATCTCCGACTTTGTCGGGTGCCATAACATGACCTCCTTCTACTCTACACACGGTCTTGGTAACGGAACCATTTGTTGACCAAATCGCGACCTCACAGTCGACTGGGGTTCACCAACTGTCGACACATACCGCAGTCTCCCTGGGCACCAGCCCGGGCAGGTTTGAGCCCACCCAGCAACACTCGCATAGCGGATGAGGTCTCACCCGAGGCGTCCAGGAAGAGCAGACGGAACCATGTTTCTACCAAGGGAGGAGGCGAGTTGCGGCGGTATGATACCAACAACAAGTCTAAATATTCATCATGAAGTTATAACACATCACTTTAATCCCAACATTTAACATTATAGTAAACAGATATCTATAACATATTATTGCAGCATTCACATCATAGCGACAGAAACGGATAATTGCATTAAGACAAGACAATAACATAAGTGTCGAGCAACATTACACACAGATTGCACCAAATCATCATCCTTATATTACTGTGGCAAACCAAAAGCAGTACATAAATCTCTGCGCAACTCTCCGCATTATCTCTCTGTCAATCTCAGCATACAGCTCTATTTCTCTCTTCTATCTATCAACTTCTCCCCTAATCACTTACAATTCTCATCAATTTATAGCCTTCCACCAATTACAATACTTGTCCACTTTCCTAACCGACACTTATGGACAATCGACTAATTGACTTGGTCTAATGACCGAAAAACCCCCATACCGCGGTACAATTGACTCGATATTACAAAATACATGATCCAAAACCTGCCAACTGCGGTATACTTGACTCAATATTACAAAATACATGGTCCAAGTGACCCAAAACCCGCCAATTGCGGTATCCTTTGGTACCAAATACTCCTTTCGCATCTTCATCCAACGTGTCGCAGTGTCAGTAGTACTACGATCTTTCCTCATCAAACCGCCTGCCAACAAGGAATTTAAAATAAAATGAGATTTAGGGTCGTTCCTAGGAAAGAACTCGAAAGCACCTTAAATTTTGATTAAAAGTGCATCATGTCAAAATGATAACCTATGGAAGTTGAGAAACATAAGACAAACCATCCATCAGAGGGACCAACCGAAATATATTATCAAATAATAAATTCAATAGTTAGGTTTATAAATGGGCTTATGCAACAAGATCAAAATTTGCTTGGGGTCATAGACCCAAAAGAATTATGAAATGTAGTTTAATAATATTCCAAGTTTGACCTTGATACTTAGATCAATCTTGAAAGGGAAACTTTAATGCCCCATTCTAGCCAGGCTCATATGATGATTATTACTTGGGGACAATTGATCACAAATAAGTGCTTATGTAAGAAATAAATGATCGCAATGGATTTATGTATGATGACTAACCATTGACGATATGATAATGAATATATATATATATATATATATATATATATATATATATATATATATATCAGATGCTTTGACAAGTTCTTCCAAATGTGGTAGGAAAGCACATGTGCAAATTAACGCAAGATGGTGTAAATGTCGCATAGGCTCTGGATCAAGCTCGGATATGGTATTAAGTGATACAATATGATGAATTTATATTTGATTTTTTTGCATGAGTTATTTGATGCACATGGATTGCATGTGTGTAGGCATAAGATCATGATTTCCAATTGGTCCACACATAGGTAGCAGGGACGTTGTATGGGGGAATACACGCCATAAATAGCGCTAGTTTCCATGCGATGGGTTGAAAAGTGTGAGAGTATTTTTCTCATTAGATGCATGTTGTTGTGGGGGTAGGCCATGTATTCGGTCACTCATGAGGTTTAGACTGAGGGGCATGCAATAAGGACATAGACTTATTCCTCAATGACCATTAGTCTCTCAACAGGATATGGGTAGATTGAGTTAATGTGGTCTCAATCATCATATCACATCCCCACTATAGAAGAATTCCTATTTGAAGGGCATGTGTATGATCATGGCACCCTTGATAGAGCCTTGATAAGGTCTATTTGAAGGGCATGTGTACGACCATGGAACCCTTGATAGAACCTTAGTGAATTCTATTTGAAGGGCATCTATGACACCCTTGATAGAACCTTGGTGAATTCTATTTGAAGGTCATGTGTACAACCATGGCACCCTTAATAGAACCTTGGTAAAATTAAATTAAAATATAGAACTTATAAAATATAAAGGAGAAAATTAATTCATAAAATGATAAATAATAAATTAATAAAAACATGTACATGCTAAGAATAAATAATGATATGCATGCCAAGAATAAATAATAATTTAATTAAAATAAGAACATGTGCATAACAAAGGTTAGCAATTAGTTAAAGAGAAGATAGAAAAAAAACACACCATTTAATTAAGGAGAATAAAATGATAAAATCAATTAAAGGAATATTAAGACTCAACTGCACACACACACATAGGAAAAGAAGACTCAAGTGCACACACACACATGTAGGAACATAAGACTCAAGTGCACACACCCATGAACATGCAACAAAAACCTAGTAAACTATATAAAAGAAAGGCAAGGGGATGAGTGAGGATCATCTTTTGGGTTCTTTGGATCTTAGATCTTTTATATTTTTCCTCCTACAGAAGGGAGAGGATTGTTACAGTGATTGTTGGAGGGTTTGGTCCTTGGAAGTGGTTAAGGTTGGGAGGCATGAAAGTGGAATGCCCCACTTTCAATTGTGTTAATCTAGTGATTCTTCCATATAACCCCATTATATCTCGGGGATCCCTAGGGAAGAAGAATACCCATTGGAAGTAGGAAGGGTGGTCAACCGGTGGACACAACAATTGGAAATCCGGTGGGAGCTACGATGAGACGTGCAACGTGTGACAAGGGCTACAACAACACAAGATTCGGGTTAGTCTAAATTGCATCAAATTTCATTCTTAAAATAGTCTTGATTAATGTTTTGCAAAATATACATAAATTCTTTTGATTATATGAAGGAGGCTCTTACACGCATATGAATGGTAGAAGTTATAAATAATTGTTGAGAATTTTACTACAATTAAAATTTTTATTTGTTGTAAGTAAAGCATGCAAGTTGTCCTTTATGTTATTATCGAGTTGATTAGGGTAGGGTACCTACATATGGTATCAGAACATGGTTCATACACTCAGCCCTAAGGGCTCGTCGAATGCTTATTACATTCAACAATGATCTCCAACCTACATCAAAAGTACCTTTCGACTCTCTAGGAAGGATGGAATTAACTTGGGAAACAATTTTGTTCTCTTCCTACACTCAAAAAGGCCAAAATATGCCTTTCTTCTCCAGAATACAGTCTCAGCTTTACAACAAAAAGAATAGGCTATACTCATCCTTAAACAGTCGGCCTTTGCTTCACTGGTTAAAGCATTGTGTTTTAAAGTCACAGGTCGTGGGTTCAATCCACAATTTGGTGTGATTTTTGGGATATGCTCTTTGGATAAGAGTTAAATAAAAAATATGATGTTTAGTTTCACAACTAAATCCAGTGGCACACTGGATACAAGTTATAATTGTGGTGAAAATTTCGTGGGTTCGACTCTCGCTTAGCAATATTGAGACTAGAAATTGCCCCAAGAAGGTGCAATAATATGCCGATAGATTGTTTGTTGGAGGGTGAAATGGCTGGAAAGGGGAAACTAAACCCAATAAAGTGCATGGACAAAAGTTTAAACATGTAGACCTAATATTGTATAGTAAAGTTTTTTTTGGTTCAAAATCATTACCTTAAAGATTTTAGTTACAAGGTATAAAGGATCTATTAATCTTGCTTGAAAGTATTTTTTGTTTCAAAATCATTACCTTGAATATTTTAGTTATATTTTTTGTAGAAAGGTTATGTTGGATTTGGGCCCAAACTAAAGCTCTACATTTACCCAAGTGATGATAAAATAGCCAAATTGAGGGTTTTTTTTCTAAATCTTTTGAATATATATATATATATTTTTGTCGAACCCATTGTCTCATGCATTGAAAATCATTAAAGCAATTTTCAAGATTCATATATCTAAATTGAAAGTTATTCCTACTTTTGGTAAATGTAGGATATAGATCCCAAGTACAAATTAAAAAAAATATAGTGCATTTGCTGAAAAGCTAGCAGTAAAGAGTTGTGGGTTTTTAAGCTAAAATACATGCATCTTTTATGAGAGGCAGCTTACTATTGGAGCATACAACTATGATGAAGTTAAAAAAGTGTCGGGGCAATATATGACGAGTTGAGAAAGTATGGGGATGTTGAGAATAAGTCTGTGTTGGAAGTGCGTTGAAGAGATGGAATCAAAGGATTGGTGTGGATGAATGGTTATGAGTTCCTCCAACAGAATATGTATTTGTCATCGACAACTGTTCAAGGTTTGTTGAAAGTATTGACAAGCCTCCACTTCTAGCTTTGGCTTAGGTTACAAAGGGAGAAGGAAAGTATTTGACGCAGCTTATGAATCAGCTTGAGAGGTCTGCCAAAGCGATGATTTTAACAACTACGGTGACTAGGGGATTAATCCAAATTGAGCACATTTGAGCAAAGGGGAATTTTGAGCATTTGACAAATAAAAATAGTCAGTAGAATTCCAAATTCCAATAAAGTAACTTCTACTAAGTTGCTTTGTCAATATATTGGAAAGAAAAGCTTGTTTGTTAACAGAGTTTTTTTTTTTAATGTGAGTTGAAGTACTAATATTAGATTGATTTTTTTTTGTCAATACTTGATAGATGAAAATTTATAACAACAATTTTATGTTCTGTGTATCAAAATTTGTGATCAACAATTTCATATTTTGCATATCTAATCTCTCAGTAGGTGTTGAACAATTTTATATTCTTCGTATCTAATTTCTCAAAAGGTGTTGATCCTTGTCATTATGTTTGATTCCCCTAAGTAGCATGCCTCTTTGGGCCTATCTTACCCATACAAAAAGGCCACCTAATGGGATAGAGTCAGGTGAAAGTCTAAAGCTTATTTCATGAAATAGATTCCAAGTTAGCAACAGGTTTCCACTTCCTCATGCTGATCGGAAGGATCTCTAAACTATAAACCAAAAAACAAATCCCATCCCTTTTTTCCAATCTTGACAGATAAAATTGATTCAAAGGCTATGAAAGTTAAAATAACGCATTAACGCTACATAATTGCTGCCTTTTTTAAATAACCAAGTTTTGACCAAAGAATTTTTGATTAAATTATTGGTGTATATGTTTATGTAGAGAGAAAGAAGGGGGCATGTGTATCTTATATCTTATCAATACACCTGAAGAAGAAAACATGTTCATACGATGCTCTTTCTGAATACATAACCACAAAAAGTTTCCAAGAGTTTCTACTAAGCTAGTTCTTTCATAACTAACTAGGCCTAAGACAAAATGATCTAAATTGATTCGATATAGAATTGAAACATAGATAACATGGCCTTGGTTCAGACGTGTACAACTCACCCATGATATGGATATAATTTATGTGTAGTTGTCATTAACAAACTCTCTGGAGAAAAATGTCAAATGAGATACAACCAAAATCTGATACCCACAAAAAATTAAAATGAGGCATCCAAATTCAAATAATTTCGGATTAATGCAAATCCAACCAAAATATGACAAGTAATTTATGGAAAATATATTACATTCTCTCTAAGAAATACACAATTCTAGAAAAACAAATATGGGTAAGCAACTACAATAAACCCATTCTATTAGACATTTGAAGGATAATGCACAACAACTCAGTTCAACTACTATTAAAATTTAGAAGTGAACATTTTCAATGATAAAAATCAGCATTGTCTAATTAAACATGGAAATCAAGTTAAAGACTAGACAATGGTATTTAGAATAAAAATGTCACCAAAAAAATTGAGAATGATCTTGAAATTAGTTGCAAGACCCCATTCATATAAAAGAAATCTACCATTATAAGTCCAATAACCAATGGAAAAATAACTCCCAACTAAAACAATAAGTTGTGAATGGTCAACATCCCAATATAGTCAACTCAGCAGCTCAAAGGGCCACGCGTATGAAATATTTGTGTTGTTCAAGTTAGAACTGCATGAGATATGTTCTAAGTTTTGTATAATTATGTTTAGTTGTTTAGTATGTATATGTAAATACATGTTCATACTATATAGGGACATCAATGGTCTATTTTGAATCTTTTTAGCGTGTTTAAATGCCCAACATATGTAAAGATATGTATAAATGGACGACAAAAATTTGGTATGGAATGAAAACAATGAATGACAAATGTACTGAAAGCTCTCTCTCTGAGGACCTGATATTTATATATTAAAGAAAAAATTTCTTGATAAAAAATAATAATAATGAAATGACAAAAAAATTCCAAAGCACAACCTTTATGAAACAAATGGCATGCAATTCAGTTAATGGAAAATAGAACAAAAACAACTATAAATGAAAAAATGGTAAACTACAATAATAGAAATAAGGCAGTTTGTATTGTTTCTAAATCATGACTTTAAACGCATTTGAACTATAATTCAGTTAGTCTGGAAGGAATGATGTTTGACATCAGTTACAAGTTACATTCCAAAACTTTCAATGGGAATACAAAAGAGACAATATAAACTAAAAAAGCATAAACATAGATGTAAAGCTTAAGAAGATTAAAAATAATGTATATGTATGTATCCAATGTTGACATTTAAATTTACATTATGTGGAACATGAATTTGACATATTAAGTAGCTCTTATTTGAAACCCAGAAATGGAGGAGATCATAAGTAGCCCATATTAAAGGGCAATAGGTAGTTATTCAACATCTTAAAAGGCAACAAACCGTTAACATAAGGCCTCTATACAAGTTGACAAACAGATTGATGGCAACAGTCAATTATTTGTGTATCTACAAAGACCAATAGACTGTGCATAAAATATTTTAATGAGTGTGCAAAAAGACCAACAGACTTTGGATTCTCCAATGGAGCAATATGTCCTACATCCTGTAGATCCATGAATTGTTTCCTGTCACAATCAATGTCTGAATGAAATCAAGGCTTAAAAGCATTAACATGTATGACAACACTAAATCCAAAGTATCATACACATAATAAAAGCCACTCTCCACAATTTTTTTTTTCCAGAATTTTGATCTTGGGAGCAAACAACATTACAAGGTGCAAACAAAATTATAAGGTACAAACAATCAACCTCTAAACTCAACTCGTGATTTTTTGCATGAATTATTTTTAGATGAACATGAATCACTAAGCATTTATACAATGAAATCATATGCAAATCTATACCTTTGGTCTGTGTCTAATACATAATTTTTATTTAACAATTTCCTTTAACCAACTCAACACATTACATCATATGCAGTGTAATAAAATGAAAATGGAAATCTCATGACAACAAGAACTATAGCCTCAGATACTTTTGCAAGCCAGTTCAAAAATAGTTCTAGCAATAATACCGATAACAACAAAAACATGGGTTTCATTTTGTGTCAAGGATATGCAAACATCTTAGTTTTATACATTTCCAATTCTCTCTTTGTGCCTAATTTGACACTTGTATCTATCATAATTCACCTAGTCTATCCATATCGGATGGTGAAGCCTACAATCAAAGAGGGATCAATGATGGTCTTTAGTCTAACATTCTTGGAAAGGATGCACACACTAATGCGACAAGGATGCACACACGGAAAGGATGCATGAACTACGTACCTGGATAGGCAAGAACATAAGAATGCATGTACGATCTTCTTGATGACAAAGAAAACTCAAAGTAGTGCACTTGGGCATTCTCTATTTATTCCAACAAATCAATGGGAGTGAGTAAACCACATTTGGAATTTGGAAGCTCATGGCATGAATATGGAGGAACAGGTCGCAAGCATCCCACTTCTAGGAAAAAGAAAAGGAATCTGAATGCAACAGGAATTGAATTGATTTACCAAACATAACCAAAATAATTTAAAGTACAAAAGTGCAAAACCATGACATTTTTAGTTTTTCAAGATTGGTATCTATAGATTTTTCAAATACATGGCCAATTAAACTACCTAATGAATTTAGAGAAAACACCCTTTTTGTGAAACCTGATTCAATATCTGCAGCATCCTGAGAGTAAAGTGGAAGCTTGTACTTCAAATGGAAATCAGTAACAATTGGTTGAGGTTGAGGTTGGGTCTTTGGTGGATGTAACAATTGTGTTGCATAAAAGGGGCTGTTGAAAAATGGTGTTGCTTGTTGTTGCTCAATATGAATGGAATTTCCATTAAATTTGGCTCCAAAATGTGCATGTGTATTGACAACGAAAGGATAGCCATTATGTAGTATCATATCCATGTAAGTTTCTACACATATGCTTGCTAAATTGATATTACCTCCTCCAGTTCCACCACCTGGGGTAGTTCCTAATCCTGCTACATTTCCCAAAGATCTAGTATTTCCTATGCAGCAAGCACTGCTAGAATTTGATCCTCCAACTTCAGACTATGTAGTGGGAAATCCAAAACCAGGTGGTCCTTGCTGTAAACAAATGCATGAAAAAAAGCTTATGAAAAATAGAAATGTAGGAAAAAACGATGTTGCTTCCAAGAGATGAGGGACCATGACAATAATAGCTTATAAAGTTATACCTAGATGATTATGGAAGTTGGATGCTGATCGTCCTACTGGTTTGAAGAGTGCTTCCTCCGAGAATCCATATAAGAAGGGACATTTTTTCCTTTTGCACTTTGACTATTAAAAGCACCAAAATTTTTCGAGCCTATGTGTCCGTCTTGCAAGGAATCTGAATTATTGCAAGTAGACCCACTTTTTCCAGTACTTGAAACAGAAACAGTTCATGATAATGATCCACCCAAATTAATAATCTCATACAAAGGTGGCAAAGGCATGTTCAAATTGTATGGTTTGCCTCCAAAGAGAGCCATAGAATTTCCATAATTTGTAGCATGCCAAAAAGGATTGGGAACCATATGTTGTCGGTACTCTATAAAATGAGAGATGTATGAGTGGCACATCATTTCCAAGTTTGACGAGATTGTTGCAAAATGTTTTCATGCAGCTTCATCCAACCAAATAAATCCACAAAAAGCAAACCTTCTGTCATATAACAAAACCCATCCCAGGTCATCATAGAGAGCCCAATCTCAAATCCAAAAGTTAACTAGAACTATATTACAGCCTTGACCTATAAACCATGTTGATTGAGAATACAATAATGTATTGTGAATATTTCATATTGTATTATGGAAAAAACCCTAAGTGACTTTGAAGTTCAAACATCGGAGTGAAGAATCCATTAAAACCCCAATTGAGGTTTGAAAACACAGTAGAGTGAGCACAGTCCATCGAAATTTATTTTTAGGAATATAAAAAATCCAATTTTATAAATAAAACCTGGCCTCCATTGACCTGAACAACCTGAGCACTAACCCACTCTCCTTCGTCGCTCTCCAAGAACGCAACGAACATAGCCACATATTCCACCTTCCCCAACCACTCAAAGGGATTGGATTTGGTCTCAGATTCCATCGCTTTCTCACTCTTGCTAGCATTGAACATACGGCGGCAATAGGACCAGGGTCACACAATTTGCAATAATCTGAGTGCCCCTCGATTCCTGTGCCAAAATTCTTGTCTTCATCTCCACCACCGCCTTGCTGGCTGCATAAGCACCAAATCCTGGTCTTACTTGTCCCATAGTGGAGCTGCTTATGTTGATGATGCGACTAGCACCCCCATGAACGACCCTCTTGGTGGCTTCTCTTCTATAGAGAAACGCCCCCTTCCATTTGACGTTGAATGTTTGGTCCCAATCTTCCTTGGAGGTCTGCACAAGGGTCAGATACTTGGGGTCCAACACTCTTGCGTTGTTTACCATGATGTGGAGCGGCCCAAAAGTATGCTCGGTCATGTTGAAAAGCTAGGCGACCTAGGAGGGATCGACGACATCGGCTTTGCAGGAAATTTCCCTCACAACATCACCCGAAGAAGAAGAGTTATTGATTATGATTGGAGGAGTAATGAACAACCACTTTGGCCCCCTTCTCGTCCAAATGGAGGATGATCCCCCTGCTGATCCCATCGGATGCACCTGTAACAATGGACTATTCATGATATATAAAATTATGGCAACAATGATCAATAACTAGAAACAAGGGTAAATAAACAAATGTATCCTTACCAGATGTAACTCGAGAGTCAATTGAGGCTTAATACATCTCCTTGTCTGAAGGTTGTATCTTCTCAGAACGAAGAATAAAAAAAACCTTATACAGAGGCCGCTTACAGGTTATGCTATCAACCCCTGTATACCTTAGAAACCCTCTCCTTGAACCATCGAGCTCAAAGAGGACGGATCTAAACTCTGAGTAAACAATGAACTGCTAGATCATTCAATGCTTAGCTTCTGTAGGAAGCTATTGGTAGAATACACGACAGAGGGAATAGACACAGACGGGCAAGTTACACGGAAGAGGGAACTGACACGAACTTCCTGAACACGCAACCAAGCCAAACATAAACTTCTAGCAGAACTATAACAACACAAGAGACATGTGTAAGGATATTATTTGCAAGAGAGCAATGAATTTATAGGACGTGTGGTGGCTTCTAATTTGTGGGAGGGACGACGAAAGATGTACAGTGTTTTTCAAATTGCCCTTCAGGAAAAAATGCCCATTGGCGTAAACATTGGATTAGACAACACTTTAAATAATTTTTTTTTTGTTTATCCCATGAAAAATATCTGTGGCCTATTGGTTAAATCCTTTCTTTGGTATCTTTGGTAGCAACGAAGTCGAGGGTTCAAACCACCCCCCATACTTTTCTGTCAATATACAAATCCTCAAACTTTAAACAAACGTTTGTTCTTTTGAATTTCAAAAGATATTCGTGGCGTGTTGGTTAAGCTGCTAGTTTGTGCCATAAAGGTCGTGGGTTCAAACCTCCCACCCAACCTTTTTGGCATCATACAACTAACAAACTTTAAAATCAAGATTTTCATGTAGCACATTAAGTGACATGGTGGCGTGACAGTTGGGTGCAGTGATCGTAGCGCAGAGTTCACAGCTGCGTGAGTTCGATTCCCCCACCGACCAATTCGTTGGCCAACAAATTTTTGAACAAACCTTATCCATCAACCCTTAGCCTAAATTGGACCATCAAGAAATACCACATGGCAACCTCTAGTTGGTCCATCAGTTGCATAGTTAGTTTCTATGTTAGCTACACAACGACTTGCCATGTCAGCTACACAGTCAGTTGCCACATCACCAATCATAAATGCCACATCATCAATTCATATAGTCCATGTCAACTCCGTACAATCCGTACAGTCTGGCATGTGGCAGTGTTTGTTGATGCCACATGACACCTATCTGGTTTCCTTTTCCCTGTTTGGGAAAATTTTCAGAACATAATAATTTTCTCATACAACGCCTGTTTCACCCATTCAATTTGCATTGGAAAAATCTTGACATGGATCCTTTTCATCTACATTTGAGAACGTCAATTTGGATTGATTGAGATGATCCACCTAGATCATTCAATTTAAAAGAGCTTTTAAATTGTTGGTTGGTGATCAATAGAAATTGTGAATAATATTTATATTTGAAAGCGAATATATTTGTATATCTATGAGAAAATGCAAAATGTTTTTATATTTATGATCGAATATAATGGGGTCCCTACATATGATATGACATGGTTAAATTTAATTTAGAGGAAACTAGTAAGATTTAAGGACGAAAAAAATAAATTGGGGATTTAATAATGAAATATTGAAAGCGGAGGATTATTATGCAAATGAAGATCTAGTTATTACATAAACATGCGCTAGAAATAGTTATATAACACCTACAAAATATTGATACAATAAGATAAGATGACTCTATTGGTTACCCATGCAAGTTGAGATGGTTTAATTGTATTTGGTATGCCATAAGTTCTCATGCATAGATTATTTCATGCCATCATCTATATTTATTTGTTCTTTTCACATATTTCAAATTAAGCCCTTTGGTTTCAGTGCATTTAAATGGAGAGAAAATGTGTTGCATGTGATTTTGGGATACAACTCTATATTTTTGTTTATGCTTGTAATTCGTGTAAAGAGATTGAAGGCAACATTGTTAAAAACCCACTTAGGACTTATTGAATAACTAAGAGCAATATAAGAGTAACTTCAAAGTTGTCACGATAGTTCATAGGATACTATGCATATCATGGAAAAATATGATATATATGAATGACATTACAATGAAGGTGATGTAGACATTGCTAATATAAGGTCAAGATGAATTATTGTGAGATGGGATGTTGAGAATCACCAAGTTGTTAGAGCCATTAAACTATGGAATAAATTGATTTAAAAAGCTTAGGTTAATATAGGCTACTAGTTATACTAAACTAAATTTTGTCAATGCAATAAGAGTGTTCAATTAGTGCTATTATGGGAAGCAACATTCAAACAATCAATAACATGAAATGAAAAAATGTAATCCTTACCATGAGTGTTATAGGAATGTTGTTTAGCTAAATGGCATTAGTTGCATGGTGAAGTTGTAGGTGATGAATAAGAAACATTGGCTAATATTTTTTCCTACCTAACACTGAAGTCAACTGAAAAGGATACACATAAGCATCTAAGAAAGCATTATGGTTTCATTGGATACTAATGCAAGGAAGTATAAGGGATAAGCATTCAAAAATCAGTTTTGGGCGAGTTGAGGAATGCAATTATGGAATTAGGACTAATATTAAAGTTGTTATGTGATGGAGGCCAATTTTGGGATTCTTCTTTTTGAGTTTTCAATGATCTCAAACCTTAGACCTATGGGTTATGGCCCACATCTATTCGCTCTCCATTACAACCAATACAGAAAAACTTAACTCATGTAAGTGAAGCAATATATAATTGCTACTGGAATTGCACATCTCTTTAAATAAGAATCTAGGCATAGAGCCAGCGGAGATTTGGCCAATTCTCAACATGTATTTCACTCAAAAGTAATTCAATTATTTTATTTTATAATTCCCAAATATTTATGTCATAAAAACTAATTCCATTATTTTATAATTCCCAAAAGATAGGGAGAAATATATGAATATGTAATTATCTTTGTCATAAAAAGTAATCCTATATTTCAAAAATGATGGTGTTAGATATATGTAACTCGTTTTGCATAAATGTTTGGCTACATATCGATAATTCTATTAATTTATATTTGTATGCATAAATGGTTTTATATTTTTTATTAAGTTATTACATAAATGTTTTAGAACATAAAAGTAATTCTATATTTTAAAAGGATAATGATAGTTATATTTTAATTATCATATTGTTTATAATGATAGGGTATATTTCAAAGATATAATATTATATATGACAATTTTTTTTATAGTAATACAAATGTAAATTGTATCTGGTGTAGTTATCATTATCAATTATAAATATAAACTTATAATTTCCAATCAAGTGGGTAATTTTCAAAGAATTTATAGCAAAGGTGTTACATTGTAACCTTGCATTCAACTCTAGGTTGTATACATCATAGTACTCCACAAGAAGTCTAGCTCTTAGCACACTCTTCTAAGTAAAATTTCCAAATTTGGAATGTAAGTTGAATTTTTCACGCATAGGGCTGTTTTTAGTTATTTGACTTTAATAAAGTGTACTTGTATAGTAGTGAATTAGATATAGTGTAAAGACATGCCAAAGCAAGGTTTTTGAGTAGTGAGATTGATAGTATTACATCAAATAAATAACAATGTACAATAAATGATTAATGCCTTACATCAAAACTTCTGGACAAAGTTTCCCGAAGAGGGGGAGTATGTAATGCCCCATTTATGGCTAGACTTATACAAAAGTAAATGAATGAAATCATTCTATATAGATAGGTGAGATGATTCTATGATAAGGTATGATGGTTAATGTCCTTGTGTGATTCATGTATGAGAGTTTGGATATCAACTTTGGGACAAAGATTTATTAAGTGAGGATGTATGTATTGCCCCATTTTCTTAGACACTTTGATTATGCTTATACATTTGGATTATAATAATTGCTTAGATATTTTTACTAAGTTATGATGTATTACCAGTAATCAATTTTTGCCACATTTTTGTGATGAAAATGGAATTGAATCACAAAGATAATGACATGGATATGAAATATAACTGATTTTGATGATAATTATATAACAAATTATTAAAGTTTTGCATTAATTTCAGGACAAAGTTTCTTGAAGATAGGGAGTATGTAATGCCCCATTCTATCCAAACTCATGTGATGATTATTCCTTGGGGTCAATTGATCACAAATAAGTGCTTATGAAAGAAAGAAATAATCGCAATGGATTTATGTATGATGAATAACCATTGGTGATATGATTATATGTGTGTGTGTGTGGAATTTGAACAAGTAAAGCTTCAGAGAAATGAACGGGGAAGAGTTTTGATCGAAGGGCTCTGCAGTAGAGTACGGAGTAGAGTACGGCGCACGAGTAAATTTTTGGGTACGAGGGTTTTCCACTCGGATCCCACGGAGGGGGCGTCTCCCCCTCCTCTTTGTGACATCCGTTTGGATCCTCGAGAGATCTGGCAAAGAACCAATCGGAGGAAGCATCAGAGGGTTTTGATGGGGAATAAAGGAGAAACCAGGAAATACGTGGATCATGGCGTAAAATGGGGGGTTTCTTACCAAAATCCAATGAAAACCCCTCTCTTCAGATCCGATTGGATAGTTTGAGGGAAAGAGTGGAACAATGGAAGGAGAAGGATATGATTGTAAAGTTCATGAGGATATGACCAAAGGAGAAGGATCTCCTTAGATGGATCAAGGCAACATGGAACCATAAAGGCCATTATTACCTACAGCGGGGGGCGAAAGGTTTTTTCACTATCGTTTTTGTAACAACTCTCATATACGAATATAGGGAATATTTGATATAATATGATATAATGTAATATAGTATAAGGTAAATAATAAAAAGAAACATGCAAAAGAAGTAAGGGAAAGCAAATCTTGCATAAAGAAATAAATTAAATAAGAAATTAAGAGAAGGGTTTTTTTTTTTTTTTGTCTTTGGGCATCTTGGAAGAAAAGCTCTAGAGGAGAGGAAAGCAAGATAACATTGGCATAGGGTTAATTGTTGGGGGCTCGGGGGCCTTAGCCTTTGGCTGGGGGTTGGTTGGGTGGAGAGTCGTCCCCCTCTTCAGTTGCACTATTGGAGCTATCAGGTAATGGTAGCTGCTAGGCCATCTAACCAGGTATGGTTCCTTAATTTTCATAGCATATTTTTTGTTATATTGTTGATTAGATACACTCTGTTGTTACAAATCTTTCATTGCATGATGCTTCTTGTTGTATAATGGTTTTTATAGATTTACACGATATCAAATCCATTGTATGTATTGGTTCATAGATCTGTATACATGTTTAATATTATAATGTTATTTAGTAGGTTTTATGAGTTTTAGGGTTCTTACATTTGGTATCAGAGTTCGGTTCAAACACTAAGCCTTAAAGGTCATCATCTATGAAGCTTATCATCTATGAAGCTTATCATCTATACAGCCGTGAAGGTCATCATCTATGAAGCTTATCATCTATACAGAAATTGGAAATGAAATACATAATAGTTTTCTATTTGAGATTGAATTTATAGTAGATGAATGCATTTTAAGTCTGTTAAAGATTGCACTTAAATTTTGGTTGGGTGGGAAATAATTGTTTCGCTTTGTTAAGTTCGATGAACTTGCTTTAGTCAAGATCTGAAATTATTATAAGCCTATTTGGCCTTCTCGATTTGTTAGATTTATGCATACAAATTTAGATCTAAATATCATTGTTGATCTCACTAAGTGATTCAAAACATCTGTATTTCATCTTTATTTTGATCTCACCAAGCAAACAAATTCAATCTCTATGAGGAAGTCCGTTTATTGTTATACATTTATATTTTCTCAAATCGTTCCTTATTTCTAGTTGCAAGATTGACGGAGGTTTAAGTGAGGCTTGAGGTTGCAAATAATTTACTTCTCTAAGTATACTCTTAAAAATCTTCATATCGCAAATTTGAGAAAATGACAGAAGTATACTTAAACGACAGAGGTGGGCCGGTACTGATTTTCTGAGTTGTGTTTACTGGTTTTTAATCATTTGAGGTCTAAATCGATTGGTAATAGCAATGGTTATCATTGATATCATATGTGCAAGAAGAAAAAGTTATGCATCTCGAAATCTACTAAACTGGGAAAATTAGGGTTTCGACATCCTCAATGCACCGTTATCCTGGTGAGTTGGAGCGTTCGCGCTGGGTGTGTGGCTGCCCAACGGCCACTCCGTCATTGCCTTGCCACGTAGTCGTTATCCTCTACAATGCATTCCATAACTCTTGTGTTTTTGGCATGTGTTTCATTAATTGCCTGACTGAAGGTTGGCGTTTCATTTTTAATTATTCCTCTGCTCCTCTACATGCTGGAAGCGTTTCGTTGTTTGTCTTTTGCAATCACTGCTCGTATTCTCTCGGCCTGCATTAATTTGCAACGTATCTCCCTCTCCCCTCCATCGTGGCCATGTGTTGCTCATTATGGGTCTGATAACGGTCGTTCTTTATTCATTCCAACTTCCTACAATATTTGCCACAGATATTCGTGATTATCCTCCTTGAATGGCTCTCCTGCCACTTCTACCATTTCTGAGCTGCCGTCACTATTGTTCCACGTGGTGTGGAGTGGCTTTGAATCCGAGGATTTTAATAAATCTTCCTGGATTTGATTAATGCATGAATTCAGCCACCTTTGTAATAATGTTTTTATTGAGGAAATGCTGCAATAGATACCTTCACCATGATTTAGAGGTTATGTTTACACGAAACGTTGCCTGTTTCAAATGAAAATCAAGTCCCACTGTGCTCCCAGAAACATACCCCATGTTCGGGGGTTGCACCACACACGATGGAATTCCTTCGGCATTGGCCCAGGTCCGAGGGTTAACTATTTGCTCAGCAATCCGTGAGAAATGGCTATAAATGCGCCAGGAATGCACTTTATCATTTGATTCTTGTTTGTCATAGTGCTATTTTACTGCATCTTTACATCCTCGACTGGGAAATCTCCTCATCCAATTACAGATCATGAAATTCGTGACGAAAAGAGAACATGCTACGAATATATTAAGAATGGTCTGTGGGGATGGCAATGCAAGTCTTCATCTATAGCCAAAGAGAATTGTGCCCTTAGATGCCTCAATGTCGTTTGCTATGAGCACATTTATGAAGATGATCCGCTAGAGGAGGGGGAAGTAGATTATAAAAGAGGGCGAGATTTCAAGTTATGTATGCAGAGGTATCTGTATTCCTCCTTAGAGTTCCTTTCATTGTAATTTTTACAACTGTTACTATGATGTGCATGTCACTTTTTTTTTTTTTTTTTTAGAAAAAAAAAAATTCTTATATTTGTTATTTCCGAGAATGAAATCAAAATGTACATATGACTGTTGAATACAGAATCAGAACCTAGCAAGTGCTTCCTGATCTGTCTACCTCCACAAGATCAAAAGAAAAACATATTATAGTCATGATTCATCCTGTACTGTCATGTAGACACCCAGCTATCATGGACATCAAAGGCTACCTAACTCCTATGAGTTTGTGGCGGAGATCTCTACAGTTTGTGGCGTTGAAAAGTAGTGGGTGACGTGGTGGTTAATATTTTATGTGGAATAAGCTCACCTTATGATCTGTGATCTATATCTTTCATTTTAAAAAGGTTGCATGATCTTATGGATGATAGAGTTCGGTATGATCTCCTCTTCAAACTTGATATTGCTTGTGTGATTAATGCACAAGAACCGTGGCTTCTCTGGCAAGTGCATGTGGCTTTAATAATTAATAAGATTTACAAGATTTATGTGGAGCCATTAGATCACAAATTGATCGTAATGAACCATGGTGGCTTTGAAGTAGACTAGGTTTGCCATTAATTATTCATGGCATGAGATTTCATTCCCGGAGCCTTGGTAATTCGCTGGTGTTCTGATGAGCTGGAGTCTTTGTATGATTTTGTTAGCACAAAATCTGCATTCAGTTGGATACCAATTATCTCCATCAATCTAAGTTTTAATGCATCGATCTCCCTGTGATCATGTGATTTACAATCTTACTTAGCGATCTTCTACTAGTATTTTCTAGGTACATTTGACAATCGACGATCTGCACTGCTTCTAAATGTGGTGTATTCTACCGTTGGGATGAATGGCAACGCTATTTTGAAATCTTGGTGAATTCTTTTATTTCTAGTTGTAAACAATCCTTATCCTTCCACGTATCAACTTGTAAGACTTGAAGTCGTAAGATTGAAAATTAAATTGAACTCCTATGTGATTTAAAAGATCACACAAATAGTTTACAAAAACCTAAAAACCCTGAGCGATACAACGATAAATCTGTTATTGTTTCTGCCATAGATCTTTCAAACAAAGTAAGGCTCCATATTGTGGTCATTGTGTCTACCATCGTGTTAAATTAACTAAACCCGGACAAACTTCATCTTTACATGGCTAAAAATTGGTATGACGGTTCTCAAAAAAAAATGTTTTGAGTATGCTGAGGAGAGAGAGAGAGAGTATCAAAAGATGAGTTGCAACGGGAAGTTAGTTGTAATAAATGTGTTGTTATATTGTTGCAAGTAAATATGCAACAATGAACGTAACAGGATGTTGAGATGAAGATACTAGCTGTAAGTTGAAGAAAGAAGCTACAACAGAAAGATGATGTGCAGTGCATTGCCACGGAATAAGTGTAAGGAGATGGAATCCTTGATTTCCATGATATTGTGTTCAATGCAGAATTGACTACGAGAGCAGCTATGGGAGTTGTATTGGGCATTTGAACATTCAAATAAATTATCTAATGAGCTTGAGGATGTGCTCTTCTTTGCAAGCTGGGGACTCTGATGCAAGAGCATCTTTGACAGTTTGGTGATACTTCCATTAGAGAATGATTGTACATATGAAAATTTAGAGATGAATGGCCATGGCAGACGTGTGTGTAATGTGTCTATGTTAAAGTGGATATGTTCATTATTATACCCATACATGTTTTTTTTAAACTATAGCGTATGAGTCATTGCATGCAATGGATTACATAAATAGGATGTGCACATGATAACGAGTTAGGGGTCATGTATTCTTAGAAGAAAATGGTTGTGCTGGCTGGGATATTGTCGTATGATTGTGAATGATCAAGACCAAATGATTTGACAATAAGAGAAGCCAGAACAACAACCATTTATTGGACGTTTTGACGAAATCAAGCAGTTAAGAAGATAGAAGGCGAAGGAGAAGAACCTGGAAGTTTTTAGGGGAGCAACAACTATGAGGAAGTTATAATGATTACACTGTAGCAGGATAAACAGAAAAATGAGGAAGGATGGTGTGTGCTCTTCCAATAATGAAATGTAAGGCCATTGTGCTGATTGGTGGAATGCTATGGCCTATGGATTTCCATTAGTTTGTAAGTGTAGAGCCTAAAATCTGTAGTGTGTAATGAATAGTTAGAGAATAATAATTAGCTGTGTGAGCAATACTTGTAGAGTCCAGGGACTCACGAAATAATGTAGTTATATGTGCTATCTTGTTTTCATAATTTTATCGGGGATAGAAAATTGTGTCATATGCTTGACTAAAGGTTTTAGAGACTGAGTGACATAAAGTCTACATATTGAGTGTTTCATTGTTGAGAGAATGCCCAGACTGGAGTAGATTTTCTCTATTGAGATATGTATGTTCTCGAAAGGTTCCTTGGTTACCATGATTGCAGTTTATTACTATTGTGAATGAACAGGATGTGGAGAGGAAGATTTATCCACTCTTCTTGTGTGAATAGTCCTATCTATAACAGAGATGACTCGACAAGGCTTTTGTGTAATTCTGGTTTGCAGAAGGGGCTTTTCCTCTCTGCCCCATTCTTGGACTCTTTTCTGGACCAAGTTTTCAAATAGACGGAAAATTGTAAGAGACTTGGGTCTTCTTGGATTTAACTCAGACTCTATTAAGGCACTGGTCAAATGTGTTGTTATGGGAAGTGACCCGTGTGTGTCTACCCTTTCTCTAAATGTGGTGTATCTTAGTGTCTTTTCATTTTTCTGGTTGCCACATATGATGTAACAATTGTTTTTGTCAACCTTGTAATGTAATTTTGTGAAGTATGATGCCTCAATGGCTATAAAGTCTAATGCAATTAAGCCACGAAATGAATACCACTAAGCTGTAAAAAAGAAAACAAATCCAATTTCAGAAAGAACATTGAGTTCGTTGAGCATTAAATCCTGCCATAGCCATAACAATCTACTGTTGTTATCATATCTGTAATATATATATATATATACCAAAATTTAATAGACAAGGAAAACCTAGAAAGCAAGAGTGGAGTTGGTTTGGCAACAATAGGTAAAGCTGGAGTTCCTAATCATTCTCCATAGAAGGATGGTATACTTGACAATATTTAATGAATTTGCATTGATATATTTAATGTATTTGAATTAATATATATTGAATGTATTTGCAATATTATTAATTAATATATTTGAAAGTTAATGCATTTTATCTAATTACATTAATTAATGCATATGAATTATTTTGCTTAATGCATCTTGAATTTGTAATAATTAATGCATTTGAATTACAAATTTTGTATTTGAAATAATTAAATGAATTATTTTGAAATAATAGAGTTTTACATTTAATGCATTTAAATGATTATACATTTGAATTATTTAATGAATGAGAATTAATTAGTGCATTTAAAATTAATTATGCAATTCGCTATTAAATTGATTAATGCATTAGAATTACTATTATATATAATGAGCATGAAATTAATATAATAGAGAAGTATTGTGAAATACATTTAATAATGAAGATAGCACTATTATTACATTATGAGTTATGCATCATCATCATTATTATTATTATTATTATTATTATTATTATGGTTGTACCATAGAATTATTGCATTATACATTATGCATGAAATTATTGCATTTGTTTGTATGATAATGCATTTGTTTGTTGGACTTATTATGCATTGTGATTGATATTTAATATTGCATAGACCTACTATAACTTACTAAGTGTGCTTAATCATTATTCATCATTTTGTGGAGAATTGTTTGGTAAATGCCATTTGTTGTGCAATGCATTGTTATTGTTTGATGCTTAGTGAATTTATTGGTAAATGCCTATTTTTGTGCATTGCATATCTACTAAGATTTGTCTTGATAAATACTAACACACTATGAGTTAGTTATGGCGCATTGATATGCATTGGATGTGAATACATTAATGGTGCATGGTATAGCATATCTAGGTACCATGGGTTGAGAATCAAATGATAATTGCATTATCGTTCTTGCATATGCATGGATAAATAGATACTTACAGCACAATGCATTGCATATTTAGATTGAAATGGTAAGTGCTCTCCATTTCATATCTATGATTAGTAAACGGAATTGGTCTACGCTTGTTACTAGGCATTGTCTTTGGTAAATGCTTAAGTAGGATGCATGACACATAAATGGTATGAAATCATGTTGTGGAATAAGAGATTATATCATATATTTGGTATGACATGTTATCGTTTCATAGCTAACCCTTATTGCTCCTCGTAGAATGCATATTTGATATGATGATGGATTATGTGAGTTGTTACTCCATGTTGATAGTACCAATGTTGAAATATGGTAGCTTATCATGGCATATTAATGAGATGCTTAGTGAAATTATGAAATTATCATGACCAATTATGTTATAATGGTAGCACAGAGCACCTAAATGCATTAGATGTTAAACTTAGCATGACTTATTGTGACAATGGCTTATGATGCAATGTAATGCAATATGAATTGGTGGCTAGACATTCTTGTTAGCACATAATTCAAAGTTGATCCATGATATTATTATGAGAAATGGTTACTAATGATTATTCATTATGGAAAGTGCCAGTTATTCCAAGTGATCCGCTCAAATAGCCCGATGAGGCTAAGTATTCTATGATTTCGTGGGAGCCCATAACCACGAATGAGAATGGATACTATAAATATATTATGGGCTGGGGGACAAGCCCAACAATTAACTCTATGCCAGCAGCGCTTGACTATTGTACCAGAACTTGGGAAGGTGGCAGTGCCACATATACTTCTCGGAGAACTTTTGATGTGACCAGAGTCCACAGTTGGAGACATACTCATCGGGAGGGAGGTTTATGGAGAAGGACTTCTGATGTCTGAAGCTAGTGCCTTGAGGGTGCTGTGGAGGATGTTTAGGCTAGCCTTTTGAGATGCCTGGGGTATAATGATCTTGATATCAGGATTGGGGGTACCGAGAGTATCATGATCGGGGTACCGGGAACCAGATGCCGGCTAGTACCGATGAGGCCCAGATTCCAGTTAGAATCCGATGAGGTCGTATTATTACCAGAATTTGGGAAGGTGGCAATGCCGTGGTAACTTCCCGGGGAACTTCTGATGCCTACTGTATGATCCGCGGACAGGTTACAATAGAGGGCCCGTGCCATGGTGAGCGGGACCATCCGGAGTTGGAGGGGAGGTGTAGGGAGGTTGATCGAATGGTATGATTCTTAGGGAGAGGGCGAGTAAGGAAAGAGGAAGTAAACAAACACACAGTCATTAATTATTAATTAATTATGTAATGCTTATGTATGTATGATGCATGATTGTTTATATGGTTGCATACTAGATCCATAGGGAATTACTTAAGAGCATGTTGTAACTTAGGGCATTTGATTGTATTAGTGCAGTTTGGAGACTTCTATGTGGTGGTCACACATATAAATATCAACACTTCACAATAGTACTAGATAACTATATACTATAGTATTTACTTGATTGATTGATTAAATAAGTATTGTATTTATTGCTTGAAGATTATACCTTCGGGACGAAGTTTCTTGAAGGGGGGGAGTATGTAACAACTCTCATATACGAATATAGGGAATATTTGATATAATATGATATAATGTAATATAGTAAAATCTTAATGTAATAATGTAAATAATAAAAAGAAACATGAAAAAGAAGTAACGGAAAGCAAATCTTGCATAAAGAAATAAATTAAATAAGAAATTAAGAAATTGGGACAAGGAGGAGATAAAAGGAGGAGTAGAAGTGAAGAGAAGGGTCTTTTTTTTCTGTCTTTGGGCATCTTGGAAGAGGAGCTCTAGAGGAGAGGAAAGCAAGATAGCACTGGCATAGGGTTAATTGTTGGGGGCTCGGGGGCCTCAACCTTTGGCTGGGGGTTGGTTGGGTGGAGAGTCGTCCCCCCACCTTCAGTTGCACTATTGGAGTTGTCAGGTAATGGTAGATGCTAGGTCATCTAACTAGATATGGTTCCTTAATTTTCATAGCATATTTTCTGTTATATTGTTGATTAGATACACTCTGTTGTTACAGATCTTTCGTCGCATGATGCTTCTTGTTGTATACTGGTTTCTATAGATTTACACGATATCAGATCCATTGTATTTATTAGATTCTTGTATTGGTTCATAGATCTGTATGCATGTTTAATATTATAATGTTATTTATTAGGTTTTATGAGTTTTAGGGTTCTTACAGTTTTCTTCAACCAGGAGGATAGAGATCAGATACTGGAAGGAGGCCCATACTTATCCTTCTTAGTTGGGATATTCCTACGCCCCTGGAAGGAATGTTTTAACCTTGACAAAGAGGACGTGAACATTGCACCGGTATGGATTTGTTTGTACTCTTTGCCTTGTGAGTATTGGGAACCTGAAATCTTGCAGGACATAAGTAACATCTTGGGAAAATTTGTGAAAATATTTGAGCAAACCAAACAACGCGGATACACTTCTTTTTCTCGAATGTGTGTATACATGGATCTGGCACGCAAGCTACCTGAACCCATTAATATAACATGGGAGGACAAAGATTGGGTGCAACCATTAGACTATGAACACCTTCCCTTGCGGTGTAGATAGTGCCATGACTACGACCATCTTAGCCGAGATTTCCCCTAGAACCGTCCCGCACCTGCTAGCCCTCCTATGTCCCAGGGCGAAAAGGGATAAAACCAAACAATCAGATGCATAACAAACATAACAATACCAAGAATACAACAACAACCAACATATTTGAGACGTTGAACACAGTTGGAGAAGATCTAGAGGATCTAAGACAGAGGGATCAGAAAGAGTCTTCCCACTTGGTGAAAGGGACACCTGAGGCCGCCCTTGCCCTCCCAAAAGGATTGGAAGACCATACCTAGGCAATGGAATATGACCTACAAGAAGAAGCAAAGGATATGGATCTAGGAGAGCTAGATCTGGATGAAATGGTAAAGGAATGTGATAAAAAGGGAAAGGTTATGTCTGACGTAGACAGATCGAACTCCTGCACGCTGCCATCTTAAAATCAAAAGCTACCCCTCAACTAGGTATAGCTTCAGAACCATAGAAAGGTAGAAAAAGGAAACAACTAGAAGAAGGAGAAAAGCAAGGAAGGAAGACAAATAGACAGAGAATAGCCGAGGTAGGAACCATACTGATAGATTCAGGTCAGTACCCTACCATCAAAGCAACATTTTCTGAATTTAATAAGGTTACCCAATGAAGGTGATAATGTGGAACATCCACAGGGTGAATCACCCTTGCAAAATAAAAAACCTATGAAGTAAGGTAAGAATGGAGAAACCTATAATATCTTTCTTACAAGAAACAATGTGTGAAGCAAATACTATGAAGGAAATAGGAAATAAAGTTTGGAGAGGTAGTGAGACAATGGAAATAGACACTTAGGAAATGTTGGGGGGCTCGCAATTATGTGACGCCCGGAGGAAGTGTTCTTAAAAAAATTTTGGGCCATGAGGTTCTCCTTATCCGCAAACTTCCAAATCTGTGAAACCCTGGTAAAATGAATGCTCACAAATTTGTATGGCCCAAGTATCGTTACTGAGAAGGAAACCTTTCTGGAAACTCTTTCATGGGATGAAAGATGGATTGGATAAAAGAAATGGACCATTGGGGAATATTTCAATATGATTACATCTATGGAGGAAAAAAAGGGAGGAAGGAGAACCTTAGGAGCAACCAATGAAGCCTTCAAGGAATTTATCGAGGATAAAAGGCTGGTGGATATGGAGACATGGAATGGATGGTTCACATGGAACAACAAGCATGGACAAGAGCACCATGTGGCATCTATAGTGGAAATATTCATAATCTCTGAGGATATATGGGAAGTAATTTGCCGACTCTTGTCCTTCCCTCTGTTGGATTTGATCACTGGTCGGTCTGTCTCATGTGGGAGTGGACATGCATCAATGGGAGGAAACCTTTATGATTTGAGAAGTTCTGGATAGAACACAAGGAATTTAAATCATTGGCCCATCACTAGTGGGGAGAGCTGGATGATCCAAGTGGGACACAAATGTACCAATTTCAGCAAAAAATGAAATCTATGAAAGAAAGGATACGCACGCGGAATCGGGACAAGTTTGGAAACATCTTCCAAGACAAGAAAATTATGATCAAGCATATAGAAGCTATCCAAAGAGAAGGCATGAATAACGGTTTTAGTGAGGAACTGAAACAACATGAACAGTTAATTTTAGAGCAGCTCAATGCCTGGGAACAACAGGAGGAGATATACTAGAAGCAGTAATCGAGGAACCAATGGCTCCAAGAGGGAGAACGAAATACCAAATTATTCCATCATTCTGTGATTCAAAACAAACAAAAGTCAAGAATAAACAAAATAAAAAAGGAGATGGGGAAGTACATGGAAACCATGGAAGAAATGGAATAGGATTTGATGGAATACTTTGAAACAATCATGAAAGACGACAGGGCGCCAGAGTGAAGCTCGGTTGAGTATATTTTTATTTTAGATCTGTGTGAGATCGTGTTCGTATCAGAGTGGAAGCTCTGTTGTATTTTGCATTACCTAGATCTCTGAAAAACATGATTAGTGTCAAAGGGAACCTCGATTGAGTATATTTTTATTTTAGATCAGTGTGATATCGTGTTAGTATTAGAGTGGAAACTGTTGATGTAATTGTAACTTCGGAACATATTCTTCTATGTATTACACTTGTACTTTATTATATTCATGATGGAGATGTATTATTCCTCCAATAAGAAGTGTCGTCATTTGTATTTGTAAGTGTCGCAAGTGTTGCAAGTGTCACAACTTATATTTGATGGGTTATTAGACCTCTAGTGTGGGGTCAGCCCTGTTTGTGTCATATGAGTGGGTTATTAGAATTCCTTAGGAAGTCGGCCTAGCTATAATTAAGTTGTGTATAAATAAAGAGTGAGTGTGTCTCATTCTATTCATTCACTCACTCATCCAACTCGCATTAATTGAGAGAGGAGTGTGCACAAGTGGAGGAGGAGTAGCTGCTGGAGTCAACTATCTTTTGGGGATTGATCTTTGTGATATTTGTATTAGGGCTTATTCTATCTCTGAGGAAGTTGTGGGGTTTTTCACCTTCTTGGTTTTCCCCAAGGAAACTTAGTGTCTCTTGTGTTTATGATTTTTATGTTGTGCATGTTATTCTCTTACTAGGATCCAAGATAATGTTTGAATGAAATTATCAAAAAATTAACATGGATTCAGCGCCATGCTAAGAAGAAGTCACTGTGTAGCTGCGAAATATAGGGCTTCTTAATATTTGGGTTTATCTCCTCAGATCATCAAAGGCAGGAGGTTAGGATAACTCTCCTTGGAAGGGTGCATCTTTCTGTCGAGACAGAATTCAATTCTGAGCACTTTTAGTTTTTGGCCCGTCACTACTATGGGAAATTAGGGTTTCGGACAAAGTTGGAATTTTTGGAATCTGAGACCACGGCTGGATGCTCCTCAAGAAAATAGAAGTTTAGAGACCAAGATCGATATTTTTGGTTGGGCAGAACCCCGGGCATCATCAAACCCTAGTTCGAGATTTTGATCGGAAAGGTGGAAAATTAGGGTTTCTGCAAAAGTTGAAATTTTTGGAATCTGTGAACACAACTGGATGCTCCTCAGAAAAATCAAAGTTTAGAGCACAAGATCAAAATTTTTGGCTGGGTTGAACCCCGGGCATTATCAAACCCTAGTTAGGGATTTTGTCTAGAAGATTCGGAAGTTTCAAAGATAATTTTGAAGGGTCAAATTTTGCAGATTTCAAAATTGAAGTATACCAGCTTGATCAGCTCAACAAGGTGCATCTTTCCATCCTTTCGGAAGTTTGGAGTTCAAAGTTTGATTTTTTAGGGTTTCTTTGACAAACCCTAATCCATCTCTAGATTGAGTTTTAAGCAAATCAAGTGGTAAGACCTAAATCTTTTATTTCCATTTGAGTTTCTCATTAAGATGTCTCACTACACAAAGCTTGATTATAAGCTTGAGGAGCTGACAACTTCCGAGCATGGAAGTATAGGATTGGGTTAATCCTAGAAGAGAATGATTTGGACACCTACATAAAAGAAGAGGTTCCAGTTCCAGAGGGAGATGAGGATAAGGACTTACACAAGAAGAACTTGGTCAAAGCTAAGAGAATCATTGCTGATTCTATAAAAGACCACCTCATACCCCATGTGTCTTCTCTAAAGACACCTAAGGAGATGTTTGACTCCTTGACCAAGTTGTTTGAAGGAAAGAATATAAATCGGAAGATGACTCTGCAGACTCAATTGAAAGGGGTAAAGTTCCAAAATGGAGAGACCATCCAATATTACTTTACTAAGGTCTCTCAAATCAAAGAACAACTTGAAGCTATGGATGAAGTAGTGGAGAATGGAGAAATTTTCATGACAACATTAAATGGCCTACCTAGGCCATGGGACTCCTTCATCCAAGGTATCTGTGCAAGAAAGAAGTTGATCTCCTTCAGTAGACTATGGGAGGAATGTTCACAAGAAGAAGCTAGGCTTGTAGCTCGAGAATAAAATATAGGAAGTGAAGACCAAGCTCTCACAACTCACACCAAGATAAGTAAGCCCAAGAGGTGTTAATTTTAGCCTAAATACTCATTTATACTCATGTGCTCTACCTGTCTGTCACAACACACCTCCTCTATTTATACTCATGTTCTAACTGAATTTTCACCTTAATGGGGACGACCTCTCCTAAGAGAGTCTAATAACCCCTAAACAGCTAACTCGGGGCCGACCTCACATGGGAGATCTAATAACCCTAGTTACCACAATCTCTTGGAGGAATAAACATCCTTGGATATACAATAGGGTCTCCTTGGAGGAATAGAACATCTCTGGAATAATAAAGTACAAATATAATATTCTTGGAAGTTACAATATTTCAACACTTCCCCTTAACGAGAAGGATATTATAAAAACATCTGAAGGAGCAAGAAGTCATCAACTACATGATACATGATATGTGATACATCTATAAATCATTGGAAGCTTTCTTCATACATCATCATTAAATCAACGAGTTACTGGAGTATCTTCAAATATTCAATACTGGAACATCTTTAGTATTGAGTCTTCATCTTCTGCAGCATCCAAACAGCTACAACAATCTGGATCATCTCGATCAACATCATCTGGATCATCAATTGGATCATCTCGATCAACAACATCGAGATCATCTCGATCAACATCATCCATATCATCAACTGGATCATCTCGATCAACAACATCTGGATCATCTCGATCAACATCATCTGTATCATCAATTAGATCATCTTGATCAACATCTGGATCATCAACGCAACATCCTCTGCAATACACATGGTCCAATTACGAGATGGTCAATCCCTCTCAATTTAGGACATAAGTCCAAGGACGATGCAATCCTACCACGTACATTTTGAACCAAGGGTTCCGGGATGATGCAATCCCCTCATGTACATTTTGAACCAAGGGTTCCACGATGATGCAATCCTCTCACATACATTTTGAACCAAGGGTTCCGGGATGATGCAATCCCCATCACGTACATTTTGAACCAAGGGCTCCAAGATGATGCAATCCCCATCACGTACATTTTGAACCAAGTGTTTCGAGATGATGCAATCCCCATCACATACATTTTGAACCAAGGGTTCCAGGATGATGCAATCCTCATCACGTACATTTTGAACCAAGGGTTCCAGGACAATGCAATCCCCATCACCTACATTTTGAATTGAATGTTCAGGGACGATGCAGTCCTATCACGTGAATTTTGAACTGAATGTTCAGGGACGATGCAGTCCTATCACGTACATTTTGAACTGAATGTTTAGGGACGATGCAGTCCTATCACGTCCACTAGGGACCACTTTCTCAGAGACATACGTCTACAGATCTCTTTTAGGACATGTGTCTAGGGATGATACAATCCACTTGTCAACTTAGACAAATTCTAAGGACCACTCATCGACCTCATCATCGGTATCACCAACACAGGTATCCACATCATCGACCTCACTGTCGATGTAGGCAATCTCATCATCAATGACCACATCACTCTCCCTTTTGTGGAGGGTCCTTTTGAACTACACTAATCTTGTCTCAAAAATACTCAAACTTTACTCGAGATAGAGGTTTGGTCAATATATCAACAACTTGTTCGTCAGTGCTCACATACTCGAGCTTGATAGCTCTTTTCTGCACCATATCCCGTATATAAATATATCGTATCTCTATGTGCTTTGAGCTTTCATGGAACACTGGATTCTCTGTCATCTTGATACAACTCTGGTTGTCACGCAAGATCACAGTGGGGTCCATCTCTAAGTCAAATAATCCTGATAATAGCTTTCGAAGCCATATCGATTCACAACTAGCAAAGCAAGAAACAATATATTCCGCTTCAGTTGTGCTAAGAGCCACACTAGACTGCTTCCTGCTAAACCACAAGATCATGGCAGATCCCAGACAATAACATCCTCCCGTTGTGCTCTTCCTGTTTGATACACTTCCTGCCCAATCAACATTTGTGTAGCCATACAATCTGAATTCATGATCTCCAAGATAACATAGACCAAAGTCTATCGTACCCTTTAGGTACCTCATCACATGCTTTGTAGCTATCACGTGAAATTGTCTAGGTTCCACTAGATATTGACTCAAGGTGTTCACGACAAAGCATATATCTAGTCTGGTATTTTTCAAATACATCAATGACCTAATAATCTGTCTGTACAGAGCCATGTCCACTAAATTTGATGAGTCATCAACTAATAGCTTTAAGTTAGAATCCATGGGAGTGGCCATGGCTTTGCATTCCAAAATATCGAATCTTTTCAAGATTTCCACAGCATACTTTCCCTGGTTGAGAAGGATTCCTTCTGAGCCTTGCCATACTTCCAGTCCTAGGAAGTAATGCATCAAACCGAGATCTTTCATCTCAAACTCTGTAGAGAGTTTCTTCTTGCATTCGACAATCTATTTCTCATTCCCAGTCAGAAATAAATCATCCACATATATCAACAGTATGACAAGTTCATCATCCATAACCTTGAGATAAAGATTAGGATCAACTTTACTTTTGGTAAAGCCAAGGCTTGTCAAGAAACTGTCAATTCTTCCATACCAAGCTCTTGGAGCTTGTTTTAACCCATACAAGGCCTTCTTTAGTTTGCATACGTGGGTTCTTCTATCTTCAACCTCAAATCCTTGTGGTTTTTCTATGTACACTTCCTCCTCAATCACACCATTCGGGAAAGATGTCTTTACATCCATCTAGTATAAATTCCACTTCATCATGGATGCAAGTGCCATGATAGTTCTAATGTAAGTGTACCTTGCAACTGGTGAAAATGTTTCTTCATAGTCAATTCCCTCTTTCTGAGAGAACCCTCTGGCCACAAACCTTGCCTTATACTTTTCAATGCTGCCATCCGCAACATGCTTTATCTTGTATATCCATTTTGAGGATACCACACTCTTGTCCTTTGGTTTTGGAACTATATCCCAAACATCATTCTTCATTATTTATTGGAACTCCTCTATCATTGCCTCAACCCACTCTTTCTTATGGGATGCTTCTTCATAACTAGTGGGTTCTTGATCTACAAGATCACACATCAAAGCCATATAGCTGGTGAATGACTTTGGTTTCTTTCTCACTCTAGAGGAGCCTTCAGGAGCTCCATACTTTTCTGCTCCTAGTATAATGTCTCTTACCCATGATGGCTTTCCCTTCCTTGATATGTCTATAGCAAGGGGTTCTTGTGGTTCTATCATGTCATGATATTTAGGTGTTACATCTTCAGGGGTAGGTGCAGCCTCTGTAATTATGGAAGGTGCATCTTCTTCATATACTTCTTCATATTGGCACTTCCTAGATCTCTTGAGAGCTGCTTCTTCATCAAATGTCACATCCCTACTTATTTCCATATGATGGAATCCTGGGATGTATATTCTGAATGCTTTGGATGTATCACAGGATCCAGCTTAGTTCTCTTTTCTTTTGGAATGTGAATGTATACTGGGAATCCAAATATCTTGAGGTGACTTACCTCCGGCTTCTTACCTGTGGACACTTCTTCTGGGGTCTTGAAATCAAGAGCACTATGAGATAGTCTATTTTGCACATAGACTGTTGTCCTGGTTGCTTCATCCCATAGATACATAGGTAGGTCTTGATCATGTATCATTGTTTTCACTGCTTCCATAATGGTTCTATTCTTTCTCTCCGCAACACCATTTTGTTGAGGATTGTAGGGAGTGGTTAGTTCCCTCTTAATTCCAACTTCTTTGCGAAAGTATTCAAAATCCTTTGAAGTGTATTCTCCACCATTATCTGTCCTGAATATCTTGATCTTCTTTTCTGAATGATTTTCTATCAAGGCTTTGAATTCCTTGAAATTTCCAAAGACTTCATTCTTTCCCTTTAGGAAGTATATCCAAGTCTTTCTTGAGTAGTCATCAATGAATGTAAGGTAATATTCATATCCACTCAAGGATGTGGAGGGCATAGGTCCACATACATTTGAATGAATCAATTCCAAGGTACTTTTGGTATTTGTTTCACTCTTTGGAAATGGGTTCTTGATATTCTTCCCTTTTGCACAGCCTTTGCATGTGCCATCATGATCAATCTTTAGATCTGGTAGTCCTATGACTACCTTGATCACATGAGGAAGTGCTTTGTAGTTAATGTGAGCAAGTCTCCTATGCCATAGCTCACTTGGGCTAGTGGCTTCATGAACAAGGGCAGCTTCTGGATGACCCTTGAGTTTGTACAGACCTCCTTCCTCTTCACCAATAACAATTGCATCCTCAATTGATTTTCCTTTGGACCACATGAGTACTTGTCCATCTATGAATGAAACCCTATAGCCTTTCTTATCTAAAGATGAGATAGAAAGTAAGTTCTTCTTCAAACCTAGTACATATAGAATGTCCTTCATCTTTAATGGAGTTCCAGAATCAAGCTTGTAGCTTGCTTCACCAATTCCCTTGATGGGATATTGAGAATCATCTCCCAAGGATACCTTCTGAGGAGAGGTATTTTCTTCCAGGTTTGAGAGAGTTTTCTTTTGACCTGTCATGTGCTTTGAAGCACCACTATCAATGAGCCATGTATCTTCTCTAGGTGTTACTGAGCTAGAGAGTGTAGAGAATAGAACATATTATTCTGCATCTTCTTCTTCTACTTTTGTTCTCTTCCTTTTAGGCCTTACCTCTTCTTCTTCTTCATTATCATCTTCTGCTAAATGTGCATGATGTCTTTTGTGAAAATTCTTCTTCTTCTTTGAAGGACAATTTCTAGCAAAGTGTCTTGGTTTGTGACAACTGTAACACTTATATGAGGAGAGGTCTCTTTTTGAGCTTACTCCTTCTTTCTTTTGAAATCTATGTGGAGGATGAGATTTCTTATGGCCATTCTTCATGGAGTTGAAATGACTTCTTCTTCTTCTGGTGTGAGTGGCCAAAGCTTGGTCATCTTCTCTGAGCAGGGCTTCTCTATTGGCTACCCTAGCCTCTTCTTGAATGCAATCCTCCCATACCACATCAAACTTCATACTTTCTTTTCTTGCACACATGGTTTGGATGAATGACTCCCAAGGTCTAGTGAGACCATTGAGTGCAGTCATGACTAGTTCATCTTCATCAAGGGTGTCACCAATGGCTTCTAGTTGTTCCTTGAATTGGGAAACCCTTGTGAAATAATCTTGAATAGATTCTCCTTTATTTTTTTTGGTATTCTTCAATTGAGTTCTCAAATTCATCTTTTTGTTGATGTTCCTCCCTTCATACATTCTGCCTAGGGCATCATACATTTCATTTGGGGTCTTCTTGGATGCTACTTAGGGAATCAAGTGGTCCTTGATAGAATCGACAATGATTCTCTTTGCCCTAATCAAGTCCTTCTTATACTTCTCTTTGGCTTCATCTTCTTCAGGTTCTGCAATTTCATCTTTGATATATTGGACAAGATCATTCTCTTCAAGAATGAGACCAATCCTGTATTTTCATGCTCGAAAATTCTCTATACCCTCTAGCTTGTCTTCAAGCTTAGTGCTTGGAGCCATCTTATCCAGGGGGTTACAGAAATTGAAGTTTCTCAATAGATAGAATAACACTTACCAGGAGATATGCTTGATTGGATTGAGATAACTAGTGAAATATGCTTCTGGAAACTTCAAATTTTCACCCTTCAAATCTGATCAACAACTTTCAGATCTGCAACAGAATTTCTGGCTTTTTGGTTCGCACCTTTTCTGGTTTTCTGGTACACAGGTGCGCACTTTTTTCTAGTTTAATGGTTTTTTGGTTTTCTAGGTTTCTGGTCCAGAAGTCAAACTAGGGTTTGACAAAGCCCGGGGTTCTACCCACTCAAAAAGTTTGATCTAGGGCTCAAAAATTCGATTTTGAGGAGGGATATCCAGCCATGCAAACACAATCCAAAAATTCCAACTTTTGTAGAAACCCTAATTTTCACTGGAGGAGGAGAGAGGTATTTTCACCTTGTGAAAGATGTCCTATTCAGGCTAGCTCTGATACCATGTTAATTTTAGCCTAAATTCACAAGCAAGATCACTGAAAGAAACACAATCATAAGATAGACAAAGATTTACCCTAGGAAACCCTCATGGGGTAGAAAACCCAGCAAAGCTTTCCTCAATATAGATAATCAACCAATACAAGATGTAGTACCCAAACAAGAGCTCCTTCTCCTCCTATGTATACCTATCTATCTCCTATGTGCCAATCACAAGTGAGTGAATGAATGAGATAAATGAGGAATACACCTCCTCTATTTATACTCATGTTCTAACTGACTTTTCACCCTAATGGGGCCGACCTCTCCTAAGAGAGTCTAATAACCCCTAAACAGCTAACTCAGGGCTGACCTCACATGGGATATCTAATAACCCTAGTTACCAAAATCTCTCAGAGGAATAAACATCTCCGGATATACAATAGGGTCTCCTCAGAGGGAGCAATCTCATCACAAGAAATATTTTCACCACCATCAAAGAGATAAGAAAGATCTGAGATGCTTCACATGTAATGAGAAGGGACACTTTGCCGCAGATTGTCCCAAGAACAAAAAGGGCGTCAACAAAAACAAGAAGAAGAACAACAAGAAGAGATATCAGGCTCATGCTGCTGAGGATGATGAACCTCCCAAGAAGAAGACTAAGGTAGAAAGTGAAGACTCTTCAAGTGACGATGAATATGTTCTAATCTCTGCTCTCACAAGTACTGTTACACATGGGTGTAATGATTGGCTTATTGATAGTGGGGCTTCCAAACATATGACAGGATTCAAAGAATCTCTTATGGACCTATCTGAACATGAGTCACCTCATAAGGTGAAACTTGGGGATGACTATCAATACCCTATAAAAGGAAGTAGTGAAGCCTCCTACAAACTAGACTCTGGGAAGTCTTTAAAGATGCAAGATGTTCTATATGTACCTGGAATCAAGAAGAATCTTCTCTCCATATCATCTTTGGATGCAAAAGGGATGAGATTTGCATTTTTGGATGGGAAAATACTTATGTGGCCTAAAGGTAAGACCATTGATGATGCAGTAGTGATTGGAGAGCAAGAGGGAGGATTGTACAAATTGAAGGGACAACCTGAACATGCCATGGTACATGAATCCATGGAGCCAAGTGAACTTTGGCATAGAAGGCTTACTCATGTACACTATAGGGCACTACCAATTGCAAGCAAAGCAGTAGAAGGTCTTCCTGAAATCCAGTCAAAGCATGAAGGTGTTTGCAAAGGATGTGCAAAATGAAAGAACACAAAGAAGGCATTTCCAAGCAGTGAAAGAAAAGTAAAAGGAATCTTGGAGATTGTCCACTCCAATGTATGCGGACCAATGTCATCCAGTTCTTTGAGTGGGTTTGTATATTATGTTTCTTTCATTGATGATTTCTCTAGGAAGACTTGGGTTTATTTTTTAAAGAACAAAGATGAAGTGTTTGATAAGTTCAAGGAATTCAAAGCCTTCATGGAAAATCAAATTGATAAGAATATCAAGATCTTTAGATCCGGCAATGGCGGAGAATTCACTTCAGGGGACTTCAAGAAGTTATGCTGTGATTCAGGGATTAAGAGAGAGTTGACCACTCCTTACAATCCACAACAAAATGGGGTTGCAAAAAGGAAGAATAGAACAATCATGGAAGCAGCATGGGCAATGCTTCATGACCAAGACCTACCCATGCACCTATGGGAAGAAGCAGCAAGAACAATGGTATATGTACAAAATAGAACACCACACAAGATACTTGACAACAAGACACCAGAAGAAGTTTTCTCTGGTAAGAGACCAGAAGTTAACCATCTCAGAATATTTGGATGTCCAGTATATACACATGTTCCAAAAGAAAAGAGGACAAAGTTAGATCCTTCATGAAAGAAGGGTATATTTGTGGGGTACAATGAAAGCTCGAAGGCTTACAGAATTTACTTTCCAGGTTTCAAGAAGATTGACATCAGCAGGGATGTGACGTTTGATAAAAACTCAACATACATCAAATCAAGGAAGACACCTGTTGAAGACTATGAAGAACCAAGGATACCCAAAACACAAGACACCACCCTGAGTGAAGCAATACTGGAAATGGATTGTGAAATAGAATATCCACAATAACCTGTAGATCCACCCCGTGAGAAGAACTCTCACAAGAGGAAACCTGCATGGGCTAGAGATCTCATCCAAGATGCAGAAATGTATGGTATTCTAGAGGAGGAACACAGAGAAAGGAAAAGGACAAGGTCACACACTAGCTATGTTTCCTTGCTCTGTGACATTATGAACAAAGAACCTTCCAATTATGAAGAAGCAGGGGAAAAGAAAAAATGGAAGGATGCCATGGTCGAGGAATACCAGTCGATCATGAAGAATGATGTTTGGGATGTGGTCCCAAGACCAGAAGGGAAGCCTGTTGTGACTTCCAAGTGGATCTATTAGATCAAGCATGCTGCAGATGGTAGCATAGAGAAATACAAGGCAATATTTGTAGCTCGTGGCTTCTCCCAGAAAGAGGGGATAGATTATGAAGAGACTTTTGCACCTGTAGCCAGATACACTTCCAACAGAACAGTACTTGCTCTGGCTGTAGTGATGAAGTGGAAGATACACCAGATGGATGTCAAGACAACTTTCTTGAAAGGTGAAGTCGAAGAGGAAGTGTATGTGGAGCAGCTTCTCGATTTTGAAACACATGACAAGGAATCATATGTGTGCAGATTGAAGAAATCCTTGTATGGCTTGAATCAAGCACCTAGGACATGGTACGGTAGGATAGAGAACTTCTTGTCCAGTTTGGGATTTACCAAAAGTAAAGCAGATTCCAACCTTTACTACAAGGTTGAGGAAGGAAATCCAGTGATACTTCTATTGTATGTGGATGACCTATTTGTGACAGGTGAGGATAGATTGATTACCGACACGGAGAGGAAGATTGCTACTGAGTTCGATATGAAGGACTTGGGCATGATGTGTTACTTTATAGGTATGGAGGTGTGGCAGAGTGCATATGGAATCTTCCTTGGACAAGGTAAGTATGCAGTAGAGATCCTGAAGTGGTTCAGGATGATGGACTGCAAGGCCATGGCCACACCTATGCCATCGAACCTGAAGCTATTGAGTGATGCTTCATCAGAGTCGGTTGATGCCATGATGTATAGTCAAATGATTGGGTCCTTGATGTACCTGACAAAAAGAGAACATATATTTGCTTTGTAGTGAACACCTTGAGCCAGTTTATGACAGATCCTAGACATGTTCACCTGATTGTTCTAAATCATATTCTGAGGTACCTGAAGGGTACAATTGATTATGGGCTCAAGTATGATGCAAATCAAAAGTTTAACTTGGAGGGTTATGTTGATTCGGATTGGGGAGGAAGTGCTACAAATAGGAAGAACACTTCGGGGTGCTGCTTCAGTATGGGATCAGGTGTGATCTCTTCATTTAGCAGGAATCAATCCTCTGTAGCACTGAGTACAACTGAAGCAGAGTATGTTGCAGCTTGTTCGACTAGTTGTGAGGCAGTATGGCTAAGGAAGCTAATGTCTGATTTATTTGATCTCCAATTGGATGCTACCTATACCTATTGTGACAACCGGAGTTGTGTAAAGTTGTCAGAGAACCCGATGTTCCATGACAGGTTGAAGCACATCAAGATCAAATATCACTATATCAAGGATATGGTGTAGAGAGGAGCAGTGAAGCTCCAGTATGTTGCGACAGATGAGCATATTGCAAATGTGTTGACCAAACCACTGGCCAGAGTGAAGTTCGAGTACTTCAGAGAGAGGCTTGGTGTTCTTCATATAGAAGATACTTCAAGAAAGAAGTGATGGGACACATTTGCAAGATCCATTCCAAGCATGGTGATAGGAGGGTCCTTCCCATGGTTTGTGGATGTAAGTGTTGTGTGATGAGCATCAGGACGATGCTCTGATTACTACTATGTATGATGATCATGATGATCATGTGTGATGAGCATCAAGATGATGCTCCAGATGATATGCATCAGGACGATGCTGTGACAATGATCAGGATGATCATGCGATGATGATATGCATTAGGACGATGATCAGGATGATCATGCGATGATGATGTGAATCAGGATGATCATGATCAGTATGATCATGAGTATTAGGATGATGCTTTGTGCGAGGATGATCAGGTTGATCTTGAGTATCGGGATGGTACTATGTGGCCGTGGACAGGTTGTGCAAGGGTAGCATGCAATACATCCTAGATATCCGGACAAGTTGTTCTAGTCACATAAAAGGCCTCGGATGCTCTTTAGATATCTTGCTGGGCAAGACACTCTTCTAAGGTTTTTCTAGACCACACGTAATACGTCCTGGAGATCCGGACAGTTTGTGCTAGCCACATAAAACGCCTTAGATGCTCTTTAGAGATCTTGCTGGGAAAGACACTCTTTTAAGGTTTTGTTGGGACCACATGTAATACGTCCTGGAGATCTGTACAGGTTGTGCTAGTAATGTAAAAGGCATCAGATTCTCTTTAGAGATCTTGCTAGGCAAGACACTCTTTTAAGGTTTTGTGGAGATCACATGTAATCAATCCTAGAGATCCGGACAGGTTGTGCTAGGCACATAAAAGTCCTCATATTCTCTTTAGATATCTTGCTGGGAAAGACACTCTTTTAAGGTTTTGTGAAGGTCACCTGTAAAATATCCTGGGAGATCCGATAGGTTGAGCTGTGTGCTCGTAAAAGTCCTGGGATGCTCTTTCGAGGTTTTGTTGATGCACGTAATAAGTCCTGAGGATTCCACAGGATGGCCAGCTCGCAGAGATGATGAAGACCTACAGGAGGCTAGGCCTATAACCAGCATGAAAAAGGGTTGGCTCTGTAGAACTTCCTATGACGAGAAGAATTGAGAGATAGCCCAGTTATCAAGATGACAAGTACAGCAGCAGTGACGATGATGCTCCGTGATCCTGTGACGTTGATCGAACTCCAGAATTGAAGATTGTGGCGATATATATTGATGACCTGTGTCTAGAGAATACCTTCTTAGTTAAGAGGGGGTGTTGATGTAATTGTAACTTCGGAAGATATTCTTCTATGTATTACACTTGTACTTTATTATATTCATGATGGAGATTTATTATTCCTCCAATCAGAAGTGTCGTCATTTGTATTTGTAAGTGTCGCAAGTGTTGAAAGTGTCACAACTTATATTTGATGGGTTATTAGACCAACAGTGTGGGGTTGGCCCTGTTTGTGTCATGTGAGTGGGTTATTAGACTTATTTAGGAAGTCAGCTCAGCTAGAATTAAAGGTAGGTTAAGTTGTGTATAAATAGAGAGTGAGTGTGTCTCATTCTATTCATTCACTCACTTATCCAACTCGCATTAGTTGAGAGAGGAGTGCACACAAGTGGAGGAGGAGTAGCTACTGAAGTAATCTATCTTTTGGGGATAGATCTTTGTGATCTTTGTATTGGGGCTTATTCTATCTCTGAGGAAGTTGCGGGGTTTTTCACCTTCTTGGTTTTCCCCAAGGAAACTCTATGTCTCTTGTGTTTATGATTGTTATGCTGTGCATGTTATTCTCTTAGTAGGATCCTAGATAATGTTTGAATGAAATTATCGAAAAATTAACAGAAACTCTGTTGTATTGTGCATTACCTAGATCTCTAAAAAATGTGATTAGCGTCAGAGTGAAGCTCAATTGAGTGTATTTTATTTTATATCTGTGTGAGATCGTGTTAGTTTCATAGTGGAAGCTCTGTTGTATTGTCCATTACCTAGATCTCTGAAAAAACGTGATTAGCGTCAGAGTGAAGCTCTGTTGAGTATATTTGATTTTAGATCTATGTGAGATTTGTTAAGATTTAATATGCTAAGACAGAAAATAGCAGCATTACATTGCATTTCACAATAATGGCATATACAGGATCACTGAAGAAACAACAAGCACAACATAAACACAAGAGACACAGATTTATCCTGGGAAACCCTCATGGGGTAGAAAACCCAGCAAAGCTTCCTCAATATAGATGACCAGCAATATACAAATATGCAAACCAAAGACATGATCTCCTCCTCCACCATAGCAGACCTCTCCTCCACAAGTGCGCTACATTCTGAGTGAGGGAAGTGTGTGTGTAATGAGGAACACACCTCCTCTATTTATACACATCTCCGACTTGTACTTTATATTAACTAGCTCGGCCCCAACTTTACCACTAGGTTAAACACCCCACTACAACTGACTGGGCCGACCCCACTAGGGTGGTCTAACAACCCTTTGACCCACATAACACATACAGGGCCGATCCCCACTAGGGAAGTCTAATAACCCGGGTTACCACATTTCGACGGAGGAATAAACATCTCCGGATACACAATAAAATTTTCATGGAGGAATGAAACATCTCCGGAATAATAAAGTACAAATATAATATTCTTAGAAGTTACAATATCTCAACACTCCCCCTTAACAAGAAGGATATTATAACAACATCTGCAGGAGTAAGGAGTCATCAACATGATACATCTATAAATCATTGGAAGCTTTCTCAACATCATCAGTAACTCAACCAGTTACTGGAACATCTTCAATACTAGAACATCAACATCTTCAATACTGAGTCTTTATCTTCTGCAGTACTCAAACAACTACAGCAACATCAACATCTGAATTCTCACGATCGTCAGCATCGTCATCACATGATTATCAGCATCATCATCACACGATCATCAACATCGTCATCTATATCAACACGATCAACATTGTCACATCATCTCGATCTACAGCATCTGGATCATCTTGATCTACAGCATCTGGATCATCTCGATCTACATGATCAACATCATCGTCATCTAGATCAACACAATCAACAACATCGCCATCTAGATCAACATGATCAGCAACATCGTCATCTAGATCAATACGATCAATAGCATCGTCATCTAGATTAATACGATCAACAACATCATCATCTGGATCAACAGTATTAGTATCCACACCAATACAAGTATACACATCATCAATACAAGTATCCACACCAATACAAGTATACACATCATCAATACAAGTATCCACACCAATACAAGCATACACATCATCAATACAAGTATCCACATAATACAAGTATACACATCAACACACACGATCATATTACAAGACGATCAATCCTTCTCCCTTTAGGACATAGGTCCATGGATGATGCAATCCTGTCATGTACCTTTTGAACCGAGGTCCAGGGACGATCCAGTCCTATCATGTACCTTTTGAACCGAGGTCCAGGGACGATCTAGTCCTATCATTCAATTCTCAGAGACCTCATGTCTACGGCTCAATTCAAGGGACCGAAGTCCGAGGATGATCCAATGCCCTTACCTGTTCATTCAGGACTTTATTTTCGGAGACATCTTGTCTATGGATCAATTCAAAGGACCAAAGTCTGAGGACGATCCAATCCCCTTACCTGTTCATTCATGACTTTATTTTCGGAGACATCTTGTCTACGTATCAATTCAAAGGACCAAAGTCCGAGGACGATCCAATCCCCTTACCTGTTCATTCAAGACTTTATTTTCGGAGACATCTTGTCTACGGATCAATTCAAAGGAACAAAGTCCGAGGACGATCCAATCCCCTTACCTGTTCATTTAGGACTTTATTTTTGGATACATCTTGTCTACGGCTCAATTCAAAGGACTAAAGTTCAAGGACGATCCAATCCCCTTACCTGTTCATTCAGGGATTTATTTTCGGAGACATCTTGTCTACGACTCAATTCAAAGGACCAAAGTCCGAGGACGATCCAATCCCCTTACCTGTTGATTCAGGACTTTATTTTCGGAGACATCTTGTCTACGGCTCAATTTAGGACTGAAGTCCAGGGATGATTCAATCCCCACATGTCCACGAAGGACTTCATACTCGAAGACATACGTCTACGGCTTACTTTAGGACTAAAGTACAGGGATGATCCAATCCCCACATGTCCACGAAGGACTTCATTCTCGAAGACAATTGTCTACGGCTCACTTTAGGACTGAAGTCCAGGGATGATCCAATCCCCACATGTCCACAAAGGACTTCATTCTCGAAGACAATTGTCTACGGATCACTTTAGGACTGAAGTCCAGGGATGATTCAATCCCCACATGTCCACGAAGGACTTCATTCTCGAAGACAATTGTCTACAGCTCACTTTAGGACTGAAGTCCAGGGATGATCCAATCCCCACATGTCCATGAAGGACTTCATTCTCGAAGCCAATTGTCTACGGATCCTTTTAGAACATGTGTTCAAGGATGATGCAATCCACTTGTCAACTTAGATCCTGTCTAAGGACCGTCCACCAACCTCTCTATTGGCATCACCAATATAGGTAACTACATCATCGACCTCTCTATCGATGCAGGCAATCTCATCATAAGTGACCACATCACTCCCCCTTTCGAGGAGAGTCCTTCTGAACTACACCAAGCTTGTCTCAGAAATATTCAAACTTTTACTTGAGGTAGAGGTTTGGTTAGTACATCGGAAACTTGTTCACTTGAGGTAGAGGTTTGGTTAGTACATCGGCAACTTGTTCACTTGAGGTAGAGGTTTGGTTAGTACATTGACAACTTGTTCACTTTAGGTAGAGGTTTGGTTAGTACATCGGCAACCTGTTACAAATTCGAACTTTATAGTTCCTTTCTGCGTCATATCTTATATATAGAAATGCCAGATCTCTATGTGCTTTGACTTATCATGGAACACTGAATTCTCTGTCATCTTGATACAACTCTGTTTGTCACATAGGATCACAGTTGGGCCTATCTCTAAGTCAAACAATCCTGAAGCCATACTTCTTCACAACTAGCAGAGCAAGCAGCCATATATTCTGCTTGTGCTGAGATCCATACTGGACTGCTTCTTGCTAAACCACAAGATCATGGCTGATCCTAAACAATAACATCCTCTCGATGTGCTCTACCTGTCTGATACACTTTCTGCTCAATCAACATCTGTGTAGCCATCTGAAGTCATGATCTCCAAAATAGCATAGATCAAAGTCTATCATATCCTTTAGGTACCTCATCACATGCTTTGCAACTATCAGGTGAACACATCTAGTTTCCACTAGATACTGACTCAAGGTGTTCACAGCAAAGTTTGTATCTGACCTGGTATTTGTTAGATACATTAATGACCCAATAATTTGTCTGTACAAAGTTATATACACTAACTCTGATGAGTCATTCACTAATAGCTTCAAGTTGGAATCCATGAGAGTGGCCATTCCAACATATCAAGTCCTTTTAATATTTCTCGGCATACTTTACCAGGTTGAGAAAGATTCCTTCTGAGCCTTTCCATACTTCTAGACCTAGAAAGTAATGCATCAATCTGAGATCTTTCATTTTCATTTCTGCAGCCATCTATCTGTGCCATCTCTCGTCAAATGAGTCTACTGATATGAGCCACAACATCATTTGAACTCTGTGGTGAGTTCCTTCTTGCATCCATGTCATCTGTGTATAGAAACCATATTCAACCTTGTAGCAAAGGTTGATATCCACATCACCCATGGTGATCATTAAGCTCATCAATTTACTATCGATCCTGGGTACCCATACAAAACCTGATTCACACTTCTTCTTTAATTACATCATTAAGAGAATGGTCTTATCTAGTCACTTGGAGCAAACATCTCATCACGATTCTCTTCCTCTTTCTAAGAGAATCTTTTAGCCACGAGCCTTCTATATTATGTTTGATTTGTAAATATTCTTGTTGAACATCCATCACTTGTGCGGTGTTCATCATTCTTCATGATCTTTCCTACATATCAAAATTAAGTACATGATTAGTAATACTTCATAATCATGAAATCATGTTGACATGATAGCCTATTATGCATACATATATCATTTACATAGTTATGAAACTATCTTGACCAATACTTTGGCACAACACTTTTCCATATTTTCTATGCATACAGTGGCTATCTAGATGCCTTCCATATCTACCAGAACATACTATCGATAGTGTGCACAGCTCTCGGCATGTCAGCAAAGAGGTTTCAGTCTAGACAAACAACAATGGAATGTTTGTCCAACTTACCAATCATATGCATATTAGTAGTATATTGTTCAATGCTCTATGAATGTTTACACTCAGCATGATATCTTATAGGAATACAAATATGCATACAATCTATTACAGACAATATCATTTACTATTTCAAATAACAACTCAAATGCTTATCTTTTATGTTTGTGTGGTTGCCTCCCGCTTGATCTTCTATATGTCTTTTGAACTTCTATTCATTCTGTACCACTGTGCATGCTCAAGTATCATCCTCATGATCTCATACACAAACATATATTCATTAGTATATTTCAATGTTATCAAAACATTATAGTTCTAAATAATCTTGAATATGTATAGTCATGATTATAGATAATATTCAAGGTTTCAAGGAAGTCTTCTTTTACTCATACATATTCTTGTTTGATCTGGTTAGTTAAATCATCAACCAAGATAAGAGACATAATATGCATAAACCCTTGATTACTAACTTTATGAATAAGCATAACCAATCATACCAGGTATACCTATATAAGGGATCCTAACACAAGGTAAGATTCTAACATGACATAGGAAAACATACCTAGATTAGTATACCTGCTTAGTTATGTCTAACATACCTAATCCATATCTTCTTTGTTCTCTTCAATGATTTAGATATCCTATGATGGAACCTTCATATCTCATAGGTTAAGCATAATAGAACAAAGTCATACATACCTTGTAAGTAGAGCTTCTATGTGATCAAAGATTATGGATGAGTCTTTGTCTTCATGTTATCATGGTCATGGAACTTGATTTGTCTTTCGTGATGTACCTGTATCTTGTTATAGACAACATCAACCTCATACAACACCACAGTGCATTAGTACAATCATAAAGCCTTAATCAATGAATGTATTCTATCATTCACATGCATTCATACTGTTACTAGGGTGATAAGACAATTCTAACATTAATCAAGATTGTACTAATAAATAATATGAAGACAGACATATTATGAACTAAATTAGGAATCAGATTTCAAGACATACCTGTATCTCCTTAAGACATACCTGTCAAGACTTCTTGTAGTCTTCTTATGTAAGGCCTTAGCCTCAACTCCCCCTAAAACTTGATCTGGAGCTTGATTAGGGTTTGTTAGAGAAACCCTAAAAATTCAATCTTTGACTTTCACACTTCTGAATGGATGGAAGGATGTGTCTTGCTGAGCTGATACAACTAGCATACTTCAATTTTGAAATCTCCAAAATTTGACCCCTCAAAATTTCCCTTCGAAACTTCTGGATCTTTTGGACAGGAACCCGAACTAGGGTTTGATGAAGCCCACCCTTCTGCCCAATCAAAAGGTTCGATCCAAGGCTCTAAACTCTTATTTTTTTGAGGAGCTTCCAGCCGTGGTTACAGACTTAAAAAATTTCAACTTTTGTTGAAGCCCTAATTTTCCATCTTTCCGATCAAAATCCCGAACTGGGGTTTGATCAAGCCCGGTCTTCTACCCAACCAAAAAATTCGATCTTGGTCTCTAAATTTCGATTTTCCTGAGTAGCATTCAGCCGTGGATTTCGATTCAAAAAATTCTAACTTTCTCCGAAACCCTAAATTCCGGAAGCCATGAATAAAGGTGCTCCAAAAATAATTCTGTTTTGACAGAAATATGTACCTGAATGTTTCTGCTGTAACTCCGAACTTTTCTCTCCAAAGAGTCTGAATTTTTTTTCTGTGGTAGCCTAACCTGTCATCTTTCCATCTCGACAGGTCTGACCTATGCCAAGTGTCACAACGTGACCTGTTTATGGGATAAAACAGGAGAGCGAACTTGTACGGTGTGCCACGTGTCACTGGTTCATCTTCGGCCTCTAAAAACGTTTCTTGAGATAGTATAGTCTATGTACTACCTGTCACTTTTTACGAAATTTCATTTGGAGCTTCCTTGCCCAAGTTATGACCTTTTTTCCTAGGTCACCTGATTTTGACTGAGATCTGGAAGAGGCAGAAGCCCTAACTTGTACTGATCATAACTCACAACGTACAACGAATCTAAGGGTGTCCTTTGGACACAAGGTACCTGGGGATGTTATCTACGACCTGTAAACTTTTCAGATCCTGAACCTTCACAAAAATGGATTCATAGCGAAATCTCCACGATGACTGGTTTTTGCTATGTAAAACTCAAACCTTCAAATTGTCGCAAGTGAAGCAAGTGTTGTAAATGCCATACATTGCCTTCCTTCAGGTTAGCTCTGATACCATGTTAAGATTTAATATGCTAAGACAGAAAATAGCAGCATTACATTCTATTTCACAATAATGGCATATACAGGATCACTGAAGAAACAACAAGCACAGCATAAACACAAGAGACACAGATTTATCCTGGGAAACCCTCATGGGGTAGAAAACCCAACAAAGATTCCTCAATATAGATGACCAACAATATACAAAGATGCAAACCAAAGAAATGATCTCCTCCTCCACCATAGCAAGCCTCTCCTCCACAAGTGCGGTACATTCTGAGTGAGGGAAGTGTCTGTGTAATGAGGAACACACCTCCTCTATTTATACACATCTCCGACTTGTACTTTATATTAACTAGGTCGACCCCAACTTTACCACTGCGTTAAACACCCCACTACAACTGACTGGGATGACCCCACTAGGGTGGTCTAACAACCCTTTGACCCACATAACACATACAGGGCCGACCCCCACTAGGGAAGTCTAATAACCCAAGTTACCACATTCCGACGGAGGAATAAACATCTCCGGATATACAATAAAATCTTCACGGAGGAATGAAACATCTCCGGAATAATAAAGTACAAATATAATATTCTTAGAAGTTACAATATCTCAACAAGATCATGTTATTATTAGAGTAGAAGCTCTGTTGTATTGTCCATTACCTAGATCTTTGAAAAACATGATTAGCGTCAGAGTTGAAGCTTGATTGAGTATATTTTATTTTAGATCTGTGTTAGATTGTGTTAGAATCAGAGTTGAAGCTCTGTTGTATGTCCATTACCTAGGTCTCTGAAAAACGTGTTAGCCTCAAAGTTGAAGCTCTGTTGAATATATATTATTTTATAGTTGGATAGTATCATAATATATATTATAAGAACGTTGTCTAAGTAGTAAGAAAGAACAAGGAAACAATAACGAATGTGAACCTTAAACCTAGTCTTGGGAAGTTCCCCTTGGGAAAATAGATCCTTACCCTAGTGGATTCCTTGCCAGATAGGGGGTGGCCTCTCGGTGGCAGAAACATACACCGGATAGAGAGTCAAATGGTTGGGAGGAAAGTTGCAATCACACTTTTAGTCGCCCAAGCTGTAAGATAAATACTTCTATAAACTAATTCAGTGTTATAGTTAAGATGTTGTCAAGTTCTTGAGAAAAATATATGTATACTCTGGTTGTAATGATTATGTAATGAGTCATGATTTTGTGTAGTTGTATATTTTTGTTTCGAATGTCATCACAGATGTGCGATGAGTGTTATGAACTTATGTTATGAGAAATGTTAAGCTTATGCATGAATTTATGAGTTGGACCTTAACGATACAATATTTTGTGAGGTGTCTTGGGTATGTTTTATGAAATCTTCCTCTTGATAAGTATGGCCATGGAGAGTTACCAGAACACTATTATTAGTGTGAGGTTAATAGTTGTTTAAAATAATGTTGCTTTACATGTGCTTTCTTAATGGAATCATTGTCACTATCATACATATGAGCTTATATTTATGGAATGAGTAAAGTCCTTATAGTTCATTATCATGTGTAGATATTTTGGGCTCACACAAATACATTGCAAGTTTTGACTCTATATTTTATTAGTTAGAAGATATGAAATTGCTAGATTTAATATTAGGTGTTATTTATTGACAGAAAAACATATATATGTAAATGTTCATGTCACGAGATAGGGATAATGTAAATAACTTACTCTTGTTAATTAAGGAGTTATCTGTAAGCATTTTCATATATGGTGAGAAAAATATTATGCTATGTTAAATCAATGGCCAATAAGCTAACATATCTCTAACCTTGGTTGGGAAAGCATTCTAGATAATAGATGTATGTAATTGTCCACAATAGATGAATGTGAATGACAAAGATGACTAAGCATAATTGGAAGAATTGTAATTAAAGGGGCGTAATCTCCAAGTAGTTAGGGATTCATAATGTATCCATGAGGAAACATCAATGGATAGGTTTTAAGTATTGATTTCATAAAGGTTTTAATTTCATGGTAACAAGTTTAGTCCTTTATAGATCTTGTTTATAGTTCTTAAGCATTGATGCATTTTTGTATCGTTGTCTTACTCATAAAAACTTAAGAATAAAAGGATCGATTCGGAGGAAAGTTTCTTCCATGCCTAGAAGTAAGATGACTATGATTGAATGGTTATACACAATTGTACATCCTGATAAATATAGGGTCATGTGTCTCAAGTTAGTGAAGCTACATGTAATGTTTTAATTGAGATGGTTTATTACGAAACTAATACGTTTGGTTGTGGAATGATCGATAGGAAAAAAATTACACCCCATTTTTCGCATAATACTAACAAGGCATTCATGTTTGTTACATGTGGTATCAGATCTGAAGTTACGGCACTCGGGCCTATATGGGCTTAACATGAGGTAAATATATATGAAGTTGTTTGAACTAACAATTGGATTGTTTTGTTATATGTGCATATGAAGGAATGAATTAGAGGAACTAATCCTCAAAGTTATGCAAGAGGTAACCAATAAAACATATTGAATACTATGACAAAGCCTGTGAGTTACAAGTAAGTAGTTTCATTATGTTTTATTTCTGAAGCTTTTTATTTGCAAACTGACCAATGGAATTCGTGTTAAAGGCAAATTCCACAAGAAGTACATATATTGCTTGTAAGCACTAGAGTATCTAGACGATAGGATCAGAACTCTATGATTTTTGAAAATATAAGATACTATAATCCATGAAAAAAGTATGATGATACTGTGTTTGGACAATCGTATAGAAGATGAGTAATTATATATGGATGAGTAAGCCTAGTATAGTAATGAAATGAAAAAAAAAACTTAATGACCATAAATGAGTATGTGTACATGTTCCTAGGGGACCCACTCATACATATAAGTTAATTGTTAAACTACTAATGAACTATGATGTTTCGTGAATATTTAGATATGAATATTGGATGGATATGATCTCATTAAAAGTATCATTTTTATGATGTGTGGGAACCTTGTGTATGAAGTTATACTTATAAGTTTGTAAACAAGTGAAATGAATTGAAATAGTACATATTGCTTACAAGTGTTAGAAATGAGGTAGATTTATCCTCATCAAGTGAAAACAACTTGTTAAAAGTTACTAATAAGAGGTTCAAGAGTAGTATAAGTGATTCTCATTAAGGAGTGTTATGAGAGTATAGTATTAATGTTGTATTTGAAACTCTTTAGAAGGCTATAATGAGCTTATAATTTTGTAATTTACTTACTGATTATATATATATATATATATATATAGTAAGTATAAATTTTAAAAGGGAAGTTTGAATTAAAAACTTACTTTAGTTAATTTATAACTAAAAGTTAAATAGTTGCTATTGGAAGTGGTAACTTAGCATAACAATACTTATTAAAGTATTAGTGTATTCCATGTGATGTAATAAAACAAGTGTAGTACCTAGTACTGAAATCAGATGGTTGTTTTGTTTTGTATGCATGGGAGGAATGAACAAAGGAATCAGTTATCTGGGTTAAACCTTTAAGGTTCTCCAAAAGGTAACTAAGGAGATAAAGATGTGAAATTTTATGGTGAGGTATGCTACTATATTTCCCAACGAAATTCGCCCGATTAAAAAACTGTAAGTATACGAGTAATGCTTTCATCTTGTTTTCGGCATTATGTATTATGTTTACATACAGAAAATGGAAGTTCAGCTATAATACATTCAGGAGGAAATATAGACATTGTCTCTCTCTCTCTCTCTATATATATATACGTAAATGTTTAGCAATAGGCTTATGAAGATGCAAGTTGAAAACATTTGAGTTGGTAAATAGAATAACCATTGGAATTAGTGGATCTCCTTATAAATTTGTGAAGTTATGAACATGTGTGTATTCTTAGCATGAGTCGTCTTATTAAAATATTTTCGAGTCAAAGTACAAATGTTCCATTGTTAAGTATGTGTTCAATTTTGATAATGCTAACAACCATACCTCTCATGCACCGATTACAATCCAAGGATAGATTAGTAAATATGTTTTGATGTTATTAATATATAAAAGGTGAATTGATGTTGTAGTGAAATTATTGAATAAAAGGTTATGTACTAACATTGGAGGACTATACCATGATTATGACCGGCGTCACAATCGAAATGGAATGTTGAATATAATTCCACTTGTATGAATATTTCAGTTAAACCACTCAAGAGTGAGTGATGATTTCCTTTTACATATTATTATATTACAAGATTGTATGAACCATGATTGATGGTAGAATTATGTTATTAATGTACAAATCATTAAAACTCATGGAATGTGATGAAGTAAATAGGTGAACCTATTGTTGCAACTAACTGTGAAGTTGTAAGCAATTTTAAGAAATTGGCAATGGCGATGAAGTCACAATAAGTTCCAAGTCTGTATGTCGCAAATAGTCAAATGTTGTGATTAACAGTAAACACGAACCAAATAAATATTAATAATAATGATATGATCATGGGTGATGGATGATAACACCAAGTGGTAGAATTGATGATCCAGCTCTACTTTGCTAAATAATTTTCCTGGACTCAAGCAAGAGAACTTGAGTGGAAAATTTTCCTGGACTAAAGCCTAGGGGGCTTGAGTAGAAAAGAGAAAGAGTTTTTGATATAAATGGCAAGACCTAGGCACACAATTTTAACATCTGGAAGACAGGACGTTGTTTGAGAAGGAATTTTTTTTACTAGCAATCAAAAGAGGAGTAATCTCAAAATCTTAAGCCTTTAAGACCATGCATAAATTGTTTATAGATCTCAAGGGAAAGATCTGTGTTCCGCAAAGTGTTGCTGAAGTTCCAAAACCCACCAGAGAGTTTTGGGATCATCAAACTATTGTTGAATTTTTCAATCCCCGTGATGTAACAATAAAACATATGTTAAGAACTGCCAAGTAATTAGGCTGAAAACTGCCTAATGTGTGAACATTATGAATGCAAATAATACTGAAGTAATGCAAAATTCACTCAAGGACAAGGGTGAATGACGAATTGAAATTATTTGCTTGAAAGTGTGTGAGAAAAAAGCTACTAACGTGTGAATGAAGGCAATGTCTATCGCAATCTAAGGACTAGCGAAAGTGTCCAAGTATTTGGAGGTAAAGGACGTCCTCCAAAAGATAAGTAAAATTATGTTTACCTATGAATTCATTTGAGTTATATTGAAAAATAATCATGTATTATGTTTCCTTATGGTGATAAGAGTACAAATTCCAATAACAAAGGACTGGAATATGTTCCATGAATAGCAACAATGGGTGTTATGAAAGGACTTATTATTTACATTTTGATTTGAATTGAAAATAATGATATGTTTTTACATTACAATTTTGAGAGACTCGGATTGGTTGCGTAAAAGTGCAGGTTGTGAAAGAAGTACGAGAAATAATGACTTGCGAGAATCATGAAAGTTTGAAGATGATTAAGAGTACCAAAAGAGAGATGACAAAGTGAACTAAAGAATGATGTACAAAAGAACTCAAGAGTAGAACACCAGTCTTGAAGAATGTGAACACCGAGGACAGTGTTATATTTAAGGGGGAAAGGATGTAACATCCCTCTTCTACCCCTACTTGTAATTTTGTAAATGGCATATTGGTTCTGGTGAGGAGCTCAATGCCAAGGCCCCACCAGTAAACCTTGCAAGTTTTTGTTATTTATTCCTAAGTTGAAAATCCAAATTCTAGGACTTAGGAGACTAAAGGTTGTGACGCAACTAAACGACGAGAAAACAAATCCACTAGGGGGGGGAGTATAATGGCAGGTAGGCCATGAATGGATGACAAGTGTCATCATAGTTCCGCGAGAAATTAAGTGAACAATGATGGTCACTTAAGTTATTAAGTTATCATTAATCCTAAGGAAGGATGCCGAAGAAATTATTATCTGTCATAAGATAACAACAAACCCTATAACCTAACTAGTAGAACTAAACTAATAATTTCTAAGTGCAATTACCTTAAACTAAGAATTTCTCTAAATACGATTGATATCCTAGTCTCGGAAAGGGATGCGAGGAAATATCAGAGAACCTTAAAATAGAAAGGAACTGCTATGTTTTCTATTTTTCTACTTAGAAAGAGAGAAGATAATCTTGTGAAGATTATGCTACTTTGGATTTATTATACAACATGCACCTTATACATGGATAGGGTGGTTGTTAGTAATATTAATATCATTATTGTGATACTAGGAACTTGTTAAATTTTCAGAATTTACTTCAATCTGATCTAGGATCTTAACTGAGAGAACGACATGTACAACAAATCTACATCATATCAATCATGGACACAATAATGCAAGCACACAAGAGACACAGAGTTTACTTGGGGAAAACCATAAAGGTGAAAAACTCCAATAACTTCCTTAGAGATAGATAGAGCAATGATACAACCAGAATACAAGAGATAGTCTTCTCCTAGCAGCAGAGCCTCCTCCTCCACAAGTGCGCCACTCTCCCAAGTGTGAGTGAGAGAATAGAATGTGTAAAATGAGAGACACACACTCTCTATTTATACACTAACTTGACTTGACCTTTACTCAACTAGGTCGGCCTCAACTTAACCACTTAACATAATGCTGACTGGGCCGACACCCAGTAGGGTGGTCTAATAACCCTTTGACCCACATGGTCGACCCCCAATAGGGTGGTCTAATAACCCTTTGACCCACATGAATTATACAGGGACGACCCCAACAAGGTGGTCTAATAACCCATCAAGTATAAGTTACGACACTTACAATATAAATGACAACACTTCCATATTGAGGAATAATAACATCTCTATAGGAATACAAACACTTCCGTATAGAGGAATAATAACATCTCTATAGGAATACAATATACATATATGTGAAATACATTCTGAAGTTACATATACATCAACACTCCCTCTTAACTAGGAAGGTATTTCTCGAAACAGGTCTTCTAGCACAAGTCTTCTTCTCTGGATCATCATCATCATCACTACTGTTGCTATCTCAATCAATCTCTGAATCTACTCGTCATAGGAAGTTCTACAGAGCCAATCCTTTTTCATACTGGATGTAGGCCCACCACCTGCAGGTCTTCATCATCACTGGCCATACTGTGGAATCCTTAGGACTTATTATGTGAGTCAATGAAACCTCGAAAGAGCATCCTAGGACTGATTACGAGCACACAGCTCAACCTATCGGATCTCCCAGGATATTTTACATGTTACTGCACAACCTGTCCACAGCCACAGAGTATAACGAAGCACAACCCAGATGCACACACACAGCACTTACACTCAACGACATGGGAGGACCAACCTACCACAATCCGTGAAGGGATCACAACACTTACATCAATGACATGGGAGGACCAACCTACCACAATCCATGAAGGGCTCACAGCACTTACATCAACGACCATGGGAGAACACATTTGCCACCATGTTGGAAAGGCCCTGCACTTACATCAACGCACATGGGAGAACACATCTACCACCATGTCGGAAAGGCTCTGCACTTACATCAACGCACATGGGTGAACGCATCTACCACCATGTCGGAAAGGCATTGCACTTACATCAACGTACATGAGAGAACACATCTACCACCATGTCGGAAAGGCTCTGCACTTACATCAACGCACATGGGAGAACACATCTACCACCATGTCGGAAAGGCACTGCACTTACATCAACACACATGGGAGAACGCATCTACCACCATGTCAGAAAGGCTATGCACTTACATCAACGCACATGGGAGAACGCATCTACCATCATGTCGGAAAGGCTCTACACTTACATCAATGCACATGGGAGAACGCATCTACCACCATGTCGGAAAGGCACTGTGCATCTGTGTCTTTGGAACTCATCACACATAATCCAACTAATTATGTACTATATCCACCTGATACATATGATCATCTTGATCATCATCACTGTACCGTCCCGGTACATATCATCCGGAGCAACATCCTAAAGCTTGTCATCATGATCATCCTGATCATACAATGCATCTACCTGATGCATACCAAGTATCTACCTGATACATATCATCATACATGATCCACCTAATCATACAGTGTATCCACCTGATACAAATACAAATACATGATACATATCACCATACATGATCCACCTGATCATACAATGTATCCACCTGATACATATACAGATACATGGTCCAAGCATCCAACATGATGCATATACAAAATACATACAAATGATCCAAATGATCATATCCAGCATCCAACATGATGCATACATACATACATAAATGATCCAACTGATCATACAAAGCAGAAACTAGAACATCATCCTGATGCTCATCATCCAACGCTTACATCCACAGCCATGTGAAGGATCCTACTTCCAACATGCTTGGAATGCCTTCAGCAAATGTGTCCATCACTTCTTCCTCGAAGTGTCCTCTATCTGAAGAACACCCAGGCTTTCCCTGAAGTACTCGAACTTCACCCTGGCTAGTGGCTTCGTCAGCACATCTGCAATCTGCTTGTCTGTCGCAACATACAAGAGCTTCACAGCTCCTCTCTACACCATATCCCTGATATAGTGATATTTGATCTCTATGTGTTTCGACCTGTCATGAAACACTGGGTTCTTAGACAGCTTCACACAACTCTGGTTATCGTAGAAGATACCAGTAGCGTCCAACGGGAGATCAAATAACTCAAACAGTAGCTTCCATAGCCATACTGCCTCACAACTAGCTGAACAGGCTGCAACATACTCTGCCTCAACTGTACTCAGTGCTACGCAGGACTGCTTCCTGCTAAACCAAGAGATCATACCTGATCCCATACTGAAGCAGCACCCAGATGTGCTCTTCCTATCTACAGCACTGCCTGCCCAATATGAATCAACATAACCCTGCAGGTTAAACTTTTAATTCGCTTCATACTTGAGCCCATAATCCACTGTACCCTTCAGGTACCTTAGAACATGCTTTACAGCAACTAGGTGAACACTCCTCGGATCTGTCAGGAATTGACTCAATGTGTTCACAGCAAAGCAAATATCTGGTCTCGTGTTCGTCAGGTACATCAAGGACCCAATCATCTGACGATACATAGTGATATCAACCGACTCAGATGAAGCATCAAACATAAGCTTCAGGTTCGATGCCATAGGTGTGGCCATAGCCTTGCAGTCCATCATCCCGAACCTCTTCAGGATCTCTACTGCATACTTCCCTTGTCCAAGGAAGATTCCATCTGCACTTTGCCACACCTTCATGCCAAAAACAAATAGTGCATCATCCACAAGTTCTTCATCTCGAACTCGGCAGCAAGCTTCCGCTGCATGTCGGAAATCAATCTATTCTCACCTGTAATAAACAGGTCATTCATATACAAAAGTAGTATCGCTGGATTTCCTTCCTCAACCTTGTGGTAAAGGTTGGAATTCACTTTACTCTTGGTAAAGCCCAAACTGGATAAAAAGCTGTCTATCCTACCATACCAAGTTCTGCACATATATGACTCCCTGTCATGTGTCTCAGAACCAAGTGGATACTCCACATACACTTCCTCTTCAACTACACCATTCAAGAAAGCTGTCTTGAAATCCATCTGGTGTATCTTCCACTTCATCACTATAGCCAGAGCAAGTACTGATCTAATGGAAGTGTATCTGGCTACAGGAGAAAAATTCTCTATGTTACCACCTGCAGTATGCTTGATCTTGTAGATCCTCTTGGATGTCACTACAGACTCCCCTTCAGGTCTTGGGACTACATCCCAAACATCTTCATGATCGACTAGTACTCCTCGATCATGGCATTCTTCCCAGATCCTGGGAACTTCAATATCTTCAATATTTCCAATAGATAACTTTGTTGCTTGAACAAATGTTGTAGTCCTTCTTTTGTAGGTGATGGTATATGATCTTTCCTACACAACAAGTTAAATTTCATGATTAGAAAACATCTCATAGTTTTCAGAACAAATTCTTACACATAAAGAAATATGTCATACAGTCATGCAATTATCTTTATCCAATGCTTCAATACAACATTTATCCATATCCCGTCACTTTCTAGATGCCTTCCAATCTCTACTAGAACATTGTTAAGAGTGTGCACAAATCCTAACATGTCAGCAAAGAGGTATCATTCTAGATAAGTAGCAATGGAATGTTGTACAGTGCCATAGGCCACTTACCCATGTATATTAGTAGTATACTGTTCATCAATGCAACTATTCTAATATGCATAATACACAACCTAATTCTAGGAACATAAGCATATACATCATTGAATAACATTATGTAAGAAATGACAATTCAAATACTTATCTTTGTTTGGTTGCTGGGTGGACTCCCTCTGAATCTTTGCAACTCCATTTTGATGTGGATTGTGAGAAGTGGTCAACTCCCTCTGAATATCTGCATCCTTGCAGAAACTACTGAAGTGTGCTCCTTTGCTTTCTTGCAGGAACAACTGGAGTGTGTTCCCTCTTGATCTTTGCTTCCTGGATTACCTGTCCTTGAACTTACATCCATCCTTAATCACTATGCATGTTTATTAGTATCATCATTGTGCTATCCTTGAGGTATCATACATAATCACACATTTATTAGTATAATCTTAATACTATCAAAACACAATAATCTTAAACATGTATAGTCATGATCATTCACATATAATAGACATTAGTATTCAAGGTTTCAGGGAAGTCTTGTTTTACTCATGCATATTCTTATTTGATCATAGGAATCTTCTGATTAGTTAAATCATCAATGCATAACCCCGTGATTACTCAAACCTATACCTTCATGATTCTTCTGGTTAGTCATATCATCAATTATGGTAAGAAACATAATATGCATACAACCATGACTATTCAAACCTATGACTTCATGAATAATCATTATCAACAACACAACATAATAAGATCCTAACACAAGGTAGGATTCTAGCTTGATATAGGAAAAACATACCTGGATTAGCATGCTAGCTAGTTATGTCTAACATACCCGCATAATGTCTTCTGGTTCTCTTCAGTGACTTGTACTCAGTAACCTGCATGTCTCATAAGTTAACCATTGTAGAACCAAGTTATACATACCTCATAAGTAGATCTTTTATGTGATCCACGACAATGGATGAATCTTTGTCTTCATGTCACCATGATCATATGTTCTTGAACTAGAACATGATTTGTCTTTCTTGGTGTACCTTTCATGTTAGAAGATAACATAAACCTCATACAACACCATAATGCATTAGTACAATCATAAGTGTCAACACCCTAATCAATGAATATCTTCTATTCATAATTTTGTTAAGGTGATACAACCAGTCTAAAATCAAGATTGTACTAACCGTAATAACATGAAGACAAACATACCATCAAATTAATCATGAACAAATCTCGAAACATACCTGGATGAGTCATACCTGTCAAGATCGCTTGTCATCTTCTTATGTAAGGCCTTAGCCTCATCTCCCTCTGAAACAGGAACTTCTTCACTTATGCAGGTGACCAATCCATCTTCTTCTAGGATTAACCCAATCCACTTGATTTGCAAGAACTGGATCTGGAGATGGATTAGGGTTTGTCAGAGAAACCCCAAAAATTCAAACTTTGAATTTCAAACCCCCAAAAGGATAGAAATATGCGCCTTGATGAGTTGATCAAGTTGGTATATTCAGAATTTGAAAACTGTAAAGTTTCACTCCTCAATTTTGCCTTTGAAACTTCCGGATTCACTGGACGTGACCCCAAACTAGGGTTTGATGAAGCCCACTCTTCTTCCCAATCAAAAGGTTTTATCCAAAGCTCTAAGATTCTATTTTTCTGAGGAGCTTCCAGCCGTGGTCATAGATTTCAAAAATTTCCATTTTTGTAGAAGCCCTAATTTTCCACTTTTCCGATCAAAGTCCCAAACTAGGGTCTAATCAAGCCCGGTCTTCTGCCCAACCAAAAATTCTGAACTTGGTCTCTAAATTTCTATTTTGATGAGTGGCATTCATCCGTAGTCTCCAATTACAAAAATTCCAACTTTCTTCGAAACCCTAAATTCCGGAAGCCATGAATGAAGGTGCTCAAAAATAATTCTGTTATGACAGAAATATGTACCCGATTGTTTCTGGTGTAACTCTGAACTTTTCAATCCACAGGGTCTGAAATTTTTTCTTGAGATAGCAAGACCTGTCATCTTTCCATCTCGACAGGTCTGACCTCAATTGGATTCTCTAAGAGAGAGTTATTCCAAGTGTCACAACGTGACTTGTTTATGGGATAAAACAGGAGAGCGAACTTATACTGCGTACCACGTGTCACTAGTTCAACTTTGGCCTCTGAAAAAGTTTCTTGAGATAGTACAGTCTGTGTACTACCTATCAATTTTTACGAAATTTCATTTGGAGCTTCCTAGCCCAAGTTATGACCTTTTTCCCAAGGTCACCTGATTTTGACTTAGATCTTAAAGAGGTAGAAACCCTATATTGTACAGATCATAAATTACAAAGTACAATGAATTAGAGGTTTTACTTTGGACACAAGGTACATGGGGATCTGATATTCGACCTGTAAAAGTTTCAGATCTGAAAACTTCGCCAAAATGGATTTATAGCGAAAGTGCTACGATCACTGGTTTTTGCTATATCAAGCCCTAGCATCGTAAGTGCAACAAGTGTCATACATGCCATATCATGCCTTCTTTCAGGCTAGCTCTGATACCATGTTAAATTTTCAGAATTTACTTCAATATGATCTAGGATCTTAACTGAGAGAACACCATGTACAACAAATCTACAGCATATCAATCATGGACACAATAATGCAAGCACACAAGAGACACAAAGTTTACTTGGGGAAAACCATAAAGGTGAAAAACCCCAATAACTTCTTCAGATATAGATAGAGCAATGATACAACCAGAATACAAGAGATAGTCTTCTCCTAGCAGCAAAGCCTCCTCCTCCACAAGTGCGCCACTCTCCCAAGTGTGAGTGAGAGAATAGAATGTGTAAAATGAGAGAGACACACTCTTTATTTATACACTAACTTGACTTGACCTTTACTCAATTAGGTCGGCCTCAACTTAACCACTTAACATAATGCTAACTGGGCCGACACCCAATAGGGTGGTCTAATAACCCTTTAAACCACATGGTCAACCCCCAATAGGGTTGTCTAATAACCCTTCAACCCACATGACTTATACAGGGCCGACCCCAACAAGGTGGTCTAATAACCCATCAAGTATAAGTCACGACACTTACAATATAAATGACGACACTTTCATATAGAGGAATAATAACATCTCTATAGGAATACAAACAATTCCGTATAGAGGAATAATAACATCTCTATAGGAATACAATATACATATATGTGAAATACATTCCAAAGTTACATATACATCAACATAACTATTAATTATTTTAATAAAAGTGAAACTAATAAATATTGAAGTCGAATCCTCACAATAATTAAAAGGGTTGGTATTAAACATTGTTCCTTTAACTATACACATGGAATATATATATATATATATATATTCATTTGAATGTAGTTATATCAACAGAAAAATATACCTTTATAGTGGAAGCACACTCATGTTTGGAGTCAAGCACTACTTACCTTTAAGAAGGAATTTAAGAACTCAAACTCAACTACTCATAAAATATGGTTAGGATTTTTTACAATCCTGTCTAGCTATGATAGTTGAATATGGCACATTTATTTTCCTTGGAAGAGAGAGTTTTGTTGAGAAGAGAAGAATGTGAGCTCCACTAAAGGGGTTGCACTTAGATCGGCGATATTGTCTTGGGTGTTAGCACCTAAGGTAAGGAGAGCGCCATTCATTTTAAAACTGCCAATTGTCGCGAAGGGGTATCTCTTGGTTACACATTTAAGTGAGTAGGTAAGCCACGAGACCCGATCACTATCTTGACAACCTTCTTAAAGGAGGGAAAAAAGAGTTGTGGGGGATGGCACCTGGTCGCAGCCTTTCGTGATGAAGATCTGGACCGAATGCATATAGGAATTCAAGGTTAGACTAGTAGCATAGTCGCAGCCAGTTGATGGAGGATCGAGGAACCTACAGGAGAGTATCCCATGAACAACAAAAATCCCTAGTAAAAGCTATGCATTTTTTTATTATCTAAATCTCTGAAAAAACGTGATTAGCGTCAGAGTGAGGCTCGATTGAGTATATTTTTATTTTAGATCTGTGTGAGATCGTGTTAGTATCAAAGTGGAAACTCTGTTGTATTTTCCATCACCTAGATCTCTGAAAAACGTGATTAGCGTCAGAGTGAAGCTCGGTTGAGTATATTTTTTATATTTTAGATCTGTGTGAGATCGTGTTAGTATCAGAGTGGAAACTCTGTTGTATTGTCCATTACCTATATCTCTAAAAAACGTGATTATCGTCAGAGTGAAGCTTGGTTGAGTATATTTTATTTTAGATCTGTGTGAGATCGTGTTAGTATCAGAGTGGAAGCTCTTTTGTATTTTCCATTACCTAGATCTCTGAAAAAAAATGTGATTAGCGTCAGAGTGAAGCTCGGTTGAGTATACTTTTATTTTATATCTGTGTGAGATCATGTTAGTATAAGAATGGAAACTCTATTGTATTGTCCATCACCTAGATCTCTGAAAAAACGTGATTAGCGTCAGAGTGAAGCTCGGTTGAGTGTATTTTTATTTTAGATATGTGTGATATCATGTTAGTATCAGAGTGGAAACTTTGTTATATTGTCCATTACTTAGATCTCTGAAAAAACGTGATTAGCATCAGACTGAAGCTCGGTTGAGTATGTTTTTATTTTAGAACTGTGTGAGATTGTGTTAGTATCAGAGTGGAAGCTTATATTGTCCATTACCTAGATCTCTGAAAACACGTGATTAGCGTCAAAGTGAAGCTTGGTTGAGTATATTTTTATTTTAGATCTGTGTGAGATCGTGTTAGTATCAGAGTGGAAACTCTGTTGTATTGTCCATTACCTAGATCTCTGAAAAAACGTGATTAGCGTCAGAGTGAATCTTGGTTGAGTATATTTTATTTTAGATCTGTGTGAGATCATGTTAGTATCATAGTGGAAGATTTATTGTATTTTTCATTACCTAGATCTCTGAAAAAAATGTGATTAGAGTCAGAGTGAAGCTTGGTTGAGTATATTTTATTTTAGATTTGTGCGATATCGTGTTAGTATTAGAGTGGAAGCTCTGTTGTATTGTCCATTACCTAGATCTTTGAAAAATGTTATTAGAGTCATAGTTGAAGCTCGATTGAGGATATTTTATTTTAGATCTGTGTGAGATCGTGTTAGTATCATATTTGAAGCTCTGTTGTATGTCCATTACCTAGGTCTCTGAAAAAAGTGTTAGCCTCAGATTTGAAGCTATGTTGAATATATATTATTTTACAGTTGGATAGTATCATAATATATATTATAAGAACTTTGGCTAAGTAGTGAGAAAGAACAAGGAAACAATAACGGATGTGAACCTTAAACCTAGTCTTGGGAAGTTCCCCTTAGGAATATAGATCCTTACCCTAGTGGATTCCTTGCCAGATCAGGGGTGGCCACTCGGTGGCAAAAACATACACCAGACAGAGAGTCAAATGGTTGGGAGGAAAGTTGCAGTCACACTTTTAGTCGCCCAAGTTGTCAGATAAATACTTCTCTAAACTAATTCAGTGTTACAGTTAAGATGTTGTCAAGTTCTTGAGAAAAATATATGTATACTCTGGTTGTAATGATTACGTAATGAGTCATGATTTTGTGTAGTTATATATTTTTGTTTCGAATGTCATAACAGATGTGCGATGAGTGTTATGAACTTATGTTATGAGAAATGTTAAGCTTATGCATGAATTTATGAGTTGGACATTAATGATAGAATATTTTGTGAGGTGTCTTGGGTATGTTTTATGAAATTTTCCTCTTGATAAGTATGGCCATGGAGAGTTACCAGAACACTATTATTAGTGTGAGGTTAATAGTTGTTTAAAATAATGTTGTTTTACATGTGCTTTCTTAATGGAATCATTGTCACTATCACACATATGAGCTTATATTTATGGAATGAGTAAAGTCCTTATAGTTCATTATCATGTGTAGAGATTTTGGGCTCACACAAATACATTGCAAGCTTTGACTCTATATTTTATTATTTAGAAGATATGAAATTGCTAGCTTTAATATTAGGTGTTATTTATTGACATAAAAACATATATATGTAAATGTTCATGTCACAAGATAGGGATAATGTAAATAACTTACTCTTGTTAATTAAGGAGTTATCAGTAAGCATTTTCATATATGGTGAGAAAAATATTATGCTATGTTAAGTCAATGGCTAATAAGTTAACATATATCTAACCTCGGTTGGGAAAGCATGGATTCTAGATAAGATATGTATGTAATTGTCCACAATAGATGAATGTGAATGACAAAGATGACTAAGCATAATTGGAAGAATTGTAATTAAAGGGGCATAATCTCCAAGTAGTTAGGGATTCATAATGTATCCATGAGGAAACATCAATGGATAGGTTTTACATATTGATTTCATAAAGGTTTTAATTTCATGGTAACAAGGTTAGTCCTTTATAGATCTTGTTTATAGTTCTTAAGCATTGATGCATTTTTGTATCGTTGTCTTACTCATAAAAACTTAAGAATAAAAGGATCGATTCAGAGGAAAGTTTCTTCCATGCCTAGAAGTAAGATGACTATGATTGAATGGCTATACACAATTGTACATCCTGATAAATATAGGGTGATGAGTCTCAAGTTAATGAAGCTACATGTAATTTTTTAACTAAGATGGTTTATTACGAAACTAATACATTTGGTTGTGGAATGATTGATAGGAAAAAATTTACACCCCATTTTTTCGCATAATACTAACAAGGCATTCATGTCTGTTACAAAGTGTGAGAGATGGTGACACAAATATTAGGCATGATGCTCAGGTTATGCTCCACGTAGCGGGATTAAATGCCACCGAGATAAATGATGATTTCCCACATGCCGACAGCGATGACACCAATCAGTTGTACCTTCGAAGGTATGTACATTTAAATCCCCAAGTGGGAAATAATGGGGATAAGGCTCCAGACTGTCCTCGACCAATAGACACGAAGGGATGAGGCAAGAGGACGCCATTCCTAATGGCTCTATACATCATATCAATTTGGAGGGTTTTCAAATGATGGAATTTATTAAGGAAAGGGATGATTTGAAGGCTATAAAGAAGGGGAGCAATTTGAGGTCCGAATGCAACTCCCCCAACCTTAGATCAATTACGGTGCTTCTGAGAGTTTTCACCAGACTGTGTGTGTGTGCAAAGCTTCACTGTCCCCTTTTGTGGTCGAGTATGGCTCCAAGGGGAAGAAGACCAAAATATGGGGGGAAGAAAACCCAAAGAGGGAGGTCTATAAATCCAAAGTGAGTCACTCGCAAACAAAACAAATCCACCCAAGCTGCTCGCTTCTTCCGTGATCGAATCCCTCAGATGATTTGGGGGGAAATTGAGCAACTGTAGAAGGGAATATGGGCTCAAGTAAATGAGTAGAATATGGAAAACATTAAGGCGGAGGTAGAGGAGTGGGTCGATGACTCAGGCACAATGGTTGGTCGCTTGGAAGCCTATGACCGCATTGTGACCACCTATTGGGTGACAAAAGGGATGCTCGCGCATGTTTTGATGGATATTGAAAACAAGGTGGTGGGCGAGATGGAGCCGGTGCAAGCATGGAAAGAGAACCACCGTGACTGCAAGCTAATGCATAAGAAGATTGATCTTATAATAATGAAAATGGGCATTTCTCTTTATCTGCCATCTAGCTCGGGCCCCTCGGTCCCTAGTGGAAGCATTCGAGGGCATCAGCTGAACGTAGTAGGAAAAGGGCTACTGGAACCGCTATGGATACCCCGGGATCTAGTTCTGCACTTCAGTTGTGCACTTCTCTGTGTCGGCAGATGAGTCCGCTAAAGGAGTAAAGCCAAGCATCTGGGTTTTTTTGTTGTTCTCCATGTTTTCAATTGCATTATATGCCTTTATGTCTTGTTTTCTTATATGTAGCGAGTCGACCAGTAAGCATTGTAATCGGTGATGGGTAATGTAGTAGTTTTGGTAATGTAGTAGGTTTTGGGATGAAGTACCTTTTGTAATAGAAGTTAGAGAGTTGGTTATGAACAGTAGAGGATATTTTGAAAGGCATAGAAACATGTCGAGATGCCTTCTCGCCGATAGGAACTTCTGACAACCATGTAATTCTCTTTTGATGATAATATAATGTTTTACTTACAATATATATATATATATATATATATATATATATATATGATTGTCATATGCTTTGACAAGTTATTCCAAGTGTGGTAGGAAGGAACAGGTGCAAATTAACTCAAGATTGCGTAAATGTCGCATAGGCTCCATATTGAGCTCGAATATGGTATCAGGTGATACAATGTGATGAATTTTTATTTGATTATTTTACATGAGTTGTTTGATGCACATGGATTGCATGTGTGCAGGCACAGGATTGTGAGTTCCAATCGATCCACACATGGGTAACATCATTGTATGGGGGAATGCAATAGTGTAGGTTTCCATGCGAGGGGTTGAAAAGTGAGAGATAATTTTGTTCATCAAATGCATGTTGTTGTGAGGGTAGGTCGCAGATTCGGCCGCTCATGAGGTTTAACTGAGGGTCATGCAATAAATTCATGACCTTATTCCTCAGTGATCATTAGTCTCTCAACAAGATATGGATGGATTGAGTTACCGTGGTCTCAACCATCATATCATGTCCCCACTGCGGGAAAAGGCCTATTTGGAGGGCATGTGTATAATCATGGCACCCTCGATAGAGCCTTGATAAGGTCTATTTGAAGGGCATGTGTACGAACAAGGCACACTTGATAGGACCTTGGTGAATTCTATTTGAAGGGCATGTGTACGACCGTGACACTTTTGATAGAACCTTCGTAAAATTAAATTAAAATATAGAACTTATAAAATATAAATGAGAAAAATAATTTAGAAAATGATAAAGAATCAATTAATAAAAACATGTACATGCTGAGAATAAATAATTATATGTATGCCAAGAATAAATAATAATTTAATTTAAAGTAAGAACATGTGCATAACAACGGCAAACAATTAGTTAAAGAGAAGATAGAATAAAACACACCCTTTAATTAAGGAGAACAAAATGATAAAAACAATCAAAGGAATATTAAGACACAAGTGCACACACACACACGTATGAATAGAAGACTCAAGTGCACACACACATGTAGGAAAACAAGACTCAAGTGCACACACGCATGAATATGCAACAAAAACCTAAGAAACTCTATAAAAGAAAGGCAAGGAGATGAGTGAGGATCATCTTTTGGGTTCTTTGGATCTTAGATATTTTATATTATTCCTCCTATGGAAGGGAGAGGATTGTTATAGTGATTGTTGAAGAGTTTGGTCCTTGGAATTCGTTAAGGTTGGGAGGCCTAGAAGAGGAATGCTCCACTTCCAATCGTGTTGAACTAGTGATTCTTCCATACTACCCCGTTGCAGCTCAGGGGTCCCATGTGGGGTGGTCAACTGGTGGACACAACGATTGGCAATCTGGTGGGAGCTACGATGAGATGCGCGGCATGTGACAAGGGCTACGGTAGTGAAAGATCCAAGTTAGCCTAAATTGCAACAAATTTCATTTTAAAATTAATCTTGATTAATGTTTTGAAAAATATACATATATTCTTTTAATTATATGAAGGAGGTTCTTACATGCGTATAAATAGTAGAAGTTATAAATAATTTTTGAGAATTTCATTACAATTAAAAGTTTTATTTGTTGGAAGTAAAACATGCAAGTTGTTCTTTATGTTATTATTTAGTTGATTAGGGTAGTGTCCCTACATACACATTGAAGTACTTAGTGTGACAATGCCAAGTTCCACTAAAAAATCCCTCCATGTGTCCTAATGACTATGACTTTGTTGATGTCAATGTAAATATTGGATATGATATGGTCCATATAGACCCTTCTTATCATCATTGATGTCATCGTCATAGATGACATGTCAGAAGGTGTGAATCCCTATGTGGAAATATCTTGTGCGTTCAAGAATATATTCAAACTTATGGGTACCATGGCTCAACCTTTCAAATCTACCCTTGATCCCAAACCCAAAATATTATACAATGTCATTGAATCAATCATCGAAATCCATAAAATAACATGTGCAAGTGGATTAAAAAAAGGACCTAGAATATACGTGCACTATTGGACACAAAGGATTTATAAAACACGGCTTAAATTATTTCAAACCCAAGGGATCTAACACTTGGAAAATATTTGATAAAATGAACTATCTATGAGACTATTTTCTAGCATTTTTTAGCTTGCCACATGGCACTCTTTGAGCTTTCCATGTGGCAATCTTTAAGTTGGGTGAGGAATTGTGTTAGTGTCCTTGTTACCTTTGTTGCATAAACCATTGTAATTCCTCATGGACCTAAAAGGGTCTTAGAGTTGTTATAATATGAAAGGTCGAGTCTCTATGGAAGAGCCTTCACATTTCTTAAAGCATAAGGAATCTATTTCATCTTGATTTTGGACTCGATGGGACTTTAAAACATAATGAATTTCAAGTTTAGGTTTGGGAAAGAACTTGTGTGTAAGTTATGAAATATGATGTACCTAATCGAACCCCAACCCATGGACCCAAAACCACAATAGAAATCCGTTAAATAATGTGTCAAGTCTTCAATGAGGCTTGAGTTAGTGAGAAAACATTAAGAATGTAATACCCATATATTCATGGACCCAAAAGGGTTTATCAAATTTATTTTAATGATGTATCGATTCCTTAGAGGGAGTTGTTTTTCCTAAAATGCATAGGCTCGAAATCCCCCCTATCCTCAAGACTCAACGGCTTAATAAACTGCATTGAAGGATTCTTTGAAGTCTGTATTTTTAGGCATGTAAAAGCATAATCAAAAGATGTTGTGGAACCAAAGAAAATCTACAAAAAACTATAGCCACTCTTAGAACTTATGTGGTAGCCACATCAAGGCCACATGGTTGTGATTCAACATTAACTAGACATCAAGAATACCAAACAATTGTTAACTCATGGTAGTGAACTCACTATAGAAAATTTTGTAAAAGAAAGCTTAATTTTAAATAAATTTTTAGATAAAAAAATGTCCTAAGGACCAAAGTTACATCAACAAGTAAAGGGCCCTTATCTCATCAAAAAATTCTAAGTACTCGAGCCTCAAACTCAAAACAATATCTAGTTCAATTTCATAAATGGTGTGTCCATCTCTTTGGGAAAATCTTGTTGTTCAAAGATTTATTTTAAATAAAGTTGTAGTTAAAGAAAATCTAAGGACTAAAGTTACATCAACAAGCAAGTAAAGAGCCCTTATCTCATAAAAAAATTCTAAGTACTCGAGCCCCAAACTCAAAAAAATATCTAGTTGAATTTCATAAGTGTTGGGTCCATCCCTTTTTGGGAAAATCTTATTGTTCATGCCTCAACTACAAATGAACCCACCATTTGTGCTTTCAATCATCACATTACTATATGAAATTTATACAATAACAAAAGCTTCTCTTATCCTTATACAATGTATTCATTCCCAATTCCCAAATGAACCCACCATTTGTGCTTTCAATCATCACATCACTATATGAAATTTAGACAATAACACAAGCTTCTCTTATCCTTATACAATGTATTCATTCCCAATTCGCTTGTTTTAAGGTTTGCCTAGAAATGAACCCACCATTTGTGCTTTCAATCATCATATTACCATGTGAAATTTAGAAATAACACCAACTTCTCTTATCCTTGTATAGTGTATTCATTCCCAATTACCTTTAACATTCATGTTCACTTGTTTTGAGGGTTTGCCTAGAAATGAACCCACCATTTGTGCTTTCAATCACCATAGTACCATGTAAAATTTAGAAAAAAAATTAACACAAACCTCTTATGCTTACAATGTATCCGTTCCCAATTCCCTTTCACATTTATGTTCACTTGTTTTGAGAGTTTTCTATTTACTAATTGACATTTTCATATTGCTCAACATTGATGTTTTAATAACATCAATAGATTTAATCTAAATTTCAAATTCAATTAAATAATCAATATTTAATATTAAGTAAAACATTTGATAATCAAGAGGTGTAATTTATGTTCACTTGTTTTGAGGGTTTTCTATTTACTAATTAACATTTTGATATTGCTCAACATTGATGTTTTAATAACATCAATCAATTTAATTTAAATTTCAAATTCAATTAAATATTCAATAATCAATATTTAATATTAAATAAAACATTTGATAAAAGAGATGTATTCTACATTTAAAATAGAGGAGATGAATTACAAGTGAATGTAACGTTAACATCATGTCTTCCTTTCATATATAAAAATAAAATATACTTTAATAATAATAATAATATGTCAATAAAAGTATTAATAAAATATATACAACATTAACTTAAGTGTATTTTAACCAGCATAGATCCATCTTAAATCCGGGTTTAAGTTGTAAGTTTTTATTTTATAAACGAACATCTATTTTTTAATTACTTTTCATAATAAATGATTTTTTTTAATTATTTTGTTAGTAACAAACATGACATCAAAAACCTTACAACATCTCCCATATACTTACTTTACTTTACTTTACTTCTTTTTACTTTACTTTGCTTTACTTACTTCTTTTTACTTTACTTTACTGTACTTTAATTACTTCTTTTTAGGGTAATCACTTTTTACGTTTTATTAGATGTAACGCTACATCACACACGTTAGAAGATCTCCCCCATACTGGGCTGTAGAGCACCTCGTTTCACTCGGTACAATCACATAAAAATAAAATATACTTTAATAATAATAATAATATGTCAATAAAAGTATTAATAAAATATATACAACATTAACCCAAGTGTATTTTAATGACAAATCTCTTTGTACAATGCAAAAACATTTGTAAAAAATCTTGAGAAGAAGTTTATATATTAAAAGATTTGACATACCCATATTTGATAAATCCAATATTAAAATAAATCTAAATTGATAAAAATATATATAATATTATTAAAATAATTTTTTTTAGTTATGAATAAGATTGTCAAAAGAATTTAGCCGATAATTCCCATTTACACTCAATTAATCAAGATTTACTTTTATACATCTATGGATACAATTCCAATGGTGTAAGTTAAACTCTAGACAATTTGCATCTAAAATTTGGTTTGTTTTTTTTGTTAAAATCCGGTTGAAATTATTGAATGGTAGTTTTGGGTTGTTTGAATTGCATAATTGAGATGCCCCAAAGATAATTGAGATAGTTAAATCTATTTTTGCAATCAAACTTGCAATTCCAGCAAATCAAATAGCAATTTTAGCAATTTCTCCATTAACACATTTCCAAAAAAATACAAATTATCTAAAATTTAGCCCACTCCCACTTCCAACTAAAAGCTAAAAAACTATATAATAATGTAGACACATACCTACATTCTCGTTCATTGTGGACCAAAGTCCACTCTAACCATTATTTGTGCATAGACCATGACTATGACCAAATCGAGAAACTTTTCTTTCCTTTTCGACTATATCAATTTCCCCAAAAGATCTCATCTCATCCTTTCCCGCCACAATGCGACCACTTTGTTTACTTATTCTCGACATATGTGCGTCTTTTTCAATCTGAGTGCAATTTTTTTTTATGTTAAGGAGCTTGGACTTGCAATTCGTGTCCCTTCATGTTTTATTTTTAATTTCACATCCATACTCTTAGATATTTTAGGCATTACATAAAGTAAAATGCCAATGACCAAATGTTTTTGGGTATAGAGTGTAATCTTTGTATTTATATAATGGAATCTGGTTTGCTTATTAAGCAAATTGGAAAAGGAGGTAATTGTTTGATAAATTGTAAAATCGTAAAACGCAATGGCATGGTCAAAATATCTATGAGTATTATAATTTTTTTAGTTGTATAGCTGGAGTGGATTTTTCATTCAAATATAGAATGCCATAATGAAGGCAATTTGAATGTTTTATTAAAATTGGAACCGAGAATGACACAAGAGAGGCAATTTGAATTCAAAATGAAATAATAGAGGAAATTTAAAGTTTAAATAATATAAGTACTTCAAAATGGGGATGGAGAATTATATAGATTAAAATGAAATGAGGAAAGAGAATTATATCAATATAGATTCATCTTAAACTTGGATCTATCAAACACTTATAGGGATCCAATTTCTTTGAGGTGTAATTTTTTTTAAAATTTAAACTTAAGAAATTTGATCTCTCTTGATTGATAGATCTAAGTTTAAGTTTTAAGTTTTTATTTTATAGATGAATTCAGTTTTTTAATTACTTTTCATAATTTTTTTATTTTAGGAGTCAACATGGATTTTTTAAAATACTTTACATAATTTTTTATTTTATGAGTTAACATGAATTTTTTTAATTATTCAATGCAATAAATAAATTTGATAATAAAATAAAATTATAAAAATTTTAAGAAAAAAATATGTTGTAATGTTAGTCACGAGTCATCATATTTGTGTGTTCTTAAAATCATTATGTAAACAGGTGTAATATAAAAGGTCAATATTGGTGGGGGCATTAGTGTGCATGTAATGGGTATCATTATACTTATTAGGGTCCATTGATTGACAACATGTTGACTTTATGGATACTTTATATGACCTTTATTATTTAAATAAAATATATAATTAAGTGACTTATGTTTCTTAATATATACGAATCTGCATTCATTATAAGAAGAGGTCTTTTCATTATATAGGCCTGTATATTAACGTGGTTTTCAGGTCATCATGCATCCCTGACATAGTATTATTATTATTATCCATTATTGGTGTGGATCATCATGAATTTTATGTTTAGGGGCCTACAAAACATTATTGTAGGATGGTTTGGAAATTGATAAATTAATGTTTTTTAAATAAAGTTTGCGATAAAAAAAAATAAGTTTTTTTTTTAAGATTCGACAATCATTATAAGAAGAGGTCTTTTCAATTAGATAGGCTTGTATATTAACGCGGTTTTGAGGTCATCATGCATCCGTGACATAGTATTATTATCCATTATTGGTGTGGATCATCAGGAATTTTATGTTTAAAGGACCTAAAAAATATTATTGTAAGATAGTTTGGAAATTGATAAATTAATGTTTTTTAAATAAAATTTGTGATAAATTTTCTTAAAATATATATATTTTTAAAGATTTCTCCATTATAATACGATAGTCTTGTCTCTTATACTTTCTCACTTGATTTTTTTATGCTCTATGATGTATGCTCTTGTATTTTACTTTTTTCCTATTGATATCCTTGATCTCAATGATGCGTGTTCATAGTTATATTGAGTTTTTTTTTCCTGAATTCAATTATTATGTTAATCATATATTATCAATAATTTTTAATATTTTTTACATATATTAGTATATCATGTTTTTATAATAAAATGGATAAATGTAATTAATAATTAAGTAAATTGATATAAAATATATAAGTGTTAAACACGAAACAAGGAAGGAGAGAATATTTGTATAAGTGAAATCTAGAAAAATCATAATAAAACTAAGGATAACAAATAATTAACCATAAAGAATAATTGTACAAGTAAAATTAAGAAAAATCATAAGAGAATTAAAGATAAAAAAATAAGTAAAGGAGATGGATTGAAGCTAGATTGTTTTTTAGAGCTTTTCCGAATGGGTTCTGGGTGTTTGGTCTCTTGGATTTTCTTTTTGGCCCCCGAGGCAGATAGTCTCCTTTGTTTTCCTGGACACTTGTTTTCTAACCTGTATTGCTCATAGGCTTGTTGAGGGTTCACTCTTTCACAGTTTCTAGGGTTTTGGGCTATAACTAGGAGTTCGCCTCCTTGTTTTGACCGGGAGGCTTAGTACCAACCTAGTATAAAAAAAGTGGGAATTTGTCTTCTTCTGGGCCAGCTCTGGATTTTACATGTCGGCTTGTCTATTTTCATGGGTCGGGCTCGAAATTCTCAGACCTCGAAGGAGAATATACTAGTCTTGTCTCCTAACATGGGGGATTTCCCGGGCTCTAACTCCATGTTGTTTGTATGTGGTTTTTCAGAGCGGGCTAGGGTTCTGACTCTATCGAAGGGCTTAGACATTAGGGTTTTGACTAACCCACTTTCATAGGTTATGTTTTCTTCGCCATTGAAAAAAAAAGTGGATGTTCGTTCCCAAGGTTGTGCTTTTTTGGAAAACACTTTGCCAAAAGGCTTTTCTCAAACTGAGATCTCGTCGGTGAGTCCTTCTAAGAATGGTCTTAAGTTTTCCTCTAACCCTAAGGGTCAGATGAAGAGTGAGAAAGCCAGACTTAGGCACAAGGTAAAATGTGAAAAGGCTAAGAAGGAACGAGCTCTGTGTGTTCTTGGCAAGGACGCCACCTTCGACATGGTGGATGGTTTGTCTAATAGAGCACTGCTGGGTAAATTTGAGTATATCAAACCCTCTCGTTCGGAAATCCTTGACTAGGTGTCTAAGGCCTTGAAGCCTCTCATTAATTATGTACCTCGCATTGTTATGCTTGTAAACATATGGATTTACTTTCATTTCTTATCAGAAGACAGTTTGCAGGTTATTCAAGCTAGAAATTAGGTCATTAGCTACGACTCTTTGGGTCAATGCCTTCAACCCAAGCACACCTCCAAACTCATCCTCTAGAAGGAGATTTGGATATGATTGTACCCCAATTGTTAAAAAAGGTGATGAAGTACACCTTCCACCCAGGTAGTGGTATCATATTACAGTTGTTACATAATTGATTCGAAGAAAGGGTTGAGATTTTCCATCCTCATAAAGCATGATAATGTGTTTGAGCTTTGGCATGAGAGCATATACTACCAACAATTGCATTCTATTATGCAAAGCACCAATGCCAAATCAAGGGAAATAATCTAAAGGCTACCTCAGGTGCTTTGGGTGAGGGTTACCAATTATAGAGGGAATTTGAAAAATGAGAGTGGTTTAGTAACTTTATGGCCCAATAAGGTATCTTAATACCTGGTCAAGATGTTAGCTTCTCTAACTCAAAAAAAAACGAAAGCTGGATAGGATTACCAACAATAAGATCTTTCATATGCTTATTTTATTGGGTTTAGTGAAAGGTTGAAGGGATAGAGATAAAATATATGCACAACATAAAGGCAATGGAGAATCTTGGTTGTATAATTGTTGGGTTGAGGTTGCAGAAGGATAAAGTTGAGGTGGAAGCCCATAAAAATAAGACTTTATATTGCATAGAGATAATTACGAACAAGGGAAGATGTAGGCAGCAAGTCCATGCCTTCAATGTCGTAGATTTAAAAATGGCAATAGTGAAATGATCGAGTAGAAGATAGCTCATCCACCTAGAGAAAAACATGGGTATTGATCAACGGTCGGCTCACTCTGCTTGTGAAGGTTCAGTCCCCAGTGAATCAGCTTTAAAAAGGCGGTTTGTTCTTCGTGGCTGGCAAGTCCGCGGATGTGGCAAAACAATTAAGATCCAAAATGGGTGATATTTGCGGAGCGAGTTATAATTTTACTCATTGCTTGCCTACTTGTGGATCTGGTTCCTGTAAGATTACGTTCTGTTTGGGTAGTGATAATTTTCATCGCCATGAATCTACCATTGAATTTTTATGGCACTCATCCATTTCCTTTAGAATTTGATAACACAAACTTAATGCATAATTATACACTCCAATTACCAAAGGGCTCTCATGTACATGACACGACGAACATTTCAAAGCTCTCGACATGACCTAAACAACAACTTGACATCGTATGCGAGGAGGACTAAATGGCAACGGTTTTCTAACAACATGAAAACTAAATCATTAGATATATGGCCACTATAGAGATATACATGTAGTATGACCATTAGATCATTACACTGGGAGCTCCTAGACAACTAAGAGAATTTCCTCATGAACCCAAACTTGTATATGTATTTCAATTTTCAACTTGTTAGTTCCTGCTGCGCAGGGATTATAGCTATCGGTAGGTTGCCATGCTCAGGGGGATTATAGCTATCGATAGGTCGCCATGCTCAGTGGACTCACTTTTGTTTTATTTTTTTTAATCTAATATTACATAAAGTTTTCTAAAGTTTTCTGGATTTTTGGTATTAAAATGATTTATCTAAATTAATAAAAAAAATTGTAAAGATTATCTATTTTTTTATTGGTGTACTACCAAGATTTGACTAATTTTTCCTGGTGTGCAAAATAATTATCGAATTTAAAAATAATAGAAATTGAAAAATTAAAAGAAAAAGGAGAGCATCCCACGTATGGATTATAATTAATTGATCTTTGAAAATTGTGACGTGATATGACCAACCATTAAATTCATGCAATAAATTAATGTGTCATATATGTAGTTCACGCGTTTGGTTACAATTAAGAGCATTACCGGCCTGCTCTAGAATTGACAAAGAAGCATCTCGAGAATTGAATGCTTTCGGATAATCTTCCTCCTTCTGGACCAAGTATTTTCTCGACGCACCGTCATAGAAGCAGCCAATTCCTTCTACTACAACGACTCTTCGTTGGCATGAAGCAACTGCGGGCCTAGTTGGCATATGCTTCGAAGATTCTGCAACACTGAGCTCTTCAACATCAAGAGACTGGAGGCTTTGCAGCATCTGAGAAGAGATCAAGTCTTTTCCACCATTCAATCCATTTTTGAGGATTATACAAGGCCAAGGGTGTGAATATCGGGCACACTGTGTTTCTTACAAGCTTGAATCTAATGGGAAACTTGATTTTTTCTCAAAACATGTTCGGACGAGGCTCTCAGGCTGTCGAAGAATTCAAGGAAACGATCACCAAATTGATGGTAACAAGAGGAAATCCTAACCTAGTTGATTACTTTCCATTTCTGTGATGAAAGCATTGTATTTGGGATGCTGGATAGATCTGTAGAGGCTCACCTCCAAACTAAAAGAGAGGGCAGAACCGAGGAGAGTTGTGGCAAGACGGAAGAATTTCTGTACATTTTGCTAGAATATAGAATATAGAAGCCAGAACACAAATACATTATTCCCTTTCTATATGTAACTCTGCTTGGATTTTACAAATAATAATCAAAGGTAAAGAAATTACCTGACAAACTCTGTTAAGGTGTCTTTGTCATTCTATAGTTCATTAATTTTCTTTGTGTGTTTAAGTAGGATGTTATTTAAACTTACTGCAATGCAAGAAAGAACACTACCGAAAATACAAAACATTATATAATTGAACATTTCTCTTCAAAATTCTTGTTACACATAAGCATTGCTCAAAATTTTGGATTCAAAACATAAGGATTATGGAAGTACCTACAATTTAGGTGAAGATTGAGGGGCTGTGCAGACTAGAATCTGTCAGTTCACCCACGCACTGGAGCTTGTTGAAGCTCATTGAGGACCGAAAACACGTCAATGAGGAATGCATATTGTTAGAAAGGTTACAATTGTTGCTTTAATATGGTATTGAAAGCCCTGCCACAAGCAAAAAATAAGGCATAAGAACCTAAAATACAGTCCTTGGAAACCATCGCTAAAATGCCTAATGCAAAACCCTGAATCCAATTTAAAAAAGAGCAATCAGTTGGTTGGGCATTAAATCCTATGATAGCCATAAAAATCCAAGGCTATTAGCATAGATAGAAGCCTATATGCAAAGCAGAAATATGACTAAGGTATTATATAGAACACAGTTATTGTACCTTATAGAATAACCAGTTTCGTGCCCTCCCTCCCATACAAATGGAGTAACCAAGCATATTTCACCGCTGAACCAACCCACTTCCGTTAGGGTTTCTAACTTTATGGCCGGTAAAATAAATTTCCAAACCATCAACAAATCCCTGCGGACGTTAATCGTCTCTATGCTCCCTGAACAACCAATAGAGCTACCAACAGAGCTAACCAATCTTTCCCAGCATTTGTGCGATCTAGGGGAGGTTACCATGTTGTTTTACAAGCGGTTGAAATCAATGGAAGAGAGCCTCAATAAAATTCTTATTGAGGGGGATTCCAGGGAGTTTGAGGATGACCCGCAGATACACCGAGCAAATAAAAACAAAAACAGTCTCTCGAAGACTACTGAAAATGCAGGAATGAAATTTTCTAGGATTTGAGACCTATTCACAAATCCCTCTTGGCCCAGATGTATACACGTCGCCCACATGCAGCCTACGTGCATGCAAGGCTCAGTTCCCGCTTTAATATTTTAATGAGTGGAAAAAATAACTTTCTTTATGTCATGTTACATGGATATTTTTAAATTTTTGACTGGGTTGCAGGGTTAGTTGAGACCTATCAAAAATATTTAAGGAATATAAACTTAATTGTATCAGAAAACTTTAGTGTTTTAAAATATGTATGGCTACCATTATATGGACAAGCAATACACACGAATTATCAATGGCAAATTATATAAATTAAATGATACCAACAGATGGCTTTGCAACGTGTTGAGCCCAGAATTGGCCCCTTTTAATCATCCTCGATCACCTTTTATTCCCCTGTTCTACACCATTTAGCATGCTAATCGGACCTATTGTCCTCACTTTATTCCCCCAAGCTGCCAAGGTATGACTGATCATTGCTTTATCTTATTAATACTTATGATTGTGATAATTAAGGCTATTTATCTCTCAAGTGTGCTAACATGTTATGATTTATGAAGGTAGTTTGAGATAAGTGGATTGCAGGAAGGTGGAGTTGAACAAGTCTTGAAAGGAGGGATGTTCGCTGCTTAAAAAGGATCCTCGGGGTTCCAATCATCAATTAATGCACATGGTTCTAATGCAACATTCTAGACAGAGCTGTGACAGGGCAGCTGTAACAGAATGCGCTATAATTGGAGATCTTTAGTTATTGTTGCTCGGATATAGTGGTGATCTGGAAAGATCGCCACTCCTAGGCCAATCAACAGCTTTCTCACATTTTTTTATGTCTTTACTATGCCACGTTTGTAACAGCTTGTATTATTTAGGGCGCCTGAAGATCAGAGATCTTCCTGGCTGCCCGTTATTAGGATTGGACGTTATGATCTGCATGTATAAATATGGGGAGTTGCCTCGACCCAGGGGGTTGAACAACGGAGAATTCATTCATTGTATTAGCAGTGGAAGCAAATTGTGTAATAATCCTTCTGTTAATATAAAGAGTTACCTCTGAGTTAAAGGAACTTCACGTTGTTCAGCCAGCGTCTCTGTGTGAAGGCTGGGCCCGTCTTCCACAGAGATTGCTGAGTTAAAGTAGGACTTCTCGAATTTATTGTTGTTTGATGTTTTGTTAATGATATTTCCTTTGTACGCAGGAGTAGTAAGTGTGGATTTGCAGTATAATTAGAATTACATTTTCTTAAGATTGGTAAGTGGTACAGAGTAACAGTCGACTGAGTAGGAAACTTTCTTTATGCAATTCGTGTGATAGTTGTACACAGCCTTGTTCATCTTGCAGTTTAAGTTGTTATCCCATGAACCTTTGCAAGTTATCTTTCCTGTTATGATTGTTGATTTTCATTCCTGTAATTCAAACTCTTAGAGCAATTGAACTCAATCCTTTGCAATTGAATTTCTAGATTAATATTCAGTTTATGCTTATGGTTTTCAAGAGTGATCAGATTGAAGAGGTGATTGTTCTAGGATGTCAATAGGATTTCTTTTTATCTGCAATTGTTGTTGAATCTTACATCATTTCTTGTTGATGCATGGTAGAAAGGAATTGAAATTGTAGCATTTAGAAGGCGATTGGGATTACACAGATTCTTGGGATGGACATAGTTGTTAGAGGATAAAAGTATTCAATTATAGTGATTTGGTGTTTAAGCATAGACTATGCATTTATCCTTTGAAATAAAAGACTTTCTCGGGTTGACAATAAATCTCGTATGCTCTGTATGTTGGAATAATTTATCTGCATATTAGGTGCTCGACACAACGGACGTTTTTTACGCTCTATAATTATATAAATTTCTAAAATGTATCCGCGTCTTCATCCTCAGTGCACGTATGGTGCTGCAGATCAGTAGAAAAAACAAAAGCATTATGAATTGAAATTTCAAACCTATAAAGAGTCTTGGCTTTTCACATATTGTTTCATTGCAAACTCATTAAAAAAACAAAAATGTGCAATAAATGAATAAAGCCTAATGATCAATGATTTAAGCTTTACGAGTTCGTGATTCTCGTTTTTTAGTGTCGACAAGAGAATTTATTAACAGAAACATAAATTTCTTAAACTAAGGTTACCTGCAAATAGTCCGAAAATGCTTCATTACCACTACAGGATTTTGTTAACATACCCTTCTCTCGTTTTTCTTCTGCATATTTATTTCTTGAAAACCCAACTCTAGCTGACACAAGAAAAAATAATTCAGACTGATACAATTACACATAAAAAAAAGTACACAGCAGAGATGAATTAAGTGCTCCTGTTCAATACTCTCAAAATTGATATAACACATTTTAAGGATGAATTTAAATAATTATGGATAACTTCTGTGCTTCCTATTCGACCTTAAATGGCCGCCTGCCATGGATGAATTCCTCCTCATGTGGCTTTCTTTAAAGCATTGGGATATTTTTGCTAGCAGAAAAGACATCTCCACATTTTATCGTCATGGATTTCCAATAAAACTTCTCACTAATCACTTCGGTCTGTCAAAACTAAGCTGCCATGGAAAAGATGAAATACAAAGGTGCAAATATTGTCTACTAAAACTAAATTGGTATGTATTATACCAATTTAACAATATATATTATAATTAAGATAAAAAAATAAATGATGATGATGGTAGAGTTGCTCCTCTTAGTTTAATTGCAATTATCTTAATAAATAATTATAATAAATATATATATTTTTAATGTATTATGTCCAGCATTAATGACTGTAGTTTTGAAATACATACGTCGTGCACAGCAAGGGAGAAAGTGGTCCTCAAATGAGCCCCTAAGTGTTCATTATCCTCAATTAGAGGCGTAGGTATGGCTACCATGACAATGCTCACCGACTGGCTTCCATGCGCAGATGAGGGGGCTGAGATAGTGACCGTATGGGTGAACCTACAGGGAGAACCCTAGCGTAGGGAAGACGTCATGAATGTTGCAGTTGACTGGGGGAAAAAGTGGTTCACTCTTAGAAATTTTGGGCCAAAAATGGAAAATATGGCTTGAAAGAGGGGAGCTAAGGTGTCGCATGAGTAGGGTCCCACTGGAGAAGCCACGCATTGCTCATGCAAGGATGTAGTGGCATGCCTATCAAGTGGTGGAAGAACGTGGCTTAATCAAAGTTGAAGACTGTGGCTTAATCAAAGTAAATTTTGGAAGGTTCGAAATTGGTATCTATTTTAGAAATTTAGAAGACGCACCAATATATGGAAAAATTACAAATTTAGATCCAGAATTTTGAAATTTCTATTTTAGATCTATTTAGTAGTGTGGGTTGCTTAGGGTTCCACTTTGTGATTACAACATATCATTCACCCTATCTATAAGTATGATATAATTATGGTCTATACAATTACAGGATAATTATAATTTAAAAGAAATGGCCCAATTACAAAAATATCTTCATATGTAAATCTCCAAATCTACAATATTATCTATCCAAGAACCACATCGAATGTTAAATTTGAACTACATTATCTATCCAAAACCACATCATATTAACTATCCAAAACCACAACCACATCATATTAACTATCCAAAACCACATCATTATATATGTTACTCTTAAACTTAACACATGACAACCAATTAAACGTAAAACTTCCACATGATAACCAATTAAACGTAAAACTTCTAGTAATGAAATTAATTCAAATGTTGAGTACATTTACTAAAATATTTTATCGCTTTAAATTCACAAACATTAATTAAGCATTCTTCCAAAAATCATTCCCCAAATTGTATATTAGTTTTCATATATTTAAACCGTTGAATGTCAAAAGAGTGGTAATCAAAACTTGCACCCAGTTGTGCAAGTAATCAAATAATTTGGAGATCCACTAGTTTTTGCACCTAAATTTTCTCTATATTGAGGTCAAAGAACTTCCAATTTTTATAGGACTCGGTCAATTCAAACTATGCAAACTCTTTAAAAAAATTTCATAACAAGGGAGAAAACAATGAATCAGAATTCATATACGAGGAAAGGTGATCATCCAAATAAACAATATTTATTCTTATAGAAATCCCTTCGTTTCCTTACAAAATCTCATCTTTTATTTGTATATAATCCTTCTTTATCTTATCATATCATGAGATCCATCACGTTGAAAAAATGAATCCAATCGTAACGTTGTAAAGCTAGGTAGTCACATCAACACATTCAAAGTTGTTGAAGTTAGTCATAATAGTGTGAAAATTCAGATATGAAGTAGGAAGAAATCCCCCGAGCAAAAGTTCTTCGAAATGCAAGTTCACAATTGTTTAAGAAAACGAGTTTGGAATTTAGTGTCATGTTCAAGGGGTTTTTAATGTTACAAATTCTCATGTGGCATTCATTGTTATGCATTTGGAAAGCAAGAGACTCATAGTTAAAGGTCACGCAAGTTTTAGGAGAGACTACTAGACCATCGATAGTATTCTTACCCTCTAAAGAGTCTAAATTATCATTGATCTTCTTACACTCTGAGCTATCATTGAGGAAGCTAGACGACAATCTTCTAAAGTCTTTTGTTGACTTAAAAAAGGCCTTGAAATCAACGTACAGATACCTGTTGTTTCAGCGATTAGACATTGGCATATCTTAGTCTGTCATTATCACCACCATGCTAGTGAAAAAGGAACTCATAAAAAGGTGCCAATGGTCACCATGGGAGCACCGTCATGATAGTGAAAAGGCATCCATAAAAAGTGTCAAATTCTCTCTATGGAAATATGGAAGAGGAAGAGAGAGTTAGCGGATAAACATGAAGGGAAACATAAAGTGGGAAGGGGAGGGAGGAAGATAAGATATTAGGTCCAAAATGTTTGTTTTGAAAGTTCACTTTTAATACACACGGTAACATGCCTCAATTTGGGTAGAAGTATGGTGTACTAGAATGGTAAGTCATGGGAATATTCTAAGCTATAGATATTTCTATGCCTTTATAAACTCATACATTGACATTATGTTATTTTACATGCCATTGTATACTATTTTGAAACCTCATCATTCTCGTTAATCTTTAGGATTACATGAAAATGTGGCATAAATTCGAGATTTAAAATTGTTATCATGTTTTAATTTTGAAAATGCAACATATATTTCATCATAAATCAATATATATACTAATATTGTCACATCAAGGAGCCAAAGAGTGGCCACACAAGATACCGCTTCCTACATAATCAAGGAGAGCTATCATGCTCTCTTTGTGTCCTCCTTCAAGAGTATTTGTATCTTCCCTAAAGATAGCATTTTTGGCTTACATTTGGATAGTTAGATTTGATCTAAATGTGGAAACTTCTCCTAGGTGAACAAAGTATTCATCTCATGAAAAATTACTAGTCAACGTCTTTCCCTAAGATTGAGATGCATGTTAGTCTCATCACATCCCACATACTCCTACCTCTCTACTGTATCATCCATTATGTTTCCAAATAGGACCCATTTTTAATTCATAGGAGAGCAGAGAGAGGACTATCCAACAACAATACAGAAACAACTTTTTTGCAAATTTGTAATTTCACATTACATGCTTAAATTTTTCAAGTTTGTAACGAGACCAAAAAACTCCATTTGTAAGACTAGTGCAATGTAGTCAATTTGTTACTGCTAAGCTATTTAATATTTAGTATCAAATAGGACCAACCAATCAAGTAACACATCTTAAAAGAAGAGTGAGACTTTCATAGGTGTTGCACCTTCCGATCCACCTTTTTTTTATCTTGAACTTTTCACTTCTTGTTCAGATGATTTGTGATTAAATAATTCAGCTAAGTCTTAGAATAAAGCTCCTTGGTTCTATAGTCCATAAGTGATTTCCATAAGAGCATTTTTACTGTCTTTCCAAACATGGAGTGGAGTTTCTGAAATATGGAGATTTAATAAAAAAATGCATAAAATTTTCAAATTTCAATACAACAATTAAAGCCATTTCTAAATTGTGATTTGACCACTTCAAATTACCATTTGTTGAGGCATTTTAATTATCCCTTATACTGCTACGTACTCGGCTGTGGTTGATTCCTTGCCTTGACAAAAGCAACATAACTTTAAAACAAAACCCTGTGAACGTAACAACCGATCTGTCTGTTTTTATAAACAAACAACCTTTAAGAATTATATATATATATTTTCAATACAGTGATTGAGGTTATTTACGATCGCAGAATTTGATCATTGCCCGACTATTGCATGATCGCAAACCTAACAGTGTTTTAATAATATCCTCCTGCAATTTTGTTTAGTGGAGTCCCGAGATTACTTATGAAATAATATCCTTCTGCAATTTTGTTTTGTGGCCATCTTTCTTGCTTCGTGCTAAGAATATCATGGATAGACTTTTTGAAGAATATTATGACACCGCACATTCCCATAAATATATGCTTTGAAGATTACTAATTCTTAGTACAGTAAAACAAGGTAAGTAAAGTACATGAAATAAATTATTAATTATTTTTAGAAAATGATAAAATCTAATGATAGTGAGGACAATCATTTTTAATTGTTATTGGCGAATGCTATTTGAGTCATCGCATCCTTCTTCAATGAAAACTATCATTAAAATTAAAATAATTTTTAAATTATAAAAGATAAGATAAATTTTAAATTATAAAAAGATAATTCTTATTATTTCAAATTTTAAATAAACAATTATATATATAAATAAATAAAAGTTAATTAATAAATAGTTTTTAACATTTAACTTAAAACCTATAAATATTCATAAAATCGACTTTGTTAACATGAAAGCAATAAGCATGTCACTGCATGCTAAATAAAATGGTGTTCCATGTATAACATGGATGTGACCTTTTCTTAAACTAATGTGTTTTCCATGTCAATGTATCTATGCCAAATTACTTTAAACACATATAAGACTTCATTAATTTGATGTTGTTTTTAATTTAATAACGTAGTAATGGTTAAATTGCATGATTGATAAAAGTGAAGTGTTTTTAACTTATTCTTAATATTAAATTAAATTAAACATGTATTTATTTGTGTTTTTAATTAAACTAAAATGATAGTGAAAATAAAGTATAAATTGTTGATAATCTTGATATTTTTTAATAAAATTATTTGATTATATATATATATATATATTCAGTTGATAAATAATTATATATATAAGAGAAAAGAGAAAAATTAAAAGAACAAATTTGTCAAAAAGTAAAATAAAAAATTGAATTCAAAAAGAGAAATAAATAACATAACCATGTTTCACCAATTGAACTTATACTTTTAAGTTCATAAGGATTTATTATATATTAAATATAATTAGAAAACTTCTAATCATATATTTATTACTATATAATAAAATATCAATAATGCCAAAGATATTATTACATTTAAGTTTAAAGATAAATTGTGGTGTCTCTTGATAGTAACTAGTTCAAAGAATAAAATTAATATAGACAAGATTAGAACGAACTCCATGAGCTTCGTACGTTGGTCTATTCCCAAAACTGAAAATCACTTTCTCTTAGAGTGCTAGATATGAGTTTCATAGTATTTGCTACAATACAAACCTTGTTAACCTCCTAACTTGCCAAAACTATAGTGAGCTTGGAAAGCTTCTTACCAAGATTTTTTAGCATAGGAACAAAAGTTTAAAGCAAACCAAGTAATAACCTTCTTAAGGTCCAATACTTTGTCAAAACGTCTATTTTTATTCTCAAAATATATAGTTAGAAATTAACAATTTCAATTGATTTCTAGATTACAATGACAATTAGAGATTGAGAGACAATTAAGTCTAGTTTCTTCTACTATTTCATATTAGTTTTTTATTTTATTTTCAGATATTTTTTCTTATTTAAATTTTTCAATAATATATCAAATTTCTTTTAACTTAATATAAAGCAGGGACTAGCTGCTTTGCAGCTATTTTACTTATATATGCATTTCAATTTTCATTTACTTGGGGTTTCACAAGAGTCTGGATGCTATAGCCATTATAGTTGTCTAATCTACATAATTATCCTTGTTTATGGTATTCACGACACACCTATCAATCGTCATAACAACAATTCTTTATAGTTTTGTTTTCCTTGAAGAGCTACCAAGTATGAAAACATTGTTATCATTGGAGAAGTTGACTTGCCATATAGATTTTGAACCCACACATATGAGTGAGTGGGTCTAGACCAATGCCAAGTGTGAGGGACTTTTGATAAGACGATTGACCACATGTTCTACATGCCACAACAAGAATCACAACTTCATGCATCCAATGAATACTTGTTGTTTGTCAACATAGCAAGAATCATTGTTTGTTTAAATCCATCAACCGAGCCGAGGAGAGATTGTCGAAAACTCAAAGAGGAGCATCGTGATCAGCATAATACAACTCATATGTTTTAGATCAAGGATATGGCGTGCTTGTAACTTATTAAGGAGGGAATGCAAGCCCAAGGCAAGAAGCTAAACCCCTTTTCTTCTTTGTTGAAACCGTTAATGGTCGGTCCCCATCCTGCTTACTCATTTCGAATGCATGCAATATAGTAATGTTGCTTTTGTCCATAGCGTAATATGCTTTTGACCATAGTGTAATCTACTTTTGTCCATATCGTAATGTCTCTAGAATAGAGTTGGAAAAATATAGAAAGTGTAGGTGTATGTCCACCGGTTTGTACCACATCTACTAGTCTTTGAATGAGTTCACACTTGCCTATATTACAATGATTCAAATTAGGTGGGCTTGCTTGTTACCTAATTATAAATCAATAATGTTGACCAATTGCAAAACCAAGTGCAAATACAGGTGTGACCTATGCTTGGAAATTTAGGAAGAATGCTCATGGATAAAGATGAGGTTGAAATAGAATACATGCATTCACTTCAACTAGTGTGCCCTATTTGTGTGTAGAGGTTTATGGCCCCATAAGAGCCCGTAGAACACAGTTCCAAAATCTAGGCCGCGACATATCTAGTTTTAGAGGCATCCCATTCATTCATTATGAGTCATTCAACATTGCACTAGTAAGAAAAGTGGATAACCTAAAAAGCTCACGTCCTCTAATACCCTCATCCTTCATTTCCATTCCAAGTAGGCTCTTGAGCAGATCCAGTTTGGGCGTTTTGCGGAAGGGACTCGGACTTTACCTACCTTAGAACATTGAAGTACCAAAGAGGAGCTCTACAATGACATCATGGCGACCTTCTGACATTGTTATATTGGCAATGGCCTTGGCTTTCCCAATGGGTTGGAAGGGTAGGGTTCATTCCCTCCAACTTATGCACTAGAGATTGTTTCCAACTTCTTTTATAACCACCTTTTGATTTTTTGTGTACCTGCTTTCAATGACAAAGATAAGTAAAAATCAGTAGATGTGCATCTCAGCTAACATATTTTGATGCTGCAGGGATTTCATAATGTTTTTTCTCTGTGAGATGGAGGTAGGAGTATCTAGGTATTGCATGATTCCTATTTTCTATTTGTCGTCATCAATTGCAGTTTTAAATGTGTATGTGTTAATTTCCATTTAATAGAAATATAAAAAAATATTATAATGACAGTCAAAAGACAGTAGTCTTAAGGTAGCCATAATCTGAAGAGTTTGGCCTAATTCATTCAACAAATATTTTAGCATAGTTGAAATACCTGGTTTCGTTCTTGATCAAGGTAATGGAAAAAAGTAGAGAGTTTTCAGTAAAGAAGATTCCTAACCTCATGTAAGTTTTGAGTGCTTGTCTTTGAAGCGGAAATAGAAATTAGAGGTGTTTGGCTAGAAGTAGTCCCACTATAAAAAGTTGAGAGTAAAGGATTCAGGAATGGGCATCCTCAAATCAATGCCCATCAATAAGATATGAAATCTTACCATTTCATACATGAGACCTGAAATTGGATACTCAGGAAGAGATGTTCTGTAAGCAGGTCGTGATGTTACTTTTGCTGGGTAACAATGGAGTCGTGCGAGTTTTTATCTTATGACAAATGTGGTGTAGAATTGTGGCACTATTATACTACAAACAAGGCTGATACGAGCAACGGTCAAATCTACATCAATTGAGAGAATATAGGCCCTTCTCTCCCTATTTATGGTAGGTATATCATATAGATACAAATACAAAGACAATTAAGGGAGATAAGTCCTCATTCTGACCTCCTGTATCTACAAGAATTGTGCACATCATGTGAGTGCGTGTCAAGTCTAGTGAGGTCATGTCATTAAACGATGAACTAAAAACAATGTTATCGTTAATGTTAGGTTAAAACAATTTATATTATCTAATTAATGCCAGAGTAATATCTAGCATTACTCGCAAAATTTATAATAATAAGGACATAAGCCCTTGAGTATTAAACCTCCAAACGACTAAAAAGACCAAAGTATTAAACCTTCATACTAAAAAAAATACCAAAGTATTAAACCTTCAAACTAATAAAAAAGACCCAAAAAACTAACGTATTAAACCTTCAGACTAATAAAAAAACCATTGCCTCGATATGAGGCCAAATAAGACCTCTGAGATATTGATTGGTTGGAAGACAATTTTGGGGAAAAAACTTAGGACAAAACACTTTGGGAAAAATGCATAAGTAATCAAATTCCGCCATAGCGGTTTATAGAGTCCATGTTGCTTGGGAAGGGACTAATAAGACCTTATAGAGGTAGGGAATTATCTTTGTAAGATAAAATATTATAATATTTGGAGTAACTAAACATGCCTAGAAACCCCAAATTCCCAAGTCAAGTGGTTAATAAGAGCCCACTTTATAAATGCTATGCAATTCTTTTCTATTTTTTATTACATGGACATTTATTTCTTTCTATTTTTATATGTGGACATGTCAATAGAATTGGTACTATGTTTTGGCTTTAAACTATCTATATGACCATACTATGTTTTGGTTTTAAACTATCTATATGGCCATGTACATGGATGGACAATGTAACCTATTAAATTATGCCAACAATGAAGTAAGAACATGGTGTGATGTTTCAAAAGAGCTTAATATATAAACATAAAACTATTTATTTTTATAAAAATATATAAAAATTGAAAGTAATGATTTATGCTTTGAGTAGCAATCATAATGATAATGAACACTCATATTATGCAAGTGTTTCATCGTGGATACACACAATATTTGCAACATTTTATTGAAAGCATTATTAACTCAAGGTCACTAGCTAGTAATGTGAGTGCTTTGTCAAACTTTATAACACTTGCACAAAAATGTGAGCATTTTATCAAACTTTTCCAATTAACCAAAGGGGTATCTGTTTTGTCCCTTTGAATAAACTACAAGACTTTGGAACTAATTTTCCTCATTTTTTCAAGCACTCCCTTCGGGATACTAGCCATAGTCATCCAATAAACTGGGATGGCTTCTAATTCTAAACTACAAGACTTTGGAACTAATTTTCCTCATTTTTTCAAGCACTCCCTTCGGGATATTAGCCAAAGTCATCCAATAAACTGGGATGGCTTCTAATTCTAACTTGACAAAGATCAAGGTCCAGTTGCAATCATTTATGTCATAATCATTGCAATCATTTATGTCATAATCATTAGGATTAATGTAAAACCCTAGATACTTAAGCACATTTTTAAAGTAAACCTAATTCAAAGAAAAATGTTGAGCAAAAATATCGATATCTTCTTCCTCCACTTCAGAAAAGGAAATGGTTGACTTATTTAAGTCATTCAACATTCTTTTAGTTGCACAATACAAATAAAATACCTCTTTTATCTTCGCAATATTCCTTGTAATTCCATCACAAAATAATATAATCTTGTCAACAAATAACAAATGCATTAGATATAAAGTTATGCCTAGCTTCATGCTTTGATTAAACCTGGTCTTTTTTCTTTAGTGAATGATTTGCTCAACCCCTTTGCGACAAAATGAATAAATATGGAGATAATGGGAATCCTTGTCTAAGGCCCCTACCTGATATGAAAATCTAGAGGTAGTGCCATTTATGAGAATGGAAAAGGATGCAAAATATACATAGTTCATTACCTAATTTGCAAAGGCTAAGTAGAATCCTAAGTCAATCCACATTAATCTTAAATATAGCCAGCTTTCTTGATTGTACAGCTTGGATAAATAAAAAAATTCCACCATAAATTACATTCTCTTTCACTTAATTGATTGAATCCCCTCCTTAGCCACTCCTATCGCCCCATGGATTTGTCTGCTTGGTGAAATCCAAAATTGCTCCTTTGATGATATATATTTTTATACTAAAATCAATAATTTTAACTACGATCTTATAAACATACCAATATCGACCTAAATTCTTCAAAAGAGTAGGTTTGTCAAACTTAGGGATAAGAGAATTGATCAAAGAAGAGTTAAATGTAATAAGCATCCTACCAAATTCCCTAGATCCTTTAATCACCTTCAAAAGGTCACGCTTAGTGAGATCATAAAAACACAAGAAAAACACTTTAGTCTAGCCATATGGGCTTGGGATTTTATCTTTTTGGAAATTATGCACCACCTCTTGGAGTTCATCCTTTGAGAATTATTCTACACAATTTCATTGTCCTTGTCCTCCATGCTTAGCAATAGAAAACCTATTCTCCTCTTCTTGTTTTTTTTCGATGGAATGAATCATAGAAAACCCTTCAAGTACTTCCCCATGATCCATGGATGGTAAAAAGGGAAAACCATTGATCCTAATTATGGATATTAACCCCAAGGGCATCAAGAAAGTCAAATTCGTGACCTATCCAACCTTGGGGTGAGAGATCTCACTTATGGATCATGAGCACTTGAGATAATTGTTAGGGATTCTATTCTCCTCTTTGTATTTGATTTCAATGTATTTAGTTCCCAAATTAGCCAAATCAACAAATCATGTAGCTTTTGTGTCATCATCTCTTGGCAATTCCAAAATTGTATTACTATTCTTTTTGTGACTTATAAAATGATGGAAACGCTTGGGGTTCTCATCTCCTTTGGCAAGCCATAGGGATCTAATTTTGGGTCTCCAAGTATTTCCTTGTCTGCCAAAATTTACATCCTCCTCTATTCCAGATCTTTTACTTGAGATTTGTTAGGTCCCCAATCGCCCTGGTGCCCTTCAAAGGCGATGGGAGACCCACTGATACAATGTTTTTTTCAACAAATCTCTTTGATTTTAAACATAGCCGCAATGGCCTCCGATCTGCAATCTGCAATCTCCTTCCCGCAATCCGTATTCGGGATTCAGAAGTCAGATTTCCAAATCTGCATCTCCGACGAAATTGCGCTCCCGACTTCCACAATCTGCAATGCGTAAGTAGGAAGTCAGATTCAACGCACAACCTCAAAAGTTTACTGGTCTGACTTCCGCAATTCCACAATCCACATGCATAACTCGGAAGTCTGAATCCTCCAAGCACCATCCCGGAGAATTTATTCCTCTGCAATTCCCCAATCTGAAAACGCGTTGCGGATGTCAGAAATCGAAAACCTTATTTCGTATCCCGGGGAAAAAACACCTTCTGAATTCCGCAATCCGCCTTGCGGATGCAAAAAGTCGGAAATCCAATGCGCCAATCCCCGCGAAAATCACCTTCTGATTCCCACAATCTGCAATCCGCCTTGCGGATGCAGAAAGTTGGAAGTTTAACCATGCCATTCCAACGGTCGGTCCCCGACCTCCGCAATCCTCAATACGCATTGCGGATGCGGAAGGTCGGAACCACAAACCCATGCACCAACAAACTTCCCAAGCTTATAACTTCTTCATCCTTGGGCCAAATTGGACAAGTATGGTACCGTTGGAAAGATCTTAGAGAGCTATATGCACTTGTCTAATCCCCTCCACATATGAATACTCTAACCTTGTCATTTTTCCAACTGAAACATTGTCCATAACCTCCCCTATGTGCCTTTACCCATCAGCAAGGAACTCTGCCTGCCTTCTACCATGACTTCTCCCTTCCCCTGACCCACAGAGGGGTTCTGAAACACAACAAGGGTTATCTACTTCCTTCCCGAAGTCCATATGAATTCAAGCAACCCCTCATAAAGGTGAATGCAATGCATAACTAAACACATATAATGAAACTAGAACTAGTCAATACACCTACAACCTGCAAGGTTAGCAATACATTACACTCATGCAAATGATGAACCATTCAAACATGAACTCGGCCTCATACTTAGGCTTATACATAGCTCCCTATTGATCAATTTCATGCAATCATTCATTCACATCTCTTAAGCATAACAAGTAAACATAACATAGGAAAACTAGCATCATTTAACACCACAGATGCACTTATCTTGGAAATGAAGTTTCCCAAGCAACTGGCTAAGTGAGAAAAACTTTCCAACCAACCTTAGGTCTATGTCCAGCCTATAATATTTCATCTAAGAGACCACCCCCCTGAGTTGGGATGTGTATCCACTAAGGAGGGCTAAATAGGTTCTTTCACAATCAAGGTTTCATACCAATGCTAAGCCAATCTACAGTTGGGTTTATCAAGCATACAAGGGAACATGGAGGATGATGCTAAGCCAGTGAGCTCAACCACGGATCTACAAGCATCTCATACTACTCAGCAGACATAGCACCTACATTACCTACCTCACCCAACACAAGGAAGGCCCTTTTCTCTGCTGCATGGTCCCTCAAGGCCCCTTCCCTCCAGTGCTCCTCAAGGTGGGAATAAAAAGGTCCAGTTGATGCTTTCATGATATTTCAGCCTTCATTGGGTTTATCAAGCATATCCAACCGTATATTTGGCCTTCTTCTATGTTATTCTAGTTGGAAGCTTCTTGGGGTTGCAGTTGAAACTCAGTCCCGCAACTAGGTCCTTTGCAAACGGATCTAAGTGTTCTCATGGCTTCAATAAGATTCTCCCACTCTATCATTCATCCCAGGGGCTGATCCAAGAATTTCCCGACCAGCTTCACTTCCTAAGCAGAGTTTCTTTGTGCATTAGGCTCTGCAAATTCTGACTTTTCACAGAATCGAGATTTCTCTTGTTACTTCACAGCTGGTCCCTGCAATTCGTGCCTCTGAGTTTAGTGGGTCAACCATGGGATAGGGATTACGGTGAGAGAATTCCCAGGTGTAGAGTGGCTTAAGGGGAAAGTAAAACAAATCCATACCCTGCCATACGGATCGCAGGGATGCTCCATACTCCATCGACTTCATGGACTAGTTTTCTCAACCACCCTCTTACTGCAGAATTAAATGTCATCATGGGAGTCAAATGGGTTCACAAATTGACATGTGACAACATGGGTTCCAATCTAAAAACCCCCTCACCTCTCCCTAGTGGATACACATGGCCCCTTCTCATCGGTTTCTTCCTTAGCCATTTTTCTTGGTATTTCATTGCAATATTTAATAATTACATCATTTATAATATCTCATGGATTAACAGCACATGGATGATCAAAATATCAAATACTTTCCTATGCAAGTAAACCTAAGTATCCACTAGTGGGGCCTTGGCCTTGATCTCCACACTCAGGAAAACACACATTGCATTTATACAATATTTACATTGAATCCAATAAACCCTAACGGTCAAAATAGGGGTATTACAACTCCCTCCCCCTTAGAACAACACTGTCCTCGGTGTCCTCTAAAATGAACAAAAATGGGAATGCCTCACTCATGGCATCCTCCATCTCCCATGTGGCCTCTTAGGGACTAAGGTGCTTCCATTGCACCTTCACCTGTCTGATGGCTTTGTTCCAGAGCAAAGTGACCTTCTTGTCTAGGATGCGCATAGGATCCACTTGGAACTCTCCGTTTGGTTCCACTTGTATCACATTCCAATCAATTATGTGATTAGGATCATGTACATATTTCTTAAGCAAAGAAACATGGAAAACATTATGAGCTATCATGTTAGCAGGAAATGCAATTCTATATGCAACTGGCTCTATCCCATCAAGTACTTCAAATGGCCCACAATATCTTGGTGCCAACTTGGAACAACTCCCCAACTTCATGGAACTTTTCCTTGGTTTCACTCTTAAGTCAACATGATCCCCAATCTGAAATTTCATATGCACTCTTTTAAGATCTACATAACTCTTATGCTTGTCCTGTGCTGCCTTCAAATTCTGCCTGATCTTAACAATCTCTTGCTCCATTTCCTTTATCATCTCTGGTCCAAGCACTAACCTGCTCAGTGGGCTGTCCCAATTCACTGTATTTATGCATCATTTTCCACACAATACCTCAAAACGACTCATCCTCAATGATGCTTGATGTCCATTGTTGTATGCAAATTATACCAAGTGTAGGTAGTCTTCCCACTTGGATGGTTTATCCATCACATACATCATCAACATGTCTTCAAGAATATGATTCACTCTCTCAGTCTGACCATCTGTTTGAGGATGATATGTTGTACTAAACTTCAACTGAATCCCTAATTCCTGGAATAACCCCTTCCAAAAATTGGATGTGAACTTTGTATCAAGATCTGAAATTATTGCCTTGGGAAATCCATGCAATCTGAATATCTCCTTCATGAAGATACTTGTTATGTCATTGGTTTTATGAGTGGACTTGACTGGAATAAAGTGAGCTACCTTTGATAGCTTGTCCACCACTACCATGATTGAATCATGCTTCCTTACTATCATTGGAAAACCTGTTATAAAATCCATAGAAATCACCTCCCACTTCCATTCTAGAATGGGAAAAGGCTACAACAATATTGTTGGATGTTGATGTTCTGCCTTGACTTGTTGGCACTTTTGACACCTAACAATGTACTCTGCTATGTCCTTCTTCATCCCATGCCAAAAGTACTACTTTCTTGCTGCTGTTATAGTCTTCTGATATCTTGGGTGTCCAGAATATGGCATTTGATGTATCTCATCCATCACTAGCCTTTTCAAATCTGCACAATTTGGAATGTAAAGTCTGGTACCTAATAAATGAGAACATCATCTTCACCAAGTTGATACCCTGCACACTTTTTATCCACATTACCTTGCTGCAATTTTTCTTTGACCTAAAGGTATGCTCCATCACTTGCTTGAGCTTCCAAAATTCTTGCCTTCAAATTTGATTTACACATACTTATTGCGGCAACATGGAATTTTCTGCTAAGATCATCTGGAACTTTATTCTCCTTGCCTTTCACATGTTTAATTTCCAAATCAAATTCACAAAGGAATTCCATCCATATAGTATTCCTATCATTCAAATTTTCTTGGTCAAACAAATATTTTAACCCCATATGATCTGTCCTGAGCTCAAATCTTCTTCCTAAGAGATAATCTCTCCATCTCTTGAGAGCATGAACTATGGCTGCTAGCTCTAAATCATGTGTGGCATAATTCTTCTCATGCTCCTCTAAATTCCTTAAATCGTAGCAAATTACAAATCCTTCTTGCATGATCACTCCACCTATCCCTTTAATGCAAGCATATGTGCACACTACAAAATCTTTCTTTGGATCTGCAATCTTTAAAACAGGAGCATTGGTAAACAATTCCTTTAACTGCTGAAATATTTTCTCACATTTTTCAGACCATACAAACTTGATATTCTTCCTCTGCAATGAAGTGATTGGGTGAGCTATCTTGGAGAATCCCTCAATGAAACTTCTGTAGTATCCTGCAAGACCCATAAAAGATCTAACATATGCAACATTCTTTGGAGTAGGCCAATCCATTATGGCTTCAATATTCTATGGATCCACTGCAATTTCTTCTTTTGAAATGAGATGACCCAAATACTGTACCCTATGCTGATAGAAATAACACTTGCTCAACTTTTCATACGGTTGTTGTTCTCTAAGGACTTGCAACACCATCATTAGATGTTCATTGTGCTCTTTTTCATTCTTTGAGTAAATAAGAATATCATTCAAGAACACAATCACAAATTATCCAAGTACTTACTGAAGCCACTATTCATGAGACACGTGAATGTAGCAAGTGCATTGATAAGACCAAATGGCACCACTGTGAATTCATAATGGCCATATCTTGTCCTGAAAGTTGTCTTGTGAATGTTTTCTTCCTTAATCCTCACTTGATGGCACCCAGACCTCAAGTCAATATTTGAAAACAATATGGCTTCATTCATTTGGTCAAACAAGTCATCAATTATTGGCAATGGATACTTGTTCTTAATTATCAATTTATTGAGCTACCTGTAATCAATACACAGCCTCAATGTTTCCCATCCTTTTTCTTGAAAAATAACACAGGTGCTCCCTAAGGAGATACACTAGGTCTGATATATTCTTTGTCCATTAATTCTTTCAACTGCATCTTCAACTCTACCAATTATGGCGTTCTCATTCTATAAGGAGCTTTGGAAATTGGTGCTGCCCCTGGGACAATATTGATGGAAAAATCCATATCTCTCTTGGGTGGTAGTCCTGGCACTTCATCTGGAAACACATCTTGTAATTCTTGCAACAGTTGAAAGTCTTCTATCCTTGGTCCCTTATTCTCTGATGAATCTGATGTGTCAATTGCATATAGTTGGAAACCCTTTTTATAAAACTTTATCAGCTGTAAGGCTTATATTTGCCTTACTAAAAATTGCTTGGGAATTCCTCTTACCAACCTTGGCCTTCCTTCTACATCAATGCATTCAAGTACTTTCTCATAGCAATCTATCTTGTCTCTATGTATTTCCAACCAGTTCATACCTATTAGGGCATCATAAGATCCTAATGGTAGGACATTTAAATTTACATGTGTGAGGATTCCATTCAACTCTATGGGTAACTCCATCACTACTTCACTTACTTTTCTCTTGGTCCATGTGGCTAATTCAACTAGCCAAGACTTACTATCATTTACTTTACTAAGAGAACAACCTTCAACCACCTTAGGAGATACATAACTATGATTAGATCTTGGATCAATCAAAATAGAAATACATTGCTTAGCAATCTTACCTTCAACTTCTACCACTACTGATTGATGGTCTGCTTGATGATCATCCAATGCTGCATAGATTCGAGGTGTTGCTCTTGCCATATCTTCTACTGTAGTTGCTTCTTCTAAGTTGTGCAAGATTCTGGGATTCTCCATCCGATGTGGACAATCTCTAAGCATGTGGTTTCCTCCACATCCCCAACATTGAAGTAGCCCTTTTAGTGTCTTTTATGTTGCTACTACTGGTTTGAATCCACTCCTTGCTTGTTGTCCCTATGGAAAAGTTCTGGGATGATTTCTAAACTATGGCTTGAATCCATTTTTCCTTTGTTCAAACCTTTCTCTGGGATTTCCTTTCCATGTTGGTTGAACCTCTGTTTTACCTTTACTCTGCTCATAGCAATGTACTTCCATCCTAATGTCTTCGTCCAAACTTGGTGGATTGACAAACTCAATCCTATCTCTAGAATTTTGGGGCAGACTACCAAGGAAACATTGTATTTTTACTCTTTCATCCTTGAAGTAATCTACATACCTCAATAACTCCAAAAACGTGTGGGCGTGCTCATCCATAGAATTCTGTCCCAATCTGAGTTCATTGAACTCTTTTCTCTTGTTATCATAATACCTAGCTGATAGGTATTTCCCCTTGAAGTACCTTTTAAACCGCTCCTATTTGATCCTTATTTCACTAACTCTTTTCACTTGCATGAGGTGTTCCCACTAGATTGAAGCTCTGCCACTTGTTACACAGAAATCTTCCACCCTGTGAGCATCGACATTCTTTGGCCTGTAGGATTCATTTCAATGACTCAGATCCATTTTTATCCTTCAGTGATACCAGTTTTCCCTATTTTTATTCCTACTCGGCCATCGCATCTTTATAGCAGGCGTACCCGCGAGTTGTATCCCTATAGCCCGCGGGTAGCATGTAAAATGGTAAAAACCACTATTAATTACTTTTTAATCCCAAAAAGCGGTCATTGGGTGACCTTTGGCTCTCCATCTTCCCAAGTAACATCTTGATGTGTCCTTTCACCTACGTTTGAGAGGACTATATATTGAGCACATATGGCTTATGGACGGGAGGAAGAGGAGAATCGTAAGAGAACTCTAGTGGATTTTTTCCCTGTCTTGAGTCTGCACTCATTGATCCTTGTAGTTGTGAACCAGTTATGTTCACCTTCCAAACTCCTTTCTAGTTTGAGTTTGCCATTCATGGAGGATTGAAGTGGTGGAGGCACAAGTGGATTGATCTAGATCTTGGTTCATATTGGTTGTCGGCAAGAGGTCGTATCACTTTGTACTTCTTCTTGTTCATTAATAGAAATACTCATATTCTCGTCCCTTCATGGTGTGAATGTCATTTATTATACATTGGGTTACATTTGCTTATGATATTATGGACCATTGTTATTGATAATGTTAATGTCATTTTTATATCGCATGTACTTGTTAGATATTGGCTATCAAGACTAATTTGCAGATTACAAGTGCTTGGATGTGCGTGGATTGAAAGCTACAACGGGGATCTACATCAAACGTTGGATCAAGGTTGGTTACATTTCTCCATTATTTTAACATTGTCATTTATAATAGCATTGCTTTGAGAATTGAGTAGATTTCTGGTAGTCATCTGTCTGTTGTGGTATTCCCAAGCCATAGTGAGTTTTCTCCAATACAGAAATGGCGACTCCGCTGGGGAAAACATCCATGTTTGGGAAAAAAAATTAGCATTAGTCCATAATTAGAGTTGATATTTATCGAAGCTCTGTGTCACTGATTGGCCGTTAAGATACACTATAGAAAACTTGTTTTTTTATGAGCCTCTGGACTCTTTAATTTCCCATTTGCCTTTCCTCACCCGTGGGCTAGCTTAGTTCTGCCCGCGTCTACCCGCATCTGTTTACTATACTACTCGTGGGTACCCGCAGGATTTCCTTCGACAGTAGTGTGTAACTCCGGCTTTTATTGGTTTATGGCTTTTGGTTGTTGCTGGGTGAGTTTGGTTGGTTCCTGAGTCTTTGTTGGCCTCTTTCTTGACTGTTTCATGCCTTGGTTGTGACCGGATCTCTTCGTTTCTCTTGGTTGAGCCTTCTTCTTTTTTTACCAATCTTTGGTTTTAACCTCTTGGTTTTTTCCTTTGGTTGGGTCTTGCTGTTTAGGATTTGCTGGGTTGTCTTAGTGATCTTCTCGGCACTTCAGTGACTGAATAGTAGGATTTTGCTTGTATTTTTTCATTTCATTTATATTGAAAAAATACAAAAATATTCATTTAGTTTTTTGCATTTTCCTTCTCGTTTATAAGTGAAAATACAAAAATATTTTACTTCCATGTACTGCATCTTGCATTGAGTGCTTTCCTTCATGTTAGGTTCTTCTTGTGCATCGAAAGATAAAAGATTGCATCTTTATTTCGGAATTGTTGGTTGACTTTGCATATTAGTGACATTGTTTTGTTGGATAGATGAGTCTAGGTTTGGACGATTTTGCATACTATTGAGTCTACACATCACTAGTTTCACAATCATATCCCTTGAGTAACCACATCCACTAAAATTAACGCTTAATCATAAAATTGATTAAACTGATTTTATTTATAGGGTACACCAACTAGCATAGGTTTAGAGTCTTGGAATAGATCATTGTGAGTTAACAATCCAAGACTACTGAACGAAACATTAGGTGTCTGACCAGGGAGTGGAGGAATCCATGGTATAGATCAGTGTTCTCAGGAAGCTCTACTCAATCCAGAGTTAAGCACGAGGTCATAGGAGGTTGGTTGAGGAGATATCCCTCTGATACCAGCTGAACGTGGGAGATATATCCAGGATTTGTTCGTATCTCGGGGTACCGGAGGTTCGTCCTCTTGTGCTTCGGGCTTAGCTACCCTGCCCATACGACGGGTCCCCCCTACGACTGTCCCCCTGAGCATTGGTTATATTGCGGTGAACATAGTTTCCTTACCTAGGTACCACACAGGGCACTTGCAGTGGTTATGCTATTTGTGTCCTGAGTCAGATAGGGATTGGACAGCACAATTGTGTTCGTGTAGTGGACTTGATCCTGTTGACACAGTGAAGCCTGGGTGTCTCTATAATTGATTCTATTACCTGCGGCTATAGTTTGGGAGTCTCAATCCTCTCCTAGGCGAGACATACCAGCTCTAGCGACGAGAGCTCATTTAGCCACTCTGTTTGTCTGCTCTTGGCTGTAGTTTCTCTAGGTGTGTGCTTTTGATTTACTGTTTTTGATCGATAGTTAGCCTTTAGGAGACGTTGTGTCTCTCTCCGGAGAGAATGTGGCACGGAGCCCTACTCTCCGCCAGTCCCGTTGGTTGGCTGGTTTAAAGCCAGCCTTGGTTACACACCGTATTGCGAGAGGACGCCGGAGGGCTCCCTCTGAGTCTTCAGATTCTTACGTGACTTACGTTGAGGACTACATGACTGCACATCCCGATATCGGGAAAGACCCTTCTACTCCTTCGGGTAGAGTTGAACATACTTCCGATCCCCATACTCCTCGCAAGGATTGGGGAGGTGATCCACCTGAGATTCAACCTGGTTCTGTTTGGCCTAATCCACTTGACCGGGATCCGTTTGATCCTTCGAATCCTGATAATTATCTTTACGGGATGCCCGACTTACCCGAGGAAGGAGAACAGGACGAGCCTTTCGTTCCTTCATTTCCACGCGATTATAGATATGGGAGACTTGAGACTCATGATGATACTGGCCCTATGGTCAACCCCACTGCACTCTCTTTTGGTATGCCTAGTCACACTACTGTCGAACCTTCCACTACGATTGGTACTCATGCTGGCACTAGTCAAAGTGTTAGCCATACTATACCCACTGGGGACACTACCCTCGCTGGGGGCACTACGTTGTCCACCCACTCACATAGTATGGGGATTGGTCAGATTCCTAACCATGCTAATGTTGGAACACGACCACCTCCTAGGAATACCCAACCTAGTCGGAGTGTTGTTCGGAACACGACTCGTCATCCACCACCTAATACACATGTCGCTACCCGTCAACCTAGGACTACTTTTGCACATGATACCGTTCCTCCCAACCACGGGGGTGGACACATACCATATACTTTTGCGTCCACTGCCACCACTAGTAATGCTAATGTAGGAGGTGGGAATATTTCCTATCCACATGGACATCACACCACTAACCCTGCTACTAGTCACGCCCATATTGGAGCTGGGAATGCTTCTCATGCTTCTGGTCACCACACGACTGCTCAAGCTAATCCTAATGTTGGGGGTGGGAACATACCATACCATTACGGTCAATACAACATGGTTCCCACTATGAATAGTACATACATGCCCCATACTCATGGTGGCAACCCTTACTACAACACAGTCGGTGCTGGCCACCAGTATCACCCACCACCCAATATGGTGCTCAAAACGCGCATATACCTGCTTACTCTCAAATGGGTCAGGCAGGGGGAGGTTATCCATATTATGGCCATGGGAAAGCTTATGGGATATCAGGTCCTCAGTATCAACAGTTTAATCCTCATGGTCAAGCTTTTGGTCCATCTTATAACACAGTTCCGTTCAACCAACCTTTTATGGGAGCTTATAATCAAGCTTTCCAGCCACAACTCCCATTCCTTGCATGCTTGAATCTCCTGGATCTTTCGAAGCTCATGAATGATCCGGTGTGTCACGACCCTACTTGGCCCCTGGTCCCTACCAAGCTCCCTTTAGACATTCCAAAGTTTGAAGGGAAAGGTGGTGAGGACCCAAGAGATCATGTCATGACGTTTCACCTTTGGTGCTCCTCCAACTCTTTGAATCATGATTCGATTCGATTACGACTATTTCAACGCACCCTCACGGGGGTAGCCGCGAAGTGGTATGTGGAGTTGCCTGGGAACACCTATAGGGGATTCAACGAGATTTTTTTGGTTTTCTTAGACCATTTCCAGTTACCGGTTCGTTATGATACTGGTACTGAGTTGTTGTCCACCTTCCGTCAGAATAAGGCCACACATATTTTTGACCACGTTCAAGAGTGGCGTCGGTGGAAGAGATTAGTGAAAGCCAACATTCCTCCAGAGTTCCTGTTGGAATGGTTCCTCAAGTCTTTGCTTCCATACATTTCTAAGGATGTTTCAATGTCCGGCATTGTGACTGAGGAACAAGCTATCTTGAAAGTCCAGCAGTTAGATCTACTTTATTCTCAGTCTGGCATTTTGTATGACATTATTCCTGGTGCACTAAGAACAAGACATGAGCCTACGTCAGTTCCTGGACCACATGCTGATGGCATTGTGGGGTCCGCATGCACTCGCCCTGTAGACTTGGTAGCTAATCAAATGCAAAATTTGTCGCTAAACCAGTCTACTCCCGAACAGGTTCACACCTTGTCCACTTCCACTCCGTCGTCTGATGTACACAATGTGAAATCAACGAAACCATCGGGTAACCAACAACCTGGTGGTAAGAAAAATGGGAGAAAAAATCGTAGGGGGTGGAAAAAATGGAAGTAATAACAATAGCAATCATAATACTCCTCGTAAAGAGAATGCCAACCCTCCTCGGGAAGGCGGTAATGCTGGTGAGGATCGTAAACCTAGGCGTAAGGTGAATTTCCCTTGCAAGCTTTGTGGGGAGGATCATCTTACTCACTTTTGTCCTCGAATTGAAGAAGCATCGAAGCATTTGGCACAGAGCCCAACTGTGTTGAAGGATCCCCTTCCTCATCATCAAAACATGGCTTTGCATGCTCCCACCACTGGTTATGGTACTAATGAAATGGATTCTTTAAATACTAGTGGTTATGGATGTGTGAATATGGTTCAATCGGAGGTTTGTTGTTAAGATCCTAGTAGGCGGCCTTCACTAACATCTCGAGGTTTTGGTGTAACGGTTCGTATCATCTAGTATCAGAGCCTCCACCCAGGTTCAAGTCACAGAGGGGGTGGCAACGCTGGCATTGTAGTGTTTTCCCGGGGCTCGTACAGCGCAAAGGGGACACCACCGTACGGGCGCACATCCAGCCCAGAGTCTGGACTGTGGAGCGTGGTGGGATGTTAAGATCCTAGTGGGTGGCATTCACTAACATCTCGAGGTTTTGGTGTAACGGTTCGTATCATTTGTGTTGCTACTCGTCAACATGATTATGGTGCACCACAATCGAATTTGGGAAATGAGCCTCCCCCTCCTCCTGATAATTCCTTGCATATCGAGAAGCCTTCCAGTATGTCGTGGATACCGAAAGGTGTTCTTAAGCGCTCCACACATAATCCTAATGCTCGAGCCACCCAGAACTACTCCAACATAGAATATTTGGGCCAAACTCCGTGTGCCATGTCGGCTCTTGAGGTTTTGCAAGCCTGTCCTTCTCAGAAGCATGCCCTTTTGAGTGCGTTAGGAGTTCAGGATGGGGGAATTCCTAGTGTTATCAAGTTCACCACTACTGATGTCCAGCCTCGCTTACCTTACCACGTGGCTTTTCAAATCCAGGTAGTTTTCCTTAAAAGCTTCGTCAAACGTACTATGGTTGATGAAGGTGCTTCCGCATCAGTAATGTCGTTAGCTTGTTGGAAATCTCTTGGCTCTCCTCCTCTACTCGTGTCTAGAACTACACTCACTACATTCGATGGTAGATCTTTTACGCCGCATGGAATTATCCCTTCCCTTGTTGTCTCCTTGGGAGGTAAGTTCGTGCCTATTGAAGTCGAAGTGGTTGATGCACCCATCGACTACAACCTTTTACTAGGTCGAAACTGGATGTACGCTATGAAGGCTGTCACGTCTACTGTATTTTGAGTTATTTGCTTTCCCCATGAAGGCAAGATTGTGACGATCGATCAGCTGGATTTTGTTGGTACTCCTTCCATAGCATCCACGAGATCTGTAGTCCCACAAGTTTCTGATTCTCAACCGGCAACTGGGAACATAGGTGTTGGGATGTACCCCTCATTGATGGGAACTTTTAACCATTCCGTACCTGTGAATTTTATTGGAACCATTTCCGACTGTGCGCCTCCTCCTTCGAATAGTATGCCATTCTGGACTTCCTATTGTAATGATCCCTGGATTTTTCCCTCTGCGGATTCTATGTCTGGAGACATTGCACACATCGGGATGTCTATGCCCTTATCTGTAGCAGAGCTCACTTATGATCATATCCAACAAACCACTACGGATCTGGATCTCTTTTCTTCCCAGACAGTTGAAGAAGATCCCGTTACGCTGCCAGTTTGGCCAGCCAACTCATCTTGCTCTCATGATTGCCTCGATGATACTATGCCATCTGATGAAGCTATCCTCGAAGCCATGTGTGGTAGTGAGAGGCCTTGGGAAGATATGCACCATCGCTCTTATTTCCTTCCCAACCTTGAGCTCGTTGAGCAAGAGGAGTTTAGGATGACTCTAGCTGAGATGGTTGGTCACTCTGTGGCTCTTTTGCAGTCGCATGATGTTTTTTTGGAGGGGAATATGGCCAATATTTCCCCAACCACTTCGATCAACATCTCTCGTACTCCCGGAAAGGTTGAGAATGTTTATGTCAGTGCCGATTGCACTCCTAAGGAGATTGCTATTTACACTGATTTGTTTACAGAACTCTGGGAAGCTTTCGCCTGGTCATATGAGGAGATGCTAGGAATAGACCCCCACATTGTTGAACACGAGATTAGAACGTATCCCGATGCTAAACCAGTTTGACAACGCTTATGTGCTGTGAACCCTAGGAACGTAGCTGCTATTAAGGCAGAGGTGGGGAAACTGCTCAAAGCTGGTTTCATCTACCCCGTTCCCCTTACCGAATGGGTGTCAAACCCCGTTCCTGTGGATAAGAAACAGGGAACGATCCGTGTATGCACTGATTTCAGAGATTTGAACCATGCATGTCCGAAAGACAACTTCCCCACGCCATTCATCGATCAGATATTGGATTCTTGTGCGGGGAGTGAAATTTTTTCATTCATGGACGGATTCTCGAGTTATAATCAGATTCAAATCAAACCCGCAGACCAGCATAAAACGGCATTTATTTGTCCATGGCGAACCTTTGCGTACCGAAAAATTCCCTTTGGCCTCAAGAACGCTGGAGCTACTTTTCAGCGAGCCATGACCTATGCCTTTCACGATCTTAAGATGATTATGGAAGTTTTCTTGGATGATCTTCCTGGCCATTCTTGCAAGAGAATGGACCACCCTAAGCACCTCCGTATGATTCTCAAACGATATATCCATTACAAAATTTGATTGAATCCAAACAAATGCATCTTCACTGTTAGGACTGGACGCCTTCTAGGATTCATAGTTTTGAGAGAGGGTATTAGAGTCGATCCTCTCAAAGTTGATTCAATACTTCAGTTGCCTCCGTCGCGTAATCTGTTACAACTTCAGAGCCTCTAAGGGAGAGCTACTTTTCTGCGTCGGTTTATAGCTAACTATGCCAGTATTACTAAAGGTTTCGCACGCCTATTGAAGAAAGACACACCTTTTATCTAGGATGAGCGAGCCCAGCAGTCTTTCGATGCCGTTAAGAAAGCTTTGGTATCGGCCCCTGTGCTTAGTCGACCGGACTTTACACGAGATTTCATTCTTTATGTGGCCGCGTCTCAAGAGACTATTGGCATGGTCTTGGTTCAGGTAGATGATGCGCTCGTCGAGCATGTTATCTATTATCTCAGTCGAAATTTAGTAGACACTGAACTAAGGTACACCCACGTAGAAAAGATGGCACTTGCGACTGTCCACGCAATCCATCGGCTACAGCATTACATTTTGCTTCGAACAACCATCGTTGTAGCTCACATTAATCTATTTTAGTTCGTGCTATCACGACGCCTTATTGGGGGTAAGTATAATAAATGGATTGTGATCCTTCAGGAATTTGATCTCGATTTTGCTTCTACAAAATCAATGAAATCATTGGTGTTCACTGAACTTATGTCGAACCTTCCATGACTTGATGAGGATGTCATTCATGAAGATTCCTTTGTGGATGAACACTTATTTCTTATCTCGACCAAGGACCCTTGGTATGGGGATGCCATTGTATATCTCCAAACTTTGAAGTTTCCTCCGCATTATTCATGAGACGAGCGACGGTGTGTGAGACATCACGCTAAAGATTATACTATCGTCGGTGACACTTTGTATCACCGAGAAAAGGATTCCATTCTCCGTCATTGCTTGACTCACGAAGAAGCGTAACGGGTTCTTAATGATTTCCATGCGGGGGCGTGTGGCGGTCACTTATCCGGGCTTGCTATAGCCAAGCATATCATGCAAGCGGGTTATTTTTGGCCTACCATATTTAAAGATTGTATTAACGCAGTGAAGAGATGTCACCCTTGCCAAGTGTTTTCTCAGAACGTACACTCGCATCCAACACCCCTCCATTCGGTCATCACTGTCGGTCCCTTCACCAAGTGGGGGGTAGATTTCATGGATTGCAAACTAGCTTCGGCTAGGGGGCATCACCATATTATCGTGGCCGTGGATTATTTTTCCAAGTGGGATGAGGCCATGCCTGCTGTAAAAGCTGACGGTGCCACTGCATCCCATTTCATGTTCAACCAGATAATCACTCGATTTGGTATCCCGAAGAAGATTGTCACTAACCATGGCAGTCACTTTCAAAATAAGATGATGGAGGATTTGTCTCTTAAGCTTGGGTTTCGTCAGGAAAACTCGACTTCCTACTATCCTCAAGCAAACGGTCAGGTTGAAGCAGTAAATAAGTCTTTGAAGACCATTCTCCAATGTACCATCCAACAAAGCAAGACCAATTGGCATATCATGTTATATCCTGCTTTGTGGGCATATCGAACCGCAATTAAGACTTCCATCAGGTTCTCACCATTTCAGTTAGTTCATGGTGTGGAGTCACTCTTACCAATTGAATGCGAGATCCCTTCGCTTAAGCTAGCCATAGAGCTCCTCCTTGATACGACGGAGATTGAGCAACGTTTAGTACACCTCGAGCAACTTGACGAGCACCGTCGAGATGCCGCTATGGCCATTGATGTTAACAAGCGTCGTGTCAAAGTTCAATATGATAGGTCTTTCCATCCCCGGCAATATGCTGAAGGTGACTTGGTACTCTTGTATGACCAAGCTAAAGAACTCCTAGGGGCAGGAAAGTTCAATCCCATGTGGCACAGTCCTTACATTGTGAGGCGCGTCCTCGAAAAAGGAGCTTATGAGTTAGAAGATTAAAAGGGAGTTGTCTTGAAGGAGCCTAGAAATGGGCTCTACCTCAACCGGTATTACGCTTGAACCTCTAGTTCAGGCTGATACTTTTGTACACTATTGTATAGTTTTTTTTGTACATAGTTTAGATTTCCTTTTGGTTGTCGGGTCTACTGATTAGCCTCTGTTTGATTGACAGATGTCAACGGGATGTCCTACATTCTTAGGTTTCGCGGATGGTGCTAGTCGACATACGCAGCAATTTGCTTATGCTGCCTGGGTTATCTTCTCACCTGACCACCTAGTTGTATCCTCATGAGGTGTTTGTCTCGGTCCTACATCTAACAATGTGGCTGAGTATAGTGTCGTTGTTGAGCTACTTCGGGATGCCATTTCACATGACATCCATGCTTTAGAAGTCTGCCTGGATTCACAACTAGTTGTGTCTCAGTTGAATGGGCAGTACCATGTACGAGACCCTACATTACTACAGATATTCCTTAAGGTACAACTCTTGGAGAGACATTTTGTTTCCATTACCTATATTCATATTCTGAGAAGTTATAATTATATATATGATGCATACGCTAACTATGTATTAGATTGGCATTTGTCACATTCATCATTAGCACATAAATACAAAGACATTCATACATTTGTACATACACACGTGTAGTAGAACCGAGAATCAAAGTTGTATATATATATAAATATGTACAAAAATGGTAGTGTCATACAAAACTGTAGCCCATAGCCCTCAAAAATATACATATCGATACAAAAAATGATGAGACCCCGGGATATCTATTCCCTCCGAGGAGGTCTAGCTACCGCCTCGACAGGGTGTGTCTCATAGTAGTACTGTACTGCATTGGCCATCCGCTGCAATAGTCGCACCCACTCCCCGGGAACACCCACCACCTAGCGTTACATAGCCTCAGGTATTTGGGCTACCTCTATCGGTGGAACTCGAGCAACCATCCATGATATGTTGCACCGCAACGTCTGGAGTGTGCGCCCTGCTGCCACCTCATCTCTACCCCGACGATCATGTCTCAGGAAGCCCTTGGGTCTCACTAGGCCTTTGTCTGCGAGAAAACAGTCACCCATTAGCACATGATACTACCACCAAAAATATTTTTTGCATTTCAACTATAATAAAAAAATCCATAAAAATTTAATAAACACAAAACCAAAAGAGTACTCACCAATGTCTCCGAAGGTTGTGCCTGGTGGGAGCGGCATGTCACGATCCTATCTGAAGTCTATCCCCGCATAGGGATATTCCTCTATCGTGATCACCTGCCGGTTCCACCAGCGAAAGAACTCCTCGGTATATGGTGATGCCAGACGGCCACCACCCTGTCATGTCAGTATCTCAGCCCACCGGGTCAGGGCTGGATCTCGGAGACTGTGAGGAGGGACATCCACCCTCGGGCTAAGTCCCGGAACCCTATCAAAGAAGAAACTGTAGAGGATGCTACCATACCCAAATTTTTTGGCCTTACCCTCTTTGCATTCCATCAGTTGTGTCTTCATAGACACCAGCAGAGTAGTACACCAGTCGAATATACTAGGATGGAAGCATTGTGATGCGTAGAACATCACTGGTCTGGATGCCTAATGTAGTGCTTTGGATCCCGTGATCCGTACCAGAGTAGCAACTATGATCTTTATGCTCAGGTCCACTATGAGGTTGACCGGCACTTGGCTTCCCACTACTCGGGTGTTGGTGGGGCAATACCGCGCTATGTAATCTTGCACAGTGATCCCACCACCCACGGTCCGTGACTTAAGACTAGCCACCTCCCCTCTACGGGACAAACCGGGAATGAAATAGATATCTTCTACTTCCAGTGTCAATGTTTTCCCATTGAGGATGAAATGTTGAGCATCCACATCCCAGTAGTTGATCAAATGACGGAGTAGTAGGTTTTGGGCTCTTAAACCCCCGAGACTCCAGTATTTATATAAGCCACATGCTTGCAATGCTTGTTGTGCTTGCAAATCGTTGCGCACGGCCTCATCTACCTGGTCATGCTCTCTTTCCCTCCACTCTAGAACCATCATGGAGTGCAAAGCAAGAAATTTTTAGTCAATTTCATGTTTAAAAACTTCTTCACGGTCGTACCCACGGGCTAAATTGTAGACAGTGGCAGGTAGACACGGGCAGTCAGTTTTTTAACTACGCGTTTGGTGCCCTACCTGCGACCAAACAAAAAAATCCCACCAACCAAAATTGAAATAAAAGCACTTAAATGAAAGGTATGGCAGTGACCACTAACCTGCTCCGGACGGTTCGTTGAACGATCGCTTGTAGCTCCCACGATCGGCGTTTGAAGTTTCAGGTGAAAACTTACCACTAAACTCCAAATTGGTGAATAGTGCAAATGAATTGAAAATTACAAATTTTTATTACTATTTATAATTTTTTGGACCCACTTTTCTATAGTTTTTTTTCGTTTTGAGCCGTTATGAACTAATATCGTGTCATGGTGTGTTTTCAACAGATTTCCTTGGCGAGAGTTGTTTTGAACCATTTCACACCTATGGTAGGTACATTTCACACCTAGCATATAGGTTAGATTCCATTTTCACATGCATTGTGCATTTGACCTGTTGACCATTTTCATAAACCCTAGGTGCGACCCCGCTTCGTGACTGACACGGAACCTTCACACTGTTATAGAAGTGTCGTTCCCTCATTTGTTGTACTATAAGCAATTTTATTATTTTTCAAGCTTTTCCCAAATATGAAAAAGACCAAAAAAATCAAATATTCCAAAAAGCCGGACGAGATTATGGTCATTATTTCTTGTTGGTAACTATTGTGTCGCCTTTGAACAGAGCATTCATTCCACTCCGTACATTATGAGTCAGGACTATAGTTGGGCCTTAGGAGCTGTACTTGTTTCTCAATTTTCTCCACCGATTGGTTAAGCTTCCAGTCATTATGGAGCCCTCTGTAATGCCTCCTTCATTACACAATTTATGTCAAGTCTATGCTGCCTGAGTCTATCCATCTGCTCATGCTCTTGTTCAAAGGAAGTCCTGAAACCAGTATCGACCACTCCTCAGATCTCTTGACTATTGCATGTCGGCCATCCTTATTGAGTCAGTCCGTTTCACCTGAGATCTTCCAAATCTTTCAGCATTGCTAGTACCTCGTGCTGGTTGATGGGGGATTCCTTAATTCCCTCCTTCCAGCGAGTCTCGTTCCGTCGACTTCAAATCATTTATTCCGGGACTTGAGGCTTAGAGTTCGGTTGAGTACCTTGAGGCTTGCAGTCATTAGTGGCAGGTTCTCTCGCCATCGATAGTTTTGGGAATATATCAATGTCCCCTTATCGATGGATTCATCCTAGTGTTTGACTTCAACCCATTTATTCACACTCTGATGTTTGTGCTCTATGCCTTGATGCCCATTTTCATTATTGGTGGGTCATCTCACGTCTATTAACGGTATACATCATTGATTGGTAATCAGATGATGTCTCATCAGGTTTGACCCCAACTCCTTTAGTCACTTGATGGGACTTGCACCGTCGAAGACTTGTGTAGAAGACCCCAAGCGATTGTGGCATTCAGTATGCTACATATGACTTTGACTTTACATCTGAGATATCACCTCTCAGATTTCAGCGGTTTGTACCTCCATTTTTGCACCAGTTGTTTTCTTTTCAGCAGGAGACCGTATCTTACTGTAGAGGGATCATGGCTATGATCACTTATGTCATATATCCATTATGTACTGCCTATTAATGGCCATTGTATCAGATTGTTGTACTATACCGACATGTATTCAGAGATACTATTGTATTATGACGAGTGAGCTGTTCTTTCCACTTGTGTCTCCATCACTCCACTTCTGAGTTTTATAATGTATTTCGGCCATCGTAGCACTTTCAGTCTCTGACCTCACACATTAGGGGGCATCTGTTACACAGAAATATTCCACCCTGTGAGCATCAGCATTCTTTGGCCTGTAGGATCCATTTTTATCCTTCAGTGATACCAGTTTGCCCTATTTTTATTCCTACCCGCCTGTTGCATCTTTATAGCAGGCGTACCCGCGAGTTGCATCCCTATAGCCCACGGGTAGCATGTAAAATGGTAAAAACCACTATTAATTACTTTTTACTCCCAAAAAGCGATCATTGGGTGACCTTTGGCTCTCCATCTGCCCAAGTAACGTCTCAATGTGTCCTTTCACCTACCTTTGAGAGGACTATATATTGAGCACATATGGCTTATGCACGGGAGGAAGAGGAGAACCTGCTAGAAAGAGATCTTGAAGAGGGTGTTTTGTTATTTTTTCTCAAAGAACTCCTTCTAAGGCTTGGAGTCCTTTTTCTAGAATGGCCTCTAGAGTGGCTTCCTACATATCTTTCTTCTCTTCTCGCATTGCTTGGGTTGGACCCACGATTTATCCTTTGATGCATACTTGTGAGGCTCTGCAAGATGGCGGCATTGAGTTGGTGCTGCTCTTCCTGTGCCTTCATAAATCTCTCGTTGAAGCTCACCATGGTTTTGACCAATTTTGGAGGAGTTACTTGCTCCCTTCTTCCATTAGATTCGATTTCGGTATGTGCTTCTTGCACATTCTCTCCTAGCACGTCGTCCTCCTGCTCAAATGGATCCTGGGTATCATTAATGGTCACCATTTTCCCACTTTCCTATACGCTGCCCTGCTGTACAATTCAACTACCACCACTGCAATCACTGTGCATTACAGAGACATTATCAGACATCATAAGCATGCATAAGCAACATAAAGCATCCATACAAGTCTGGAACTTCATCATTGGACAACAACAATAATGATTTTTTTTGTTAAAACCGCGCCCTTGGTGCCATTATGCCTGCAAACTCATTCGTGCATCGGCCCAAGCATCCCCAATGCTACAACGTGGGCTCTAATACCACTATGTCACATCCCCAGTCGCCCGGGTTCCCTTCAGAGGTGATGGGATACCCATTAACACATTTTTTTTCAATAAATCTCTTTGATTTTACACATAGTCGTAATGGCCTTCGATCTGCAGTCTGCAATATCCTTCCCGCAATCCGCAGTTGGGATTCAGAATTTGGATTTCCAAAACCGCCTCTCCGACGAAATCGCACTCCCAACTTCCACAATTTGCAATGCGGAAGTCGGAAGTAGGAGTCAACACACAGCCTCGAAAATTTACTCGTCCGACTTCCACAATTCTGCAATCCGCATGCGAAACTCGGAAGTCGGAATCCTCCAAGCGCCATCCCGGAGAATTTACTCCTCCGCAATTCCGCAATCCACAACCCGTGTTGCAGATGTTGGAAATCATAAACCTTATTTTGTATCCTGGGGAAAAACCACCTTCCGAATTCCACAATCCACAATCCGCCTTGTGGATGCGGAAAGTCAGAAATCCAATGTGCTAATCCACAGGGAAATCACCTTCTGATTCCCGCAATATGCAATCTGCCTTGCGGATGTGGAAATTCGGAAGGCTAACCACACCATTCCAACGGTCGATCCCCGACCTCCACAATCTGCAATCCACATTGCGGATGCGGAAGGTCAGAACCATAGACCCTTGCACCAACAAACTTCCCAAGCTTATAACTTATTCATCCTTGGGCCAAATTGGACAAGTTTGTTACCATTGGAAAGCTCTTGGAGAGCTCTATGCACTGGTTTAATCTCCTCCACATATGAGTACTCTAACCTTTCCATTTTTCCAACTAAAAAATTTTCCATAACTTCTCGTATGTGCCTTTACCCTTCAACAAGGAACTCTACATGTCTTCTACCACGACTGCTCCCTTCCCCTGGCCCACAGTGGGGTTTTGAAACACAACAAGGGTTACCTACTTCCTTCCCCAAGTCCATATGAATTAAAGCAGTCCCTTATAAATGTGAATGCAATGCATAAATAAACACATATAATGAAACTAGAACTATTCAATACACCTACAACCTGCAAGGTTAGCAATACATTACACTCATGCAAATGATGAAGCATTCAAACATGAACTCAGCCTCATACTCAGGCTTATACATAGCTTCCAATTGATCAATTTCAAGCAATCATTCATTCACATCGCTTAAGCATAACAAGTAAACATAACATAGGAAAAATAGCATCATTTAACACCACAGAAGAACTTATCTTGGAAATGAAGTTACCCAAGCAATTGGCTAAGTGATAGCAACTTTCCACCCAACCTTAGGTCTCTGTCCATCTTATACTATTTCAGCTGAGAGACCACCCCCCGAGCTGTGTTGTGTATACACTAAGGAGGGATAAATAGGTTCTCTCACAATCAAGGTTTCATCCCAATGCTAAGCCAACCTACAGTTGGGTTTATCAAGCATACAAGGGAACAGGGAGAATGATGCTAAGCCAGTGAGCTCAACCATAGAGCTACAGGAATCTCAGACTCCTCAGCAGACCCGACACCCACATTACCTACCTCACCCAACACAAGGAAGGCCCTTTTCTCTGTTGCACAGTCCCTCTAGGCCCCTTCCCTCCAGTTCTCTTCAAGGTGGGCATAGAAAGGTCCAGTTGCTGCTTTCATGAGATTTCAAACTTCATTGGGTTTATCAAGCAGATCCAACCCTATATTTGACCTTCTTCTCTGTTATTCTAACTGGAAGCTTCTTGGGGTTGTGGCCGAAACTTAGTCCCGCAACTCGGTCCTCTGCAAACGGATCTAAGTGTTCTCATGGATTCACTAATATTATCACACTTTGTCATTCATCTCAGGTTCTAATCCAAGGATTTCCCAACCGAATTCTCTTCCTATGCAGGGTTTCTTTGTGCATTTGGCTCTGCAAATTCTGACTTTTCACAGAATCGTGATTTCTCTCGTTGCTTCTCGACTGGGATCTACAATGCGTTCCTCTAAGGTTCGTGGGTAAACCATGGGATAGGGATTAGGGTGAGCGAATTCCCAGGTGTATGCTAGATTAAGGGGCAAGTAAAATAGAGCCATACCCTGCCATACGGATCGCAGGGCTGCTCCATACTCCATCGACTTCATGGACTGGTTTTCTCAGCCACCCTCTTACAGAAAAATTAAATGTCAGCATGGGATTCAAATGAGTTCACAAATTGACATGTGGAAGCATGGGTTCCAATCCCACAACCCCCTCACCTTTCCCTAGTGGATACACATGGCCCCTTCTCATTGGTTGCTTCCTTGTCCAGTTTTCTTGGTATTTCATTGCAATATTTAATAATTACATCATTTACAATATCTCATGGCTTAACAACACATGGATGATCATGATATCAAATACTTTCCTATGCAAATAAACCTAAGTATCCAGTAGTGGGGCCTTGGCCTTGAGCTCCACACTAGGGAAAACACACATTTCATTTATACAATATTTACATTGAAGCCAATAAACCCTAAGGGTCAAAATAGGGGCATTACAACTCCCTCCCCCTTAGAACAACTCTGAACAAAAATGGGAATCCCTCTCTCATGGCATCCTCCAGCTCCCATGTGGCCTATTCAGGACTAAGGTGCTTCCATTGCACCTTCACCTGTCTGATGGCTCTATTCCAGATCAAAGTGACCTTCTTATCTAAGATTATCACACTTTGTCATTCATCTCAGGTTCTAATCCAAGGATTTCCCAATCTAAAATTCCTTTTGCACTCTTTTTAGATTTGCATAACTCTTATGCATGTCCTATGCTGCCTTCAAATTCTACTTGATCTTAACAATATCTTGCTCTATTTCCTTGATCATCTATGGTCCAAGAACTACCCTATTCACTGGGTTGTCCCAATTCACTGGAGTTCTGCATCATTTTCCATACAATACCTCAAAAGGACACATCCTCAATGATGCTTAATGTCCATTGTTGTATGAAAATTCTACCAAGTGTTGGTAGTCTTCCCACTTGGATGGTTTATCCATCACATACATCTTGAGCATGTCTTCAAGACTAAGATTTTCTCTCAATCTAGCCATCTATTTGAGGATGATATGTTGTACTAAACTTCAACTGAGTCCCTAAATCCTGGAATAACCCCTTCCAAAAATTGAATGTGAAATTTGTATCACGATCTGAAATTACTGCCTTGGGCAATCCATACAATCTGAATATCTCCTTCATGAAGATATTTTCTATGTCATTGATTTTATGAGTGGACTTGACTAGAATAAAGTGAGCTACTTTTGATAGCTTGTCCACCACTACCATGATTGAATCATGCTTCCTTACTATCATTGGAAAACCTGTTATAAAATCTATAGAAATCACTTCCCACTTCCATTCTAGAACGGGCAAAGGATGCAACAATCCTGCTGGATGTTGATGTTCTGCCTTGACTTGTTGGCACTTTTGACACCTAGAAATGTACTCTACTATGTCCTTCTTCATCCCATTCCAAAAGTACTTCTTTCTTGCTATTGTTATAGTCTTCTGATATCCTGGATATTCAGAATATGGCATTTGATGTATCTCATCCATCACTAGCCTTTTCAAATTTGCACAGTTTGGAATGTACAGTCCGGTACCCTGATAAATGAGAACATCATCTTCACCAAGCTGATACCCTGCACACTTTTTATCCACATTACACTGCTGCAATTTTTCTTTGACATGAAGGTAAGCTCCATCACTTGCTTGAGCTTCCAAAATTCTTGCCTTCAAATATGATTTACACATACTTACTACTGCAACATGGGATTTTCTGCTAAGAGCATATGCAACTTTATTCTCCTTACCTTTCACATGTTTAATTTCCAAATCAAATTCACAAAGGAATTCCATCCATCTAGTTTGCATAGCATTCAAATTTGGCTGGTCAAACAAATATTTTAAGCTCATATGATCTGTCCTGATCTCAAATCTTCTTCCCAAGAGATAATGCCTCCATCTCTTGAGTGCATGAACTATGGCTGCTAGCTCTAAATCATGTGTGGCATAATTATTCTCATGCTCCTTTAACTTCCTTGACTCATAGCAAATTACAAATCCTTCTTGCATGAGAACTCCACCTAGCCCTTCAATGCAATCATCTTTGCACACTACAAAATCTTTCTTTGGATCTGCAATATTTAAAACAAGAGCACTGGTAAGCAATTCCTTTAACTGCTGAAAGCTTTTCTCACATTTTTCAGACCATACAAACTTGATATTCTTCCTCTGTAATGAAGTGATTGGGTGAGCTATCTTGGAGAATCCCTTAATGAACCTTATGTAGTAGCCTGCAAGATCCATAAAAGATCTAACATCTGCAATATTCTTTGGAGTAGGACAATCCATTATGGCTTCAATCTTATCTAGATCCACTGCAATTCCTTCTTCTGAAATGACATGACCCAAATATTGTACCCTTTGCTGATAGAAATCACACTTACTCAACTTTGCATACAATTGGTGTTCTCTAAGGACTTGCAACACCATCCCTAGATGTTCATTGTGCTCTTCTTCATTCTTTGAGTAAATAAGAACATCATCCAAGAACACATTCACAAACTTATCCAATTACTTACTGAAGACACTATTCATGAGACACATGAATGTAGTAGGTGCATTGGTAAGACCAAATGGCACCACTGTGAATTTATAATGGCCATTTATTGTCCTGAAAGTTGTCTTGTGAATGTCTTCTTCCTTAATCCTCACTTGATGGTACCCAGACCTCAAGTCAATATTTGAAAACACTCTGGCTTCCTTCATTTGGTCAAACAAGTCATCAATTCTTGGCAATGGATACTTGTTCTTAATTGTCACTTTATTGAGCTGCCTGTAATCAATACACAGCCTCAATTTCCCATTCTTTTTCTTGACAAATAACACAGGTTCTCCCCAAGGAGATACACTAGGTATGAAATATTCATTGTCCATTAATTCTTGCAGCTGCATCTTCAACTCTACCAATTCTAGTGTGCTCATTCTATAAGGATATTTGGAAATTGGTGCTTCCCTTGGGACAAGATTGATGGAAAAATCCATATCTCTCTTGGGTGGAAGTCCTAGCACTTCATCTTGGAACACATCTTGGAATTCTTGCAACAGCTGAAAGTATTCTATCCTTGGTTCCTTATCCTCTGATGAATCTGATGTGTGAACTGCATATAGTTGGAAACCCTTTTTATAAAACTTTCTCAGCTGTAAGGCTGAAATATGCCTTACTGAAACTTGCTTGGGAATTCCTCTTACCAACCTTGGCCTTCCTTCTACATGAATGCATTCAAGTACTTTCTCATAGCATTCTATCTTGGCTCTATGTATTTCCAACCAGTCCATACCTATTAGGGAATCATAAGATCCTAATGGTAGGAAATTTAAATTTACATGTGTGAGGAGTCCATTCAACTCTATGGGGCAATCCGTCACTACTTCACTTACATTTCTCTTGGTCCCTGTGGCTAATTGAACTAGCCAAAACTTACTATGATTTACTTTACTAAGAGAACAAACTTATGCCACCTTAGGAGACACATAACTATGAGTAGATCTTGGATCAATCAAAACATAAATATATTGTTTATCAATCTTACCTTCAACTTCTACCACTGTTGATTGATGGTCTGCTTTATGATCATCCAATGTTGCATAGATTCGAGGTGTTTCTCTTTCCATATATTATGTAGTTGATTCTTCTAAGTTGTGCAAGCTTCTGGGATTCTCCCTCCGATGTGGACAATCTCTAAGCATGTGGTTTCCTCCACATCCCCAACATTGAAGTGGCTCGTTTGATGCCTTTTGTGTTGCTACTGTTGGTTTGAATCTACTCCTTGCTTGTTGTCCTTGTGGAAAATTTCTGGGTTGATTTCTAAATGGTGGCTTGAATTCATTTTTCCTTTGTTCAAACCTTGCTCTAGGATTTCCTTTCCATGCTGGTTGAACCTTTGTTTTACCTTTACTCTGCTCATAGCAATGTACTTCCATCCTAATGGCTTCGTCCAAACTTGGTGGATTGACAAACTCAATCCTATTTCTGAAATTTTGGGGTAGAAGTGAGCAACACAGTCAATAACTCGACTCCCCCCCCGAGTTGGATCGCCACCATGCACACTAGAATAACAAGCACAGCTTCCACATGGCACACTCTCTCATATTTCGTAACAAGCTCAGTGATAGACTTACAAAAAAAAAGAGAAATACTCAACTCATGCTCTCGTAGCACAATTCTTCCATGCAAAACACAGCGCCATGTGCTATCTCAGTGCACCAATATATAGTTTTTTCCCAGGTCTTGTGCCATCCCAATCAAACCTCAATCAATCCTTCAATCCCTATGATTTAGGATCTTGTCTGGTAGTTGAGATTTTAGATTGGATTTGATTGGTAAAATATCATTTGCTTGTTTTACACATGTTATGTGTCTCATGGTGGTGTCCCCTCATTTACCTGAATTCTCCAAGTGTATTTTTCTTTTATTAAAAATAAAGTAATAATTTGTTGTGCAAAGTGTCACTCACACCTTTTGTGAGTATTTTTGAGTTTTTAAATAACTCTTACAAAAATAATTGTTTTTGAAGTATTTTCATAAATATTAAATCAAATATAAAATAATAATGTCTTGGGGGTAATACATTCCCCCCCCTTATTATTAACATCGTCCTCGGTGTTCTTTTATTCTGAGCTCTCTTGCTCATTCTGGAACATGGAAGGATATGCCTCTCACATTTTATCCTCCATTTCCCATGTTTCCTCTTCAGGGATGAAGTGCTTCCATTGCACTTTTATTTGAACGGTGGCTCGATTTCGTAGCATGCGTTCCTTCCTGCCTAGGATACGCAAAAGTTCAGTCTGGAACTCGCCCTCATCTTCTACCTGAATCGTATTCCAATCAATTACATGAGTAGCATCGTGCACATTTTTTTTTTTTAAAAGAAACATGAAATACATTGTGTATTTTTATAGTAGGGGGGAGTGCAAGCTAATAGGTTACCGAGGCATTTCATATCAGAGAACATGTAGTTTAGTTCCAATAACTTTATCATGGAAAGTTCTGAGACTCTTGTGCTTATATCCTTTGCAAACTATTTGGTTAATTGTTTGCTAAATACTTGATCCTTGACCACAATGTAACCATCATCATATTTAATGCACTAACATTCAAAACAATAATCTATACTCATGACTACTTTAATCATTAAAGGACTATTTACTTCATAAAAATCACCATCTTAAACAATGTAATGAATACATATATATGTTATCTCCATAATCAAGAATGGAATGTTATAAAACTCGGTATAACTTAATTTATTAAAAATGTACTTATATAATTCTTGAAGGCCTATGCGATTGAATATGTGACTGTAACTTTTGGATCTTTATTTTCCATTTTTAATCATCTTGGATCCTCTACTCTTCCTGCATGTTGTTATTGTTCATTTTTCCTTTCATAACCTACACTTTACACAACTCATATAAGGTCTTCCAAAAAATTTAGCATAACATATGCATAACATGATTTTTTTCAATTTCAATAAGAACATAAGTAAGAATTTCCTTTGCATCATATTGTTGTTGTTGTTCATGGAAACTCTTCAAGTCCTTGTTTTTCATCATATCACAAAAAGAATGCATAGGTAAAACAACCATTTACTTATCTACTGGAGCACCATCCTTCATTTTCATTCTTGGACAATAATCCTCTTAGCTAGTCTTTAACTTACTATAGACATATCCTTCATTCACAAGTTAGTAGCATTATATGAGACATTTTCGAGCAACCAACCTCAAAACTTGAAACTCACCCTCATTTTTTGGATGAGTTTTTCATTACCTACGGTGATATTTGCATACATCATATTTAAACATTAGGGAAGCTAGCAACGAATTTGCTTGGAAGCTTTTACCCATATGTCCCATTATTATACCATGGGGATGAAAGAATTCAACAACTCTTTGCTAAACACAAAGCTCTCCCTTGAGAACTGCTCACCAAATTAAAAGTGTCCTTACGAGTTTTAAGCTTTTGAGATTACTCATCTTTTGATTGTCACTTAAAAATTTTCATCCTTAAAAAAACATCAAACATCGTCTTGTTCCCCTGATGTTGCTTTTAATTTAGTTTTCCTAAGTCTTGTCATTGATGATCACCTACATCTCTCGTTTCCACTCAAACTCATTTGCTTGAGTCCAGGAATTTACTTTGTTTTCCACTTAGGCTCTCTTGCTTGAGTCCAGGAAATCACTTTCTTTCCACTCAAGCTCCCTTGCTTGAGTCCAGGAAAATTACTTTATTTTCCAGTCAAGCTCCCTTGCTTGATTCCAAGAAAATTACTTTCTTTTCCACTCAAGCTCTATTTCTTGAGTCCAAGAAAATTACCTTAACATGTTGGGGTTGAATCATCAATTTTGTGACTTGGTGTTTTTCCATCTCTATATTATCCTTCCTCATTCATGGATCAATAATAATGACCATATTATTTAGTATTTGCTGTCAATCACAACATTTAACTACTTGCAATACATAAACTTGGTTCTCATCATGGCTCCATTATTTTTTTCCATCACCAAGTCCTTTGAATCTGTCACAACTTCACAAAAGGTTAGTAGCAACATCATTGCTATCATATCAACAATAAGTCCACTTATTGACTAAATCAACTTTTGATCAACTTCAAAATCAACTATATACCAATCATTTTTGCATTTCATATGCTTTGGTACTTAACCATATCATCACTTATATGTTTATTCTTAAACGTTGATCATAATTCAAACCTTTGCAATATTGTGATTTTTAATCGTCATATTCCTTACATATCATGTAATAAACTAATATCCCTTCAACCTATTTTGTACATGCATATCATTTCATATTCATTTCACATGCATACTTCTTACATAACATGATTACAAGACTATGATACCTATCAATTATACACTTTTACCACTTGAAATATACCTGATACCTTCAGTATACTAGTTAGGTATACTAGTTAGGATATGAGGGATAGATTTTTTTTTCTTCGAGAACCAAACAATATAAAATATCATCCTTTAACAAAACACAAGAACCTCCAAAGTTCCATAATTGCACATTGTAATTAACACTTATGCATTACAAGTATTAGTTCATTGGATACAATATCGATTGTTAAAGTATAGTTGTTAATAATAAACAACCGTTCAAGAATGTTGAAGCCATATAATAGTTATATGCAAAACCCTCAAGAGCACATTCTAACATACCACCATCCCATACCAATTTAAACAGAATCTAGACTATACTCAATGTAGTTGACAGAGAATGCATTATATTTCGAATGCACTAGATGTATAAATTCAATATATTGACAATAATTATAATACAATTGCCTTACAACAGCAATATCGAGCTCTTAGTAAACTATGAGGGAATACATTAAGCCTGTATAATCATGCCAAAAAAATATATGGATTATAATGATACTGGAGGTCAATCTACAATCATATTACACTCATAATCGATACCAATTAAACACACCATAGTGAACACTAAGATTTAATCTAAGACAGCAACTTCAGGCGTATTAATGCTCGATAGGTTAAATCGCAATAAATACGGAGATAGGAGTCAAATCTCTATCGGTAGAGATCACTCTGTTATTCCCTGGAAAACACTTCACAATTCCAAACACATACATTAATAGGCAAAGGGCGAATCCACCGACAAAGTTTTTTTTCAAATAATAATAAAAAAAAACATACAAGCATGCAACAACCACCACGAGGAAATCGCCAATAGCCATCCCCAAACTGGGCAATATATTGATCTACAGTTAACCAAAGTATGAACATATGGCCTCTCTCGCCTCCAACTCAACAATTGTGCGATTTATAGTCACATAAAGTGTGCCAAATCCATCACAAGGTAAATCCCTCTTATCGCTACAATACACTTACAATACACTTATTATTCAAAACTATTACAATGAATTGCTTTCTAGTTGCTAAAGAGAAGACTACCACACAAGCCATACAATGGAATTCAAACATGTCATGGGGACCTTACTCCTTGAGAGTGACCATCTTCTACAGCTAAATGGAAATCTATGAACCAATAGTAAAAGTACTATATCCCAAACGATAGCAGAAAGCAAACGATGAGCCCTTAGATCCAACCATTTGAACCATGCTCTCATACCACTTTGTAACATACCCAAAATTGGTATAAGAAAACTAAGCTACTGTAGTTTTAAATAATCATTAAGACAATAAATTAATAAAACACTTACTTGAAATAATGCAAATGACAACTTGGAGAATCAGTTCCTCCCAACCATAGAAGTGAGCAGCACAACCACTAACTCAACTCCACCCCCGAGTTGGATCACCACCATGCACACTATAACAACAAGCACAACTTCCACGCGGCACTCTCTCTCAAAGTCCGTAACAAGCTCAATGATGGACTTACAAAAAAAGAGAAATACTCAACTCATGCTCTCGTAGCACAATTCCTCCATGCACAACCAACGTCCTGTGTTATCTCAGTGCACCAATATATATCTTTTTCCAAGATCTTGTGCCATCTCAATCAATCCTTCAATCCTTATGATTTAGGATCTTGTCTGGTAGTTGAGCTTTTAGATTGGATTTTATTGGTAAAATATTATTTGCTTGTTTTACACATGTTATGTGTCTCATGGTGGTGTCCCCTCATTTAACTGAATTCTCCAAGTGTCTTTTTCTTTTATTAAAAGTAAAATAATAATTTGTTGTGCAAAGTGTCACTCACACCTTTTGTGAGTATTTTTGAGTTTTTAAATAACTCTTACAAAAATAATTGTTTCTGAAGTATTTTCATAAATATATTAAATCAAAAATCAAATAATAATGTCTTGAGGGTATCACATATTCTATCTTCACCCACCCTCAGGTTTCTCCAAGTAGGAGATAACTTCACAGCCTTTGCGTCCAATAGACCAACGTCTTCCAATCTCCACAAGAAAATATCTAACGGTGGGTTTGATTTGGTAGTTGGACCCCATATTTCAAATCTCTGCAATACAAAGTTTAGATCACCTCCCATGACAACATTCTTCTTCCTTAACAAATGCATCACAAATATTACTTTCCAATATGCTACCTAGTCTTTATATGACCCATATATGTTAAGGAAAAGAAATTCTCCCCCAGGTTCCTAAGAGAATAAATCCACACCTAGACATGAAGCAAAGGATGATGAAATATATCTTATTTTCTAGCAAAAAAAATTCTCCATGCCTACCCATAGAGTCAATTGAAATGAAATATGATTCCCCCATAGCCTTCCCTAGATATCTATATATTTTTTAACCTTACCCATTTTCTCCTAGATATAAATTACCTTTGGCATATTAGCATCTACAAGCCTTTTGAGGGTAATTTGTTTTCAGGGGGTTGCCTAACCCTTTGATACTTAAGTTCATACAAATCATGGATCACCCTTAGTAGGGGTTGTGATTGCTCTAAGAGCCCCAACTATGGATTTTTTCTTTCCTGTGACACTTTCTTATTGAGCTTGAGAATGGAATTTGGATAGTTTATACTTTCTACCTCTCCATGAACCTTGTATGCCTTGCTAAACACTTATCCCCAATCCACCTTCAACTCTAGGAAGTAAAATCTTAGGTCCCTTAGATCAAGATCTTAATGGGTACCTAGACTAGTTTTCCACATAATAGTTACTCATACCCCAATCAAAACGCAAGCCTTTGGCATCATCAAAGGAAAAATCTTGGACTCTAGGTTTGCATTAATATTCCCTCTCATCATAAATAGGCCCCTAAATTGAAGGATTGGGAGGTTTCCATGGAATTATAACATGTGCCTTCCAAACCAGATTCCCCTTTATACCCACATAATGAAAAGATAACAAACTCAAACCATTCAACCTTACTTAAACCTTGAGTCAAACCATTACTTGAATCAATTAACAAATCACTGGGAGAGACTTAATTGTTACATCCAATAAATTACATTGATTCAAAAGGCCTTTAGAGGTTGGAATTGATTCATGCATGCCCTTCAACTTCCCTTGAAAATTTGACTCGCATGGATTTGGATTCATAGTGAAATCATGGGGTTTCGTTCCTTCAACCACCACTTCAGATCCCAATTTCAAAACAACCTCTCTTATTCCCACTGAAGGAATAACCTCCTCTAGATTTTGAGCTCAACTTGGTGATTTGAGGGTCTTTATAATTCCTTTGAGAGGACACATCAGACCATTTGGCCCATACCTATTTTGAAAACCTCAAATCACATTCCTAAGTAAATTAACCATACTTGTGACACCTCATGTGATGAATGGAACCCCCACATAATATGAAGGATGACAATGAGCATACAATCCTTCGTAACAAAATTTATTTAGTTAAACACTCTCGCATGTCAATATCAACCAAAATTATGGCCGCACACTTAGACTTTGTCTCTTGAAAACTTAAATCAACTTCAACAAAAGAACCCAATGCATTACCTATAGCTTTAAATACTTCCTTTTACTAAAATTCCATGCAAAGCCCTGAGAACTTCACCCATATAGGTTGAGAGAAATATATTTCTCTCTTGGGTCAAAGGAAGGATTCCACCATTTAACAGAAAGTGAAGGACCCTCATCTCCAATGGCTAGACAATATTTGCATGCATCCACTTCACTTTGGAACACAACCATTAGCCATCCTCTACAAAGAAAAAAAAAGCTGGAGAGTACCCTAACAATGGATCCCACTCCATCTTGGTCCATTCTCTTGATGCCTAAGAGTTGGTGGATCGACCAGAAAATCGACCCACTAGAGCCTGCAACAACAATGATCCAACAACTTGGTGCATTTGAATGTCATTACCTAAAACCAACCTTACATGGTTCATTTTTTCTTATCACATTTTTTGTCCTTTTTTGCTAATTTCCCCACAAGAGCACTCCACTTGATTCATCTTCAATAATCCTTTGCAAGTCTCAACTTCATCTCTCCATCCTACATTGACTCCAACCTGCTTAAGAAAAGAAAACGCTAACAGATCTAACATGCATACCACTAGTTCCGGAAAATTCGATGTATTCTTCCTCTCTTCACCCACAACATGTGTTTTAACTCCTTGATTATGTGGTTGATCTTGATTTGAAGGAGATATCCCAAAAAATACTCACTTAACCTTTTCATATGTGTGCCAAGACATACATCCAATTTTGAGGAACCCACCAACTTTAGGAGAATTAATTTAAAGACAATATGTACCTACAGGTTTTGACAGAGAAGCATTAGGATCCAATACGACATACTTCCCTAAAGTTTTATTTATAAAGGAATTGAATCCCATCACCAAAAGATGATCTCACCTTAGGACTTCGGAAAAACATAAAGCCCCTCTTACAAAAATGTCCCTTTCACTAAAAGTGTCTTCAAAAAGATCTACTAATTCATCATCCATGTTTGACCTACATAAACCTTACCCTAAAATCTATGAAAACCCTAGCCCCACCCCATTTCTATAAATTACTTTTCAAAAAAAATTCACATACATAAATGCAAAGTCTTCTTAAATTTGTATTATATTCAATATAACTTTCTTTATAACTGTCCTTGTTCACGCAAGGTCGTGTAACTTATCCATTTCAGTGTCCACTATATAAATTTCAATAGTGATCCCCGGATCGGGTGGTCGCATGTTTGAAAGAGAATACAATGTTGTGTGGTATGTCCCAAGGAGAGGCCCAGATCATCGACACTTATTCGTCTCCCTTTGAAAGGATTGTCACCTCACCAAGTTAAGTAATGAATACACCTCCTTCTCGTTAGCTCTTTGGCTTCTATGAAGCATGAGAATGTTCACAATTGCATTCAATCAAAGGAAATATGGCAACAACTCAACACTTCGATGGAATGTATGTCCACAATCATGTTGGTTACCAGCTCAACTTCATGAACATGCCTGATAAAATTCTAGGAACTAGTACAGAGGCCATCACTACAATGAGATCTATTGAATTCAGCCATCCAAGCACACAATTTCGGCATCATGAGGACTGATGGGTCGCAATTCCACGAAATTCGACTACTAAGCAAGATGGAATGAGCTCAGTGGCAAGGTATTCTCCAGGAATTGTATCTTCTTAGTTTGTTTATATTGTCGTCTTTTATAACATCTCTTTTGTGCATTCCGCTCCTAAGATAGTCAGTTGGCTACTCCCGAATTCGCAAATTTGTCTACCTTTTGTGGAGTTGGCGTCAATACCCTCTTCTTGCTCCTCCCCTCTGGTCACTGTGACTTTGGTAGTTTCTTATCCATTGTGTCCTATCAACAAAAGGTGGTCTCCTCTTCCCTTTTCTAAACGCTCAGTCGTGTACTATGTTCCCATCTGCCTTTCAAACTTGTCCTCCTTCACTATACCTAGAATGCCCCTCTCCCGCAACCCTGCAAGGGCAAGGCCCCTGTCACTGACAACATAATTAAACTAGAAATTGAAGGCACTCGCTCTTGGTATTTTTTACTCATCCTAGCCCATATTCAGAGGAGAATTGAAGAACTTGAGGATGATACTCGGTTAGAATAGGAATGCACTCCATATGAGAAAAATTTGAAAAACATGGAGGGCTATGCTCAGGACCCAGGAAACACAAGATCCCTAGATACTAAATTGTTCAAAACAATCGCTCTTAAGTGGCAGATTAAATCTCTGCCACTTGCAAGTTGCAAGATTGGAACAAAAGATTGGACAAAAAGTTAAACAATCTCTACAAAGCGACAACGGGAATGGACTTTCCTCCTAAAGACCAATTGAGCACTCAAGCGAGCCAGGTACCTACAAATCCAACTCTGGACGATGAGACAAAGAAGTGGAAATAGGTTCCTTCAGTTAGTTTTTTTTAGTTTTTGGATATATATGTCAATATTAGCATTATGCAGAACTCATATTATGTTAACAATTTTGTTTAAATCATTTCAACAATGTTAGTATGACAGATAAAGCTACAACAATTAAACTCATCTTTAATATCTGGGTCGGATTTTCTTCGAACCGACCAAAACTCTGAATTTTGAATGTATGTATATATTTCATATAAATCAACATAATAAAAACTCTACCAACTTAAAAGAAATTGCAATAGTGAATTTCAAGAAAACAACACCACAAGTATGAAGTCCCAAATTAATTACGCCATAGGCGTTTCACCACGGAGGTCCATAACCTCCACGTCGGCTAGATTCCTCTCTCATGGAGCGAATGGAATCCTGCCACGTGGAGGTTTCTCTTGGTCCGTTGGATCAATTGCTCGCGAACCGGCCGTCGATTTAGTCTTCTCCAGGTTTTTCCTGGTTCTGCCTAGTTCCCTCTAGCAGCTTGGTCTAGCTTCGAGGTATTTTGTTAGCCACGCTGATGCTCGACCAGAGAGCCACGGACCTGTTGTCATGCTCTCCTATGATGTAGGCCTGTACATCTTGCGATTTAACGTCCAGAAAACCTCCAGACTTGCCCATCGTTGCGGAAAAGATATGCGGACTTGCCTGCCGTTGCGGAAAAGATACGCGGACTTGCCTGCCGTTGCGGAAAAGATACATGGACTTGCCCGCCTTTGCAAAAACATGAAACAGAAGGGTAAGGAATCGACAGCCAAATGGTTCCACCGTTGCGGGAAAGATACACGGACTTGCCCACTGTTGCGGAAAAGATACGCGGGCTCGCCCACCTTTTTAGAAAGAGAACCCAAGTTTGCCCGTCGTGGACAGGCACAAAAGCGTAAGGCAGGAAATTTAGCCAAATGGTTCTGTCGTTGCTGAAAAGATACGCGGACTTTCCCGCCTTTGCGGAAAGAGAATTCAAGTTTGCCTGTAGTGGAGAGGCGCGAAAGCATAAAGCGGAAAATTTAGCCGAGTTTTATCCGCTTTTGTGGAAAAGATAAGCGAATTTTTCCAAGCTTGCCCGCGATTTTATGTAACTTAAGCAAAACAATTCATCAGAGAAGAAAGAAAGGTTCATCTACAGAAAGAGAATTCAAGTTTGCCCGCCTTTGCGGAAAGAGAATTCAAGTTTTCCCGCCGTGGACAGGCGCGAAAGCGTAAAGCGAAAAATTTAGCCGAGTTTTATCCGCTCTTGTGGAAAAAATAAGCGAATTTTTCCGAGCCTGTGGGCAATTTTACGTAACTTAAGCGAAACAATTCATCATAGAAGAAGGAAAGGTTCATCTGCCCTTTTGCGGAAGAGTTGATCGATTATGTCTGCCTCTGCGGAAAAAATGGGCGAGTTCCTCCGGGCATGTGATTTGATTCGTCAACCGAATGAACAAACCCCCCCTGCACAAAAAAATTCAATTTTGTTTGGTTTTCTGAGATGGGCCTCGGCATTGCTTCAATTGAATCATCCATCTCCCGTAGATCAAATACTTTTTCTATGCATTGAGTTTTAAAAAATAATCATATTCCCAGTGTAAGGCTTCGATCCATCTTTGCATGGCAAAAGCTTACCAGGTATAAATTTTCTTTTTCTAAACTTGACCATTCAATTACGGATTGGACATGGAACAACCTTCTGTAAGGTTTCCCACATCAACATTTGTTTCCTTGGGTTTAATCCATGACGAAGTTATGAATATCGCTTGAGTCGTACAGATCTTTTCCTATTGATGCAGACCAAAAGTTGACGGATTGGACCTGCTGTACATTGTATCTTCTGCAAATACAAGAACATATTTCAATGCAAGAATGCTTAAATGTGCTCAGACACCAATGCACCACCGCCTTTCCTCGTAATCCTTTATAAAATTCAATGGGTCAAGCCTCTGTCATTGTATTGTTGTTTGCTACTGTTATTGTGACATTAACTCACTTATTCGAATCCCCATCAATTTATGAAGCAACGGTCCTCTTCAGGAAGCAAAGCTTTTTGTTTTGTATTCAAAATCAAGGTTTTCCTCTCAAACCAAACTCATATTTGTTGTTATAACAACCAAGAAGGTTCTGTTGTTTTTTTTTCAAGGTTTTCCTCTCAACCCAAACTCATATTTGTTGTTATAACAACCAAGAAGGTTCTGCTGCTTTTTTTTTTTTTGGAAAGTATAGGATGTTCGTGTCACTGCACTGTAATTTATTTACTCGTTCACTTGTATGTTCAACTTTTAAATTTAGAATTTAATCATGTATGTGATTTGTTTACTGGTTTCACATGCAACCGTGCTTGATTGATAGATATTCAGTTCCTTGTGTTTACCAATATATGTTTCTACTAACTTGGGCAAATATACTTGCACTGCAATACATTTTGTCTCCTACAAAAGTTGCCACTTTTGAAAAGTTGATCTTTTATTTCTCAGAATTTTCTTGTTTCCTGGTTCTGCAATAACCTATTCGTGCTACTAACCCCCTGTTGAAATTCCTTGTTGGTTATGTTCCTTTTGTCCTGTTTGCTTCAAATTTATTTTTCACATCTTTTGTTTTGCACCACAGATTATTTTTACCAAGATACTCTTTACTCGTTCCAACTTCATTTAAACTTGCTTCTTATAACTTTCTATCATCTGGATCAAGTTGTTTTCCCACATTTGCAACTTTACTGAGATAAAAAAAAAAAAAAAAAAAAAAAAAAAAAAAAAAAAAAAACCATATATGCATTAGCTTTATATTTGCTGCAACAACCACAGGTGATTGAGCTTCTATTGAGCTGCCACTACAACACAGTCAAAAGGTGTTGTGGTTCCTATGCACACACCCAGATTGTTCTTAGTTTCTTCAACTATGCATATGTTTTTTTCTTTCATTCTACATTCTCAAATCATAAATATGAATATCAGATTGGATACCTACACTGCACATTAGAACACGTTTCCAAGCGGAGCATATTTTGTAACACAATATAGAATATATAAAATACATCAATTGTACATTGTTACTAGCTTACTAACAAGGCCTAGGTTCCAAGCAAAGATCATCAAGTATTGCTCCCAAGTCACCACTCAACTATTTCAAAACTACAAGGCCCCAAGATATATCACAAAACAAGACCTAGAAAGATATCTAGCTATAACAGCTACCACCTTTCTATGGAAACAACTAACCTTCCATTTCAAGAGTGTTTACTTTCATGTTCCCCACTGTCAGTTGACTTGACATCTTGTAAAAAAAAACTGCCTTAGTGCGATACATGACCACTAGAGATTGTTCCTATCAGTCAAAGATCCTAAAAGGATCCATCTATTTCCATCAAGCAATGAAGGATACCACTACAACCAAATTAAATACAAGGTTGATTGCCTTGCCATCAAAGTCAATTGTTATGATTTTCTGTTCACCATACCAAGTATTCTATGTAAACTCTGTAACTCTATTTTCAAAAGATATTTGTTCTAAGAATGAAAAAGGCATTTCAAAGCACAGGTTTCCACTTCATTGATTCACAAGAGATGTGTTTGCTACATATGTATACCCTATTTCATTTTCAGTAGATTCGTTCCAAGTTCGGTTAAAGTGCAATACTGTTATAACAAATTGTCATAGATTTTTATATGAGAATTCCCAAGACTGTAATTCACATTCTACACCATCAAACTGATATTTCTATCTATTGTGCCCTTTTTCTTATGTTCTTAAACTGCTAACTTGAACCCAACACCTTTTTTTCTTCTTTTTACATGCCAACTACTCTTCTAACCTTCTACCAAATCTTAAGTCTTTCAATAATGTACAGTTTAAGTTTCAAAATTAACTAAATAATCTATGATGTTGTTTCTGCTTGTTTCCTTATTACTCGAATAGAAACATTGATTGCTAATAGCAATCTTGCCCTTTTCCAGGTTCCTTTTGTAGTGCCACTATTTTTAGTACGCTGGTATGGAGACTCTATTAACTGAAAACGCTATTTCACTTTTTATGAATGGTGTTGTTGACCTCTACCCACTTGTACAAGTTGTTGCTCTCAAACAAGTCAACTCTCTTCACTCAACAACTGCCCGCTTCCGAATTTGTATCTCTGATGGAATTCATTGCCACAATACATTGCTTCCAACTATCTACAACAGCGCTGTGGAAAACCACCAGCTCCAAGCAGGTTCAATCATCAAAGTCATCAAATGTACATGCAACATATTGCACAATACCATGTATGATTTGATTTCTACCTCTTGTTTTAACTTGTTTTAGGTTGCACTCCCAATCATTTTACAGTTTTTTTACTTATACCTACTTAGCTTAATGCTTATTGCCAGGATTGTTGCATTGGACACATTTGAAATTGTCACTTTGGAAGCAGCAATAGTCAGAGACCCATCACCTTTCAACTTTACCCCCAGCTTTATCTCCCCTAGCAGTTCATCTGTTCCATAAATGAACACCATTGATCCCCAAAACCCTTCACTTGACATGCCTTGCTCGCAAAACGCGACCACAAACCCTATTGCACCTTCTCTTCAATTCACATCGCTCAACCCTTCCAACAAAAGTTGGTCGATTCAAGGTCGCGTTACTGCAAAGACTAGTATGACAACGTACACAAATCAAAAAGGGCCTGGTCAACTTTTTGGCTTTGACCTTGTTAGTGCTATCAAAGATGAGATTCATATCTCTTCTTTCAATGAACTAGCCACCTCATTATATGAACAAATACAAGTTGGCATAGTCTACACTATCTCAAATGGCACAGTTAAAGTAGTCAACCCAACATACAACCATTTGACAAGTTCTTTTGAGGCTTTTCTTACTCCCTCCTCAACCATTGAACCATGTTTGGTAGAGTACCCATTAATCCATTTTCATTGCTTCCACTTTAAATCTATCCATGACATCCAAACTACACCTATCAATTCCATGGTTGACCTTATTGGAATTGTGATTTATGTTTCCCCTGCATCAACTATACGCAAAAGGGATGGCTCTGAAACCATTCAACGAACAATTGGGTTGAGGGACATGTCGGGGTATAGCATAGACGTAACACTTTGGAATGATCACTGCACAATCGAGGGTTCCCACCTTGGAAGCCTTCGAGGTTTTCCTACTCTCCCTATCCTTGCAATTAAAGGTGGTCGTGTTACAGACTTCAATGGAAAAACCATTGGCACCCTCTCAAACACCAACCTTGTTATAAACCCAAATATTGAGGAAGCTCATCTTCTCCAAACATGGTTTAATGACAATGGCTTTCGTTCAGCCTCGCCATCTTTGAGCAGAAAATCAACCTCACCTTCTTCTAGCTCTTGCAAACGCATTTCCATCTCTACGCTTCAATCTCTGCAACCCTCTGAAAAAACAACTTGGTATTCATTCATTGCTACAATCACCCATATTAACATCGATGACTTCTATTTCCTTGCATGTCCTCTATTTGTCAGTGGAATACAATGCATGAAAAAAATTTCCCACAAAGTTGGTAATGTATGGCATTGTGCAAAATGTGATGGGGAGTTTGCAGAATGTGCTTATCGATACATACTAAAACTTGATCTACTTGATCCCACTGGACAAATGTACGGTGTCATAGCTTTCGATGATTCTGTGCAACAACTCATGGGCATATCTGCACAGGATTTATGCCTTCTCTCAAGTGATCCAGCATCTATGTCGAAAATTGTTCAACGTGTTTGTGCTCACAAATACCTTCTAACCTTATCGGTGAAGACAGAGACTTTTAATTCAAATGCTCACTTGAAGGTGCTTCTTGTTATGTCTGAAGACGCTTCATCGTCATCACCACGTGTTGCTTCAGTTGATCCAAACGAAGCCACTATGCTTAATACACGCTCAATTGTTCGCAGGCTTTGAAATCTACCTTTGATAATCCTTTGTCACACAATTTTGCGCAATTCAAATGTAGCTTTTTTCTATTCCTGCTTTATACTTATCCACTACATACTTTTTGTATAGACAATGCTATGTAATTAATACTTGTAACCATCAATGAGCAGCCTTCAATATTATATGATTTAGTTTTGTTGTAACATTTTGTCAAATTACATATTCATTGCAACCTATCTTGCCACTTTCAAATTTATACTTTTAATAAAGATTACTCTGTCAACTTTATACTTCTTTGTTTATAAACAAATTTTTACTTAAAATGAACATTGTTTAACTACTACTTGTAACCATCAATCAACAGTTTTAAATATTATATGATTTACTTTTGTTGTAACATTTTGTCAAAGTACATATTCATTGGAACCTATCTTTCCAATTTCACATTTATACTTAAAATGATGCTAACTTTGTCAACTTTATACTTCTTGCAATAACTTGGCATATATTATCCATGCTCCATTTATCTTTTACACTCTATCTTTGTTTAGTTGTTCAATTATTCAATATATACTATGTTTGTCTTCCAACAAAGGCACAATAAAGTTGATAACCACAAAACAATTTTTTTTGTAGCCATGTCAACCAATGATGTCAATGATTAAATCAATGCACACAGAAGAATTGTTTATGCTAGAAAGAAAAAACAAAACAACAAACGTCAACGCCTTCTATATAGATTTGCTCGCCAACTTGTTCATATCCCTTCTCCATTTCACGTTGTTCAAGCTTCCTTACCACCCTCAACACCATGCACAACCACCCCAACACATCCAACAAATATCCACCTAGATAGTGTGCAACATCAATTCCGTAAAAGGGTTGACAAATTATCTAGCATGGATGTATGCTCTATATGCAGGGAGTCTTATTGTGGAATTAAAACAAAGCACTCTTCTTGTGCATCTGCATGCTCTCATTGTATTGCAGAAAAAAAAATTTCCATCGCTACTCCTTAGCAAACAACATGGACCCAGGGATACAACCAACTGTGCTAGCTATCCTAACTCAAGTTGAAGAAATGCTCATTTCTCGTGTTAACCCAATTTTACAGGTCACTCATGCTCATGGGGGTCAATATACATATTATGGACACACTATTAGCTTCCCGCAAAACATTTCAAGCATTGCCAATTTCCTCCCTCGCTTGCTCTCAGACATTGACATCCTAATTGTTTGTAAATCCAATCCTAACAAGAAGCCTTATGAATTCTTTGTCAGCCGAACACGTGTTCTTGCTGCTCTTGAATACAAGCTTTCCAATGACCCCTACTACAAGGATGTTCAAGTTAACTCAATTCCATTGTCTTCTTTTCCTCTTGAACCAACCGACATTTCCTCCCTACTTCAGCATGTCATAGCCGAAGAAACCCCACTTGCTGCAAATGCCTCAAATGTTGCTATTCAATCACTCTCCTTCCTTGAACCCCATGAAGAATAATCCTCCTCATTTATATATGCACAAACAAATTTAGAACTGAGGTTGATGAAATCAAACGCTTCTTAAGCACAAGCAATGCACCCACTCCACCTTGCATTGACTGGCCACCAATAGATACTTCCCCTATCAATGAATATAACACAATTGGCCTCCTCTCAATGGCCTTCCCAACCTTGTTTCCCACTGGAGTTGCAATGCTTAAACAACCACACATTCTAGAGGTTGGTATCGACGATTATGCACTACACCTACTTCGATACCACGACAATAGATTTGGCCAACATCCTCATTTTCGTTATTACATATATAACATCATGATGCGCCACCATAGCCATGCTACTGCTTCCGTGTTTGTAAAACGTAACATTGAAGATACGTTTCCTCCAACAATCACAGAACTTCAACAAAAATTACAAGATGTGCCCAATGCTAAAATAGCTGAGCAGGTCATGCGGTTTGGCTCCACCCTCCGCGGGACGCGCTCATACTGGAACAAAAGCAGAGGTGAACTAACTGACATGATCGCACAACAAGGGACACCAACATTCTTCTTCACACTCAGCACATGTGACACGAAGTGGCCAGACTTGCACTCTTTGATGCCTGGACAAGCTCCAGCTAATTCACATCAACAATACCAATGGAGAATTCACAACCTTATATCCAATCCACACATTGCATCTCAATACATGGACAAACGATTCAAAATATTCCTGGAAGAAGTTCTTCAAAAAGGCCTTTCTACAAAAGACTACTGGTGCAAGTTGATAACAAACCATAGTCTGATGGATTTTCAATATATTCAAAACCTCAAATATTTGTTCCTAACACTTGTATTTTTCATGCAGGTATGAATGGCAACATAGGGGATCAGCACATATACATGGCTTCCTATGGTTGGACAATGCACCAAATATGGACACGTTAGATTGGGCAAATGTTGCAAAGGTCGAAGATGCAAAACAATACTTTGACAAGTTTGTTATAGCATGGAATCCTCGCGTCAACCATTCTCAAACGCCATGTTTGCAAGCCTCTGCTATAAATGATCCATGCGCCATTGCATCAGACTCCATACTTGCAACAAATCACCTCGATGACTATGAAGAACTTGTTAACTATGTCCAAAGGCACACAAAATGTTATGAATCTTCTTGCCTCTACAAAAAAGGATCATCTCTTCAATGTCATTACAGATTTCCATTTGAGCTACAACCTACCTCTTCCTTATTCATTGATGCAAATGGGAAAAAAACATACAACCCTGCAAGGAACGATTCCCTCCTAAATATTCACAACCCTACCATGCTCTCAATTTGGAGAGCTAATGTTGATTTCCAACCTGTTCTCTCTAGACATGTTGTACTCAAATATATTTCAAAATATGCAGCAAAGGCAAAGCCGAAATCAGAAAGCTACCATGCACTTCTTTCTTGGCTTGCACATGCAATCCCACATGATGCACCAGTCCTTCAACCAATAAGACGCTTCCTGTCTGAAACTGTTGCAGATCGAGACATTAGCGCACAAGAGACTTGCCACATGCTCCAAAAGCTCCCTCTTTGTCTTTGCAGCCGTTCCTTTTTATCCTTGAACGTTATCCAGAGTGTTTTTCGACGTATTTCCAATGACTCTCTCGATACCCCACCAACACCAACCTTCATTTTTGCATACATGCAACGACCCACTGCACTCGAACATCTTACCCTTCTTGAAGCTGCACGTTCTTGGTCATACTCGTCTCATAGAAAGCATTCCCAATGGAAACCAAACATCCCTGCCAAAATTGTTCGTGTCTTTCCTCGCTTTACTACCATTCCACCCTTTACTGCAGATTACTTTGTTTCCTTTTGTTGGAGTGAGCTCCTCTTATACAAACCATTTCGCAACCTCCATGATCACATTGGTTCCACAGAATTGGCCATAACTTCTAATTGGCTTCGCATTAAAGACACATACACTGCATGGCATGTTGATCGTTTGCCAGAAACACCCAATACACCTCCCTATGATGATTCTACTTCTGCTTCCAACCACATTCCCTTAGCGCCTACCATGGATGAATGGGAACTCCTTTCTCAACTTCGCCCTGGAAACAACCTCTTTGTTGATGACCTTGACATGCTTGGCCATCGTGACTTTGATAAAGAACATAATTGGTCTGAAAACCATATTCCCTCACACATGCATGCAACAGCCATATCATTCATTGATCATGCGCGATTGTCCTCCCAAATACCCCAAGATAGCTTCTCAACTTTGTCTTCTTCTGCCTCTTTGTCTCCCACACAACGCATGGCCTCTGACCTTATCCTTGCACACTCCACAAATGCTACAAATCTTCCCCCACTCAAAATGGTTATTCAAGGAACAGCAGGAACAGGAAAGTCTTTTTTGATTTCTTGCCTTCGATCTGCACTTCAACATCTTGCGAGCAACAACCCTTCCCCCTTACTCCTCCTTGCTCCCACCGGTATTGCTGCCTTTAACATAAATGCGCTAACAATACATGCTTCCCTTCGCATACCCATTGTTGACATGCATCCTCTTGAAGGCCAATCCCTTTCAACTTTCCAAGAACAATTTTGCCATATCCGATACATCATCATTGACGAAATGAGTTTTGTTGGCCCAAAAATGCTATCCCAAATTGACTCTCGCTTACGTCAAGCCTTCCCTTCGCAATGTAGAACCCCCTTTGGTGGTTGCTCCATCATCTTCCTTGGTGATTTTGGACAACTACCCCTGTAAAGGACATCCCCATGTATGCTGGAAAATCTCGAGGCAATGCTCTTTGGTGCACATTTGACACTTTTGTCACTCTTTCAACCATCTTTCAACAACAAGGAAACAACCCTTCTCGAGTTTCCTTCCGTCAACTCCTACTCAATCTCCGAAATGCAACACCAACTCTTGAAGATTGGGCCCTCCTCATGTCAAGGACAACATCATCCCTTTCACATGAAGAGCATAATGCATTTAACAGTTCCACTCATTTGTATGCTACTAATAACTCTGTTGAGTTGCACAACAAGCAAATGTTGAAAGACCTAAACATGCCAATTGCACATTGCTTTGCAGAGCAAAAGAAACAACATGTGCAAACCTCAATAGATGATGAACAACTTCCATTCAAGGTTCTACTAGCAATTGGTCAAGAAGTCATGTTGACATCCAACTTGTGTGTATCTGCAGGACTTGTAAACGGCTCAGTTGGGAAAGTTATTGCAATTGTCTACAACTCCAATGATCAACCTCCTAGATTACTATCTTATGTTGTGATTGACTTTCTACACTACAAAGGACCCCCGTGGGATTCTTCCAATCCAAATTATGTCCCCATCCCTCCTATCACAAGGGGTACACAGAGGCAAGTACCACTTCGAATGGCATGGGGTTTGACAATCCATAAAGCACAAGGGATGACTATGCAAAATGCAACAATAGACATTGGCAACATTGACCGCCAAGGCCTTACATTCACTACAATATCAAGAGTTAAATCTTTGTCAGGGCTTCGCATATCTCCACCTTTTTCCTTCTATAGGTATTCACAGATGAAAGATATTCCATATGTGCATCGCAGAATACAAGAAGAGGCTTTGCTTTTTTCCAAGTCTTTGCGGCCACATAATCCATAAAGTTGCATCCTACTCCTTTGCTGAAGAGAAGCTACAATAGAGTTTGTGGTTGCATTTTGCGATCAAGGCATAACAATTGAAGGGTTTTGGGGATCAATGGTGTTCATTTCTGGAACAAATGAACTGCGAGGGGAGGTCGAGCTGCGGGTAAAGTTGAAAGGTGATGGCTCTCCGACAATTGCTGCTTCCGAAGTGACAATTTCAAATGTGTCCAATCCAACAATCCTGGCAATAAGCATTAAGCTAAGTAAGTATAGGTAAAAAAACTGTAGATTGATTGGGAGTACAATCTAAAACAAGTTAAAACAAGAGGTAGAAATCAAATCATACATGGTATTGTGCAATATGTTGCATGTACATTTAATCACTTTGATTATTGAACCTGCTTGGAGTAGTTGAAATGCAAAAAGAAGAAAAAAAGGTGTTGGGTTCAAGTTAGCAGTTTAAGAACATAAGAAAAAGGGCACAATAGATAGAAATATCAGTTTGGTGGTGTAGAATGTGAATTACAGTCTTGGGAATTCTCATATAAAAATCTATGACAATTTGTTCTAACAGTATCGCACTTTAACCGAACTTGGAACGAATCTGCTGAAAATGAAACAGGGTATACATATGTAGCAAACACATCTCTTGTGAATCAATCAAGTGGAAACTTGTGCTTTGAAATGCCTTTTTCATTCTTAGAACAAATATCTTTTGAAAATAGAGTTACAGAGTTTACATAGAATACTTGGTATGGTGAACAGAAAAATCAGAACAATTGACTTTGATGGCAAGGCAATCAACCTTGTATTTAATTTGGTTGTAGTGGTATCCTTCATTGCTTGATGGAAATAGATGGATCCTTTTAGGATCTTTGACTGATAGGAACAATCTATAGTTGTCATGTATCGCACTAAGGAAGTCTTTTTTTACAAGATGGAATGTCAACCGACAGTGGGGAACATGAAAGTAAACACTCTTGAAATGGAAGGGTAGCTGCTTCCATAGAAAGGTGGCAGCTGTTATAGCTAGATATCTTTCTAGGTCTTGTTTTGTGATATATCTTGGGGCCTTGTAGTTTTGAAACAGAAGAGTAATTGTTGAGTAGTGACTTGGGAGTAATACTTGATGCTCTTTGCTTGGAACCTAGGCCTTGTTAGTAAGCCGGTAACAATGTACAATTGATGTATTTTATATATTCTATATTGTGTTACAAAATATGCTCTACTTGGAAACATGTTCTAATGTGCAGTGTAGGTATCCAATCTTATATTCATATTTATGATTTGAGAATGCAAAATGAAAGAAAAAAACATATGCATAGTTGAAGAAACTAAGAACAATCTGGGCGTGTGCATAGGAACTACAACACCTTTTGACTCTATTGTAGTGGCATCTCAATAGAAGTTCAAGCACCTATGGTTGTTGCAGCAAATATAAAGTTAATGCATATATGGTTTTTTTATCTCGGTAAAGCTGCAAATGTGGGAAAACAACTTGATCCAGATGATAGAAAGTTATAAGAAGCGGGTTTAAATGAAGTTGGAACGAGTAAAGAGTATCTTGGTAAAAATAATATGTGGTGCAGAACAGAAGATGTGAAAAATAAATTTGAAGTAAACAGGACAAAAGGAACAAAACCAACAAGGAATTTCAACAGGGGGTCAGTAGCACGAATAGGTTATTGCAGAACCAAGAAACAAGAACATTCTGAGAAATAAAAGATCAACTTTTGTAGGAGACAAAATGTATTGCAGTGCAAGTATATTTTCCCAAGTTAGTATAAACATATATTGGTAAACACAAGGAACTTAATATATATCAATCAAGCACGGTTGCATGTGAAACCAGTAAACAAATCACATACATGATTAAATTCTAAATTTAAAAGTTGAACATAAAAGTGAACGAGTAAATAAATTACAGTGCAGTGACACGAACATCCTATACCTTCCAAACAAAAATAATAAATAAATAAATAAAACCAGCAAAACCTTCTTGGTTGTTATAACAACAAATATGAGTTTGGTTTGAGAGGAAAACCTTCTTTTTTTTCTGCATAAACGGTGCACGGGAAACCCACCAATACTTCCCCACATTTCATGGATGGTAAGGATGGTAAACCGTCGACCAAACATAAATGGCTGGCCTAACCCCAAAGAACTCAAGGCTCGAACTCGTGACCTCCCCCGTACCGAGAGAGTGTTCGCACGTCTTACCAATCAAGCTAACCCTTGGGGCTGAAGAGAGAAAACCTTGATTTTGAATACAAAACAAAAAGCTTTGCCTCCTGAAGAGGACCGTTGCTTCGTAAATTGATGGGGATTCGAATAGTTAAGGTTCTTTTCCCCACAGAAGAGTTAAGGTTCTTTTCTTGAAAAAGCGAATAAACTCGCCTATATTTACCACAACAGTGGACATTTCCCATCAACCCTTCCGTAAAAGGGCAGCTAAACCTTTCCCGCCTTACCTTTTCGCGCCTTTCCACAGTGCAAAAAATCTGGTTCTCTTTCCGCAAATACGAGCAAGTCCACCTATCTTTTCTGCAACTATCGAACCATTTGGCCTTCTCTTTCCATTTTAACGGTCGCATTTAATAGTGAAAGAATCGATTTTACTTGAGCTGCAACGCCGGAAGGTTTAAAACATTATGTCCGCTTTGTCGAAGGAAATAGATTAAATGTCTCCGAAATTGCGGAGAATTTCCCTTAAAGTCCTCCGCAACAGTGGAGGATCTCGGGTAAGTCAACTGCAATAGCCTTTTCGACGAACAAATATCGCCAAACAGAAAAGTTAACATTCTCTTCCCGAAACATCGAAGGAACTCGCCTATATTTCCCGCAACGGTGGTCATTTCCAATCAACCCATCCGCAAAAGGACAGATGAACCCTTCCTTCATCTAACATGAATTGTTTCGCTTAAGTTACATAGAATCGCCTGCAACACCGACTAATTTCGGTTATCTTTTCTGCCCTTGCGGAAAGAGAAACCAAGTTTGCCCGCCGTGGAAAGGCGCGAAAGCGTAAAGCGGCAAATTTAGCCAATTGGTACCTCCGTTGCGGAAAAGATACGCGGACTTGCCCGCCGTTGCGGAAAAGATACGCGAACTTTCCCACCATTGCAGAAACATGAAACAGAACAGTGAAGAATCGACGACCAAATGGTTCCACCATTGTGTAAAGGATACGCAGACTTGCCCGTCATTGTGCAAAAGATACGTGAACTTTCCCGTCATTGCGCAAAAGATACGCGAACTTGCTCGTCGTTGCAGAAAAGCTACGCGGACTTGCCCGCCTCTATAGAAATAGAACCCAAGTTTTCCCACCGTGGATAGAAGCGAAAGGGTGAGGCAGAAAATTTAGCCAACTCGTTCCACTGTTGTGGAAAAGATACGCGTACTTGCCCGCATTGCATTCACTTTCCACAAAGGCGGTCAAATCCACCTATCTTTTCCGCAACGGAGGAACCCTTTGCCCTTATTTTTTTGACGATCGCATTTAATACTGAAAGAATCGATTTGACTTGTCCATACGTCTCACTTAACCCCATTTTTAATTTTCGCACGTGCCCTATTAATGCCCCGCATGCGTGAGATCCTTTATATAGGTGATAACCCCGTTGAACAATTTCATTGTTTTCATTCCTTGAAGGTTTTTTTCTGTTTTCGTTTGAATATGTGCGCACCTGCTCCGGGACTTTTTTACAGTCGCACCAGTCACAATTCACGCGCACCTGCTCCAGGACTTTGGCACCGTCGCACCAGTCACCATCCCCGTCTTAACAAGTTGGTACATTACTGTTTCCTGTTTGCTCTTTCATGACATCTGTGCCCGTAATTTTCATTTTTATTGGGTCATGCAGCGCATTGTTTTTGTTTATTCTGCCAACATGCCGTGCCTCTTCTTTTTAAGAAACAAATTACGTTAAATTGATTTAGCCGTAGATTGATATACCCCAGGAAACTAGCCCCTTTGTACAATACTTTCTCACGCAACAATGAATCTAGAATTGATACCACGGAAATAAAGCTTTTCAAAACTAGGAAGGTCAGTGACGTTATACGTACAAAACTGGTTATATAGATACCCAACTTTAGATGTGGGAATTATGAACGGTGCCAAATGACTTTGCAACGCAGGTTTCTTACGCTCTCTTGCTTTAAATTTTTCAAATGTATCATCGTCTTTATTCAAAATATGTTATGCCCACAACCATTTTTCCAACCAGAAACTTCCCGCGACCCTGTAACTTTGAGATTTGGTATTCCTATGCAAAAGTTTGACAGCGTTACCATTGAATGAGTCGGCTGTAAAGTATATGGCTTAGTTTTTCATCATGCCTGTATATAAATAGAAGGTCCACATTCTTAAAGAATTTGAAAAGTAACCTGACCCATTTTTACATCTTATAAAAGAATGGATCTATTCGATATATTTGTAATTAAATTGTGTTTAGACTCAGTTCATAATCTTATAAAATTACTAATATGTTTTGAATATTCAAAATGAAAAATAAATGGTATTTATATTTCGTTTATAATTTTAAAAAATTTATTAATAGGTTTCAATATTTGAATCGAAAATTGAATTGGTATTTAGATTCAGTTTATAATTCTATAAAAGTATTCATATGTTGTGCACAAGTGAAATAAAAGTCAAATTGCAATTAAATTACAAGGCTACTTGGTAGCATATTGCCTGCAAAACAATTCAATTGGTGCATGTTGTTAGATTAAAACTTTAGATATGTCTCATTGCTTTTGTGTAGAATAGCATTCAAAATTAGCATAATGTAATCGGTCTAAGATAATTTCTTGAATAACTTTATTTAAATTTTATGTTGTCATATACTTTATGTATACGACATATGGAGCACATTAAGCTCTAAAGCATTTGTCGTATGGCCCTTGACTTGATTTTGCGACTTAATTTTACTCAAGTAATGACCTAGTTAATTTATAAAATTCCTCAAAAAAAGTATGGCCCTTGACTTAATTTTATGTAAGTAAACAAGCAATGACGTAGTTAATTTACAAAATTCTTTAAAAAAAAGTTCATAGATATCCTTAATTTAAATTTTGAAAGGTTAAAGTGTGTGTTGAAATTTAAAGATTTGAAAAGCTTGAACGTCCTACCCAGATCTCTCCGAAATCGCGGAAAGTTTTAATTAAAATACTCCGCAATGGCGGAAAAACTAGCTTAAGTCTACCGCAACGGCGGACAAACTCGTCTAAGTATGCCACGATGGCGGACAAACTCGCTTAAGTCTACCGCCACTCCCCTTTTTTGACGAACAAGTCAGACATGACGGAAGAGTTAGTGTGATTTTTCCAAAACGATCGAGGAACTCACCAAATTTTTCCGCAACAGCGAATAATCTCGCATAAGTCTACCGCAATGCTCTTTTTTTACGAACAAGTTTGGCACGACGGAATAGTTACTGTTCCTTTTCCGAAATTGCGGAGGAACTCGCCTAAGTCTATCGCAACGCCCTTTTTTGACGAACAAGTCTGGCACGATGGAATAGTTACTGTTCTTTTTTCGAAACGGCGGAGGAACTCGCCAAATATTTATAACAATCTAAAGTGGTTGAGTTTAATTCATTTTTTGATATGAAACCATATGAATTGCAAACACTATTGTTCAAAGTTGATGCCTACGCCTTTAAGAAACAATATTTTAAAGCGAAAGAAAGCATTTTTTAACGTTTCTATAAATATATATAGAAACACCTATGAAAATTGTTTGACATGTTTGCATGTAGGTCACTCATCTCACGTTCTAATTTCTTATGACTGACAATGTGTATTGAGGCAGGAATACTTAAAAATGACTAAAGGTGCCAGAAAAAAAAAGTCAAAGGGAGCTATTACAGGATCCACTGAAGAAGTGAGGATTGAGACCATTTATCATGATACTAAATGCATCATGAGTGCACTACCAGAAGCCCAATGGAGTGACATTTACCGGATGATAAGAGACCAGGATATCCCAGACGCTCTGTTAGAAGAAGGATATCTATATCAAAACATCAGAGCATCCTGCATTTCAAAAGCAGCTACTTGCCCTGAGCTTTTTCCTTGTGCAGAGGTCATCGGATGGATTTTGCAACATGCAGATGCCCAAGCATGAATTTTAACTGATAGCAAGAAAAAATCCTTCACATCCTTTAACCCACTTTATATCTCATCAGCATACAAGTTACCTCGTCCAACTCAGTACCTGAATGATGACTGGTTAGCAGAGGTCAAAATGGATAACCTGGAATCAGCAAGAAAGCTGCTCATCACAGGAAAACAGTTCAGGAAGAACGATAATGAAGAGTATAAGATTCAAAACTTGAGACCTCCATTCAGAATGGTTGCTCTCATGTTGAGCAAAATATTTGGCAGACTTGATGGGACCATGTTTATGCTTCAATGGGTACCCATTATTCACTATGTGGCTTTCAAAGGAACTATCTTTAATTGGGCTGAATTGATTTCGGAAATCTTGGCATCAGCCATAACTACGGCCAAAGAAGGTTTAGAAGTCAAAAAGGTAGAGTTCTACATGCCCTCCTATTTGATAGATTATATTGTGGCAAAGCAGCTCTTCCCAAAACTACAATGCATATGGAATCAGGCAGGAGGACCAGTGTTCACCACGTACAAAATCTTCTGGCCTCAAAATTACAAGAGCAATTACAAAAACATTTGTGAAAATTTCATCATGCCCCTCTACGAGCTAATGTTCAATAAAGAGCCCGTTTGCCTATCAGAAAACGCCATGGCAATTCTGGAAGAATATGGTGACTTCTTCTTTTCAAAGGATGGCGCTACATAAGAATTTATGGAGGCACAAAACCCCCCTATATCCTACCAAACTACACCACGGACTATATAGTTCATAAGGAAGTCGTGCGACAAGTTTTCCTAGATGGAATTGGCAGTGTAATGAATAAAGCAAACAAAGCCACATTTCCTCCTTTGCCCTTCTATTTGGGAGCTTATAAATTTCCAAGATCGCGTCAGTAGAAGTTTTTTAGTAGAGCTAACAAGTTTTCATTTTGGATAGAGAATATATCAGAGAAATGACAAATGGGGCAAGGTTTCCCAGCATTGCAAAGCTGTACATGGTCATTTCGAGTATGCCCACTATTATGATTCTGAGGAAGAGTCATACCGGGGAATCAGCAACATCACTAAGTTGCTAATTTGCCAAAATAGCAAAAGTGAACCTAGCTCCTGTTCCAACGCTCCCAAGGGATCAAAACATCATCAAGGTAAAGAAGCCTTAGGAACAACTGAGAATTTCTCAGCAGAAGAACAAATACTTCTGCAACAAGTTGAGCAGATCAAAAAATAGACCGAGGAAAAGGAAAGGAAAGCACAAGAAGTTAAACTTAGAGAGGAAGAAGCCCAGAAACTTCAAGAAGCTCAAGATGAAGCCCGTACAATTCAACAAGCAGAAACAACTAAGCAATAGATAGCTGTCAAGCAACAAGAAAACGAAAGATTAAGAAAGGAAGTAGAAGAAGAGGCACTGAAAAGGGCTGAAGAAGAAGCCCAGAAAATTCAAGAAGCTAAGTATGAAGACCGTAGAATTCAGTAGGAAGAACAAACTAGGCTGCAAGAAGCTGCCAAGCAACAAGAAAACGAAAGATTGAAAAAGGAAGCAGAAGAAGAGGCACTCAAAAAAGTTGAAGAAGAGAAAATACAAAAGGAAGACATTGGTTCTATGAGTCCAAGCATACAAGACCTCAATATGAACATCCCTATTGAGAATCTTCCACTTGTTCCTTTCACACCATCTAAGGGTAGCAAGGTGACCACATATGATAGGTTTGCTTTCAATAAGAAAAGGAAATCCATCATCAAGGAAACCATTACAAGTATCAAAAGGTCTTGTCAAGCAGATGTCATCACCAGGCATGAGACTACTGTCATGAAGGGTACCTAGAATGACCCTGCCTTCATGGCATCTGCTTCTGTGTCAGCTGTTCTCACAACTGTTGACAATGTCAACATATTGGAAGACAAATTGAAAGAAGAAAAGGAGAAAACCCGCCAGCTGCAAGAAGCCTTAGTCAAGGAGCAAAATTATACAAATTTAATGATTGAAAAGAATGATGCTCGTATGTCTCAAAAGGAGGAGCTTAATAGGAAAATTCAACATCTGGAAGCTGAAAGGAGAGCTTTGTCAATCCAAGCAAGAGCATTAGAGGTAGAAAAAACACAACTTGAAGATAAGAAATTGAAGTTGGAATCCAAGAAACTTGATTTCATCCAGCTGATTGACGAGTTAAAAGAAAATATTGCAAACAACAAAGTAGGTGACATGACCCTTTTTCATGAACAAGCTTGTGAAATATTGACAAGGACATGTGATTTCCATAAACTCATATCAGAACAAATCTACAAATTGAAAGCAATGATGACCAGGATGAAACAAATTAGTGCCGACACCAACAAGATCAGAAAGAAACACACTCGTATTGCTGGAGAAATTAACAAGCACATTGAATGGAGAAAAGGGAAATCAAGATTCCCAAAAACTCTCCCCCTCAAGTCTGTTTCTGAATACATAACGGATATATGCACTTTGACCTATTCTAAAGATTGCGGAGTAAAGTTGAACAGTGTGGACTTACATACTTGTGAACAATGTAAGAACTTGTACCTCAAAATACGAGCTACTCATGAGTCTTGCAAAATGATCATGCCCCAAAGTATAGAAGAATTTCCAGATAAAACACAACGCTTATCTGAGATAAGAAAAAACTTGCAAGAGGAAATTGACTATGTGAAGAAGATAGCCGCTGTAACCCCAGAAGACCTTGACTAGTTCATCGGAAGAGCCTCCATTCATGCACACCTCCTTGAAAAAAGTCATCAAGCTACAATGGAAGAAATACTCGTCCTTGAGGAAGAGCTTGTTAAACAAGAAGTGTCCATATTTTTGGTTCCCTTAGCTGGAAACATTATTATAAGAGATGCAAATCAATGGATAAGTTATATAGAAGAGGAAGAGAGGAAACTAGCAGCATCACAAGCCCCATTAGAAGTATCAGCTGCTCCACTAATACCAGTAACTCCAATAGCCTCACTATCAGAATCGACAATACCAGCAGCCATAGAGGTTCCTCCATCCCCAAAAGCACCAACCCAAGGATGAAGTACTTTGACTACATTTTGAAAAGGCCAACGCACCCTTCTAAGTTTCTAATTTTGATTTTATACTTTGGGACATCAATAGAACATTCTAAAGTTATTTCTCGTTGTTTTGTAAATAATTCGGATATTTATCCTTTTTTGTAAATTAGCCATTTTGTAAATCTATATATAGCTAGGTTAGCAAGAAGGACTTTTGGCAAATGAAATAATGTTCCTCTTATGTAAAAGAACTACTTGCACTTCATGAATGGAGAAAACAATTTTAGCCTGTGAATGCTGATACATTCTTTTGTATGGAGTTATCATGGATGTTTTTGGAACTATTTCGGCAATCTCCATCTATATTTAATGACATCTTTCCTATCTTATATGAATTAATTCTATGCTGTGAATCATTTCATTTTCTTTGGAAAATTTTCTATCTCTCATGAGTAATGAAATACTGTAATTAAAATCAAAGTTATCAAATCTCTGCTCCTTTCAACAATAGGTTTATTTAAGTTAAATAGCTTAGAACATATTGTTTAATTGCATGCATTTAGATTAAAGCACTTGCATAGCATTCTTTAAAGCTTACACGGTGGTCGGACTGTTCACCAGTCGGATTCCTCACAACAAACAGTGAGCAATCTAATTGGGATTGCTTCTCGGGGAGAATCCCTTGCTGCTTGATGCTACGCATTTCAAGGCATCAGCAGAACATCATCTTCTACCAAAACCTATTTTCAACATAAACATAAACGCGAAAGGCAGTAGCATTACAATACAATCAACCCTAAACCTTCATTTGACTTTCATACCTTCGGCATTTATTTTGCCCCTCCAGGGGCAAATGCTAGTTTTATATTCTTAAACTACGAAGAAATAAATATATGAAAACATCACAAGGTTGAAGTCCCAATTTACTTTTGTTTTATAAACATATACAAGAGGAAATATGCAAAAGTATAAAGTTATCTTAATTCACATGAATATATAAATATTATAAAAAAAAACATCACCATAAGATTGAAGTTCCAAATTATTTTTGTACTTTAAAACTACATGAAAATTTCACAAGGTTGTGAAGAAAGAAATACAACAATAAAAAATGTTACAACGTTAAAGTTACAGTTTATTTTTGTTTTCTAAATATATAAAATTATGAAACTAATTTAATATATAAATAAATATTTTTTAATTTTTAATTTTTTTATAAATCAAAGTATATTTTTAGTCCCTGCTCCGCAGGGATTATAGCAATTGGATGGTTGCCCAATTTCGTTGACCGTCATTGTTTCAATTTTTAAAACCCAATGTTGATTAAAGTTTTTCGAATTTTTATTATTAAAATCAATTTACTAAAATTTAAAAAGAAATTTTTGAAATTTCAAAATTAAATTATTTATTTTTTGATTGGTGCAGCACAGAGATTTGAAAAATTTCCCCTGGTGTGCAAAATAATTAAGTAATTATAAAAATAATAAAATAAATAAAACTAAAAAAAAAAAAACTTGCCACGTGCACTTGGCAACATCCCTTCATTTAACACATTTAATGTGATATATGAAAGATTTGACAACCGCCATTAGTGTTGTGTCACAGTGTCCAGCACCTTGCAAGGCTTCGCCATTCACACTCAAGCATTGAGAGCATTATATTCTGGCTCCTCATTCACTGGCTATTGCAGGACCCATTCACCAGACCCCATTTATCAACAGCGATCGAAGACCCCATTTATCAGTAGTAATCGAAGGATGTCAGTAGCACTTTGGGCGGATCGAACCAGAGCCCTAATCTCTCTCTAATTAACTATGGAAAGATCCGGGAAAATTTTGATGGACAAGCTCCATGACATCCCGCAATGGGTCAGAACCTACAGAAGTTAAAATTTTACTAAAATTAACTGGTAATAAGGCCCCTTTAAGAAAGGAAAGACTTGTAACATACATTTTTATAGCTTGAAACACCCTGCAATACCCGGAGATGAGGCATGGCTTTACATAAGACTCACTCGCCGATGAGATTTTTGACCCTCTTCATTTTGTTATTGTACCATCCCTATAACCCCACAGAATGCACACCCCGGATAGAAAATGCACTGGGCAAGGCAGGCTGGATAGATCGATGGATGGCGTGCAAGCGGACTAGGATAAAAAGAAGAATACCAACGAAATTGATCACTTAAATCTCTGAATTCAAACATACCAGGCCTCTGATGATCCGACACAGTGCTAATGAACGCCATGAGACCTGCACGGCCAAAGAACTTTGCAACAAATGGCGTTCCCCTGGGATTCTGTGGATTCGATCCATTGCAGACAAGGCTGAAGAATGCAAGTATGGCTGCAACCCATTACGCAGAACTCGATAGCCGTTGCAGCTCATCTTTTTTTGACCGTTCGCGTCCTGCTTCCTACTAAAGGTCAAAATCTCATCATCCATATAAACGAAAACACATTGCTTCCTCTACACGTTACTTCCGCACACAAACATCCATCCAGCTTAATGATTTGAAGAAAAAAAAGGTAAGAACGAAGAACAAAAGCTATCCATGCAATTCATCCATACCTTTGAATAAAAATACAGAGGTCTCTTCCTGAGCTTCCCCTTGTATGTGAGGTGAAGTCTGGTCAGGGTGATTAGGTAGCCTTTTTCCCACTGATTTCTCCTGTCATTGAAGATACCGTTGCCCAAGATTATGAAATTGTCTCAGCTGGAGTTTCCTGAATGCAGGCTTCCCGAGACAACATTGTGTGAATGATGAAGACCTTGGAGATAATGATAAAAAATTATAGAGCTGGAGAAATCCAATGAGGTGTTTAGAAGCCAATATGATGTTTCTCCCTCTCCATCTCAATATTTGCTCGCTTTCAAGAGTTGTGCACTGAAGACAATTGATGAATTACACACAGCTCAAAGTGAACTATATGCTCATGCGGATCAGCTTATGAACATTACCCGGGTCTTCCAGCAGTCCAGATATTTCCCTTCCTCTTAGCACACAGTGTGGATGCATCGGTATCTCTACATTTGTCCTTCGCATGGACATCCATGTTATTTTTCAAAGACAATTTTGGCTCACTGGTGACTACTATCAATTAAGTATGTGTTTTGGGAAATTCAATTTCCTCATTCACTGTAACTTTTACCTACAGTCTTCTATGTGCAATGTGGAGGATGTGTAAGTGACATGCACCACGCCACATTCTATGGTGAATATCGGAGGTTGCCTGCCGCCCACGACATTAAAGCCGTCCTCTGCAAATGGGCTGGCCCCAGTTTCGACCAACGCACCTGTCAACCTTACATGATAGATCCAACACCTGTCAACATTAAAAGATAGAGCCTGCACCTGTCAACGTTTACTAACATGCACAGACTATTACACAGAATAAGACTCTTTATTTGGTATTTTTGGGTTTGGAAATGGCAGATGAGAACACAACCGACATTGATTCCTACAGAGATAGGGGCAACGAGGCAAAAGAGCTTTGATAATTTCATATAAAAATATTTTTTTATGATTGTCACAGGCTTATAGAGAAAAATATTTTCAGCGGTGTAATTCCTATACAACTCCTCAAGAATCCTCCATTAAAACTCCAGTAATATAGTTTTTTTTTTTTTGTTTATTGCATCACAACGAATGCTACAGAATCCACACAATTACATTTATAGTTCAAGTTTGACAAATAAATTGGATGAAAGCAAAGTTCAATCCCTCACTATAATTTTCTATAATTTAATAACCATCTGGTAGACATATTTATGCAAAAATTGGACTAATTTTTCATTAGCACTCTCCTATTGTAAACTTGGATATGCTTGCTTGGATAAGATAACTACTTGGTAGCTGGATAATCATCCCAATTGCATGTAGGTTTTCCCAACTTCACCAGTGTTTTGATCACCTCCTTCTTCGTTGTAACGTCCCCTGTAATCGTCATCTTCTGCTGGACTGTGTCCATTTTGTAAGTCTCTATGCATGTCACTCATAATTCAAAACTACATCAATGATTATAACTTTTTTCAAATGATAAACAAAAGTAATGATAATGGGTATTTGGTTTAAATTTTTTATTTAGTGAGTGATACGGTGAAGAAGCTAATTTTTTTAAGGTGTAATTTTTTTTATCTTGTATTTTTACACTGAAAGAATGAAACATTAAAATAGAAAGTTCAATCACAATATACCAATTAACTACAGTCCATATAAAACCAAATATTCGATAATTTGGCAGAGGATGGATGTGGGCATTTTTTATTTTGCAAAATAAAAAATATACCAATTAACTACAATCTAAATGAAACCAAATATTTGATAATCTGGCAGAGGATGGATGTGGGCGTTTTTTATTTTGCAAAATCTCAAGCTAACTGTGTTTTAATGGCTATTTTGATGTTAGAAACCGATTCAACGCCATGAAAAACCCTAAGATACCCAAAATTTCAAAGTATGACAATTGTCAACAAAATTTTACAAAATTTCTATTGGATTTTTTCAAACTCGGGCAAAAAGAAATCAAATTTTTCAGGATCAAACTTTTAGAATACTTCAAATTCAAATAAATAAAAATAATAACATATAAAATCCAATCAAATTCATGAAAGTACTATCAATCCCTGCCTTCCACTCTTCTAAGTGCTCTCTTGTTCTCTTTCTTGCACTTATCGTAGTGTATGCCTACTCTCAGATCAATTGTCTGCAAAATATATATATATATATATAAACAAAACTGTATTAAAAATAATTCCCCTTAGGTGATGAATAGATGAAAGCAAATAAAAAGGAGAAGAAGAATATTGGCATGGGGCTTGAAGGTTGATTCTGCTGGACAAGAATTAAAGCTTTCGAAGTATGGATTTGAATCCCTCTGCAAAGAACTTTCTTTAGAGATGAACAGGAATTTGCAGGCACCTGTAATTAATGCAAGAATATTATTATTATTATTTAGATATATATAAGGTGAATAAAGATTCTTTACTTGTTGCTTGGTGGCCATGAACTCTCCAGGAAGAAGAGATTGATATTGTGATTGGTGTTGTCGCATCCTTGCACTCAATTTGAAAAGAGAAAGTAGATTACTGACCATGCACAGAGCATGAGAATCTGTGAGCTTTCGAAGTATGGATTCGAATCCCTCTGCAAAGAACTTTCTTTAGAGATGAACAGGAATTTGCAGGCACCTGTAATTAATGCAAGAATATTATTATTATTATTATTATTTAGATATATATAAGGTGAATGAAGATTCTTTACTTGGTGCTTGGTGGCCATGAACTCTCTAGGAAGAAGAGATTGATATTGTGGTTGGTGTTGTCGCATCCTTGCACTCAATTTGAAAAGAGAAAGCAGATGACTGACCATGCATAGAGCATGAGAATCTGTGACAACATGACAACCCTTATAATTTATAAATAATTATACTTGAATTATAAACATTATTTTGGAGCAGGGACTAGCTGCTTTGCAACTATTTTTCTTGTTTAATTGGCAAGTGAAAATTCTTTAACTATAAATTAATTTATTTCATAACTTTTTATAAACTTTTTTAATATTTGAAAAAAACTATATATTAAATTGATTTTTTAAAATTAAAAATGAATTTCAATTTTTTTAAATTCCACTAATTCCATATTTTTTTATTCTATTAAAAATTTTACAAGGCGCCAGGTGCAGGGCATCTTATATGATCTCAGAGGTACAATGAAGGCAAAATTCTCCTGGGGTTTAGGGTGATATACCAACAACATGGCATAGATCCTTGCTTTATATCGAGGGATAAAAACATTGGCCCGGGAAGGAATCAAGGATGCAATGAGCATCAGAGACTTGAGGATCTTAGTTAGAGCCTTCAAATCCAATAGGCCCTTAATGGATCTCAACCTAGATCTCATCTATGAAAGGATTCAGACACTACAAGGAAAATTCCATGTAGCAGAGGCTATAGTGGAGGTTTTTAGTGTTACAAGCTTGGTCAAAATTATCAACAAAACCTCTGCTGCAACCTCCACCAATGGTATCGGAATTTTTGCCAGAGGTTTTTACGGAAATTTATTGTAACTAAAAAAACACTTGGCAGCCGAAGGCTTTAGCGAAGGTTTTTTCATCGGTGTGCTTTGTTGATATAAATGCATCTTTGGCCCATGGGGGTGTACACTGACTTGATGAGATGTGAAATGATATGACACATTGTAAAATAGGCCACAAGTTCAAACCATGATTAACTCGTGCACTGTGCTTGCGGTTTGTGTGGTGCACCTAGCGGTATAGTGGTAGCGGATGGGAATCGGCCCCGTGTCACATGAGTACGATACCTGCCACAATTATCGATTCCCTTAATATATCAAAAAAAAGATATAAGTGCACCAGTGCCAACAAATACAACATGCATCGATGCCTTTAAATACAAACAAGCACCGGTGCGCAACAAAAAATTTAACATCACTGATACTTTACAACAATATATAGCACCGATGCACACCAAAAATTTTAACAGTACCGATGCTTTACAACAATATATCCATCGATGCTTTATACTAAATATAGCATCGATGCTTATAAACTATTTTAAAGCACTGGTGCGATAAGGGAAGGAAAATGCACCAGTGAAGTTGACTGGGACGTTCAATTTCGCTGCATTTTTAAAATTCAACAGTGCGGTTACGATATAGTGGCGCACTGATGCGTTTATATAGAAAGCACTAGGGCGTAATAATAACAAAGCACCAGGGCATGCAATGTGTAGTTTGTTGTGCATGTGCGCATTTGTTTTAAACACATTGATGTTGCATTATTCTAAATCACTCGTGCGATTAAAACATTCAAAGGCACCGGTATTCATTTTTTCTTTGGTGAAAAGTGACCATGACATTGCACTGGAATATCTATATTTTAATTTTTAATTTTTTTAATTCCATTATTTATCATAAATTAAAATATTTTTAATAATAATATTCATATAATTTGAATTTGAATTATTGCGGTTGGATATGATGTTTGGATTAATTTGTTACATCATAAATTTATGAATCTATTGTAATATTTAATCTTCCATATATTAATCAACGATGTAACATTTCACAACGACATTGGACAATGCAATAGAATAAGAAAATTTAGTTTATTACATATGAATAAGAGGCCATTTGACATTCAAAATGGGACAGCATAAAGGTCCACAATAATGAAAATGTCAACATGCATGTAATTGTTACACTTATTGGTAACCCGTTGTCTTTCCATCAAGACATTGTGTCTAGTATATTATACAAAATGTCTAATTTTATACAACAACTTGCATTAACATCCAAATATATTGATCATTATTCTTCGTTGGAACTGTTGTCATTGTTCATGCCACTTGCATGACTTGGGTTATTTGGCCGAATGTTTTGTTGATTGCCTCAATTGTTTTCCTCATTTTTAGCTTTCATCTACAAACATATAAAAATAAAGTGTAATGAGTGTATCTACATTGGTGGGAATGATGAAAATTAAAATATATAATATACATGAATGTAAATTGAAAAGCGATGTACCATATGAAGAATTGAATCCTGAATGATACACATTCTTTCAAAACCAAATCTCGCACCTTCTCTCAACAACTCTTTTGTTGGCTCCACTCCATACTTTGTTTCCTGCAAATTTTATACCCTGTAACAAATCATAGATTTAATATAAAGGATTTTTGTTGTTCCATTAATTATAAAATGAGAGAAGTAAAACAACATAGATACTTACAAATTCCACAATTATTTTTTATACGCCAACATATACTCAAAACCCATACTTAACCCAATGTCAATCAATTCTTGTAATGGCTCTTATTTGTATGTTAACACCTATTTGAAGACATCCAAGGATGTCCAATGTAAAAAAAAAAAATATATATATATATATATATATATATAATGATCACAACCAATATGAAATCTTAAGTTGTTAAAAGGAAATCACAACTACTCACAAACTTGCTATCGACCCATTTTTCCCTTGTCATCCTGTCTTATGTGTTTAATGGGTTCCATTTTGTTTTCTTTTTTAGAACAAAACAATTGAAAATTAATATTTAATGCTAAATTAATTAATTATATGCACATAATAGAAAAAATCAACGATTTCATACATTTGAAGCACGTTGTTGTTGAGATGGCTCCTCCTACGATGCAATTATGTCCATTTCCTTGACCATCTCCTTGTACACTTTTTGGACATCCCTACTGACATATTTCATATATCACATTGTTCATCCTTTGAGATTTTCACAATCTTCCTGTAAATTTAAAATGACATTAAATTATTTGTATACTGATATAAAAAGTAAATGTAGCAGAATTAATATTAATAAATGAATGATTTGTAGTAGTAGATACATATTCTATAAAAATATGTTTAGGAATATTAATTTTCGAATGATTCTTTTTTGTTGTTATATATTTTTGCTATTGCATGTATGACACGTCTCATTAACCATTGCTCTAGAAATGCCTCTTGTAGTTTAGGTATAACCCGATTCTTGGAATCATTGGACTGATTTATGTTTTGTAAGTGGAAAATATGTCTATACATTCTTTCCACTATATCCCTCATAGTTTTATAAAAAAAATTCCCCTTTCATTAACTTCCAACACTACTCCAGATGAGCTATGGACCAATTCATCATCATTTACATCTTCCATAGTTTGTTTTTTCTTATGATGACATTCACTTCCGTTGATGTTAGTCCCTGCATGACATTCAAATATGTGAAATATATTGTTTGAAACATGTTAGTGAATGTTCTTAAGTATAGTATTACAAAAAATTCTAGAAAAAAAATCATATTGATTACTTTTTTATTCACCTGATTCATCCCTCTGTAACTTTTTCACCAAGGTTTTATGCTCTTCTCCACTTAAATTGCAAAGAATCTTATCGAGCTTCCTCATTTTTTGGCTCTGCGTGACACACATTGACCAATACATATTTGTTAAACTTATATATAATTCAAACATATTGATTTAATACAAAAATTACAAAGAACTTGTCTTCTTGGCATTTTTGGATGTGCTCCCATCATGTCGATTAGAATTATTATTTATTAAACTCTTATCACACATTTTCTATTAATAAACAACCTGAACCATTAAATAGAGAAGGTATTAAATATATTATACAAATAAATTACATAACTTCTAGATAAAAAAACTAGTATGAAATTTCGATGCACTTCAATAATACAGACGCCCTTGTGATTCTATGATAGGAGCGCATCGGTGCATCATCATTGAACGCACCATTAATGAACAATAAATAAAAAATTTGATACACACCTTTATCGGTGTGATATTTTTAATCTAAAGCATTGGTAACGAATTATGCGCTTTTACCACAAGCGCACCATGGATTATACAAAAACAACCGCACCGAAAACTATGAAAGCATTTTTCAGAAGGAAAAAAATTGACAGGGTCGACAAGGTTTTGGATCTGATTCAATAAGTGGTCACATCATACCCAACGCCTAATAATAAAAACCACAAACCCATTAAATCTAAAATGCTTAAAAAGAAAAGTCCTAATTGTGAAAGAATAGAGGGAGTTAAACCCTAATGTGAAATTTTAAAGCCACGTAAAACGAAAGGAGGCAACAAGAAAACAAGGGTTTCATCATTGAAGGTAAGTATGAAAAAAAAATATGAATTTATTTAAAACCTTAACATGAAAATAAATAAATCATGCATTGAAGTAAATAGTAATAATTTACATACTTGAAATTTATACTATGTAGGGTTTTGTGTGATTCACCATACCTTACAAATTTTGATCTTCGAAATAATCTGGTTTCTCCAAACTCCTCCCTGGTAAGTCTCTTGTGCAAAACCCCCCCCTCGAAATTTCAGCGAAAAAATGAAATAGTGATTAGTTTTTTTAAACACTTTATAGAATTAGTTTTTTGAAAAAAGAAATTCTCATTCCTTTTTCAGTTTATGGGGAAAAAATCGTGGGTTTTTTAATTTTTATTTTTTGGACATCGAAGCATTCATATATACAGGTGCACAGGTGTGACATAATAGATAAGACAATGTTAACATTTACTTTCGTTTACTTTTTTCCAAAAAATCGATGCGCTAGAAAGATATGCATGCACTGATGTGCTATATATTTTATAACGCGCCTTATTGGCATATAATAATAAAATAAGAATTGTCATTCACCAATGCGTATGAAAACTATGATTGCACAGGTGCATTGATATATACTAAGCGCACCGATGTCAATAATATTGAAAATTGCATAAATAAATATTTGTTATCAAATATAGTGGATATTTTCTTTTGCGGATGTTTCAAGATAGTGCAGATGTGTTCTAGATGCACATGTGCATTCAGTTACTCATGACGCATCTGTGTGGTTGTATTATTAAGGCGCACTAGAGTAATTAAAAATCCATGTGAATGTCTGCTTGAACATTAAATGATATATTCATCTCATATTTTCTTTTAGGATTCAACCACATCAATTACAATACTTCATGGTATACATATGCTGCTTAAACTCACCTTATCCTTAAAAAATGGTTTCAAAACTATATTGGAAGTTAGAATGTGATATGGTTCTCAAAATTCATTATAGGACTACAAACATGTATTGATTCTTGATTTGGCTTAAATGCAGGGAGAAAAGGTTCTAATATCAAATGGCCAATTCTTCAAATTCCAACTCATTCCAGATTGTTCAAAGTTCATCAAGTTCTCCCTTTCCATCTCTAGTAAGTTCAGATTTAATTTATATTTTGATTATAGATAATTGAATTTATGGTATTTCTCCATGTGAATTTGAATAACATTGTATTTAATTTTGCGAGATCCCAATTCAGGATCAAGTTTGAATGCACAAAATATTTCACCAGTTGAAAAACATCGCAAGCTCTTATAATGAGCAAGATACCACAAGCAATTGTCAATTCTCGCTAGATCATTCAGTTAAGTTGTGGGTCTCGTTAGCAGGGCGACCCGAGTTCAATTCCCCTTAGGGGTGAGCTAGTTGGGAGGAGACACCCAAAAATCCAACCATCATAAGGGTTGGTGTGGCCCAGGCTAGTGCGATCCCCGAGTGAATTTGACGGCTTAGATGCCCCTAGGTTGCGGTTCTTAACTAATGGTTCATTGCCACCGGCCCCGAGTGATGGGAAATCGAACAAACAAACAAAAAAAGATACCACAAGCAGTTGGTAGATTAAAATGGACAGCCGCTTTACCCTTCCGATTGTAACATGCCATCTTCCAACCATAATCTTGGGTCATCGATGGTAATTCGTTGTGAGTTGGATCTCTTTTATGACACACCAGTAGTATGTGGTTGTTCAAAATGCCAAGGGTTGAAGGAGAGTCCTCTACGTGTCACACTCACCCATTATACTAATGATCAACTACCCAATGTTGATGGTCTAATACCTCCTATAGTAGTAAAAAATTCAATAGGTGATATAGAAAAGACACGTAGGAACACTTCCCAATGCTCATTTTTGGAAAAGTTGGAAGCCAAAACAACTATGTTTTGTCCTAAATTAACCAACCCCTCTGCTTCTGTTCAATCAATTGAAAGTCCTAGTGATCCAAAGTATGATATCAATACCACCCAAAACATCTCTACTATGAGATCCAAAAATTTGTATCATTTGAGAGAAAAAATGTCCAAATACACACCAAAGTCTATCCAATTGTTGGAGGGTATCAATGACTTCTCTCTTCTCGTGCATTTGCAAAGTAAATACCAAACTTGTTACAACTGCACTTTGTATGGCGCTTGGTTGTCTTCTCTTCTTGTTCCTAGTGTTGGAACTCAATTATCCTTTTGTGGTAATAATTTTATGATTTCCAAATCAAAGATAGATGTTGCAAATCTTAGGTTTTTTATCCTTTCACATGTACTCGCTCCTCCCAAACAATCAGTATCACTTATGCCATTTTGCGGTCCTATTTATTGCAGGTCTAATAACTTAAATATTGTTAAATATAAACATAGCATTTCCATGTATAGTATGTGCATGAATGGTTATGATTATGGAAACTTTAACAAGAAGAACCTAGTGTATATCGATGGTCGTCCACGCACTCATTGGAAGATTGCAAGGTTCATAAATAGTTCTAGGTGCTCTTTATTTTCTACAAATTGTTCATTTGAGGAATACTCCAATGACCAGGAGTTCTCAATGAAAAGGAATGCATCCAAATTTATTGTTGTTCATGCAATACGTAGTTTGTCTCTTGGTGATGAGTTGTTAATAGACTATAACTTTCGTAGACCACCAACCACTCGTCAAAGATGCCTTTCATTGAGACTACCTTTAGACGTCCCCTTGGGGTGTAAGACAAAAATTATTGATTTTTTTTTTTTCAATGGGATTAATGTAAATGTATTGCTCAATTTGAACTTTTGTTTTATAAATTGCTTGTGGTTGGACATTTACTATTGCAAACAATTCCCATGCTTATATAATAATTGTTTGGTATAATGTTTGAACAAACCAATTGCATTGTTCTTACTAATATCATCGATGTAGTGTTCAACAATTTTGAAATCAGGATTTTGAGACCTATCTACCATATTCCATTGCACCCAACTACAATCTCAAATCAAGAGAAGTCTGCAAAAAGAGTGTAGCTCAGAGAAGAAGCATACCAAGCATGTTTGAATCAACCACCTATTCAATTCCCACTACATCCTGACTCACCAATTAGGAATGCCTACAGTAACAGTAGTTCTTCACATGTTGGAAATGGAGGCAATGAAATAGGGGTTGGTATGGATGACTTCTTATGAGATATGGGTGCCATGGAAACAATGTTGGTAGATGCATTCTAGGATGATGGGCTAGGGGATGGCTCTCATATCACTGGTACCTTCTTCGAAAGCCTTCAATCAAATTCCACCATCCCTTTCTTTGGACCTGGCCAGTTAAAATCTACCTAGATGGGGACAACAATGTTACTATACAAATTGAAAGTAATGTATGGCATGTCAAACGCATGTTTATCGGCACTTTTGAGGTAACTGGCCATCAAGTCCCTTATATTTTGAGGAATTTTGTCACATAATCAACATTAAAAATGGTCGATTTTATGAACATGAAATGACATTGTACATTTATTTTTCCCACTAACTGCAGGTTATTCAAAGATAAGGTACTTCCGAGTGATAATGTCTTTCCCAGCAGCTGCAAAGAGGCAAAGCAAATGTTGAAAATGTTGGGTGTTGAGTACATATCATATCATGCGTGTCCAAATTATTGTATTCTATATAGAGATGAATATGCAAATAAAGAGAAATATCCAAAATGTGGACATGACAAGTACCATAAATCAATAAATAAGGGTAAATCACATGGTCCTCCTCATAATATCTTGAGGCACATGCCTATAATCCCAAGGATTCAAAGGCTCTTTCATTGCAAAGAATTAGCTATGTTGTAGGGATGGCATGCCTTACACCAAACTGAGTTAGGATTTATGCGAATCCCAAAAGATTCAATAGAAATGAAGCATATAGAGGTTACATGGCCCAATAAATTCAAGGATGAAGTATGAAGCCTTCAATTGAGCATAGCTATGGATGGCACCAACCCATATTCCCTCCAAAACACCAACTATTATATTTGGCCTATAGTAGTGATCAATAAAAAATGCCCCCCTTGGATGTCCATGAAGAATGAACATTTTATGTTGGCTTGTATAGTATATGGTAGAAGACAAGTGAAGAATATGAATGTTTACACCTACAACCATAAATGGATGATTTGAAGGAATTATGGGAAGGGATAAAAGTATATGATGTATCAAGGCCCATCCCAACAAAGAGGAGTTTTACGTTGTATGGCATATGTGCGTACACCACACATGATTATCCATGATTAGGATTTTGCTTTGGTAAACATGTTGTTTGATTTGTTTATATTCATAACAATATTTTTTGGCAGAGTTAATTCGATGCAACTGTATTGATATTCAACACTAGCTTGCTATGGATACCGTAACATCGCAAGTATTGTAACAAAGGGCTATCATGGATGTAAATGTTGTGGACCTTTTATGAATGATAGGTAGTCCAACCACCTTTGAAATCCAGTGTACAACTCCTTAAGGTTATTCCTCCCAGAACTATACCACCCTTAGAGAAGAGAAACATCTACTTTCAATGGTAAACCAGAGAGAATCCAAAGGCCTGAAATAATGACACTGGCTCATTGGCTTAGGGAATATGATAGAGAGAAGGAGAAGGAAATTGCAAAATTGTTCGATTCAAATGGGAAACCTATGTTCAATGATCTTGAATTCTTTGACACCTATGTTGAGAAAATACCCATTGGGATGAAAAGGAAATCGGTATTTTATGAGCCCCCATATTGGGAGCATCTTAAGGTTTTCCACTTACTAGATCCTATGCATATATTTATGTTTCATATATTTTTGGAGGCCCATATCATCGAAACAATGCAACACATTGGTTTTCAGGGGAGATCTCATTTCTTCATATACTAAAAAGAAGCATTTGCCAAGACAAGAAAATAGAGGAGGGGCTATCCCCTCTTAGTCTTTTAAAGAAGGTGGTGTCCCATGGGTTTTGAAGAAAGATGATATTTATTTGGCAAAGGAAGTTATGTTAGGTGTGAAGGTGCCTTCTTTATATGGGTTTACTCTACAGTGTTGCTTCACTGTAGATGAACATTTTTCAGGTTTGAAATCACATGACCATCTTAAACTTCTAAGGGTATGTATGTCAAATAAATGTTTTCATTTTTTGCTTTTATCTTTTACCCAACAAGTTAAAACACAATTAAATTTTTATGTGTTTACTCTATAGTGTCATTATCCTTTTCTCATGTGTGGGTGTGTGAACCATGACTTCCCTAAGGACCTACAATGTGTCATATCTAAATTATTTGCATTTGTACAACAGCTCACATCAAAGAAAATTCATATGGCTAGCAGTCCACGGTGGTGTCAAGAGATAGTTGAGATTGTTTGTATGTTTGAGAAGGAACTGTCGAAAAGTTTCATGGACTTGTAGGTTCATCTTCTAATTCATCTAGTTGATAAGGTTGAATTTGTTGGGGTGGTCTTAGGTTGTTGTATGTTATTATTAGAGAGGTACATGAAAAATTTTAAGGGATTTATTTGACAAAGGGAAAAAATTGAGGGGTCTATGGCAGAGGAGTACATATTATATGAGTCATTATATTATTCCAATGAGTACATCAAGCAAATAGACGACACACCATGTGGAATGATTTCGGATGACCAATAGGATGAGGACAAAAGGGAAGGGGAGCTACTCCAAACGAACGGAAAAAGGTGCATGATAAAGAGTATGTCACTTATCTTTTGTCACACATCTACTGAGTAACCATTCACACTGAACTTCATAATTTCTATATTTGATCTCATACATACTATATGCCGATTTGATTTCATGGATACAACAACGAATTCATAAATTGATGCCATCAATAAATTCATTCTTTACAACATAGAGCCAACACAGCTGTGGGTTACATTGTATGAAGAGAAGAGGAGGAAATTGGACATTGACAGGAAAGCATTCAGACGCTTGAATGGTAGAAGCATGCCTTATCCTGGTCATTTAAAATAAAATATGCCAATGATCTGTCCCAACCGTTGGGTTGTTGACCAAGTCAGAGAGAAATACGGTGCATCTGGTCGTTACCCGCCTACTGAAGAGGATGCACTAAACATAGGGATGGGGTGCAGTAACTTAGTAATAATCTCTTTGTGTACATTTTTAACTTTATAATGCACCTTTGAATTATAACATCTATATTTTATATACTAATGGTCAGGTTATTAGACATATGAAACCATCATGTGTTCACTTTTTTTGCAGGTGCATTTGTTCTCATCTATGTGGGAATATGGGCATCATTTTCGCACCGAGGAATGCGATGATGGACGTGCCACACAAGATTATGAGTGGAAGTCGAGTTCGGCCAATCTAGTCATGCTAGCCACCATGATCAAAACATAATAGGGGGGGATATGGGCTACATCAAAAAGATACAAAAGATCATTCAATTGTATTCCTCACCTTTCCAATGTGTTATTCTTAGGTGAAAGTGGTGGGACACCTTCGACTAGAATCATGTAAAGGAAGATCCTGGTAATGGACTAATATGTATCAAATCTAGAAAGATATGGGAGGAAACTAAGAAAGATCCTGGTAATAGACTAATATGTATCAAATCTAGAAAGATATGGGAGGAAACTAAGGAACCTTATGTTTTCCCAAAACACTGCAGCCAAGTGTTTTTTACCTGAATGTGTTGGATAGGGATTGGTGGTTCGTATTAAGACATGACCCTAGATCAAAACATATTTTTTAGAATAAAAGTGTTATCATGCCAAGTGAGGAAGATATGTTGGGTGATGTCAACATAGAGTGATATGTACATATTTTATTTCATCATTTACTGTGTTGATGTATCATTTTATTATTGTTATTTTTAATTCTCTGATTATATTCTTTTTCATCTTATGATGGTGGAAATGGAAAGTTAATTACCCGATGTTTTTAAACAATTTTAGTTGGTTAACAATCAATTTGATGTTAAATGTGTTTGTCTATCAAATAATTGTGATTGTATGGAATGACTTATTGAAAAAGAATTTTATTTTAGTTGAAGGTATTTATATCTCATTGCATATGTCGTATAAAATTTTAGAATTATTATGGCATCATATGTGTGTCGATATTCAAAAAATATAAGTCAGTGTGTATCATATGTATGTCGATATTTAATATGAATTTCTAACAATATGGAAATAGTCATTTTATAATAATTATGTTAATATTAACTAGTAAGTAATAAATGAATTTTAATATTTATTCGAAATGTATTGTTCATTTACAAATTAATTACACTTAAAAATGACATATTTATCATTGATGAATTATGATTAATATAAGTTTCCAAATCAAACCACTTTTAATATTAAATAGAAAAAAAAATTCATTTTAAGATTAAATGTAAATAATTTTATCATTAATGAATTTTAATTAATATAAATTTTCAAATCAATTTGATATCGATTCCAAAGGAAGAATGATGACACAATTTCCAATGAAAATTTTGATAGCCTACTTCAACAAAGGAGTAAAGATTACATGTTTCCACATGGAACAAACATACATTGGTACTAGGTATTTTGCAATAGGGGTTTGATAGAGGATGAAAGATTTGATAAAAAAAACATTCGATGAGCTAGTAATTTGGTGTTTTAGTGCATTTTGCATATTTATTTGATGGTTCTTTTGTTTCTCACCAAGTAGTAAAAATTAATAAGGTTAATGATTTGAGGTACCAAAACAAAAAATTTAAACATGTGTAACAATCTAAAATATAGAAAATCTAATTATATTTGGTAATAGACAATTATAATTATACTTAGGAATATATACTTTTTATTTATAAAAAATTGTATATACAAATCATGTTTTTTTTATAATGCAAAGATCTTCTTCTTTTCTCCTACAAAATATGAATTATATTTTCATATAAGTACATCAATTCAGAACCTAGATGTTGAAATTTTGTAAAACAAAAATGTAGAAAAGGAGAAGACGATTTTCAATGGTTCAAACTTATTATTACAAATTTCTAAAAGATATTTGTATGGCTATTTAAATTACTAAAGTTAGATAAATTCCTTTGATTACATAAGTGTTATTGAGACAATTGAGGGATTTTAATTACATCAAGTGCGATTGATGGGTTTAACATAATGAAAACATTTTTTATAGTAAATAATAGTGTGTAGATCTCGATTTGTAGTAGTGCAACATATAATTATATTTTTAAATATGGTTGAAGAAATAAAAATTATAGCAATAAAAATAAACATTTGTATTTTTCAATAATGTTATATGTCGCAAAAAGGAAGGAAATGCCCACACAAAATCTACAAAGTCTACATAAAATCTACAAATCAAATGCATAAACATCCACAATTTCATATGAGATGAATATGTGCAACATATTTAACAGTGTCATCTAAACTAGAGATACTAGCATGGATTTGGACATTTTATATGTAAGAGTTGTGGTGAGGGACTAAGAGTTATTAATTGTTACGAGTTATAGATTTTATAGGAAAGGGTTATATGATTTATAGGGATTAAATTGTAAAAATATAAGTCAATGTGTATCATGTTTATCATTATTTCAATCAACCTTTCATCATTTATTTCCATTTTGCATTGTAATAGCATTGTGTTGTGTTGTTTTATTGTTATAAAAGTGATGTTATTATTAGTAATGATTTAATTAAAACATGTTTCAAGGTTCTAATAATAACAATCCATTTTCATGATTAATTATGATTTTCTCTTAATTACATGTAAAATTTAGATGCAACAAATATAAATTAGAAGTTCACAATAAATTAGTAAAAATAAATATTTGTTATAAGGGGATGAAATGCATTGTATTATAAAAATAAAATAAAATAATATAATTTAAATATAATTAAGAGATTAGATGTCAAATCTCTCTCTATTTTATTTTATAATATAATTCACAAAATTGTTTACATTAATTGTAACAATATGACAGTAATTGCGCTGCAAGGAAGAAGTTATCATTGATATTTTTTAATAAACACCTTTCACAATTTTTCAAAATATATATATATATATATATATATATATATATATATATACTTAGCATTTGACGGCGTCATAGGTCGAGTCTGGGAAACAAAGGCAAATTAGGATCCTCCATATCCTCATCTTCCTACACTGGTGGAGGCCCATCCCCATCATAGGTGCCAATAATTAGACAATTTCATTTAACAATATAATAACACAATTTAAAGAAAATGTTAGCATAAATTTCATTTGCATTAAGTAAGACAATACAATGCAACTAGATTAATTTAAACATAATGTTAATATTACATCTGTCATTTGCTCGGTCATTCTAGGTGAAAAATATGTTGTATCATACTCTTCAGTCCAACCTCACTTACGAATATGGCACAATGTCCAATGTATGATCATCCTCACTGGCTAGTAACTCTAGTGCCTCTGAGGTGATCCTCACTGGGAACTCTAGCTAGACCCTCTCAGGGAACATCTGTCCCTACATATGCATTCACGCCTCAATCATTTCCCTAGGAGGGTAGCATTCAAATGATGGCCTCATGATCAGAAACCTCTCAAAAAATAAACAAAAAAGCTCTAAAGCAAAAGAAAAGTTGACCCTCCCCTCAAATCATGCACATCAATCCAAAGCAAAACAAAATTATCACAAAAAATGGCAAACCAACTAATGCATCTAGGTATCTTCACTAAAGAATCAACATAATACAATAGAGGGAAACTAATGTGTTTCCCATCAATGGTGGAGTGCACCACCATCATAAGAAAAAGAGAGAGGCACCTAACCTCCTCTACACCGAAAGAACAAATACGTAGTTGTCCTCTAGAAATCTAAAAATCCACAGGTTCAATGACTTGGTCACCGATATATCTCTGAGAGTACACAAGTTGACTCTCCATTGTGACACCAAGTTGGACATCAAGGAATTGGGGAAAATCCTCCCCTCTCCTAAATAGCCCTGTGGTGAAGTAAATGTCCTCATATGTGGAATGAAACCACGGATCAGGACCAAACCAAAAGGTTTGTCTAAGTTGATCCCAACGATGCATCAACTATGTCAAAAGAACTAAGTTCCCATTTAGGGATGTAGCCTTCTGATAGAACTTTAGCAGTTTGAAAACCCTTAAGAGGTCTCTGTTAAATTTTCAGAATTTACTTCAATCTGATCTAGGATCTTAACTGAGAGAACAACATGTACAGCAAATCTACAGCATATCAATCATGGACACAATAATGCAAGCACACAAGAGACACAGAGTTTACTTGGGGAAAACCATAAAGGTGAAAAACCCCAATAACTTCCTCAGAGATAGATAGAGCAATGATACAACCAGAATACAAGAGATAGTCTTCTCCTAGCAGCAGAGCCTCCTCCTCCACAAGTGCGCCACTCTCCCAAGTGTGAGTGAGAGAATAGAATGATGAAATAGAGATCTCTCGATCTCTATTTATACTAGACTTGACTTGCCTCATAACCTTTACTAGGTTGGCCTTAACTTCACCACATAACACAATGCTGACTGGGCCAACACCCAATAGGGTGGTCTAATAACCCTTTGACCCACATGGCCGACCCCCACTAGGGTGGTCTAATAACCCTTCGACCCACATGACTTATACAAGGCCGACCCCAACAAGGTGGTCTAATAACCCATCAAGTATAAGTTACGACACTTACAATATAAATGACGACACTTCCGTATAGAGGAATAATAACATCTCTATAGGAATACAATATACATATATGTGAAATACATTCCGAAGTTACATATACATCAACAGTCTCATGTCTGTGTGGTAATGGACCAAGGGTACAAGTCTCTCTCCCTCTCTCTGGCCTACCACTCTCATACAATGTTGTACAGGTCCATTCTTGCCTTTTTTTTTCCTGCTACTCTTGTCACTGATGTCTCTGATTCACATATAACTTCCATCATTCTCATACATGGACACAAACATGTATATATAATACATAAAAAAGATTTAGTAAATGATCATTTTATTTATTAATGTGAATAAATAATTTTTGTTGTCAAAAAAAAAGTTACATAGGGGTGTTCCCAAAAAACATTCAAGCATTACACACAGTGCTTTTGTATATACATTCCACCCCTGATTGTGCACTACAAGATAATGAACGCATCGAAGACACAAAACAATTATTTTTAAAAATAACTATAAATTGTGTGCTTTATAAACGAGATGCACCAATACGTTTGTAATAATACAAGCATCATAACGATGCGCATATGATTCTAATACACATCGTCCAAATTATTTTTATAATTCTAATAACAGTGCGTCCCGAAGTAGGGATCACAAGTGCTTTATACAAATGTGTTCGAACCGCGAATGGTGTGCACACTAGTTTTTAATGCATCAGGATCGACGTGGCCCTGTGTGAAAATAGGAAGGTATACAGTGATGAAAGTTTTTTTTTAAGTTGGGTCGGTGCATATTATAAGATCGAACGAATCGTCCCAATGTTGCATTAACTCAACTAGGCCTGATGTGTTTAGCTAAACACAACATTGTTTACAGTATAAACGTATTTATAAAACACGCCGATGTATGTTGTGAAACAATGTTTTCTCTAAAAACATGAATTTCCAAAGCAGTGTGCATCAAAAAACATGAAGCACTGCCCACGGTGCTTTGGAATATATAGAGCACTGCTAACGATGCACTACTAAATTATGATTGCATCGAAGACACAACAATCATTTTCAAAAATAATTATACAATGTGCACTTTATAACAGATCGAGACGCCCTGGTGCATGGGTATTAATACAAGCACCGTGACGGTGCGTATATGATCCTAATATGCATCGTCCAAAATATTTGTATAATTCTTATAACGATGCATGTCGAAGTAGGGAGCACTAGTGCTTTATACAGACGTGTTCACACTACCAACGGTGTGCACACTAGTTTTTAACGCACCAAGACCGACGTGCCCATGTGTGGAAATAGGAAGGTATACGCTGACGAAAGATTATTTCAAAAGCTAGGTCGGTGAGTATTATAAGAATGAACGCATCGTTCTGACGGTGCACTTCCTCAACAATAGGCCCCTTGCATTTAACTAAACGCAACAACGTTTATGGTGCGGACATATTAATTGAACACACCAATGTATGTTGTAAAATATATCATGTTGTTTTCGTTTATGGTTTGGCTGGTGCGTTTAAAATAAGATCATGCACTGGTTCTTTTTGTTCCTATCGGCACCATTGCACCAGCTAAAAGTGATGCACCAGAAACATTGTTATGAATTTTAATTTACTTTACGTGGGCGATATTTAACATATAGCACACCATAGTAACGATGCGCTATAGCTTACAAGAATTGGTCACCCCGCTCCCGGTGCACCCCATAAATTTTCATTGTGCACCGTTATCATGATCCAAGCCGAACAAGTTGAACACAATGCACAAAAAATTTAAACTATTTTTTGAAAGTATGCAAATTTAAGGTGGATTTTAAATTATAATCCACTAAAAGTTTAAATTAGAAGGTAAGAAAGACATTACCTAGAAATTTTCACATCAGGGAGGCATGATTGCCACGTAGACCAAAAAACCAAGTTCGCACATTGTTTCACAAAATTCCAAAGCCACGTAGTGAGCAATGGACGAGAGAAATACAAGCATGGGAAAAATTGATGGCAAGGTGCTTCAGGGAGGCAAGAGTAGAATCAGTGCTTAGGAGGTCTACAACACTAAAAGACGATAAAAATGATTTTTTCGTCGAGTAATTTTTTCTATTTTACCCTATTACATTGTGCCCGATAACAAGCTGCACCGGTGCGCTTTGAATTCCTAACCACCCCATTATTCAATATAAAACATAAAAAATTCCACAATTTTTAAATTTAACCCTAATGTGGTGCTCTCTACTATAAAATGCACTAGTGCGTTATAGTTAAATAAAAGCATCGAGCGCGAATATTAAATTATTTAAAAAAATTCTGGAGCTTTTTTAAATTTTAACCTAATGCGGTGCTCCCAAGTATACAACTCACCAGTGCTTGTGGAATATATAAATGCACCGTTATTGAATATAAATATATAAAAAACGTTTTCCTTCCAGTGAGTGTTTTAATTTCACCCTTCACCATTGCCCTTAATTACAGGAGCATCGATGTTGTTGTGACAACAAAATGCATCGATGAGGGATCTAGGAATATAAAAATTGTTTTACATTAGTGCTATAATATAAACAACGCACCGGTGCTTTAGTATATATTGAACACATTGTATTTGTTTTTGTTTTTGTTTTTTTAAACATTTTTTCTAGGCAGAGGGATTTTTGGATAATCCCAGTGCGTTAAGTGTAGTCACGCATTGGTTCTTAGGTATGTATCGAACGCATCGATTTGTGTTAGTAGTTGAAATATAAAATAAATATTGTTCTCTGCATTGAACGGGGATTTTCGAAATCAGTGCGTTGTTTTATACTACACATCGGTGCATATATACTTAAGGCACAGCGATGCAGTTTGTATGTATAAAAGCACCATACAAAAACATTCACTAAAACCTCTGACCACTCACCTCTGCTATAAACATACATTTTGGCTCTTTGTATAGGAGCTTCCACAAAAACCTCCTCTAGAGGGTGTTTTCCTTATAATGAGAAGATCCTAGAAGCAATGGGGTACTGATAGTTTTTTCATGTCCTCGGGGAGAACAATAAGGAAGCAGACCAGTTAGAAAACTTGGCCTCAGCTTTACCCAAAGGAAATCATTAATCCCTTAAAGGAGAATGAACTTATGAATCAATACCCTAGCACATTGCCATTGAAGGGAGTCTATTTGAGAGGGATAAGAAGGGATTTCTCACTCGATCCCATGAGTAAAGGATATAACCAAAGGATAGTGGTCATATGGTAGATTTGTCAACTTTTTGGACACATGCCTACCACCTTCCAGAATGATGTTGCGATGAGATAGGTGAGGATGTCGGGTATCTCAAGACATGCATACATGCAGCTCCATAGTCTGGATTTAAATGTTGATCCAGAGTCGTATGCGCTTCCTCCTTGGTTCATTATGGCTCAGGGTGGCCAGGTAAATCGACAAGACAAGTTTGGTCCTTGGTTCATGCAAGCTTGATATCCCCACGCTCCATCGGATCCAAAGGCAATCATGCATATTAGCGGCGATTTCATTCTTATACAAAGAAATTTATGAAGTGAGATGTCAATTGGGAGAATGCATAGGCATCTCTATTGAATGGAGATGTGCCCAAGGTGTTTGCTTGGTTTGGAGAAAGTAAGCTCAACTGCACAGCTTGGAAGGTGGGTACATCTCATGTTATTCATGTGCTTCAATAGTGGAGGTCTAGCCCCAATTGCCACATCGTAAAGATGGCTAGCGACAGATGGAGCGAAGACGAGGATTGGTATGTCTCTCATGGACTCCGGAGAATGAGGGGCAGCCATAGGAAGCTAAAGAGAAGGTCCATAGTCTTCGTCACTACATGCAGGAACAAGACAGGCGGTTGGAGCATTAGCAGGAAACAGAGGAGAAAGCCTGGGTAGTAGAGAGGGGCAACATAAACTACCAATTGGCTATCCTAGGAGCTAATATGGGAAAACAAAAATCTTGGAATGAGGAACTGGAGGCTCGAACCTCCCAATTGGAAGCATTTCTGTGCATTTTGCAACAAAAACTAAATGAGGAGGAGTCAGCTGAAGGATCCACCACCTGTTCATAATAAGTGAAACAAGAGAGCTAGGTTCCCTAGAAGCTTCAATACTATACTATAATAAAATTGATACTTAATAATAATAATATTAAATAATAATCACCTCCTCCCTTACAGAATAATCATTATTATTATTATAACTAATATTTCCTTAGTATTATATTTTTAAAGTTTGAATTTAAATTTAAATTAAATAAAGACCTAAGTTTGAAAACCTAAAAACATGAATGAAACTGACTCTCATCATTAGAAAGAATTATATCATAGAGTCATATAAATAGGTTCACAGGCATCGTATTCTCCCTTAGGCTTCAATTGTCTCGTGATGATGATCCCAGAGTAGGGATCGAAATGTCAAGTTTCAAATTGACTAACGCGGCTCCCTCTTACTACTCAGCTTGTCTTATGTCTGTTTATGTATTTCCAGTGTAGTTTTTTGCTCAATCAGTTTATTCGAACTTATACCTTTTAGCATAGGAATAATAAGTCTAGGTTCAGATAGAAAATTGTGTAGTATTGGAAATTAGAGACAAGTCTTGTTTTGGAAGCTCAAGCTAGAGGCCATTTTTGCTTTCTGAAAGCTCTGTAATGTTGAGGTACTTCTCCCTCTCATTTTCATAAATAAAACTCTATTCGTTTCAGTCCCCCCAAAAAAACAATTATAGACAAGACATAAATCCTTGGGAAAGATTATATTTTAAAAAAATAGTTGAGGACTCTGCAACTTTTTTCTAAGGACAAGAGTCTGGGGCCGGATGGATGGACAGTAGAATTCTTTCTTCACCTATTTTCTTTGATTGGGAATGAAATTACTTTGTCTATTGAGGACTCATGACAGAAGGCCCAAATACCTGGTATTTTGAACTCTATTTATATCACTCTTATACTTAAGACTAACAAGCCGAATGGTTTTGGGGAATACCATCCTATTTATTTATGCAACTTGTTGTACAAGGCTATTTCTAGGATCATTGTGGATCAGATTAAGCCTTATCTAAAGCGCTTTATTTCTGTTGAGCAATTTGGTTTTCTTCATAATCGATAGATCCTGGACGCGGTGAGCACTGCCTAGGAAAGGTTAAATTCCATCAAGCAAAAGAAGGTGGATGTTTTCATTATGAAGATGGATCTCGTAAAAGCATACGACAGGCTTGACTGGACTTATCTTCACTTTATTCTGCTGTAATTGGGGTTGCCTTTGGAGGTTGTTGATTGGATTATGTCTTGTGTCTCCTCTGTTAGTTATGTTGTTCTGGTTAATGGATCGCCTTCTTCTTAGTTCTATGGAGGTAGGGGACTTAGACAGGGTTTCCCATTCTCCACTTACCTTTTCATTTTGGCCATTGAAGGTTTGAGTTTGTTGATTCAAGAAGCGAGGCAAAATGGTAACATATATGGTGTTAAAGTGGCTAGTGCTCTTAATATTACTCATCTCCTTTTTGTGGATGGCGTACTCTTATTTGGCAAAGGCGATGTTACAGAATGGAATCACTTCAAAGACATCATTGCTTGTTTTTGTAATGCAGCAGGTATGGAGGTTAGTAATGTCAAGTCATCTTTTCTGTATCAATGTAAGGATCCCGATTTGAAGGATCAGACCAGTCTTTTGTTACCTTATCAGATGAAGGAAATCGGTGAGGGCCTCGGGTACCTCTTATTTTTCTTAAAACCTTCTGGCTATACCTTAGCAGATTGGCAGTGGCTTTTTAAGAAGGTGCAGCGGAGGCTTAACACTTGGGAATTTAGACTTTTATCTTTGGGGGTTCATCTTACTCTTCTTTGTTCGGTTCTTCAAAGCATTCCCATGTATTGGTTCTCTCTATTTTCGGTGCCGCGGTCAGTGATTATTGTTCTCCGAAGGATTTCTCTCATTTTTTGTGGGCAGGATCCTGGGGGGAGACCAAGTTTCACTTTGTAGCTTGGGAGGATATAACTTGGACCAAGCTTTTAAATGGATGGGGCATTAAGGATCTCCGAGCATTTAACCTCTCTCTTTGTGCTAAATCTTTGTGGCACAGCTTGTTCGACATTGGTTTATGGGGAAAGGTGGTGAGATCTAAGTATCTTGGGAAATTATCATCGGAATTCTAGTTTCACAATGGTAAGAAAGTACCACATGGGTCTTACCTTTGGAGGAGCTTATTGAAGTCATTTCCAATCATCAATAATGAAATTGGATAGGTTGTTGGGAGGGGTACTCAGGTGTTTGTGGAAATTGATCCAATTGTGGGTCTTGGTAATGATTACAAGATTTCTTCGGAGCTTCTTTTAGTGCTGCACAGGGTTGATATTCATGTTTTGAAACAGGCTTCTTCTTCTCATGTTTGTGGGTTTACTCACTGGGTTTCGGCTAACGACATTCCGTTGGAACCTTCCCTTCATGGTGAATGGGAGACTTATGTTAATCTTTTGTATAAAGCAGGAATCACATTAAGCCAGGAGGAGGATAAAATATCCTGGTGTTACAATAAAAATAATGGTAAGGTCTCTGCTAGCCTTGCTTACGCTTGTCTTAAGGAGTCGGATGACGGGGAAGCTTTCAAATGGTGGATTAAGAAACTCTGGTCCTTAAATTGTCCCTTGAAAATACGTTGTTTTATGTGGTTACTTCTCCATATCAAAATTTTGACCTGGAAAAATCTAACTAAACGGGGCTTTACTGGACCTGGATGCTGCGTTTTGTGTTTTAATGCTAATGAGGAGGTGGACCATCTGTTTGGAAACTGTACCTTCTTTCAGACTATGTGGTAGGGATTGGAAAGATCTCTCAATTTTCAGTTCTATTGGTTCAGAGATTCCTTTGAAGAGAACCTCTTGTTTTGGTTTGACAGGCATCCTATTGATCTGATCCTTATTTGTTATACTGTGTGGGAAGTATGGAAAGCACATAATCGTTTTATTTTTCAGGATCGGAAATCATCCATCTTTCATCTAGTTGCTAAGACTGTGAAATACTTCTCTTCCCTCAACAAGGTCCCCAGCAGAAATTTTTGTCATTTTAAACCTTTTTCGGAATTGGATTTATGTTTCCCTGTGGGATATTTTGATGGAAAAGCCCAGGCTGGTCTCTATGGAGCTGGGTTGATTTTGAAATTGTCACGAGAACATGTGTTCCACCTTTTTTTTGGAGATGGAAATGGTACAAACACCAGAGCAAAACTCATAGCCTTGTGGGGTTTACTTTGGTTTGCCAAGGGTTTGGGAATCCATACCCTCTCTATTTTTGGGGACTCTCAATGTGTGATCAATTGGGCAGACGGAAGAAAATGTTTACACTCTGTGGAGCTGAGTGAATGGCTTAAGAGGACTCAAGCCATCATTAAATCCTTCGCCTCCCTTTCCTTTTTGCATATCTACAGAGAGCACAACAAGGATGTTGATCTCCTTTCCAAAAGAGCTTTGGGAGCATTGGATGGAGTCATGTACATGGAAGAGTATAGAAGTGGCTCCTTATTCAATTCGACCACCCTTTCTTTTGTTGACTGATTGTGTTGTTGGAGCTTTGTAGTGGTTGGGTTTAGTATAGTTGGTTCTCATGCCCAGTCTTGGGAGACATCTTTGTATTGGAGATAAAGTAACGTCATCATGTTTTTTTTAGCAAAGAACATTGGAGCGGGCAGCTCGCCCTCCTTAACATTATGTATTTTGTGATACAACTTTTTCTTAATATAAGTTGTTTTTTTTTCTGTATGAAAAAAAAACATTAAAAACAATTAATATGGATTTTTTTTTAAAGTGGCATTCAAAGATTATTGTTGATTTTTGTTTACTATGATAAGGGTGGTTGTTACTTTTCATGTGATGTTTTGATTTTGATATGATCAATTTTATATATTTATATGAGGACAACTATTTATTATTGTTGTAACACATTTTATAAATAAATTATTTTTATGTTCCTAGGATTTTTCATTTAGAATTTATTAGTCCCTTCCTTCCTATGCGGGCACTCTTAGCAATTGATTTGTGTGCTTTTAGAAATTAATTTATAGTGGATATTTAAATTAATATAAATTTGCAAAGCTTAAATTTATAAAACATTCTTAATTCTTGCTACGTGTAAGATTCTCCCGGTTTGAGATCATATTGGTTGCTTCCACAATTAGTTTATATGATGTTTCTATAATGTTGCAATGTTATAAGGTTTTTCTATGTTCTAAGCATGGGAGGTATTAAATAATTAATGTCCTCTTAAATGTTGGGTGAGCATTGCTATACTCATTCTGCTCCAAAAAGGAAAGGGTTCCAAAAGTTTAAAGCATCAACATACCGAATGCACATCCACCATCCACCTGGGCTTGCATATGCATATATCACATGAAATTTATTCATTCGCATCATGTCTAGGTTACAAACAAGAGGATTTAATACACTAAATGTCTAGGTTACAGAGGGGAGGATTTAATACCGATCAACTCTTGAGTCTTGTGTTCTCACTCGTTTCATAATACAATCCATAGCCTTGTATGCTCACGTTAAATTAGGCTCATCACTAAAGTCTATTAAATTCGATGGGCAGAGTAAAAGACGATGCCCAATGTAAATTCTATTGACATGAACATCGATGTTGTCATTCATTTAGTGATTCAGTTGAGTCCATTGTTAAGTGGTTGATTGATCTTTTATCCACCGCATTTATGCCTCCCATCGAGCCTTTTTACTACCTTTGATAGACTGTCATCCATAGACTTCCATCTATATTGAAGGTGTGGATTAACTCCACAATCAAAATTGTAAATTTTATTGAATGAATTGTCAAATATCTGCGATTGGAGAAATAGTTGTGGTAGTTAAATTGCCATCAACAGTTTTTCGAATAACCCCATAGAATTATCTAATTAACATTCCACCCTATGCTGAAGGGGTGTTTGTAATCTAACCATCATTATGAATTTCTCAATTTTTTCTCTTGTAAGCACTTTGGTGCAGATGTCTGCAATTTGCTCACTTGTGGAACAATGTCTTAAATGAATAGTCTGGCCTCTACATGATGTCGAATCAGATGATACTTTGTGTTTATGTGCTTGGTTCGATCATGGAATCTAGGATTCTTGTCCAACTTGATTGCATAAATATTGTCAACCAAAAGAGGAGTAGAATTCACTTGTTTCTCCTACAAATATTCAAGTATTTTCCTGAGCCATACAATCTCCTTTGTTGCTTCTACAACTGCCACATAGTCTTCCTCTATTGTGGAATCTGCTGGACCTAATTGTTTGTGTGATCTTTAAAAGATAGTTGTTGATCCAAGATTCATAAGGTAGCCTGAATTTGATACTTTGTTTTCATTATCCCCATCAAAATCATAATTGGAATATCCAATCAAGTTAAAAACATCCACCTTAGAATATTTAAGTCCATAATCTTGTCTTCCCTTCAAGTACTTTAGAACTCTTTTTACAACAGACCAATGTCCTTCACAAGGTTTTTGCATGAACTTGGAAAGGATCCCAACAACAAATGAATATCTGGTCTGGTGGTAGTAAGGTATATAAGACTTCCCACAAGCTATCTATACTTGGTTGCATCCTCAAATTTATTCCCTTCTTCAGATGTGAGCTACGGATTTTGTTCCATTATAGTGGAGAGAGGGTTACATTTAGCCATGTTGGATTTGTTCAACAGTTCTCCAATGTACTTCTTTTGGGAGATGAATATGTAGTTTGGATCTCGTCTCACTTCAATGCCCAAGTAGAAGTGAAGATGTCCCAAATCTATCATCTCAAATCGTTTCTTTAATTCTTTCTTTATGGATGCAATATAGTCTTCATTGTTCCTTGTTATCATTAGATCATCTACATACACCACAAGATATACAATAGGTTTTCCAACTTTCTTAACAAAAAGAGTTGCATCATCAAGATTAAAGTGCTTAAATTTTAACTTCATAAGATGTCCAATTAGCTTTTCATACCAGGCTCGTGATACTTATTTCAATCAATATAAAGATGCGATGAGCTTACATACCTTTTGTTCTTGTCCCTTCACAACAAAACCTTCAGGTTGAGACATGAAAACATTGTCTTTCAAGTCTCCATTCAAGAAAGCAGTCTTTACATCCATTTGATGAACTTTCCATCTGTTTTGTGCTGCCAAGGCTAATAGAGTACAAATGGTAGCCCATTTTGATGTAGGGGAAAAGTTCTCATCATAATCGATGCCTTATTTCTGTGCATAACCTTTTTCCACGAGCCTTGCCTTATGATTATCAAGTGAGACATTTGATTTATACTTGCTTTTGTAGACCCACTTGCAGGCAATTAGTTTAGTTCCAAATGGAGGATTCACCAACTTCCATGTCTCATTTTTTATAAGAGCATCAAATTCTTTCTACATAGCTTCTTTCCAATTATCATGAGAAATTGTTTCTTCGAAGGAAGTTGGTTCATAGTTAGAAAATAAATTCAATTCATAATCAATTGAATATTTTGTATCATTTGCATCATTTGTATTTGAATTACCTACATTACCTCCATCTTCTTGTCTTGTTGAGATCCTAGTTCGCGTCTTTCCAATCTCATCGGGATGAACACTTTCAAGTGTCTCAATGGTCCATTTTGGAATCTTATGTGATGAACCAGGTTACTCAACTGGTTGAGATGGCACAGTCTCTCCAAGGCTTAGCCTTTCAATTCCTTCAATCACATCATCCATTCGAACTTCCTCTTCTAATGAGGACGAAGATGGCATTTTAAAAGAAGATTCCATTTCATAGTTAGCAGATAATTTCAATTCATAATCAATTGAATATTCCATATCATTTGCATCATTTGTATTTGAATTACCTCCATCTTCTTGTCTTGTTGAGATCCTAGTTCGCGTCTTTTCAATCTCATCAGGATGAACACTTTCAAGTGTCTTCACGGTCCATTTTGGAATCATGTGTGATTAACCGGGTTGCTTAACTAGTTGAGATCGAATGGTCTCTCTAAGACTTAGCCTTCCAATTCCCTCAAGCACATCATCCATTCGAACTTCCTCTTCTAATGAGGATGAAGATGGCATTTAAAAAGAAGACTCTAAAGGCTGATCCAAGATAGGAATCCCCCCTTCAAGGTTTGGACTCTCATTATCAAATTCATGATATGTCTTTATACAGGTAAATTTGTCAAGATGATCAAGTTGTTGCTCAATAGTCTTGTCATTTTTAGAGAATTCAAGAAAAATCACATCTCTAGAAAGAATAAACTTTGTATTTACCTCATCATAAAGATGATATACTTTGAAGGAATTTGAGAAACTCAATAAGATACACTTTTGATTCCTTGCATCCAATTTGTTTCATTGTTCCTTCAAAATTAAGGCATAACAAGTGGAACCAAAAATCTTGAGATGTTTTAACAAAGGAATACAACCATGTTACATTTCATAAGGGGCCTTATTACCAAGAGCATATGATGGAATTCTATTTCGCAAATATACTGCACAAAGAACTGCATCAACCCAAAACATGAATTTCACATTTTTGAAAAACATCATGGAACAAACCATATTCGAAATTGTCTTGTTCATCCTTTCGGCTACACAATTATGTTGAGGATTGTATGGAACTGTGGTTTGATGCTTAATTTCATGTTAGTGAAGATAATTTTCAAATTCATTAGATGTATATTTGCCTCCATTATCAGTACGTAAAGTGCTTATACATGATTGAGCTTCATTTTAGATCCATACATGAAAATTTTTAAATGTTTCAAAAGCTTGAGATTTATCTTTCAACAAGTATACCCAACACATCATGGTGTAATAATCAATAAAAAAACATGATATATTTATTTCCATTAGCAGATGGAACATACATTGGACCACACAAATCAGAATGTATCAACCCAAGTTTTCTATATGCTCTGGAATTGGAATCATATAAAGGTTGTTTGCTATGATTTCCAATTATACATGCATCACATTGCTTCAATTGCCTTGGAATAGTAGGCAAGCCTTAAACGCCCTTATTTTTTAATAAACGAAGGCTATCATAGTTAATGTGCCCAAATCTAGCATGCCATAAGAAACTAGATGATAATGTACCTTTATCATTGTGGGATAAGTAGGTAAAATTCTATGCATAAGCAAATCTCCCTTTCAACTTCAACAATAGGTCATATTCCATACATGTCATAGCAACCATGTTGTTGGAATCCCTCCTTATTTCAAATTTGTCATTGAAGATATGAATAGAATGACCTTGTTTTTTAATATGCACAAGAGACAGCAAGTTTCTCTATAACTTAGGAAAATAAAGAACATCATGCAAAATAAAATCCGGGAATCCAGACAACTTAAGCCTGATGGTGCCAATTCTCGAAGGCTTGAGACTTGATTTATCTGCAAAATAGACTCTACCGTCTACATTTTCATTGAAACTTTAAACAAGTCTCTTCAAAATCTCATGTGGCATGTTGCACCTGTGTCAAGTAACCAAGCATCTCTTCAAGAAGCAAATGAAGTGTTAAGCAAATATTCAGTTACTCGAATATTGCAATGAGCAACAATGTAATGAGTGGATTCAGGTGCTTTACCTTTTGTTTTCAATGCTTTACCTTTGTATTATTTCTGATCGTGTTTGTCTTTGATATGCTCCCATGGAGCCCAGCAATGTTGTGATTCATGTCCATTTTTGTCGCAATGAACACAATGACGTTCAAATCTCTCATCTTGATTATGTCTACCCCCTACCTCTAAAAGTCTTATTTTTACGTCCTCTTATATTTCCTTCTCCTTTAGAAGAATCTTGTGATTGTTTCTTTTAAGTAAGGCACATGGTTTCTCTAGAAACCTGTGTTATTTTATTTCCAAAGGCTCTCTCACATTCTACAACCTTCTCCACCAAAGTGTCGAATGTAATGGACTTCATTTGACCACTAGCCTGCACGGATTCAAGGTAGTGTGAATATGTAGGGTGGATAGCTTTAACAAAAACTATGAGAGAAATATTGATCTCCATTCCAATGGCATCAATGGAATGCTTAATGGCTTTAATCTCATAAGTTAGAGCCGTGGGATCATTATCCTTCAACTCTAGGTTGAAGAGCTTCACCAACAATTGTATGAGCTCCAATTCTGAATGTGAATCATACAAGTGTTTCAATTTCATTAAAGCACCATTAGAGTCTTTGCAACATAATATATGATGATTTACCTATTCATTTACATTAGCAGCGATCAATAAATAAGCTTTCTCATCTCTATTCTTCCATATAGCGAGCTCTTTGTCTCTTGTTGGTACAACAGGTGCAGCATTATTCTCTCCTTCATATATGCCATCCCAGAGGTAATTAAAGATTAAAGCATGTTTATTTTTTCTCGACCACTCTAGATAATTTTCTTTTCCACTTAGCACCACATGAACAATTGATACAAGTGAATTCATTTTAAAAAATAGAAAGCAATGTCAAATACAACATGGTCTGCTCATAATGATGATCTGCTCAACTTCATGTGTTAACAAAGAAAGTGAAGAACTAATAACCAAAGGAAACTGCAATTAAGACTCTTGCACCTCTACCCTTTTTCAGAGGATACTCAGGCTCCTAAATCAATCGATACACAATGGGTTATCTCTTCGATGCCACTTTCAAATCGAGTTCTTAAAACTAAAACACAAAATTGAGTTCTAAAAACTGAAAATTATTCAAATTGTTGTATATTCTTGTAATCTTTAATATAAAATGAAAAGAACCGAGAAAATTGTAATGAATTAAAGGGTTGAGCTCCAACGGACATCTAGTACCAATGAATTCAATTACATCGATGGAGTTTTAGGTGAGCTTGCCCCGTTTCCCTTCGCAGCGTCATATATAGTTATTCCAGAGAGGAAATAACTCTGATTTATTGAGCTAAGTAAATGAAGCATTCGTTCTCTCCAGATATTTGTGCTTCAACAAAAAAAATCTTCAAGAGATCGAGGGTTTGTCTCCCCCTAGAGACGAAGCCTGTGGTCATGGGTTCAAGCCCCAAACACTCAATATAACAGTGTAGTAATCAGCGGGTATATTTTGCCTTAAACAGAAGATTCTCATCTCAAATAGAAAAATCTCACCTCCCTAACCATTCGTCTGACATTTTTTGCAATCGCCTTCAACCATTAGTTTTGGATCTTAGATAGAGCTTGTGGTAATTGGATTTGTGGCCTTTTATGTGACATGACCAACTCTTTTTATAATATTAATCAAAGGAAATATTTTATAAAACTAAAAGCAAACACAAAAACAAATTATATTTAAGCTTGACAGAATTATTGATATATTAAGAAGTAGATCTACCTAATTCAATGCATTTTTCTTGAAATTACCTTAGTTTATCAACCAACGGGAATCAACTTCAAGTAAAAGAATTCTTCTATTGAACAAGTTGCCTAATAACCTTAAGTTTTGTGAAAGAAATTGTTGAAAGTTCTGGACTAGTTCTAAACTATTGTCTTTGGCTTCAAAGTGCTTGAAAATTCCCTTATAGATCTTGTTGTTAGGCACTTTAATTTTATTAGATAAATTGATGTAATATCTTATCTGCCATTTGGAATTGTCTACGACAAAAGTATAATGCTTTTGATGGAAGCATTGGTGTATGCCATAGTAGCATAATTCGGTCGTATTGGTATTTCATGTACGGAAATTTGGAATAAATTCGAATTCGTTGAATATTTGATGTAGGTCTAATACGAATACGGATTATTAGTGGAGAATTAAATTTTGAAAAACAATTTAAAGAAAAAAACATTGATTATTAAACGCTATAAAACAAAAATACTATTCAATTTCATGCTTTCTTATTAAAATAAATATAAATAAGTAGTTGTTGTCTCTCACACTTCCATATCCGAGGTTGTTGAGATTTTATATTGTTGTTTTTTAAATATATGTTAAATTTTATTATATAAATGTCTATGTATATTTATGGTATATTTGTGAATATTTGATTAAAAATATTATATATAACGAAGCTACTTCCGTATTTTATTCGTACTAGATATTTTCATTACATATTTTTTCCGTATCGAATCGTATTCGTACTCACATTATGCTACTATGGTGTATGCTATCAACTCATTTTCTCCCACTGTCCCAATTTTCTCTATGGAATTGGTTGGGTGACGCAATTTCACTGATAAAATTACTCACCATCTGATATATTGCTTAGAATGCAAACAACTGTTGGATCTTATGGTCACATATTGCTTTGCTCATGATTGGGATCTTGGCAAAGGAGGCATGAGGTGTTCTTGTACTTATAATTCATAGCCCAATGTCTTGATTTGTATCTATTAAGCAGTCTATTTAGCAAAAACATAGTTAAAATTAAGTAAATAATGTTCCCCAACAACAAAAATATAAATTTTCCCTTTGTAAAAATAAAGTAGAAATAAATTGAGAGTAGTGTTTAGACGGAACAAAAAGTTTTAGTTTGTATCAAATTGCTCATCCAGAGGGACTAATCCCATTGTTCACAAGATTTTGAAACTGAATGTACTTGCGCTGAAATACTATCAAGCATGTAATAACCCTTTTTCGCATGCAATAAACAAATTGATGTCACCTATCCATATGCATACAACACTCCAACACTAGAAATACATAGGTGCAAATACAACTTCACTCGATTCCACTTATACTTGCTCATCCTCCATTCTATTTCTATTCATAATTAAATAGTATAGGATAAAATAGATTTATATGGACATCTAAAATGGATGAATTGAGTTCTAAAATGAATTTGCTTTGATAAAAATACAAATTCATACTACAAAACATCATGTAATTGTTGGAAGAATCGTTGAATTGATTGTTAAAATAAATTTTCTTTGATAAAAATACAAAGTCGTACTATAAAACATCATGCAATTGTTGGAAGAATCGATTTTATCATGGGACAACATAACTGATTTCAACCTGAAATAAAGAAAAATGAAGCTCAAAAGGGAGGGGAGAAATAATTGAAGGTACGATGATAAGGGTGATGTGGTTACCTAGATATATAGAAGTTGAAAGGTCCTCATTCGTTTGATGTTCCAAGGGCGATCAAACCCTTGAAGATAGTGTTTCTTCTTTTGCTTAATGAATAATGATCACCCCTATTCTTAGACATGTGTAAGTAATTACATATACACTCACAATTCAAACTAAGATCATTTTTTTTTTCCACAATTTGTCACCCACTATAGCTTACCTCACCGTGACAACACCTCACTCTCCTAAGCCCACTTAATGTGTCTTGCAGGACGAATGTGTGAACTGAAAATCTAAAATATTTGTATTTTGAAAAAAATAGTGATTGGCCCGACAATTTAATGAGTTTATCCCTTTCCTTGAAAGAGTTAACATGTATTTTATTTAATGCATGTTGATTTCAATATAGTTATCAAGCAAGCAGGGCATCAGTTAACATTTATCTCATTGCTTTGCATGCCATTTGCAATGTCTGCCAAATGTTGAAGAAGCAACTTCATAAAGTTTAACATTCCCTTAGCCCCAACACTACCGTAGTTTATCAATGTTGAACTTGTCTATACCACTGAATGTTGTTAACTCATTATGTTACGATGTATTAGGTCTTAAATGCTCAACTAGATACATCCTTTATATCTTTTAAAGAGTTGGGATAGCTGCAATTATTTGATAAAAAAAAATATTTTTTATTTTTGTAAGCTAGTACCCACAGGAATTTGAACTTATGACCTTCTATTTACAACTTTTCATCTCATTTACTCATTACAAATTACTCTTTCACCCGTGGGCTGATAAAAAAATTTAATTTAATCATATATATATATATATATATATATATATATATATATATATATATATATCTTTTAATTAGATAATAATCTTATTAGTCCATGCCTTCTTTTATTCCGCATACTTGGACACATGACCTCTCTTTGCCTAGTTTGTCCATCTTTGACCAACTATGTGATGCTCTCACTCTCCATGCCTTTAATTTAACAAATATACACATATTTCTCTACTAAATTTAGCCACACTTGAGGTTCACATTATATTTTCAAGCCCCGTCAATTGATCTGGAATTCCCTCCTCTAAGACCCTTGTCCCAATATTATGCAACGGTCCCATTATGATTGAGAAACTTGCCAAGACCTCTAGCCTTGAAAACCCACTCACAATTTTAAATTGAGGCGATCTCCACATTCTCCAAGCATCTTTGCAAGCACAGTTTCTTTCTTATTTATGTAACTCCACCCACTGTTGCACATTACGACTAAATGATTGAAATTCAATAACCTTAATCTCAAATCATTTTGTTTGTTAGTTTTATATTATTCTGTAGGTTTAAAATCTTAAAAAAAACAGAGTAGGGATTCGCTGCTATGCAACTCTCCCTTGTTAAAAGTGTTTTGACTTCATAGAACTTCAATTTCTTGCTATAAAGTTTTCCATGGTTTTCAAAAAATAGTTTATTAAATTTAGAACTTTTTGAAAATTTTAAATAAATTTTAGAATATTTAAATTTAAATTATTACATGTTTTATTGGTTAAAGATATAATCACTTAGACATAAACCCCTAAGAAAGTAGACATAAATTCCTAAGAGAGTGGATTTATTTTTATTAAAACAAAATAAATTAAAAGCATTTAATACTGTAATGTCCCGATTTTGACCTCATTATATTATGTAAAGGATGTAATATTGTTATCAAATCATGGTGAGGAGCTCAAGGCCAAGGCCCCGCCATCTATTTATTGATGCATATGATTTACGTGCTAGCCAGGCACAATGAAATTTTGAATATCATGTAAATATGCATTTTAATCAAATACCCACAACTAGCTATGCAATGCAACAAGAGATGAGGGCATGATTTTACAAGGAATTGGGAGGGAAATATTCAAACCCTTGAGCCAATCAAGTCAAGCCAAGTGTCAATGAGAGAACCCATAAACCCTCAACTACCCATGTTGACTTTTGTACCCAATCATTCATTTCTCCCAAGAGTTGGGTGAAGTAGTTAATGCCTTGAGGAATGGGAGGTATGGCTGTCCAAATTCAAGTATGAGAAATCCACCCTTCATGGAAAAACATCTTTTGCTCCTTGGGCAAGAAAAGAGCCATGAATTGCTCCCCAAGCCATTACCCATGGGGGAGTTTGTCTCTCTCACGAGTTGGGAGCTTGTTGGGCGTTTTTCCCCATCGAAATTCTATGTTTTCCTTCATTCTCAACTGGGAGAAGGTCGTTTTTGTGTTATTTACCAATGGCGAAGAATGGGAATCGAACTAGGGTTCCATAAAGACCGTTTTGGCTGTTGAATGCTTAGATAGTTGGGGGAGAAATATTTTTTCCTCCCTGTGATTGTTTTTCCCCATCCCACAATCCATTTTTGGATGGAAACGATTTGGGAAAAACCCATGGCCATCTTGTTTGTAAATCCCATTGTTAAAAGTGTGTATCCATGCCCAATGATTGTGCTTGTTGTGTGAGAAAAGAGTATGTTGGGATATGGGTTATGGGTATCCATTGCTTTGGCTTAAGCTTGAATGCAAGTATCCAGAGATGAAGAGGGTTCATATTTATCCTGATAAACCCAGTTGTGGACTGGCTTGGCTTAGATGCAATGATTACTTGGTTGTGTATGATTTTGAGTGTCCCATTTTCCTTGTAGAAATCATGTCCGGCTCGGGGGTGGTCTCTGAGTGTTGAAATAATGCAGGCTAGGCAGAGACCTATGGTTGGGTGGAACATTGCAGCGACATAGCTAGTTGCTTGGGACAATTGCACAATGAAGATAAGTAATCTCTATGTGTATTTACTTCTGCAATGTTCTAATTTGATGATTATTATTGATATACTGAATGCATATCAAATGTGTGTAGATGATGTTTTTATTCCGTTGTGCATGTTTGTTTGATAGATATGCACATACATATGTTTTTTATTTGAATGAATCTAATGAAATGGGCTGAGTTTATGTAAAAGCCCCAAATTTGTAGTCATGATCCCTTAGATGCGTTGGATCAACGAGAGGGGACATGAAGTGTCATGTGGCAACTTGCACATGTCATTGTTGACTTTTTTTTTAAGTTATCGCTTCCTATGTGATGTCTTTATTTTGATATAACCAATTCTAGATATTTTTATTTTAATGTTTCTATGAGGATAATTTCTTAATATTGTAACAAATTCTATAATTTTTTTATTATTCACTGCCTTGGCAGGCATATACTAACTATTGGTTAGCCAAACTCTTTTGACTCATAATAATTTGCTTTTTCACACATAAAGTGTTAGAGAGTTTTGCAAAATTTAATTATTAAACATAATATTTTGAAAAATAAAAATAAATACTAAATTTTTAAAATACAATAATATTTTTTAATTGGTGCAGGACACTTCTGATAGTACCTAAATCCGTGTAGTAGTGTTTTTAATTGTCAAAAATTAAAAATATATAAAATTGGTTTATAAAAAATAAAATTTCTAGAATTGCCACGTCGTTGTTGCTGCTACATGTACTTGTGACATTTAATATAGTTTAATGAATACATGTCAACCACCGAGAGCCTTCTTGTCAATGGTGTTGTTACCGCCATTGCTGGTTAATATAGAATATTTAACGGTTATTATAATGTTGTTATAGAGGTACCATAGTTCCTTCCATGTTATCCAAGTCAATTCCAGTCTTCACGCATTCTTTTCTGGTTGAATCTAGTTCTACTCTCAGAAAACATTGAAAAATTGGTTTCTTGAGCTATACTGACTGCTTTCTCAGCTGCATTTTTGGGGTTTGCAATAAATGCATTGGTTGGCACCAACATTCACCATCATAATCAAGTTGCAGAAGGTTAGAGGGTTGTTGCAACCAGGGGAAACTTACTTATTGTTAAAATCATCACATTAATTCTCGGCATAACTCACTCCATGGCTACTATATTTCATTGTTTGGTTGCTTATCATGACAGACAACCTCGTGCCAATTTTCCTGACATTGCATATTTTTGTTCTCAAGCAATGACTTAGTCTCTTTCACTTCTTTTTATCAGTTGTAAAATGAGGTATGCATCATCTTCTCATCATTTTCTTCTGAGAAGCTGGTGGGTTTCTAGGTTCATCATATGGGTATATGAAATACTTTCATGTGTTTTTTGGTTTGTGAGGGAAAACTCCATTTCATTTCATATCATAATCGATGATATTGTTTGTGACTCTTCCACCAATCTCAACATTTTTGGTGATTGCCATCCGAGGCTCTACAGAAGTGGCAATGATAGAAAATTCTGATAGTCTTTCTAAAAATCTATTAATTGATAAAATATCCTATCCTGAAAAGCAGAATTATAGTTCAGGGTTTATAAGTAGGTTGACATTTTTCTAGTTGAATTATTTTTTGGCCTCTGAGAAGAAGTATGCCTTTAAGGTTAAGGATATTGGTTTCATTGAGAAATGGAAGATTGAAAGACCCCTCAACCAAGCTACTCTTGGGAACAAATTCATACATGAAAACCTTAGTGCCTCCCATGAAAATAATTCTCTTATCAAGTAGGATATGTTTTGAAGAATACCAACGGCTATCGTAGAGTTTCACTTCTTCATATTCAACCCAATCACACATATAATTATCTCCACAAGGGCTAAAGTATCTTATAGCCTTTTCTCCATCATTGTATCCTCATGTTTGAAGCAGAGTCCCATTTTCCATAAAAGATTTGGAAGAACACCAGGTATCAATCAACACCATTAATGGATGAGCTTCATTGGTGAAGATATTATACTCTATAGAATGATCCCAATAGTCATATGTTAGGGCAATATCCTTTGGATTATATCGGCATCTGCCATTGTCCAACATAACCTCTCAGGGGCCGAAGTTTGTTCTATCAAACATCACCATCGTAGTGAAATGATTCATTGTCATATGTAGTGTAGAATCTCCTGCATTTTTCACCAACAGGTCCCACGTACCTTCCTTCATAGGGATCTCTATTGTTACTGCAAATCCGACGCAGAATATTAAAGTGAAGAAACCAGTCCAAGCTTTCATGGTGGAAACTTCCATGCTTCTTCTATTTCATCGGGATTCAATGGATTTTAGACTTGTGGGGTTTAATTATAGTTAATGGATACATTGCACTTGTGGTAGCTGAGAAATGTGGCCTAAAGTGTAGAGGGTAAAAATATTAAAGTCCCATAAAGCTTGGAGGAAAGTAACAAGAATGGTGGAACTAGTGTATATCAAATTGAGTTGGGTGTCTGCAAGTCCTCTAGTTCTTATAACATCTTATCATAAAATTTAATAGCTTTGTAACTTCTCCTATATATAATATAGAGATGAGACATTAATTCCAAAATGTATCTCTCTTTTTCAAAAGAATTTGCATCATATTCATCATTCTTATAATTGAACTATTAAAAATTCTTATAAAAATATGGAAGATTGATTGAGATGTGATGTATTTCGAAGTCAGTTATGATATGTCTCAGGAATTTGACATTTCAAACTTACCGTATGTTACTTTTTTTACTAAGATGCAATCAATTCTATTATTATCTGAATCATCTGGTAGATAATAGATAATATTAATAAAGAAGACATATTCATATTTTTTACCATCAATTTTATGCTTGGCCCTTAAGTTTTTAACCTCTGCACACTCTTATATTTTAAACCTCCAACAATTTCGTACCTTAAGTTTTTAACTTCTAACATGTTGCATAATTTGTTTGGAGTCATTGCCTCCAATATGTAAAGAGTGCCCCCTAACTTTGTATCCACTGCAAGGGAGTTCGCTACTAAACTTTTTATTCATTGCAAAACCTCTGCGCACTCTTATATTTTAAACCTCTGACAATTTCGGACCTTAATTTTTTAACCTCCGAAATGCTGCATACCTTGTGTTTGGATTCATCGCCTCCAATATGTGAAGAGTGTGCCTTAAATTTTTATCCACTGCAAGGGATATTGCTGTTAAATTTTTTATCCATGCGATGAAGCCAGATCAAGGTAACATGTAATTTTAAAATTTTAACCATGTGACAAGATGTGCCTTATACTTTAATCATGCGTTGTGTTAGGTTTAAAAGAGGGTATGCATTATGTTATCTTTTAGGCCAACGATGTTAATTTTGCGATAATTTCATTCAAACATTATCTAGGATCGTACTAAGAGAATAACAAGCACAACATAGCAATCATAAACACAAGAGACACAAAGTTTCCTCGGGGAAAACCAAGAAGGTGAAAAACCCCGCAACTTCCTCAGAGATAGAATAAGCCCCAATACAAAGATCACAATGATCAAGCCCAAAAGATAGATGACTCCAGCAGCTACTCCTCCTCCACTTGTGCACACTCCTCTCTCAATTAATGCAAGTTGGATGAGTGAGTGAATGAATAGAATGAGACACACTCACTCTCTATTTATACACAACTTAACCTGCCTTTAATTCTAGTTGGGCCGACTTCCTAAGGAAGTCTAATAACCCACTCACATGACACAAGCAGGGCCGACCCCACACTCGTGGTCTAATAACCCATCAAATATAAGTTGTGACACTTACAAATACAAATGATGACACTTCTGATTGGAGGAATAATACATCTCCATCATGAATATAATAAAGTACAAGTGTAATACATAGAAGAATATCTTCTGAAGTTACAAATACATCAACACTCCCTCTTAACTAGGAAGGTATTCTCTAAACACAGGTCATCAATACATATCGCCACAAGTCTTCAATTATGGAGTTGGATCATCGTCACTGGATCATGGAGCATCATCGTCATTGTTGTTGTACTCGTCATCTCGATCACTGGGCTATTTCTCAATTCTTCTCGTCATAGGAAGTTCTATAGAGCCAGCCCTTTTCATGCTGGTTGTAGGCCTAGCCTCCTGTAGGTCTTCATCATCTCTGTGAGCTGGCCATCCTGTGGAATCCTCACGACCGATTATGTGCATCAACAAAACCTCAAAAGAGCATCCTAGGACTTTTACGAGCACACCGCTCAACCTATTGGATCTCCCAGGATCTTTTACATGTGACCTTCACAAAACCTTAAAAGAGTTTCTTGCCCAGCAAGAACTCTAAAGAGCATCCGAGGACTTTTATGTGCCTAGCAAAACCTGTCCGGATCTCCAGGACTGATTACATGTGATCTCCACAAAACCTTAAAAGAGTGTCTTTCCCAACAAGAACTCTAAAGAGCATCGGAGGACTTTTACGTGCCTAGCACAACCTGTCCGGATCTCCAGGACTTATTACATGTGGTCTCCACAAAACCATCAAAGAGTGTCTTGCTAGCAAGAACTCTAAAGAGAATCCGAGAACTTTTACGTGCCTAGCACAACCTGTCCACGGCCACAGAGTACCATCTTGATACTCAAGATGAACCTGATCATCCTCGCCCAAAGCATCATCCTGATGCTCATGATCATACTGATCATCATCATACAATACATCATCCTGATGCACATCATCATCGCATGATCATCGTCATAGCATCGTTCTGATGCATATCATCATCACATGATCATCCTGATCATAGTCATGTAGAACATCATCTGGAGCATCGTCCTGATGCTCATCACACGGCACTTACATCCATAGCCATGGGAAGGATCCTCCTACCACCATGCTTGGAATGGCCCCTGCAAATGTGTCCCATCACTTCTTCCTCGAAGTATCTTCTATCTGAAGAACACCAAGCCTCTCTCTGAAGTACCCAAACTGCACTCTGGCTAGTGGTTTGGTCAACACATTTGCAATCTGCTCATCTGTCGCAACATACTGGATAGAAGATATAGTGATATTTGATCTCGATGTGATTTAACCTTTCATGGAACACCGGGTTATTTGACAACTTCACACAACTCTGGTTGTCACAATAGATACAGGTAGCATCCAATTGGAGATCAAATAAATCAGACAGTAGCTTCCTTAGACATACTGCCTCACAACTAGCCGAACAAGCTGCGACATACTCTGCTTCGGCTGTACTCAATGCTACACGGGATTGCTTCCTTCTAAACCAAGAGATCACACCTGATCCCATACTGAAGCAGCACCTCGAAGTGCTCTTCCTATCTGCAGCACTACCTGCCCAATCTGAATCAACATAACCCTCCAGGTTAAACTTTTGATTCGCATCATACTTGAGCCCATAATCAATTGTACCCTTCAGGTACCTCAGAATATGCTTTACAACAATCAAGTAAACATGTCTAGAATCTATCAAAAATTGGCTCAAGGTGTTCATCGCAAAGCAAATATCTGATCTCGTGTTCATCAGGTACATCAAGGACCCAATCATCTGACGATACATCATGGCATCAACTGATTCTGATGAAGCATCACTCAATATCTTCAGGTTTGATGCCATAGGTGTGGCCATGGACTTGCATTCCATCATCCCGAACCGCTTCAGGATCTCTACTGCATACTTCCCTTATCCAAGGAAGATTCCATCTGCAGTCTGCCACACCTCAATACCTAGAAAGTAATGCATCATTCCCAAGTCCTTCATCTCGAACTCGGCAGCAAGCTTCCTCTTCGTGTCGGCAATCAATCTATCCTCACCTATCACAAACAGGTCATCCACATACAATAGGAGTATCACTGGATTTCCTTCCTCAACCTTTTAGTAAAGGTTGGAATCCGCTTTACTCTTGGTAAATCCTAAACTGGACAGGAAGTTGTCTATCCTGCCGTACCATGTCCTAGGTGCTTGCTTCAAGCCATACAAGGATTTCTTCAATCTACACACATATGACTCCCTGTCATGTGTCTCAAAACCAACTGCTCCACATACACTTCCTCTTCGACTACACCATTCAAGAAAGTTGTCTTAACATCCATCCAGTGTATCTTCCATTTCATCACTGCAGCCAGAGCAAGTATTGTTCTGATGGAAGTGTATCTGGCTACAGGAGCAAAAGTCTCTTCATAATCTATCCCCTCTTTCTGGGAGAAGCCACGAGCTACAAATCTTGCTTTGTATTTATCTATGCTACCATCTACAACATGCTTGATCTTATAGATCCACTTGGAAGTCACAACAGACTTCCCTTCTGGTCTTGGGACCACATCCCAAACATCATTCTTCATGATTGACTGGTATTCCTAGACCATGGAATCCATCCATTCTTTCTTTTCCACTGCTTCTTCATAACTGGAAGGTTCTTTGTTCATAATGTCACAGAGTAAGGCAACATAGCTAGTGTGTGATTTTGTCCTTTTCCTTTCTCTTTGTTCCTCCTCTGGAATACCATACCTTTCTACCTCTTGGATGAGCTCTCTAGCCCATGCATGTTTCCTCTTGTGATAGTTCTTCTCACGGGGTGGATCTATATGTTCTTGTGGATCTTCTATTTCACGATCCACTTCTGGTTTTGCTTCATTCATGGTGGTGTCTTGTGTTCTGGGTATCCTTGGTTCTTCATAGTCTTCAACAGGTGTCTTCCTTGATTTGATGTATGCTGAGTTTTCATCAAAAGTCACATCCCTGCTGATGTCAATCTTCTTGAACCCTGGAAAGTAGATTCTATATGCCTTTGAGCTTTCATTGTACCCCAAAAATATACCCTTCTTTCCTGAAGGATCTAACTTTGTCCTCTTTTCTTTTGGAACATGTGTATATACTGTATAGCCAAATATTCTGAGATGGCTAACCTATGGTTTCTCACCAGAGAAAACTTCTTTGGGTGTTTTGTTGAAAAGTATCTTGCATGGTGTTCTGTTTTGTACATATACCATTGTTCTTGCTACTTCTTCCCATAGGTGCATGGGTAGATCTTGGTCATGAATCATTTCTCGTGTTGCTTCCATGATTGTTCTATTCTTCCTTTCTGCAACCCCATTTTGTTAATGGATTGTAAGGAGTGGTCAACTCCCTCTTAATTCCTGAATCACTGCATAACTTCTTGAAGTTCCCTGAAGTGAATTCTCCGCCATTGTCAGATCTAAATATCTTGATCTTCTTATCAGTTTGATTTTCTATCAAGGCTTTGAATTCCTTGAACTTATCAAACACTTCATCTTTGTTCTTCAAGAAATAAACCCAAGTCTTCCTAGATAAATCATCAATGAAATAAACATAATATACATACCCACTCATAGAATTGGATGACATTGGTGCGCATACATCGGAGTGAACAATCTCCAAGATTCCTTTTGCTTTGCTTTCACTGCTTGGAAATGCCTTCTTTGTGTTCTTTCCTTTTGCACATCCTTTGCAAACACCTTCATGATTTGACTGGATTTCAGGAATACCTTCTACTACTTCGCTGGCACTTGGTAGTGCTCTATAGTGTACATGAGCAAGCCTTATATGCCAAAGTTCACTTGGTTCCATGGATTCATGTATCATGGCATGTTCAGGTTGTCCCTTCAATTTGTACAATCCTCCCTCTTTCTCTCCAATCACTACTGCATCATTAATGGTCTTACCTTTAGGCCACATAAGTACTTGGCCATCCAAAAATGAAACTCTCATCCCTTTTGCATCTAGAGATGATATGGAGAGAAGATTCTTCTTGAGTCCAGGTACATATAGAACATCTTGCATCTTTGAATACTTCCGAGAGTCTAGCTTGTAGGAGGCTTCACCACTTCCTTTTATAGGGTATTAATAGTCATCCCCAAGTTTCACCTTATGAGGTGACTCATGTTCAGATAGGTCCATAAGATATTCTTTGAATCCCGTCATATGTTTACAAGCCCCACTATCAATAATCCAAACATTACACCCATGTGTAATAGTACCTGTAAGAGTAGAGATTGAACATATTCATCGTCACTTGAAGAGTCTTCACTTTCTACCTTAATCTTCTTTCTGAGAGGTTCATCATCCTTGGCAGCATGAGCATGATATCTCTTCTTGTTGTTCTTCTTCTTCTTGTTGGAGCCCTTTTTGTTCTTGGGACAATCTGCGGCAAAGTGTCCCTTCTCATTACATGTGAAGCATCTCAAATCTTTCTTATCTCTTCGATGGTGGTGAAAAGATTTCTTGTGATGAGATTGCTCCCTCTTGGGCTTACTTCTCTTGGTGTGAACTGTGAAAGCTTGGTCTTCACTTCCCATATTTTCTTCTTGAGCTACAAGCATAGATTCTTCTTGTGAACATTCCCCCCATAGTCTACTGAAAGAGATCAATTTCTTTCTTGCACAGATACCTTGGATGAAGGAGTCCCATGACCTAGGTAGGCCATTTAATGTGGTCATGACAATTTCTCCATTCTCCACTACTGCATCCACAGCTTCAAGTTGTTCTTTGATTTGAGAGACCTTAGTAAAGTAGGATTGGATGGTCTCTCCATTATGGAACTTAACCCCTTTCAATTGATTCCATAGAGTCATCTTCTGATTTATATTCTTTCCTTCAAACAACTTTGTCAAGGAGTCAAACATCTCCTTAGGTGTCTATAGAGAAGACACATGGGGTATGAGATTGTCTTTTATAGAATTAGCAATGATTATCTTGGCTTTGACCAAGTTCTTCTTGTGTAAGGCCTTAGCCTCATCTCCCTCTGGAACTGGAACCTCTTCTTTTATGTAGTTGTCCAATTCATTATCTTCTAGGATTAACCCAATCCTATACTTCCATGCTCGGAAGTTGTCAGCTCCTTCAAGGTTATCCTCAAGCTTGATGTGGTGAGACATCTTAATGAGAAACTCAAATGGAAATAAAAGATTTAGGTCTTACCACTTGATTTGTTGAAAACTAGATCTGGAGCTGGATTAGGGTTTGTCAGAGAAACCCTAAAAATTCAAACTTTGAATTCCAAACTTCTTAATGCATGGAAAGATGCGCCTTGCTAATCTAATCAAGCTAGTATACTTCAATTTTGAAATCCACAAAATTTGAACCCTCAAAACTGCCTTTGAAACTTTCGGATCTTCTGGTCAAAATCCCAAACTAGGGTTTGATAATGCATGGGGTTCTTCCCAGCCAAAAAGTTCGATCTTGTGCTCTAAACTTTTATTTTTCTGAGGAGCATCCAGCCATGGTCACAGATTCCAAAAATTTCAACTTTTGCAGAAACCCTAATTTTCCACCTTTCCGATCAAAAACCTAAACTAGGGTTTGATGATGCCCGGGGTTCTGCCCAACCAAAAAATTTGATCTTGGTCTCTAAACTTCAATTTTGTTGAGGAGCATCCAGCTGTGGTCTCAGATTCCAAAAATTCCAACTTTCTCCGAAACCCTATTTCCCGCAGTAGTGACGGGTCAAAAACTGAAAGTGCTCAAAATTGAATTCTATCTCGACAGAAAGTGTTGATGTATTTGTAACTTCGGAATATATTCTTCTATGTATTACATTTGTACTTTATTGTATATCCCACAGAGATATATTATTCCTCTGATTGGAAGTGTCGTCATTTGTATTTGTAAGTGTCGTCATGTGCATCGACAAGTGTCGTCATTTGTATTGATGGGTTATTAGACCACCAATGTGGGGTCAACCCTGGTTAGCACATGTGGTTGGGTTATTAGGCTTGATTATCAAGTTGGACCCAGTGGATTAATGGCAGGTCAAGTCAGTGTATAAATAGAGAGGTTGTGTCTCTCATTTATATCATTCACTCACTTCTCAAGCTTGCATAGCTAAGAGAGAAAGTGGTGCACTGGTGGAGGAGGAGGAGCATCGGCTAGAGACATCTTATTGGGTTTGATCATTGTGATCTTGTATTGTGGCTTATCTTATCTCTAAGGAAGTTGCAGGGTTTTTCACCTTCTTGGTTTTCCCCGGTGAAACTCTATATCTCTTATGTGATTGTTTTTATGTCTATGATTGATATGCTATAGAGATATGTTGTACATGTTATTCTCTTAGAGATCCTTATGATAATGGAATGAAATTATCAAAATCAACATGGTATCAGAGCTGACCTAAGAAGAAGGCACTGTGCAGCTGCAGAAGCTAGGGCTTCTTAATATTTGGGTTTCTCTTCACATATCATCAAAGGAAGAAAGCTAGATTGACTCTCCTTGTAAGGGCGCATTTTCTGTCGAGACAGAATTCAATTTTGAGCATTTTCAGTTTTGACCCTAAAAATTAGGGTTTCCACAAAAATAGGAATTTCTTAAATCTGAGGACATAGCTGGAAGTTCCTTGGAAAAATCGAAGTTCAGAGCTTTGTATTGAATTTTTTGGTTGGGTGAAGCTCGGGGAAACTCAAACCCTAATTCAGGGTCCTCCCTAGTGAATTCAGGAGATTGAAAAGCATTTATGAAGGGTGAATCTTTGTAGTTTTCAATTTTTGAGTATACCAGGATGATCAACTCATCAAGGCGCATTTTTCTATCTTTCAGAATTTTGAAATTCACATTTTGAATTTTTAGGGTTTCTTTTACAAACCCTAATCCAGCTCCAGATCCAATTTTCAACAAATCAAGTGGTAAGACCTAAATCTTTGCTATTTCCATTTAAAGTAATCTTTAAGATGTCTCACCACACCAAGCTTGAGGATAAGCTTGAAGGGGCTGATAACTTCTGAGCATGGAAGTATAGGATTGGGTTAATCCTAGAAGAGAATGAGTTGGACAACTACATAAAGGAAGAGGTCCCAGTTCAAGAAGAAGAAGAGTCTAAGACCTTACACAAGAAGAACCTAGTCAAGGCTAATAGAATCATTGTTGATTCTATAAAGGACCATCTCATACCCCATGTGTCTTCCCTAAAGACACTTAAGGAGATGTTTGACTCCTTGACCAAGTTGTTTGAAGGAAAGAACATAAATAGGAAGATGACTCTGTGGAACCAATTGAAAGGGGTAAAGCTTCAGAATGGAGAGACCATTCAATCCTACTTTTCCAAGGTCTCTCAAATCAAGGAACAACTTGAAGTTGTGGATGAAGTAGTAGAGAATGATGAAATTGTAATGACCACATTGAATGGCCTACCTAGGTCATGGGACTCCTTCATCCAAGGAATCTGTGCAAGAAGAAAATTGGTCTCCTTCAGTAGACTATGGGAGGAGTGTTCACAAGAAGAGGCTAGGCTTGTGTCCCAAGAAGAAAAGATGGGAAATAAATATCAATCTCTCATAGCTCACACCAAGAAAGGCAAGCTCAAGAGGGAGCCACTTCATCGCAAGAAATTTTCTCACTACCATCCAAAAGAGAAGAAAGATCTGAGATGCTTCAATTGCAATGAGAAAGGACACTTTGCCTCAGATTTTCCCAAGAACAAAAGGGGAAACAACAACAACTTCAACAACAAGAAGAAGAGCAGCAAAAGAAGATATCATGCTCATGCTGCTGAGGATGATGAACCTCCCAAGAAGAAGGCTAAAGCAGAAAGTGATAACTCATCAAGTGAAGATGAATATGTTCTAATCTCTGCTCTCACAGGTATTATCTCTCATGGATGTAATAATTGGCTTATTGATAGTGGGACTTCTAAACATATTACTGGGTTTAAAGAATCTTTCATGGACCTATTTGAACATGAGTCACCTCACAAGGTGAAAATTGGGGATGACTATCAATATCCCATAAAAGGAAGTGGTGAAGCCTCCTACAAACTAGACTCTAGGAAGTCTATGAAAATGCAAGATGTTTTATATGTACCTCGACTTAAGAAGAATATTCTCTCCATATCATCTTTGGATGCAAATGGAATGAGAGTTGCTTTTGTGGATGGCCAAGTACTCATGTGGCCAAAAGGTAAGACCATAGATGATGCAATAGTGATCGGAGAGTAAGAGGGAGTATTGTACAAATTGAAGGGACAACTTGAACATGCCATGGTACATGAATCCATGGAGCCAAGTGAACTTTGGCATAGAAAGATTTCTCATGTGCATTATAGAGCACTACCAATTGCAAGTAAAGCTGTAGAGGGTCTTCCTGAAATCAAGACAAAGCATGAAGGTGTTTGCAAAGGATGTGCAAAAGGAAAGAACATTAAGAAGGCATTTCCAAGCAGTGAAATCAAAGCTAAAGGAATCTTGGAAATTATCCACTCCAATGTATGCGGTCCAATGTCATCCAGTTCTCTGAGTGGGTATGTATACTATGTCTCTTTCATTGATGATTTCTCTAGGAAGACTTGGGTTTACTTCTTAAAGAACAAAGATGAAGTGTTTGATAAGTTCAAGGAATTCAAAGCCTTGATGGAAAATCAAATTGACAAGAAGATCAAGACATTCAGATCCGACAATGGCGGAGAATTCACTTCAAGTGATTTCAAGAAGCTATGCAGTGATTCAGGGATTAAGAGGGAGTTGATTGCTCCTTACAATCCACAACAAAATGGAGTTGCAGAAAGGAAGAATAGAACTATCATGGAAGCAGCACAGGAAATGCTTCATGACCAAGATCTTCCTATGCATCTATGGGAAGAAGCAGCTAGGATAGTTGTATATGTGTAGAACAAAACACCTCACAAGATATTGGACAACAAGACACCAGAAGAGGTCTTCTCTAGTAAGAAACCTGAAGTCATCCATCTCATAATATTTGGTTGTCCAATATATACACATATTCCAAAGGAAAAGAGGACTCAGCTAGATCCTTCATGAAAGAAGGGTATCTTTGTGGGTTACAGTGAAAGCTCGAAGGCTTATAGAATATACTTTATAGGGTTCAAGAAGATTGACATCAGTAGGGATGTAACATTTGATGAAGACTCAGTATACATCAAATCAAGGAAGACACCTATTGATGACCATGAAAAACCAAATGAAACCAGATTTCAAGACATCACTATGAATGAAGCAATTCCAGAAGTAGATCGTGAAATTGAAGATCCACAAGAACCTATAGATCCACCCCGTGAGAAGAACTCTCACAAGAGGAAACCTGCATGGGCTAGAGAGCTCATTCAAGATGCAAAAAGGTATGGAATTCCAGAAGAAGAACATAGAGAAAGGAAGAGGACTAGCTCACATACCAGTTATGTTGCCTTACTCTGTGATATTATTAACAAAGAACCTTCCAGTTATGAAGAAGCAGCGGAAAAGAAAGAATGGAAGGATGCCATGGTTGAAGAGTACCAATCGATCATGAAGAATGATGTTTGGGATGTGGTCCCAAGACCTGAAGGGAAGTCAGTGGTGACTTCCAAATGGATCTATAAGATCAAGCATGCTGCAAATGGTAGCATAGAGAAATACAAGGCAAGGTTTGTAGCTCGTGGCTTCTCCCAGAAAGAGGGGATAGATTATGAAGAAACTTTTACTTCTGTAGCCAGATACACTTGCATCAGAACAGTACTTGCTATGCCTGCAGTGTTGAAATGGAAGATACACCAGATGGATGTCAAGACAACTTTCTTGAATGGTGTAGTCGAAGAGGAAGTGTATGTGGAGCAGCCACTCGGTTTTGAGACACATGACAGGGAGTCATATGTGTGCAGATTGAAGAAAGCCTTGTATGGATTGAAGCAAGCTCCTAGGACTTGGTATGGTAGAATGGACAGTTTTCTATCCAATTTGGGCTTTACCAAGAGTAAAGCAGATTCCAACCTCTACTACAAAGTTGAGGAAGGCAATCCTGTGATACTACTCCTATATGTGGATGACATGTTTGTTACAGGAGAGGATGGGTTGATTGCCGACACCAAGAGGAATCTTGCAGCCGAGTTGGAGATGAAGGACTTGGGGATGATGCACTATTTTCTAGGCACAGGGGTGTGGCAGAGTGCAGATGGGATCTTCCTTGGACAAGGGAAGTATGCAGTAGAGATCCTGAAGAGGTTCGGGATGATGGACTGCAAGGCCATGGCCACACCTATGGCATCAAACCTGAAGCTTATGTGTGATGCTTCATCTGATTTGGTTGATGTCACGGTGTATTGTCAGATGATTGGGTCCTTGATGTACCTGACAAACAGAAGACCAGATATTTGCTTTGTTGTGAACACAGTGAGCCAGTTCCTGATGGATCCGAGAAGTGTTCACATGGTTGCTGTAAAGCATATTCTGAGGTACCTGAAGGGTATGGTTGATTATGGGCTCAAGTATGATGCAAATCAAAAGTTTAACCTAGAGGGTTATGTTGATTCAAATTGGGCAGGCAGTGCTGCAGATAGGAAGAGCACTTTGGGGTGCTTCTTCAGTATGGGATCAGGTGTGATCTCTTGGTTTAGCAGGAAGTAGTCCTGCGTAGCACTGAGTACAGTCGAAGCAGAGTATGTTGCAGCTTGTTCGGCAAGTTGTGAGGCAGTATGGACGAGGAAGCTGCTGTCTGAGTTATTTGATCTCTCGTTGGATGCTACTAATATCTATTGTGACAACTAGAGTTGTGTAAAACTGTCTGAGAACCCAGTGTTCCATGATAGGTTGAAGCACATTGAGATCAAATATCACTATATCAAGGATATGGTGCAGAGAGGAGCAGTGAAGTTCCTGTATGTTGCGACGGATGAGCAGGTTGCAGATGTGTTGACGAAACCACTAGCCAGAGTGAAGTTTGAGTACTTCAGAGGGAGGCTTGGTGTTCTTCATATTGAAGATACTTTGAGGAAGAAGTGATGGGACACATATGCAGGAGCCATTCCAAGCATGGTGAGAGGAGTATCCTTCCCATGGTTGTATATGTAAGCGCTGTGTGATGAGCATCAGGATGATGCTCTAGTTACTGCTCTGTATGATCAGGTGGATCATGTATTTTTGTATGTATCGGGTGGATACATTGAATGATCAGGTGGATCATGTATTTTTGTATGTATCAGGTGGATACATTGTATGATCAGGTGGATCATGTATTTGTGTATGTATCAGGTAGATACATTGCATGATCAGGTGGATCATGTATGTGTGTATGTATCAGGTGGATCATTTATGATGATATGTATCAGGTAGATACTTGGTATGCATCAGGTGGATGCATTATATGATCAGGATGATCATAGATGACGAGCTTCAAGATGTTGCTCGAGATGACATGCATCAGGACGATGCAGTGACCATGATCAGGTTGATCATGGATGATGAGTATCAGGACGATGCTCTAGACGACATGCATCAGGACGATGTAGTGTTGATGATCAGGATGATCATGTATGATGAGTTCTGAAGACACATATGCACATAGGCTTTTCAGACATGGTGTACATGTGTTCTCCCATGGTCGTGATGTAATTGCTGAGCCATTCTTTACGAGGTATAGATGTGTTCTCCCACTGTACAGATGTAAGGGCTAGAGCCATTCTTTACAAGGTGTAGATGTGTTCTCCCACGGTAAAGATGTAAGGGCTAAAGCCATTATTCACAAGGTGTAGATGTGTTCTCCCACGGTGAAGATGTAAGGGTTGGCGCCATTCGAGCATGGTTGAATTTTGTCTTCCCATGGCTGCGATATAAGTGATGTGCCATTCGAGCATGGTTGAAGTGTGTCTTCCCATGGCTGCGATATAAGTGTGGTGCCATTCGAGCATGGTTGAAGTGTGTCTTCCCATGGCGTAGATATAAGTGCTGAGCCTTTCACGGATGGTTGAAGTGTGTCTTCCCATGCCGGTGAGTGTAAGTGTTGTGTGATGTGCATATGGGTTGTGCTTCGTGGACAATGTTATGATCAATATGATCATGAGTATCAGGATGATACTTTGTGGTCATGGACAGGTTGTGCATTGGCATGTAAAAGGTCCTGGGAGATCTGATAGGTTGAGTTGTGTGCTCGTAATCAGTCCTGGGATGCTCTTTCGAGGTTTTGTTGACTCACGTAATAAGTCCTGAGGATTCCACATATGGCCAGTGATGATGAAGACATACAAGTGGTGGGCCCACATCCAACATGAAAAAAGGCTGGCTCTGTAGAAATTCCTATGACGAGTTGATTTCAGAGATAGCCCAGTGATCGAGATGTCGAGTACAGTAGTTGTGATGATGATGATGCTCCGTGATCCAGTGATGATGATCCAGCTCCAAAATTGAAGACTTGTGCCAATATGTATTGATGACCTGTGACGAAATAATACCTTCCTAGTTAAGAGGGAATGTTGATGTATTTGTAACTTCGGAAGATATTATTCTATGTATTACATTTGTACTTTATTGTATATCCCACAGAGATGTATTATTCCTCTAATTGGAAGTGTCGTCATTTGTATTTGTAAGTGTCATCATGTGCATCGACAAGTGTCGTAATTTATATTGATGGGTTATTAGACCACCGGTGTGGGTTCGGCCCCAGTGGATTATTGGCAGGTCAAGTTAGTGTATAAATAGAGAGGTTGTGTCTCTCATTTATCTCATTCACTCACTTCTCAAGCTCGCATAGCTAAGAGAGAAAGTGGCGCACTAGTGGAGGAGGAGGAGCATCGGCTAGAGACATCTTATTGGGTTTGATCATTGTGATCTTGTATTATGGCTTATCTTTTCTCTGAGGAAGTTGCGGGGTTTTTCACCTTCTTGGTTTTCCTCAGTGAAACTATGTGTCTCTTGTGTGATTTTTTTTATGTCTATGATTGATATGCTGTAGAGATATGTTGTACATGTTATTCTCTTAGATATCCTTATGATAATGGAATGAAATTATCGAAAAATCAACAGAAATATGCGCCCTTGTAAGGAGAGTCATCCTAGCCTCCTGCCTTTGATAATCTGAGGAGAGAAACCCAAAAATTAAGAAGCCCTAGCTTTCGCAGCTACACAGTGTCTTCTTCTTAGCACGGCTCTAATACCATGTTAATTTTTCGATAATTGCATTCAAACATTATCTAGGATCCTACTAAGAGAATAACAAGCACAGCATAACAATCATAAACACAAGAGACACAGAGTTTCCTTGGGGAAAACCAAGAAAGTGAAAAACCCCACAACTTCCTTAGAGATAGAATAATCCCCAATACAAAGATCACAATGATCAAACCCAAAAGATAGATAACTCCAGCAGCTACTCCTTCTCCACTTGTGCGCACTCCTCTCTCAACTAATGCGAGTTGGATGAGTGAGTGAATGAATAGAATGAGACACACTCACTCTCTATTTATACACAACTTAACCTGCCTTTAATTCTAGTTGGGCCGACTTCCTAAGGAAGTCTAATAACCCACTCACATGACACAAGCAGGGCTGACCCCACACTGGTGGTCTAATAACCCATCAAATATAAGTCGCGACACTTGCAACACTTGCGACACTTACAAATACAAATGACGACACTTCTTATTGGAGGAATAATACATCTCCATCATGAATATAATAAAGTACAAGTGTAATACATAGAAGAATATCTTCCGAAGTTACAAATACATCAACAAACGATATGTATAAACTGTGTATACGTTACCTTATTCCAAAACACTGCCAATGGATAGAAAAGGGAGTGCACACTTAAATTTTAAACCTCCACCGTGTCAGACCTTAAGTTTTTAAGGTTATATTTTTTTCTCCGACATATTAGTTAAAGCTTCTCGTGTTATCATTTTTTGCACTGACATCTTTTTGGTAGGGAATATGCTGCAACGCAGCTTTCCCTTGTTCTTTTATGATTTCTCCTCTATTTTCTCAATCTCTACATTTCTATATTTCTCCTATATTTTTATTCTTTTATTTTTTATGTGGAAATGGCTAGCAACTTTGTGACATATTCACTTGTTTACTTTCTCAATTTTTATTTTTTATAGGGACTGGCCAATTTGTGGCATATTTACTAGTTAAAAAAAAATCTCAAATTTATATTCTTCATAAACTTTTTCACATGATAACTATAAATTTTCACACATCAATATAAATGCCCACACATACCAAAAGCATAAATATCGTTAAAAAAAAAATTATAAGACTTATATAACATAAAACGTTTTTCCAAGGAAAAAAGCGTAATTTAATTAAAGTATAATCAAATTACATATTGCAGAAAGGATGCTATGAGCCTTTTCCTGATGTTATCTTTTTAGCTCCAAAAAAAAGAGATCAGCTTCGTCATTTTGTACTGCACTGGGTCATAGTCTCATAAACTGTCAAAAAAGTGAGATAATCGAGTTCCCGAGAGGAACCCCATAAGCAGTTTTAGCAATTTACATACAATATATACCAAAAAATACCAAAATCAAACTAAGTTGATCTGGGCCAATCCGTCTATAAATCTCCTATGGTATTATTCATGAAAAGTGCCATTATTCTATTCCAAGATATTCCATTGTCCATGTGGGATATTTAATCCATTCTTTGAGAATTGGTCCGCTTCAACATTTCGTTCCCTATAAACATGCCGACAAGAGAAAGTGTCAGGATCCTCCAAGAGTCTCAATGCTTCTATCAGCACAGAATTGAGTAAATTATTGTGGTATTTTGAACTTTATTTATCCAATCAATTATGATCATGGAGTATCCAAAAATTTGAAGGTGTGTGCAATTCTTCTCTCTAGCAAAACATATCAGAAGTTTTAGAGCACGGAGCTTGGCATAGTTGTTTGACCCACATCCAAGGCCCATTTGGATTTGAAAGAGATGGTTTTCAAACATGTGTAGAATTGCACGACCTCCACAAACCTCATTTTGAGAAGCCCCATCAAAAAATGACCAGGGATTGTGTTTGTTGATTTCTTCCTCAATGATATTTCAGGGAACTGGAGGATTCTTTTCCTAAGTAAAATAAGACAAAATGTTTGTGCATTTGTGTGCAACAAGTTCAGGAATAGATGGATTATCCTGGAAAACCGCCCTGTTTCTGGCCAACCATATCCCCCAAGTGGCAATAAGAGGTAATGCACGAATTCTCGCAGTCTCTGGGGATGTGACCCAAGATTTCCGGATCTCCTCCATTGTACTTCCTCTCCAATCCATAGTATGATGCAAGTGAGTTTTCAACTCAGCCCAGGTTTTTAAGGTAAAATATCAGTGTATGAATAAGTGATGGATCATTTCCTCACTTTGCTTGCATAGGGCATCCCATCCTGGTCCTTCAATATTCATTTTTTCATTCTTTCCCAAATAGGGATCTTGTTTGCCAAAATACAACACATAAAGATTTATGCCTTTAATGGACAATTTGTTTTCCAAATTCTTTTCCACCACCATTTCTTGTCCCCAACATGTGTTTCCGCAGCCAACAATTTGTAACCCATCTTCGGAGTGTATCTACCATGAGAACCTGGGGACCAAATGAGTTCATCTGGCATATCGAAAATTCTAACATGTGTGCTTCTAAGAGAAATGATATATCCATTCCAAATAATTCCAAGATCATCTGGGAGGCCCATCAACTCCGAATTTTTCCTCCCCTGGTGCCATAATGTGGAAGAGTTTTGGTCCATGATTTCATTTAAGTGATAAATTCCTTGAACATTAAGAAACTGTAATATAGGTGGAGGGAGGATATGTCGATTATGGTAACCCAGCCAGGGGTCTGATCCAATGCGAACATGTGATCCATTACCTACTATCCATACCAAACCTCTTTCAATAAGTGGGAGTGAGGATAGGACAAATTTCCAAATAACATAGATCCCCACCCTGTTTTTGAAAGGATTCCTTAACCAGTTTAGAATTGAATCTGGAGCAATATATTTTTGTTTCACCACCTCGGTACAAAGATTGTCTGTGGATAAAATTCTCCATCCCGATTTTTCCTCAAATGATTTTACAAATAGATATGTTTTAATCCCCAACCTCCTTGAGATTTTGGTTGTGCTAGTCTTTCCAAGTTGACCTAGGGAGAGACAAAAGAGACTATGTTTCCTGACCATAAGAAATGAAAGAAAATTTTCCTTGCTTTGTCCAATATTCCTTTCGGAATCCACACCAAAGACATCCAATAAATTGGTATTGCTTCCAAAACTAATTTTATGAGTTCCAACCTGCCAACTCTAGATAACCATCGAATGCTCCAAACCATTAACCTTTTTTCCAACTTTGCAAGTAGCCACCCCTAGTCATTCTTTTTATATCCATTTGGTTTTAACGGGAACCCCAAATACTTAAGACCATCATCGAGGTTTTTGGATTCAAAAGGGAAAAGAGGCGCGTACCTTTGAGCCTCATCATTTTCTAATAAAAATTTGGTGAGAGTTGACTTGTGAGCATTTATAACCATACCAGTTGCTAGCCCAAAGAGTTTCGGAATGTTGTCCAACTTTTTTGTGTCCCTCACAGTGCCATCACAGAAAAGAAGGATGTCATCCACAAATAATAAATGGGTGATCTTGAGGGTGTGATTGATACCAATTCCATTGAAAGAGCCATGTCTTCTAGCATCCAAAATGGCTCTACTTAGGCCTTCCGCTACTAGTAAAAAGAGGAGAGGGGAGAGGGGACAGCCTTGACGAAGACCTCTTTCAGCCCCAAAAAAAGGTGTGGCGTCCCCATTGATTAACACTGCGAAGGAGGCAGTTGTGATACAACTCATTATGCATTTGATGAATCAATAATCAAAGCCCAAATGTGTCATCAACATTCTTAAATACAACCAGCTAACCCTATCAAATGCATTTGATATAACAATTTTGAGAACTGCACCTTTTATTCCTTTTGTTTTTTGAGAATGAAGGCCCTCCTGAGCAACACCTATGGCCTCATGAATATGTCTTCCCTCCAAAAAAATAAACTTCTCCTAAGAGATAACCTTTGAAAGAACCTTTTTTAACCTCCTATCAATGATCTTTGCCACCACCTTATATGTGATATTGCATAGCGAGATCGGTTTGTAGTCATCCAAAGTAACGGGGTGATCCAATTTTGGGATCAGAGCTATGAAAGTAGCATTTATGGGAGGGTTCATGATTCCACCCATCCTGGATTCATCCACCAGATGGAGAATATTCACTTCAATCACCTCATAATGAGCTAAGAAAAACTCAATAGTCCATCCATCCGGTCCGGGGCTCTTGTCCTTTTGAAAGCTGTGTAAAGTTTCTTTGAGCTCTTCTTTTGAGATTTCTTCCATGAGCTCCTAATTGTCTTCAGGGGTTATAAGACCTAGGAATAATTGATAAAGGAGGATAACTTCAGCGACGTTGGCTCTATTGTTGTCTTTATGAAGCGATTTAAAGTGTGAGATACCCAGTTTGCAAAGCCCTTCAAAAGAGGAAATAGCCTCATTGTGTTCATTTTTCAAATCCCAAATGGTATTTTGGGATTTTCTCCCTTTCACAAAAGCATGAAATAACTTCGTGTTTACATCACCACTTTCCAACCAGATTGCCATGTTCTTTAAATGCCAAACTTCCTCCTGCACCATTAGTAATTTTTTCCTTCTACTGTCTAGATTTCCCAAATGTGTTTATGTTTCCTGAGTGAGGAAACCCCCTCCTTCTGAGTCTTGAGCTGAGAAAGATCCAATTCAACAAGTTTTAATTCTCGTTCATCCCTCTCTCTTTTTTTAAAGGCCCACTCCTTGATTTTTTTTTGCATGTGTAAAATTCTTGACAAAGTGAGGTGCTACATGATTCCCTTCTTCGGGCTGGAAAGGAATCCAGTTATCGTTAATAATACTTTTGACCTCCTCTTCCTTCAAACAAGCAGCACATAGTTTGAAAGGGCTAGGGGGTTTTGTGGAGTCTCCCAAAATTTCAATTCAGATTGGAAAATGGTCAGATTCCCCACCTGAGTCCACCCATTGTCTAAATCTAAAATTATGCTCAATTAAATTTTTTGCTATCAAAAAACGATCCAACCACTTCACAATTATTCCTTCACCTTTTCTCCTATTTGAACAAGTGGGATTTAGTTTTGTTGGAACAATATCAATGAGATGACGGTCCCATAACAAATGATCAAAATAATCTGCAAGAGGATCACCTCTCACGTGTGGTCCCCAAGTTTCATGGTTTCCAAGGGTAAGTTCAAATCTACACCCAGAATTAAGTTCTCAGAATTGTAGAAATACTTTTGTCTCAGCAAGTTTCAGAAAGAGACCCTCTCATTATATGGACCATAGATATTTAGGATAGTAAAATTTTCATTTAAAACAACATGAAAAAATTCAACCCCTAGCCCATAATCAAACCCCCAAGGGTTTTTAACCTTTACAACAGTCGGGTTCCATCACAGGCCAAGTCCTCCCGAGTGCCCCCTGGCATTAATTGCAAAAAAACCATAAAGCTTGAAGTTTGATTTCAAGAAATTCGTTACCTCTTCCTCCATCCCATGGTTTCTTGAAGCAGAAAAATATCAGGCTAATGTAGATTAATTAACCTTTTTAAGGCACATTTTTTAGGACAACTTGCCAAACCCCTGCTATTAAGTGGAAAAAGTTTCATTGGTTAACCCCTCCCAAGGCTCTTTCTACTCTAAGCGCCCCTGTAATAGACTTATGTTTTCCATCCGCTAGGTCATGGAAAGCTCGATGTTGAGCTGAGGAGAGATGTGAAGGTCGACCCCTTCCTTTCCCTTTTGTGACAAATTGAGGGTTTATTCCAAGTCATTGACTTTGTGAAGATAAATCCGAGAGGTCTGGTATGTCCCTTGATCTCAGATGAAAACGAATGGGACAATTTTCCAAAGAAAAGGAGGAAGTCCTTCCAGATGAAGAACCCGATGAAAGAGAGGGGATAGGTTCAGGACAAGTTTGGACAGGGTCCGGCAAAGGTCTGTTTGGATCCAGAGTATTGAAAGGGGGTGAACCATCCGAATCAGGGATCAAAGATGCTAAATGATCCCTATTTTAAATAGATAAAGAAATTAAAGAAGCTTCCAGTGAAGAGATTGGAAGTATGGGAGTTTTTTTCTTACCCGAGGAAACATGTGCTTTAGAGTCGGTTGTGTGTTGTGCTTGATCAGCCTCAAGTCCCACTTTTGTAAATCCCTCATCATGCTGGAATGGAGTTGTATTTTGTCCTTCATCTCTTGCTAATTCCTCCATGTTGTTGGCCAATGGATCTGTCTCTTGTCGACCCACCACCTGTGTTTCCTTCACTCTACCCGCTTTTTGTTTCCCATCATCCACATCCAAACCACTTCTTCCCACCATCCTTTTTCTTTGTCTATCACGTGCCCTACTGAACCATTTTTTACAGTGCTTAGCCATATGCCCATAGTTATGGAACCTGTGGCATCTGAAAGGCACCCCTTCATAGTCTAATCTTTTCCTGCGACTCTCCTGTCCCAAATGAAATTCAAATCCTCTCTGAGCCTCGATCTGATGTTTAAGGAAACCCGAATTCTAGCTACAGTCATCCGTCTAGTTTTGTTGAACGTCATGTCAGCATCTATGAAAGCTACTAATGCGTTCCCAATATCCATGAAAGAGTCCCGGTTCTAGAATTCCCACGGTAGTCCTGGCAGCCTTACCCACACCGGAATGACATCAAATTTATCTGTATCTGCATCGAACATAGAGGTCCAACTTTTGAAGAGTATGGGTGTGTTTCCCAAACTCCAATGCTTCTGAAATATCCGGCCAACATCCTCCTTGCTTTTGAGCTTGAATACAAACTATCCAGGAGAAAGTACCATTATTTACGGTTTATATTCCAAAAAGTTTGTCCAATCTGTAACTGCCCAGTTCTCCAACCCCTCATGACTAGGGTATTTCCCTCTGGATCTACCAACCACAGTTGTTTCTTCCATCTCTGAGGATTGTGCTACAAAGATGTTTTTCCACAAATCAAATTCAGGGGTACTTTTTTGTTTTTCAAACACTTGCTCCTTTTCTGTCTTTGTGAAGGTCCCTCTCGGAAGCACTGATTTACATCAGAACCCAAAGCAATAGTCCCTAATCCCACCTCATGAATAGTGTTGGTACCCTACTGGTCTGATGGTGTCACGTCCCCTCCCGTGGACCCAATTCGAGGAAGGGAACATGATACCAAATTCTGGGGCTTTTGCATAAACTCGGCCCATTCATGACATTCACAGCAATAAAACAAATGTGTGAAGATCCAAATCAAAGTAAACATGCACAACGGAAATAAACCTCATCCACACACATTTCATATGCATTCAGCATATCAAAAACAGTCATCAATTTAAAACATTACAGAGGTAAAACACATAGATAGAAAAATACTTATCTTTATTGTGAAATGGTCCCAAGCAACTAGCTATGTCGCTGCAATGTTCCACCCAACCGTAGGTCTCTGCCCAGCCTGTATTATTTCAGCACTCAGAGACCATCCCCGAGCTAGGAATGATTTCTACAAGGAAAATGGGACACTCAAACTCATACACAACCAAGTAATCATTGCATCTAAGCCAAGCCAGTCCACAACTAGGTTTATCAGGCTAAATCTGAACCCTCTTCATTTATGGATGCTTGCACTCAAGCTCAAGCTAAAACAATGGATACCCATAACCCATACCCCAACATACTCTATTTACACACAACAAGCACCATCATTGGGCATGGATACACATTTTTAACAATGGGATTTACAAACAAGATGGCCATGGGTTTCCCCCAAATCGTGGGCACATCAAAAACGGATTGTGGAAAGGGAAATTCGACCCCAAGGAGCAAACCTGATTTCTCCCACAGGTTATGAGCATTTCAAATGGCCAAAACGGCCTCATTGAAACCCCAAATCGAGCTCCCTTCCTCCCAGCAGCTCTGCAACACCCAAAACGCCTTCTTCTCAGCCAGAAAACAAGGGAAATCCATAAAAACGTGAAGGGAAAACACCCAAGCAGCTCCAAAAACGTGAGAGAGGCAAAACTGGTTGATGGGTAATGGATTGGGGGGCAATTTCATGGCTCCTTTCTTTCCCAAGAAGTCAAACATGATTTTCTATGAAGGGTGGATTTCCCATACCCGAATTGGGACAACCATACCTCTCCATTCCCCAAGGTATTAACTACTTCACCCAACTCTTGGGAGAAATGAATGATTGAGTACAAAAGTCAACATGGGTAGTTGAGGGTTTTATGGATTCTCTCATTGAAACTTGGCTTGACTTGATTGGCTCAAGGGTTTGAATGTTTCCCTCCCAATTCCTTGTAAAAACATGCCCCCATCTCTTGTTGCATTGCATAGCTAGTTGTGGGTATTTTATTAAAATGTATATTTACATGATATTTGAAATTCCAATGTGCCTGGCTAGCATGTAAACCATATGCATCTCTAAATCGATGATGGGACCTTGGCTTTGAGCTCCTCACCATGATCTTATAACAATATTACATCATTTACATTTTAATGCAATGGGGTCAAAATCGGGATATTACAGATGGTCTCAGAAAAGAGGCATTGAAACCCTCTGGGATTTGTGCAATGAAATCCTCAAGGTTTTCTTTGGGCAACAAAATTTGACCTAATGCCTCAAAGAAAGGCCATCCAAATTCCAGAAAATCTGTCCCAAAACACAGTTTCGAATCAACCCAACTCTCCTAATGAAAACCCACATGAGTTATCGTTGAGTCCACCGTTAAAGGAAACCCAAGGCTTGTTTGTTGTTGCGGTTCGAAAAGGGTAAACAGGGTTCCTCCCAATTCTAGCGCCAATGTCTTACCAAAAGAGACGCTTGTGAGGATGTCCCCGATGTAGCGTTTTGGGGCGACCAACTGACCAAACCCTCTGTCCCCGTATCCTCTCGTAACCGACAAATGCCAACTGTCACGCCTTCTGACACTTGGGACCCAGGTGGCTTCAAAATAGTATCTGATTCCGATGATCTTGATGTTGCAATATATTGAAAAACCCTTTGTCCTTCAAGTGGATCCACCGAGTAATCCACCTCATCTACCGTATGGTAATCCATGAGTTCACCCCACGTCCAGATGTCAAAATCCACATACGCTCCTTGTCGTTTTTAGAGATCTGTGAATGTAAGCTCGAAAGGGATGCCTCTGCAACCCCTTAGGACTGCAAAACCCTAGCATAGCCTTCGCAGAACCTCATTCCTTATAACATAAAACTTTATTCACATCGACTTTTGATTAGTCTTACATTCAATCCTCCATTACATGCCATCTTTTATATTTATTTGCATTGGATATAATGTCGGTGGTGATGAAAACCACTTAATTTAATGTAATGTTTCCACGATTATGTTAAGATGTATTTTTTGTAGTCCAGTATGAGATGAATATGTAATTTTTTCTGCATTCAACATTGGAGTTGACACGTGACATTTAAAAAAATAAAAATAAAATATTAAGTAAATAAAAAATATACAATGTCGACCTTAATCTAAAAATAAAACACACACACACACACACAATTTTTAAAAAGAAATTGTGAATTGTTCCAACCAATTCATACATAACTACTAATTACGATGTATTTCTAAATTTATACTCAAGAAGTTTAATGACCAACCCAACAAGCTACCTTTGTAATGCAATGCATAATGTTCCACCTAATTCATACCTAGTTATAAGTTGCAAGAAACTTATAAGATTTTACTCAAGAAGTTTAATGACTAAGCTCACAAGCTATCTAATGTAATGTGAAATAATAAGTTGAACTTCATTATTTTACTCTAGATCTATCAAATCCCTTAAGGTGAAAACCTTTTATAAGTTTTTGCAATATAAAAATGGTTTGTACCTCAAGGAATTTGATCCCTCTTGACACATGATAAATCTAAAATTAAGATGAATCTATACTAATATAATCTACAAAAAATACTCTAACAATAAAAATACAACGTGTACTTATAATGACTCCCAATAATACTAACATTAACTACTTTGTAAATACAAGCATAGATCCATCTTAACTCTTGATATATCATGCACCAAGAGGGATCAAATCCCTTGAGGTGTAAACCATTTTTAAACTGCAAAAACTAGAGGAGAGGTTTGCACCTTGAGGGATTTGATCCCTCTTGATGCATGATAGATCCAAAGTTACGATGGATCTACACGGGTGGTTATAAAGTGGGGCTCATCTAGAGGAACATAGAACAACGAGAAATTCATAATTGGATAATGAGAATATTCTTTGGATGTCATGCAAATCCTGGAACTTGCATGCTTATATTCGAATTAATTCTTTAGTTTTAATTAACTCGAATATATATTTTGTTGGTTTTGAAGTTTAGGTTAGGGTCGATAGTGTAAATTTTTTTTTACTTGGTATTTTATTAAAGTGCCATGTGTCATCTCCACATTGAGCATAGAATTACACTTCTCCCTCATACTGAGCTATAGAAAATGCATATTAGGTAATGATATATACATCATTTTTTAAACTAGGGGACAATTAGAGTGGGGCTCGTACTTGCGTGACATGGTGTCAGTTCTTGTCCGCTACCACTATACCTTTAGGTGCACCCACATAATCCTCCAACATGGAGCACGAGATAGCCAAGATTTGAACTTGTGGCATCGCAAGAAGTACCTTAAAAATACACGCTATTGCCACTTGGTCTACACCCGTATTGGATCAATGCAATTATAGTGTTTAATAACAATCTAAGTCACTGCATTCGCCAATTTTGAAGCTTCAAAATCGAAATTCGCCAAATCTTATTGGACACGACAAATTAATCGTAAGTTCATTGAATTTAATGGCAAACTTCAAGGTGAATTTGATTTCGAACTTGATGGTGAATCAATTCGGCTAATTCATTGAAATTCGTCTTGGAAATCATTTAGATTCGTTTTCATTTGCCTTCAAAAATCAGATAAAATCATTTTATATAAATTGAAACCCAAGCCCACGTTTTTTTTTCAAGCATTGACTTAGGAAGCACAAAATTTTGTATCCACACCTGTCGTTGCTAATTCACCCGATGCTATGAGATAAATAAAAAATTGAGTGAGTCTATGCTTCGCCTGATGCCTTCGACTGAAACTGCAACAAAGCTTGTCGTCGTCGGTTGTGCAGATACCTATATCAAGCTCTCTCTCTCTCTCCGGTCTCGACACTCAAAAGTCGAAAGTTTGTGGTAAACCGGTTCTCTCAGCTCTAATATCTACTTAACAAGGTTTGGTATATACTATGTATATTTCTTGGACGCCTTGAGAATAAACATATATGTTGAGAATGTTCGTATATATAAGGTATATTTGAAATAGTAAATCCATAGAAGATCATTGGGATTGATATTGATTTTTTTAACATACCAACTTATGAAATACTCTTGCCAAGTTCAGACAATGCACAAATTTGCCTCCCAACTAACCCTAGGGTACTCTCCTTCACCTGAGAGTTGTAACTTGTGCACTTGTGTGTGACCAAAGTCTAAGACTCTAAACATAGATGAATCATACACATAGTCACTAGGTTCATTAATTTTTATTGAAAAAGTTTAAACTTTGTTGAATTTTTAAGATTGGGTAGTTAAATTCATCCAACAAAAACTATGCTTGTCACTTTTGCTAAAGGAGGTCCTATAGTGTCGAAGTCTGAAGCATAGGAAGACCCTGTTGCAACCTACAACTACATGAATATGCTTAACTACCCTTGAGATCGTCATTTACATGTTTAAAACTGCTATTTACTACCCCTGCAAATTTGCAATTTCTCCTCAAAACGATAACAGCCTCAAAATTCACCCCCTAGATACTGTATTCAAATTTAAATATAAATTTCCAAAGCCATTTTTTTGTAGGTAATGCTACTGTTAGATCATCAGTGTGGACAATTTATTCACCCTTTGAATGGTTAACTTGAATACATTATAGCCAAGAATAAGTAATAGTTATGTTGTTATATAATATATTTATTCCTAAAAGTTTGTTTCCAAAATGGATTTTTTGAGAGTGTCCTGATGCTTTGGTGTGTCAAGAAGGCTAAAATAGAGTACATGCCATTTTCCTTGAGTAATGCATGTTGATGTAAATTTTTTACTGTTGTCAATTTGATGGTGAATGCAAAAACTTCAATCAAATGGCACCTCAAAAATCTACAAACGAAGCGTAAATATGTCAAGAAGGATGGCCTTTGGTTTACCTGTCAAATATGTGGGCATAAGTTCACTAGTATTTTAACAAGAGGAGTAGACCATCTTCTTAGTACCAATAATGGAAATGGAGGTGGTGTGGAAGGATGTCAAGAAATATCTGATGAGCAAAAAGATGCAGTGAGAAAAGATGATGATAAATCAAAAGCAGAAAGAGGGAAAAGGGAAATGAAAAGGCAGTGAATTGAGAGGGAGATTAATTTGTCTTCTTCAACGAATAGTCTTGCTTTCACCTCAAAACTTTGTGGCTCAATTTCCAGTATCCTAGCAAAAATAGTTGAAACGTCAACATTAAATACATTTTGGAAACATGTTGAGAGACAAGAAGTTGATGATGCTTTTGTTGAAATGTTTTATGCCAATGCAATTCTATTTAATGTGGCAATAAATTAATATTTTAAAACAACAATTAAATGTTGGGTTTGGAAAGGGGAATGTTCCTCCCGGATCCGAGGCTTTAAGGACCACTCTGCTAAATAAAACAAAGGAAAGAGTGACAAACATGTTCGTTGAAATTAAACAGTCTTGGACCATTACAGGTTGCACGATTTGGAGCAATGGTTGGTCAAATTCATGTCATCAACTAATTGATCAATGTGCTTGTTTATTGTCATGGAGGGGTATATTTTTTGAAGGCAATTAATGCAATGGATAATATTAAAACAACAAAATATATTTTCAAAATTTTGGATAAAGCAATCCAAGAAGTTGGGGAGAAAAATGTGTTCCAAGTTGTCATCAACAATGCCTCAAATTGTGTCAATGCAGGAAATATGATTATGGAGAAGTATAAAACCATTTATTGGACCCCATGTGTAGCTCATTGCTTGGATTTATTGTTGCATGATTTAACAATTTTTCCATGGGTCAATGAGACAATTCAAAGAGCAAAAACAACTACAAACGTTTCTTACTTTGAGCCTATACAAGAAAAATGCATCTAGAAGGTTGTTGAGGCCTTGTGATACAAGGTTTGCAACATTTTACATTACTCTGAAAAGACTTGTTGAGGAAAAAACAAGCCTAAGAGTTGTTTTTTGCACTTTAGAGTGGGAGACATCTCATCTTTGAAAAGAATCAAAAGGAAAGCATGTTGAACAAATAATGCTAAGCGATGGTAGCTTTTGAGAAATGCTCAAAAAGTTTTATAAATGTGTGGTCCAATTTTTGAAGTGCTTCGCATGGTTGATGGTGACAAACATTGTATGGGTTTTGTTTATGACTCTATGGATCGTTGCAAGGAAAAGATTCCAAGCAATTTTGATAATGTGGAAGCTAATTACCAAGAGATATGGGAGGCAATTGATCAAAGATGGAAGATGTCGCATAGCCCTTTACATGTAACGACATGTTATTTGGACCCTAGATTTTTTGGGATATCAAGACATCAAGATGAAGAATTCATGACTAAAATTTATGAGGTTATTGATAGGATGAACCCAGATCCATTTGTTGCAGCTTTGGTTAGATCCCAACTTAGGGCATACAGGTTAGAAGAAGGGCTATTTGGAGTTGTTGCCGCAAAGCATGACAGGGATTTGACTGATCAGACAACATGGTGAGATTTTTATGCATCAAGGACCCCATAATTGCAACGTTTTGCAACTCATGTCTTAAGCCAGGGATCAATTGCAACAACTTGTGAAAGGAACTGGAGTGCCTTTGACCTTATCCATACCAGGAAAAGAAATAGGTTTCCATCTGGAAAATTAGAAGATCTTGTTTATGTTCGTAGTAACTTGCAATTGGCTTTTAGCAATGTGGATAAAGACTCGTCCAATTCTTCTACTCCATGGTTTGAGCCTAATACAGATGCTGTAATGTCCCTTGTTAGGAATTTTATTAAAAGGGCAATTTTCCACTTTTTTTTCCCTAGTTCGACCTTTGACTAGTTTGATCTCTAGGTCCCAAATTTGCCCCAAATGATTTCAAATCTTCTGAGAAGGTATATGAATGAGATTAGAACATAAATATGTGTTTTAAGGATTCCTTTGGACCTTTAAAATACTTCTGCAAATACTCTTTCAATTCTGGCCAATGTAGGGAACTTTACTAGTAATTTGCCTTTGACTAGTATTGGTCTCTATGTCTCGAATTGACTCCAAATGCCTTCAAATCTTCAAGGAAGGTGTATGAATGATATTAAGACTTGAATATGATGTTCAGGGATGATATATGGCCACCAAAATACCTCTGCAAACTCTCTTAAGATTCTGGACCAAGTATGCAATTTTACTAGTAATTTGGGGTTCAAATCCCCCTGGGGTAAGTATTGAAAATGGCTTCCCAAATGCCTCCAAAGCCACTCAAATTTCTGTAAAGAGGTAGGGAATGTATTAAGGATGTTATTAAGGTCTCATTTGCACCATTAATTGATTATTATATCTGTTCCAACCCTCTCCCATTCAACTGCAAAAATCACCAATTCGACCCTTGGGGAAATGGCATTATTTCTTCTCCCAGTGCAATTAAACTAAGTAAAAATACTTCAAATGCTCAAGTACAGTACATGAAACTTGTATAAGACATACATGGAATTATATTGACCACAAATATATCAGAGAATCATCCATCCATTCGAAATCATCATCAATACATTGGCTCACAACAAGGTAGTGGAGAAATGGCATTGTTCTTCCATTAAAAATGAGATTTATACATTTCTACTTGGAATTTCGACCTGAAACTTTTTGGAGATGAAGAACAGAGTATTTACTTCATATTACAAAAGAAATGGGGCATTAAAAGCTTCCCCAAATAGTACAATAGCTCACCAAAAACGCCCTCCCTCAAGGATCAAGAATATGCCATCAAAACCGGAAATGGTTGAAGGAGTGAGCTGCAATAGAAGAAACCATGAGCTGCCCTATAGCTTACACCTGCAAATAAAGACTCCATTAAAGCTCCAAATGAAAGTTCTGAATGGCCTTTCCAATTACCAACTTGGATGGGAATCTTTCACCCTCGAAATTGGCTAAGGCAAGAAACTAGTCATCCACTAGCTCTCCCTCTTCACAAATGCAATTACAAATTCTACAAATGATCAAAAGCTGGTTTCATTATTTGTTATTGACATTTATAAATTTCTAATGGCCTCCATGGGTCGAATTCCTTCCAAGAGACTCATGCCAACTCAAGTTGGGAAGAGATTCCAAAGAACGCCACTTGTACAACAATTCCTAGTCTCCCACTTCCACCAAATCACATGTGGAAGCATCTTAGCTGCCCTAACACCCTTGAGCGCCCTCTTGGAGTCTATTTTTAGCCCTGACATGTCATATATGTCATATGTCAGCCTTCAGGTCTGATTTGTGTCATAGGTGTCATAGCATCTTCATCATTGTTGTCATAGAGCTAGGGAATCTAGCCCAAGTGTCTCACTAGCTCCAAATTGCCTCTTCCTCTTCCATGGGAGTTACTCTTCCTCTATATTTCGACCTTGGATGAGTTATTCCATGAATAATAACTTTTGGACTTCCCCAAGTATGTTACCATTCACCTTGAATTCGAATTGGTGAGAGAATGATGCCAAATGTAGTGGGGAAATCTAGCCATATGTGGGTCCCACTTCCTCCATGTGTCTTCATGATGAAATGCCACTTTAATTTTCACTTGTATATATTTATTTATCTCCTTTATTAAATATTTATGCCATTCTAATGTTCAAACATCATTTATTATCCCCATTATTCCAAATCCCAAAGCTTCCACCCCAAACCTAGGAAACTAGTAATTTTCCTCCTTGGCAATTATTTGACCCTTAACATCAACTTTGCAAACTCTAATGAATATGGCTAATGTGATTAGGCCATTGTGACCCAATTCCAAATTTGGGACATGACAAATCCTCCCTTCCCAATATTGCTTGTCCTCAAGCAATTTCAAACATGGGTGTTGAAGAACCTGCTTTCTGTATAATTCTTTGAAGTTGCCATTGAATTGCCAAACCTTGAGTCTTTGAGTTTCCATAAATATTTTAGAGAGGAACCAACATGCTTGCTGCTGCACTACTCTGATAAAAATCACTTTATTAAGTGGGGAAATCCATCTCCCATATTGCTTGTTTCCCCAAAAAATTTGAAACCAATGAGATAAAAATTATTCCAGGGTCCCATTGCTTGTATTGCACCCGAACAATTAAGAGTGCTCTCCAACCCATACCATCATATAAGAGGATTCCTGGATCCCATTTTCTTGTATGCATTCTTCCAAACATCATGAGTACAAAATATATATCATCAAAGTACATAACTACATAATGAAAATTAATATCAAGGAGGTGCTTCATCAAAGAATCATGAAAGTGCTTATACCTCCAAGCAAGTAGACCACCGTTTTCCAAGTGCATACAAGCTTCAAGTGACCAATCAAATCTGCTCCAATGACATAGGTGAGGATCCCATGTCCTATAAAGCTGCTCCAAAAGGATGTGATATGCATCAAAATATTCAGCCATGTATTCTTTCATCCAAGAAGTGAATGAAGAATCTCCACTAAAATTTGAACCAAATAATGAGCAGAAAAAACAAGGAGACTTCAAATGACTCAAAGAAGTCTCGCCCATACATCCCTGAATGTGATTATCATAAAGATATAACAAAGTATGTGGCTTCCAACAAAAATGTTCTCCAATCATAAATCTATTCACCCAAGTGTTGGATGAAGTTCCTCCAACATCAAATGAATCAAGTGTTGAGCAAGAAAAACCATGAGTCTTCAAGTGACTCAAATGCATATCATAGGTGCATCCATGTAGATGTGCATCATCATAAAGTAATAAAGTATGCTGCTGCAAATGTGAATAAGAATGTGCTCCAACCATATCATACTCCTCATGTGGCACCATCAAAAAGAACCCTTTCACCCATACTTCATTGAGACTAATGTTGCAAAACATGGAATTGTAGGATGTAGGAGAATGAACCAAATCACCCAAATGATCAAAAAGTACAGAAGTTTCATCATGGGGAGGATCCATATGGGTAGTATCATGCAGCTCCTTCAAAAGTGTGAACTCTTTGTCATAGTTTGGTTCCAATGTAGATGAATCATGCTCTTCTTTAAAAATTGCACAACCTTCATCAAGAGGCAATTCAAATTCTTCTTCCACCACATCAAGTGTTTGGTTCTCTTCAAGTTCATCTCCAAACACATCAAGAACATTCAAATTTTCACATTTCTCATGATCCACCATGTCATGAGAATCCTCCAAACAATCTACCATTTGACAATCTGAAACATAGGAGGAAAAACAAGTATCTTGCAACTTTTCAAGAAGTTGCTCATTTTGAATTGTGAGCTTATGAATATCCTCATTATTCTTCAAGTATGCATCATGTAACAATTCATTAAGCTCAAACAAATGGTTTCTATCAAAAAGCAAAGACATGAAATTACCTTTGATGTGGCACATTGCTCTTTGAATCTTCTCCATATCTTCAAGGAAGGATGTTTCCTCCAATGAAGTAGCTCTCCAACAAGAATTTGACACCAATGCTTGAGTCTCATGGAGAATGCTGAGGGACTCTTGGATCTTCTTTTCATTCATCTTTAAGGACCCTTCAAGAAAATGAGGCTCTTGCAAATGAACCTCCTCATCTTCTTCATTTTTGCTTGGACCAACTTCATGAAGCTCAAGTGGTGATGGGGAAGTTGATCTTGGTTCTTCTTCAACTGCTACAAGGTATTCATTATCATGCTTAATGGAACTTGGGCTTGCAGCAACACTTTCAAAAGTGATCTCTATGTCACCAACATAGAGGTGTGAGCACCCATCAATAGGTACTCCTTCATAGTTTAAGCATCCATCAGTAGATGCTCTTTAGTTCATGTCTAAGCTAGAAGGTGTCTCGAAATGATCTTCCATATTTTCAATAGAATCTTCTTCATGCTCTTGTGATGTCTCTTCATTTTTCTCCTTCAAGCAAGCTGATTCATTTTTCCCCTTGTTTTCCTTAGGATCGATATATTTGGAATCCCTTCTTGAATAAATCTCAAAAGCTCTAATCAAAGAGGACATCATTTCATGCACACATATATGATACTCGCTCCAAGGGTTCTTACAAGAAGGGCATAAACCTTTCTTCACTAACTCCACATCTTCATTTTTGGGCCTATTTTCAAAAACATGTTCAGCATAGTACTCAAAAGACATGGCATTTTGTGTATTTTTGCTCGAAGCAAGATATTCTTGATATTTTTGATATTGCTGGGGCAAGGTTTTATAATTTGCTCTCCATCTTTGGAACTCACTCATAGAATTATCCTTGGTTGGTGTGGCACATTCATATTCATCAGATTTAAAGTCATAAGAATAATCTTCATTTCTCTTGAAATTGTAAGAAGTGTTGCATGATGGCACCTTTTCCTCATACCATTCACATTCTGCTTCATATTGCTCATAAGCATCTGCATATTCATCATAAGAATTGTACTCATAGGATTCATCATAATAGTAAGACATGGCTGCCAATTATTCTTGAATGTATGTACCTAATACACAGGTGCAAGGACCATGCTCTGATACCACTGTAATGTCCCTTGTTAGGAATTTTATTAAAATGGCAATTTTCCACTTTTTTTCCCTAGTTCGACCTTTGACTAGTTTGATCTCTAGGTCCCAAATTTGCCCCAAATGATTTCAAATCTTCTGAGAAGGTATATGAATGAGATTAGAACATAAATATGTGTTTTAATGATGCCTTTGGACCTTTAAAATACTTCTGCAAATACTCTTTCAATTCTGGCCAATGTAGGGAACTTTACTAGTAATTTGTCTTTGACTAGTATTGGTCTCTATGTCTCGAATTGACTCCAAATGCCTTCAAATCTTCAAGGAAGGTGTATGAATGATATTAAGACTTGAATATGATGTTCAGGGATGATATATGGCCACCAAAATACCTCTGCAAACTCTCTTAAGATTCTGGACCAAGTATGCAATTTTACTAGTAATTTGGGGTTCAAATCCCCCTGGGGTAAGTATTGAAAATGGCTTCCCAAATGCCTCCAAAGCCACTCAAATTTCTGTAAAGAGGTAGGGAATGTATTAAGGATGTTATTAAGGTCTCATGTGCACCATTAATTGATTATTATATCTGTTCCAACCCTCTCCCATTCAACTGCAAAAATCACCAATTCGACCCTTGGGGAAATGGCATTATTTCTTCTCCCAGTGCAATTAAACTAAGTAAAAATACTTCAAATGCTCAAGTACAGTACATGAAACTTGTAGAAGACATCCATGGAATTATATTGACCACAAATATATCAGATAATCATCCATCCATTCGAAATCATCATCAATACATTGGCTCACAACAAGGTAGTGGGGAAATGGCATTGTTCTTCCATTAAAAATGAGATTTATACATTTCTACTTGAAATTTCGACCTGAAACTTTTTGGAGATGAACAGAGTATTTACTTCATATTACAAAAGAAATGGGGCATTAAAAGCTTCCCCAAAGAGTACAATAGCTCACCAAAAACGCCCTCCCTCAAGGATCAAGAATATGCCATCAAAACCGGAAATGGTTGAAGGAGTGAGCTGCAATAGAAGAAACCATGAGCTTCCCTATAGCTTACACCTGCAAATAAAGACTCCATTAAAGCTCCAAATGAAAGGTCTGAATGGCCTTTCCAATTACCAACTTGGATGGGAATCTTTCACCCTCGAAATTGGCTAAGGCAAGAAACTAGTCATCCACTAGCTCTCCCTCTTCACAAATGCAATTACAAATTCTACAAATGATCAAAAGCTGGTTTCATTCTTTGTTATTGACATTTATAAAGTTCTAATGGCCTCCATGGGTCGAATTCCTTCCAAGAGACTCATGCCAACTCAAGTTGGGAAGAGATTCCAAAGAACGCCACTTGTACAACAATTCCTAGTCTCCCACTTCCACCAAATCACATGTGGAAGCATCTTAGCTGCCCTAACACCCTTGAGCGCCCTCTTGGAGTCTATTTTTAGCCCTGACATGTCATATATGTCATATGTCAGCCTTCAGGTCTGATTTGTGTCATAGGTGTCATAGCATCTTCATCATTGTTGTCATAGAGCTAGGGAATCTAGCCCAAGTGTCTCACTAGCTCCAAATTGCCTCTTCCTCTTCCATGGGAGTTACTCTTCCTCTATATTTCGACCTTGGATGAGTTATTCCATGAATAATACATTTTGGACTTCCCCAAGTATGTTACCATTCACCTTGAATTCGAATTGGTGAGAGAATGATGCCAAATGTAGTGGGAAAATCTAGCCATATGTGGGTCCCACTTCCTCCATGTGTCTTCATGATGAAATGCCACTTTGATTTTCACTTGTATATATTTATTTATCTCCTTTATTAAATATTTATGCCATTCTAATGTTCAAACATCATTTATTATCCCCATTATTCCAAATCCCAAAGCTTCCACCCCAAACCTAGGAAACTAGTAATTTTTCTCCTTGGCAATTATTTGACCCTTAACATCAACTTTGCAAACTCTAATGAATATGGTTAATGTGATTAGGCCATTGTGACCCAATTCCAAATTTGGGACATGACAGATGCATTATGAGATCAAGTTGATCTTGACATTTTGAGTGACAAAGCCAGTGATGAATCCAATGGTGATCATGTTTCTAGTGGTTTTACTCCCCCGAGTGCTCTTGATGATGTAGAGGTTTTTGATGTAATAAGTAGGCCACGAGAACACAAGGAATAAAACTTGTGTTCTCATTCTAGATTTTTCTTTCGATGTTGAATTTTGTGTAACATTTTAATATTATGTTTCATGGACATGCTTTAAATTTTGAACAAGATGGAGTTTTTTTAATATGTGTTTTTAATCATTAATGATTAATGGTGGTATAATAACTAGTTTCATTTTTATCATGTGTTTAATGAGCATATTGAATTTTATTAAAAAAAATCATTTTTTTTTCAAATTTTATAGTCTCTCGAATTTAATGCCAAATTTTATCACCAAAATTCTCATTACCAAATTTTTTACGAACTTCAAGGTCCCTGAACTCAATCACGAATTCGAACCAGGTGACTTAGATAACAATGAGGATTCTTTTTTATCACACAATAAAAATCTTAACATTATACATTGTTTTAATTTACACATTGTCCAGATTTTAATTTCAAATACATGTATTGTGCCAATAGTTGAGCCCACTTACCAACATTACTACAACTATGGTCGAAATTTGATTTTAAAGAAGGTGCCCAATTAACATGGCCGTGAAGAAGAATTTACATAAAAGTAAATTGCAATTTCTTGTTGCCCCTAAAGATGGGTGGAGTGTTCACCCAAAACATTGGGTATTCTAAACTTCAACACAATGTAATCAAAAAATCGATATCACAAATTTTAAAAATGTTAAATATATGAGATATTATTTATTTTAAATAAAAAACATATTTTTTACTTAAAATAAAAAAGATATATATTTGGAAACTCCAAGGACCTCAGGTAAAAGGCATCGTTGAAAGAAGAACATTATGACTATAGTTGCATAAAGCAAAAGGACATCACCATTTGTTGATTTCTCAATCTTTTTTGGCTCACAAGATCAATACATACAATCATAAGTTAAAAATATTTAATATTTTAATATACATAGAGCGAAGATCCCTCGTGTAAGTTTGAGTGGATTTGGGCTCACAAGATCAATACATGACATGGTTTAAATAAAGACAATCATAAGTTAAAAATATTTTAATATACATAGAGCCAAGATCCCTCATGTAAGTTTGAGTGGAGAAACAAACCCCTTGTGTTCTTTGTATTTATATGATGAAAATGTTAAACATATATTACATTAATTATTTATTACTTTATTTAAAACAAAAGTGGAAGCCAAATAAGTGTACATATTTATTCCACAAATAAATACCTATCTTGTTTTGAATGTATTATTTCTATAGAGTATTATGAGCAAATATCATTACTTCAAAATTTTGGATGCTAAAAGGATGGGCACATATATCCTATTTTAACATTTATGAATAATCTAATTATTTAGCAAACAATTTCCTTTTTTTTTGATAATTTGATAGAATTTAATAATGACAAATCACGATTTTGACAACGAAATATGCAATTTCCCTATTACACCATTATAGATGGATCATTGTAGGCATCAATTTTGATTAGAACAATCCCATAATATAATTTTAAAAATCCAAACTTGTAATCCCAAATTTTAGTTAAAGATCTTGTACAAACTGTAAGGAAAAAAATATTGAAAAGCAATATATATTTGTAAGGTTTTGGAGAAATGGGTCTAGAAGCTAAATCACGTGCAATATAGTTAGTAATCTAATGAAGAAGAGAAAATAATCACGGTAACATAATATTTATTAACCTATAAAATAATGGAGTTACAATGCTCAGAGAAAATAATCACGGTAACATAATATTTATTAACCTATAAAATCATGGAGTTGCAATGCTCATTAGAGATGAGAGTTCCAATGCAATGTGCATTGGAATGCAATAGAGAATAATCATGATTGATTAAATTTGCCTTAGATAGGTTTAACTAAGTGCAAGACTTGAGTAAATGTGCCCTTGCATGCATGTACGCCCTCGTGAAGGAATTTACTAAGCCTAGACTATCTAAGTCGTATCAACTAGCTCACAACTCACCTTAGACGTGATTAACTAAGTGCAAGACTTGAGTGAATGTGCCCTTGCATGCATGTAGGCCCTCGTGAAGGAGATAACTAAGTTTAGACTATCCAAGTAGTGTCAACTAGCTCACAACTATTGAGTGAGGTTAGTTAACTTGACATGGATGAGCCAAGTAGTGTTAACTGTCATGTCCCCATTTAGAGAAGTTCATTTAGTTCTTGGGAAGGCAAATAGGAAATCTAACCTATTATTCCAAACTACAGTAACATCTCCCCAAATCTTAATTCCTTTGTCATATGTTATTCCTTGTTGTTGCTTGAAACCATATGATCTCCAAAAATGATCATTTCATCCAATACTATCTACCTTGACCCTGATCTAGTTTGTATATGAGGATGCACCCAGAAGTATTGCGGTAGACTTTAGCGGTAGTCAATGCTCGAAACATAAATGGTCTCCGTTCTTTGTACAAAGGATTCATACACCTTCTTACCTCTGTCAAATCTTGCTGCTGCACACTATCCCGTACAAAAATCAGAACCTAAAGGTTCCCCTATCATCCTTGGGTTTGGGTTTCCAGTGGTCGAAACTGTCATTGTTCAATTTACATAAATTATCTCAATCTTACTAGCAAAATTTGCATTAAAATTGACAATTTTGAGTTGAGATTCCAGTATATTTTGGTTGGTATCTTACATTAACTAACTCACAACTATTGAGTGAGTATTAGTTGACTTATCATGTATGAACCACATCGGTTGACTAATCCAATCATGCATTGGAGGTGCACCTATCTAGAGTCAACTGGATGTCCTCTACCATGGAAGGCACACTAATCATTAGAAAGGAGGAGGAGGGCACCTTCATCCCTAAAATAGTAGAGAAGGGTGAATGAGTTCCTAAAAAAAAGGAAAAAGGGTCTCAAGTGAGCTCAAATGTATGCATACACACCAACAAACTAATATTCAATTTATTCCTAACACTTACTACATGATTAACTTATTTACAATATTTACTTATTTGTAACATTCCAATTTCAGTTCCCCCATGGCAGGTGTCCAACCATGGGCCACACTTCCCTAGCAAATGTGTGCCCTGAGCAACCGGTAGCAAGCCAGGTGTCTTGTCCTAGGGAAATCCACGAGAAAGCAATTGAGGGCCACGTGCGGATTACACCGCAGGACCCACAACATCAGCATGCATGATCAAGGAGTTAATATGTGAGCCCAGTTCCTCCTCCTCACCCGCCTAGTTGATCTTGCAATTACATGCATATCCTTATGCACTTGTAAACTTCACACCGCTCTGCAAATGGTTGTATGGAACCTACAATTCCACTATGAACTTGCTATCATTATTTATGTTGACCGCTCCTCTCATTATGGCTCAAGATGGATGCATATGCACAGAATTAAGCATATTAATGGATTCGATCAGAAGCCCTTCGGCTCTCATCAATCGCCCCTCCGCCACCTTTGGGATTTCTCGCTTGAGGCTTTCTCTATTTGTTGTGACCATCCTGCTATTTACTCTACTTGCAACTCGCCGATTCACGACCCACCTATGATCATTGGCATTATGGTGCGCACCAAAGTCACCAGGTGCCGCACCACCAATGGACCTCGCTGCACCCATTCACCGCACGCTAAGAAGGAAACAACAAGCTTTGGGGTTTCTTTGAGAATAAACTGAACTGTCAGGCTAAAGCCTACACCGAGTGTTGGGAAAGACGCTCGCTGGGAGAGAGACCTTAACTGGATCTTAAAGAGCTCAGGTAGATATTTGATGGGATAATTGAATACTTTGGGGCACTGCGCACCAAAGAAATTAGGCACACCCGCACTTTGGGCCTCTTCTGGGATATGAAGTCAATGTTAACCATAGACTTTGAAGATTGTATCGTCGACCATATCCAGCTGGAAGGGTTCCCCTTGACAGTGGATGGCCTCCTGGCTCGCTTGGAAGACAATATGAGACGGTTGAGCCAGAATCGGGTGGCTATGAATGGGACCCTGAATACCAGACTGGATGTGTTGGCAAGGGAGTTGGTTGGAAAAACCTGGTTTGGCAGGCGCGGGAGGGGTCATCTTCGACCCTAGGGGAAGCAGAATGAAAAGCTATGCCTAGGGAATTGGAATAAAGACCAATAACGACGTTGAATGGCTTGCCTTACTTAAAGGTCTGGAAGTCGCCATCAAGGACGAGATAAAAGATCTGATAGTCGTTGGGGACTCCCTTCTCATAATCCGAGAAGCCCGCAATCTCACCAGGAAACGCTCCACCCCATCCAATAAATACCACCACATCCTCAAATTTATCAGCAGAGATTTCAACACTCTTAAATTCCTCCATGTTTTACGCTTAAATAATCACCACGCCGATGAAATGACTAACAAAGGGGTGCACCAATGTACTAGTTTTCTATCCTGTGATGGTGAAGACCCTACCCCTAGTTGGATTCCCTAACCACTCCTCCCCTTGGGTTTCTCTCCCCATACCCCGGCATTTTTCTCTCCCACCTCTCGTCAACTTTGGTAGCAGCCACCCTTACTCCTGCATGCAACCACTTGTCACTTTGATCGAGGGCCGATGGAGGCATTTAATGCCTTCACATGGCCTCTTTCCATCTACCCCCACTCTCTCGCATGCTCTGATTAACCATTCTTTCAGACGCTTCCAGAAGTTCGCTTTGTTAACCTCTGCCCTGAGGATGGACGCCCGCTCCACTGCTTGCTTTTCTCCTTCCCTAAGCACTAACTTTGCAATTTCTTCACCTCTGCTCTCCTGCACGCTCTGTGATAAGCCCCTGCTCTCCTCCCCTGGCATTTCTCTTCCTGAAGCAAAGCTCCTGCAGCCTCTACGCTCTCTCCTCATGGACCTCACGTCCCTTAGTCTGTGCGAAGATGAGCTAGTAGCCCTTGATTCCTCCACCCATTCGACCCCCCAAGATACAGGGGGCCGAAACCATGGAAGCACAGGTGAACGGGATTAGAATTGAGGCGGCAGACATAAAAAAGAACATGACAAGATTTTTTACCCTACTACATTCTCTCAGCACCGAGGTCAGGCATAACAATGACCTAATGAACGGTCAAATCTCCTCCATGTCAGAAGCAGTGGACTACACAGCAAACAGTATATCAAATGTGGACTCCAAGGTGGATGATAACTACAGGAATATCTCAGACGTTGAAGGAAAGGTGGACAGGATCAGAGAAGATTTGGCTCGCTGCATTCCAGGGTTTCAGGACACTACGGGCTCCAGTTCCAATCCGGATGACTCCATGGAAATCCCAGAACCTCCTCGTCCATGACAGAAATGACTCAGCTAACTGGTTCTCTCTTTTTGCGGGTTATAATTTACTTTCTGCTCTAGTATAGAAGAAACTCAGGTCTAGTTTTAATGGGTATTATCAGTTTTAATGGATTCTACACCCAGTTTTTGTAATGTATTTCTTTTGTAAGCTCATTTTGGGACAATATGTTAAGTTTTATAGTACTAGCTTCAGATCTGTTAGAGCTAGGAGAAGAATCACCAGAATAGGAATGGAAAATTTGAAAGCTGGTCCCTCTCAGAGGAAAACCATAACCTCTTTGTATTTATTTTTTGAAGACTCTTTTTAATACAATATCCATAACCGTTCTTGTTAAAAAAAAGGGAGTTGGTTGGAAAACGGTTTGTGTGGAGGCAACCACTTTTCAGACGTGGCCCGGACACGGTGTCTCATGCCTCGGCAGCGTTTCATCCCCAGCCTTTCCTAGTAGCTGCGTTGATATCACAGAAGTTCCAGAGTAATTTCTCTCTCTGGTTTTATTTTGTGTTCATGTCTAATCCTAGTGGTGTCCAAGTTCTTTGGTCTATGATAATGCAGTCCATTTTTGGGGGCCAGTTCAATATTACTATCTTTTGTCATCAGGTCACAACCCTCGGTCTGTGGAGGATCAATGGGGTCTACAACAAACTTTGCAAAGACATTCTACCTAGTTCTAGGATAATCAGCAGTCATCTAAGGTCTAGTTCTTTGGTTTTGGCTATGCCGACCTGAACATCTTTGTACTCTGTTTTGTTAATATCAATTTAAACTTACAAAAAAAAAACATTCCAATTTTAGTTAGAAATTAAGTCCAATCTTTATATTTACACTTAAGATTATAGGATTAACTAACACGTTTAAGTTGAAATCAGATTCACTCTTTATACTTATATGGTTTAATAAATGTTAATTACGTTGATTGAGCTATAATCTAATGGTAACATATGAAAGTTTATCACAATTCTAGTGGTAAACATGTAAAAGTTTATCACAATTAGAATAAGTTCGATAATAAAAAATCATAATAATATGCCTAAATGTGTAGTTTCATTAACTTCAATTTAATTTCAATAAATACAAATAAATTTTGAAATTAAAAAGTAATAGATCTTCAAACACAAAAAAATACTTTAAAAAAAAACAATAAAACAAAACTTAAAATACAACACGATAAAAAACTTAGCTAATAACATGAATTCTCTCACTTAGGGTTTCTTTGTTCTGGGTCCTTGGAATGTTGTTAGGTGGCGCTTGTTGGTGTTAGCAGACGGTCTCCATTATTCATCATTTGAGGGTTTCAATTTATTAGTTTTGGTTTTCAGTTCAGTGTTTGGTGGCATCTTTCCCCAACTGAAGGGGTTTTTTCCTCTTTGCGGCTTCCATTTTCAGGGATTGATTTGTGGGGATTTCCTTGTCCGACCCATGCTACCTATTGGTGGTGTTCTGTTGGTGGGGTATGAGGGACATATCGAGCCAAGCCAATAGAGGGTTTGATGTGGAGGGAGACATGGCATCAGGTGAAAGGTGGGAACGTGAAGGAATTATCCAGGCTGACAATGTTTACTAGGATTTATATTATCTGAAACATACAGAGAAGCGTGGTGTAATTTTTCATGGGGGATCAACAACAATGGTGATTCCATCACAACATCCCTTCGGGGGTTTGGGCCCAGAGGAATAATAGGAAGTTAATTATTTTCCAGCTGAGGGTTTCGATAATAACGGCTCTATCCCAGGGGTGTTAGGTGGCGGTACCAATCTTCCTATGAGGGATGAGGGTTTATCGACCCTTGGAGGCTCATTTGTGGCCCCTAATAAGAAGATACATGTTTCAGTTCTGGGTCTTGGTCATGACCATTTTTAAAAATAAAAATAAAAATGTAATTTGAGAGTTTAAGGTCGTAAGACAGTTCTAGGCCGTGAATTAGGGTTGGCACATGTGGTCGGCCTCTCTCTTATTGGGTTGGTTGGAAAGTTCATCTACAAGGATATGAGGTGTTGTGACATCGTGGAGTGGGTGGAATCCTCTTGGAAGTCGCTCTTTGATAATTTCCCAGAGATATCCATTCTCTCGCAGGGTTGGTATGGCTTCATTTTCCAGAAGGAGGAGCATGATATGACTGTTTTGAATAAGATGTGGTTGAAGGGACATGGCAATATTATGCTAAAAAGATGACACTCGGCCTTTGACCCATGCACCGAAAATATTAGGTTTCTCCATCTTTGGGTTTTACTGCCTGATTTTCCTCTTGAAAAGTGGCACGGAGATGCTTTTGGGGCTGTTGGTAAACACCTTGGACACTTATTGCACGTTGGTGAATATGTCCTCAAAGGTATCGATAAGCGAGTCGGTAAGATGCTGGTGGAGATTGATGTTACAAAATGTTTTTTGGATGGGGAGGAGATTTAGTGGCACAGTCGTCAATATTACCAGCCTCTATACTATTAGGGTCTTCCTTTCCTTTGCTCGAAATGTCGGGAGGTGGGTCATTTGTGGAAAGCATGCAAATCTTATAGTTTTGCCTCAGACGGAGATGATTCTATGGACAGTTTTGGTGAATGGTCATCCAAGGATTATGGTGACTCTAAGGGGTTGGATGGTTCGGGTTCATATCAGTCGTCGTGTCCTTCTCCTCATGCTGGAATAGACTCATCCAATGTTCTGCTTATTATCGGTAAGCTCAAGTCCTTGGTTCATGCCCTTTTCCATACTTTTAATGAAGATGAAATTGAGTTAATTTCTTGCTCGATTTTGCAAGAAATTTTGTGGGAGGTTTCGATCATGTAGTTGGCTTGTCTAATGTTTCACTTGAATCGTCTGATTTTTTTGGGGGTGCAGTGTCCCTAACACTTATCTAAGGTTAAGAGTGCTAATATTAAGACTAAGTTAAGGTTAAGCACAACGGATACAGATAAAAGACGGTTAGGCTAACTAACCATTCACCCAAATAATTTAAAACTTTCAACTCTAAAGATTGACTTATAATTAAAGTTGTGACAATTAATTATTTAATTACGACACTTAATTAAATAATTAATTATGACACTTAATTGATAATTTCCAAAGTGCGGGCTAAGGATCGTGATGGTCTCCAAGAATGGGTACCTAATTGGGGTAGAAAAACCAGAAGTATACTTTAATTATCGACCAGGGAGTGTACAAACTTGAGAGGTAATCAACATTGTTTGTGCACTATGAGAGGATCTTTGTCATTCTAAGTGTTCTAAAGAATGTTCTAGGGAAGCAGGAAATATTTTTCTAGGAAAACTAGAAAGCATAAAGATGAAAGTATGTAAATCTATTCTACTGAATCAAATGTTGGAAGTTGATACATCTATCTTATAAGATTGAATGTTGAAAACAATTAAATCCTATTTTATCAAATTGAAATACTGAAAACAATGAAATCCCATTTTATCAAATTGAATATTGAAAACTGATAAATCGATTCTATTAAATTGAATGCTAAAACTTATTAAATCTATTCGATTAAATCGGGAAAAAGGAAGCTTGCATAACTCTGATTTAAAAAGCTTGAATCTAATCTAAAAAGGTATAGGTCCTTTCGATCAGTAATCATGAATTATTATCTTAGAAGCGTGAAAACATAGATCTGATCTTTTTTTGGAAATGTTGTAAAAATGTGGAAATTCAAATATGAAATTCTCTTGTGCGGATGGCATGTACAGGACTACAGACAGTGTGTTACCAAACTACAGACGCAGTGTTATCGGACTATGGAAAAGAAGTGCATGTGCTGAAATCGAAATCTGATATTTTAACCAAATGCTGAAATTGATTCACACACAATGATAACAAAAATAACTAATAGAATGCATGAGAAATACCTGAAACCAAAGCACGAAACTCATGATATACGTACTGAGGAGGCCCTCCCCAACACGTATTTTAGGAGGGAAAGAAACTTATAAACTCACGAGATTAATAGAACGTTGGTCTTTCATTATCAGTTCATAAATCCATGTTACAAAAATTGTAAAACGAAAATATCTTAACTGCAAAAATGTTGAAGATTGTTTTTCATAAATGTCTCCAGACCCTCTGCTACCCAAGAGGTCCCTATTTATCATTACTTCTAACCTAGCTCTACATAGAAAATAACGATCCTGTTCAATAGGATTCTTTCTTATAAATCAGGAGGAAATGGGATCGTTGTGTCTCCTGCGATCTTCAGTTTGCAGCTTGGTCACTTGATATTCTTCCATGTCACTTGCGCCCTATCACACATGCCTTTATTCGTATGATTATCAATTAGAAACGCTAAAACATAAGATAAGATAATCTCTAAATTGTTTTATTTAATCATCAACCAAAATGCATTCTCCCGTACAAAAGAGCTGCTTTCTTATCCTTTCTTTGCTTATATGTGGCATAAAAGGAGTCCATGGAGTACCTATATTCTGAGCCCATCAGATCGTAATCACAACAAGCACATGATTGAGGCATTATAAACATCATATCCAGTGTGAGTAATCAATTCATGTACTTTTGATTTGTTTGATAACATAGTTTATAAATAATCAAGTATTGGCGTCATCAATTATTTTGCAAATTAATCTATTTTTCGGTTTTGTTATGTGTGTGTTGTTAGTGAGGCTAAAAATTAAGGAAAACCACATATCACGGAACATCCGTAAGATGCAATCTATAGCCACATCGAAACCATAACAACCAGAGAATATCAACTACAACTATAGCCCTCAAAATGAACTCCTGATGACTGTCCCTTACAGTCATCTCTCACTAATAAAAATAAGATCGTATGGCTTCCACCCTCCAGTCGTCGATCACTTTTACATCCAAAATACATCACTCATCCTCGGATTTGCAACAAACAACATATCTGTAAACAAAATTCTCATAATCAAATGACATGTGTGTTCATCTTGGCACAAGACAACTGTCAGACCAAAACATGCATATCTTGGTCATCCAGAAAGCTTTTAGAACGAAACGAAAGGCGTCCTTTATTGGAAACATTGTTCCAAATATAATGGAATAGATCTAAAAACATAGAAATTAGTAGATATTGGTGAACCAGAGCATATGGCTGCGCCCCTCTCAATACCATAGAGCCAGAATTACAATTTCTTATTAAGATGAAAAAGAATAGAAAGAAGGTAAGCAACATAGTAACATATTATATGGCATTCATCCTTCTTGCATATAGATCCTGGTAAGGAGCATAGTAAAATATAATATGGCATTCATCCTTCTTGCATATAGATCCTGGTAAGGAGCATAGTAACATATTATATGGCATTCAAGACATGAACATGCAGACAACCAATTCATCCAACATTGCACATATACCAAATAAAATAATGTAATGAAAATGAAACGTAAGATAAATACTTATCTCAAAATAAGGGAAATTGGCTACAACGGGACAACTTTCCTCCCAGCCGTAGACACAGTCAAGCCTTCCTCGCTTGAACAGGTCACCCCCGATTTGAGACCATGGATCCACGAGTAGAGTCACACTTAGTCTATCAACTCTCGAAACTACCTCTTTCTAGAACCACAATGCCTCCCACTACTACTTTCATGTATGTCCCCACTACCTATGGGATGTGACTCCTCTCACCAACCCATTTCCTGGCCTACCTGTGTGAGAACCTGGACTAGTAGAGTGATATAATGGAAGCAAAGAGAAACAACTAGACTATCTCTAAGTATCAGCACACTCTCAATACTATCAACATTCCCAACATGGCGAGATAGCACAAGTCAAGTGATCCAAAGCCCAAGATTAGCTTCAATAAGGAGAGAGTAAATAGATTAAGGAGGGAAAATTGAACCCAAGGTGGCCAACTAGAATTGGTTTGAGTGTGGTTGGACTTCATCATGGACACTTAACTCAAATTAGTGGAGTGGTGGTCTAGTTAGGAGATTCCCTTTCCCATATTAGCACCATGAGGAGGAGTTGCCAAAAACTAAGGAGTGGAGCCATGAAGAGCACAAGAAGGAACACTAATGCATAAGGGAGGTTACAAAACATGAAGGAGGGTGATATAGGTGATCCAATAGGGTCATAAATATCATATAAGCACAAAAATAGGGATGAATGGAGGAGTGGGGCACACTTGTGGAGGTGGAGGATCAAATCAAAGAGGTGGAAGCTAAATTCTAGCTTACAACTCCTAGAATCTAGGGAGAGGGTTCATAAATGAAAAAAACACATAAATCACAGGGAATTTATCCCAAGGAGGGCGCACTAGGAAAGAGGGGCCCACTAAGGTATGTATAAGGTGCAATAATAACTACATAGTTCATAGAAAATAAAAATAAAATGGGTTTCGTTGTACAATGTTTGGGTGACCAATACTACTAAGTCACCAAGGCACAAAATGAACTAGGATGGACAATTACCATCCAACAAAAACCTCTAAGATTATATGGATTTCCCCCATTCCCCCTCACTCTATGAGATCCATGGTCTCCCATACTCTTTTAGTTTCCTTTGCTCAACTAGTTGTTTATTTAATTAATAGCAACAACATTCAGTGCTTACAACATTAGTATTAATAATAATAATAATGCCAAAGTCCATAATCACATCACCAAACAAATGAGCATAAGTATATAGTCACATTCACAAATAGAACATAAGTCCATAGTCAAATAAAATACCATAAATCTAGGGCTTAAGAACCAGGGTATTACATCCCCCTCCCCCTTAAACAATGCATCGTCCTCGATGCATATTTATTGCATACATGTCGTAAACACCGAAATTTCAAAATAGATGAGGGTATGCTTCCCTCATAGCATCTTCCAGCGCCCAAGTCGCATCCTCGGGGATGTAATGGGTCCATTGGACCTTTACCTGTCTGATTTCTTGATTCCGAACCAGCTTGACCTTACTGCCCAAAATGGCAACAGGTTGTACCAGAAAATCCTCTTTCGATTTGTTAATTTTTGAGCATTAATTCAACATACTCTAGGATCTTTACTGAGAGAATAACATGTACAGCATATCAAGCATAAAATGCATATCAATCACACCAAGCAATCACATGAGACAATAGACACGCAGAGTTTCACTGGGGAAAACCATAAAGGTGAAAAACCCCACAACTTCCTCAGAGATAGAAAGAGAAATGATACAACCCAAGTACAAGAGATAGTCTTCTCTAGAAGCTACTCCTCCTTCCTCACTTGTGCGCCACTTTCCAATGGGTGTAGAAGTGAATAATGAGATGATCAAATAGAGTGCCTCCCGCACTCTATTTATACATGACCTAACCTGCCTAATAACCTAGCAGGGCCGACTTGTCTAACTCAGCCTAATAACCCATGGTTATACTAATCAGGGTCGACCCCACACTTGGTGGTCTAATAACCCATCACTTGCAAGTTGTGACACTTGTCAATACAAATGACGACACTTCCATATAGAGGAATAATAACATCTCTATAGGAGTACAATATACATAGGTGAAATACATTCCGAAGTTACAATTACATCAACACTCCCTCTTAACTAGGAAGGTATTTCTCGACACAGATCTGCTAGCACAAGTCTTCTTCTCTGGATCATCGTCATTGGATCATCATCATCGAATCATCGTCATCGTCATGGCTACTACTATCTCAATCAATATATGATTTACTCGTCATGGGAAGTTCTACAGAGCCAGTCCTTTTTCATACTGGATGTAGGCCCACCACCTATAGGTCTTCATCATTACTGCCCATACTGTGGATCCCAGGACTAATTACGTGCGTCAACAAAACCTCGAAAAAGCATCCCAAGCATTTTACGAGCACACAGCTCAACCTATCGGATCTCCCAGGATCTTTTACATGTGACTGTCACAAAACCTTAAAAGAGTGTCTTTCCCAGCAAGATCTCTAAAGAGCATCCGAGGCCTTTTACATGTCTAGCACAACCTGTCCAGATCTCCAGGACTTATTACATGTGACCCCTACCACAAAAACTTAAAAGAGTGTCTTGCCAAGCAAGATCTCTAAATAGCATCTGAGGCCTTTTACGTGACTAGCACAACTGTCCATATCTCCAGGACTTATTACATGTGGTCACCACAAAACCTTAAAAGAGTGTCTTGCCAAGCAAGATCTCTAAAGAGCATCTGAGGCCTTTTACGTGACTAGCACAACCTGTCCAGATCTCCAGGATGTATTACATGTGGTCTAGCAAAACCTTAAAAGAGTGTCTTTCCAAGCAATATCTCTAAAGAGCATCTGAGGCCTTTTACGTGACTAGCACAACCTGTCCAGATCTCCAGGACGTATTACATGCTACCCTTGCACAACTTGTCCACAGCCACGAAGTATCAACCTGATACTCACCATACATCATCCTGATGTACATCATCACATGATCAACCTGATCATCATCATAGCATCATCCTGATGCATATCATCTGGAGCAACATCCTGAAGCTCGTCATCCATGATCATCCTGATCATACAATGCATCCACTTGATGCATACCAAGTATCTACCTGATACATATCATTATACATGATCTACCTGATCATACAATGTATCCACCTGATACATATCATCATACATGATCTACCTGATCATACAATGTATCCACATGATACATATCAAATCCATGATCCAACTAATCATATCAAGCATCCAACATGATGCATATACATATGCATGATCCAACTGATCATAACAAGCATCCAACATGATGCATATACATATACATGATCCAACTGATCATAACAAGTATCCAACATGATGCATATACATATACATGATCCAACTGATCATAAAAAGCATCCAACATGATGCATATACATATACATGATCCAACTGATCATAACAAGCATCCAACATGATGCATATACATATAAATGATCCAACTGATCATAACAAGCATCCAACATGATGCATATACATATACATGATCCAACTGATCATAGAAAGCATCCAACATGATTCATATACATATACATGATCCAACTGATCATAGCAAGCATCCAACATGATGCATATACATAGCAGTAACTAGAGCATCATCCTAATGCTCATCATCCAGCGCTTACATCCACAGCCATGGGAAGGATCCTCCTTTTACCATGCTTGGAATGGCTGCTGCAAATGTGTCCATCACTTCTTCCTCGAAGTGTCGTCAATCTGAAGAACACCAAGCCTCTCTCTAAAGTACTCAAACTTCACTCTGGCTAGTGGTTTCGTCAACACATCTGCAACCTGCTCATCCGTCATAACATACATGAGCTTCACTGCTCCTCTCTACACCATATCCCTGATATAGTGATATTTGATCTCAATGTGCTTCAACCTGTCGTGGAACACCAGATTCTCAGACACCTTCACACAACTCTGCTTGTCACAAAAGATACCAGTAGCATCCAACGGGAAATCAAATAGCTCAGACAGTAGCTTCTAGAGCCATACTGCCTCACAACTAGTCGAACAAGCTGCAACATACTCTGCCTCGGCTGTACTCAGTGCTACGCAGGACTGCTTCCTGCTAAACCAAGATATCACACCCGATCCCATACTGAAGTAGCACCCAGATGTGCTCTTCCTATATGCAACACTGTCTGCCCAGTCTGAATCAACATAACCCTACAAGTTAAACTTTTGATTCGCATCATACTTGAGCCCATAATCAATTGTACCCTTCAGGTACCTCAGAATATGCTTTACAGCAACCAGGTGAACACCTATGGGATCCGTCAGGAACTGGCTCAATGTGTTCACCACAAAGCAAATATCTGGTCTAGTGTTCATCAGGTACATCAAGGATCCAATCATCTGATGATACATCGTGACATCAACCGGATCAGATGAAGCATCTATCACCTACCCAAATTTTGAGAATATTTATTTTATTTGCAAAATACTTTATGTTAAATTATAATTACAAAGTTTTGTAATTATGACCAAGTTTGGTCAAGCATGATTGTAATTACTGATTATTATTATTAAATAAATTAAAATAGGAGACAAACACCCAAGGGAACTGTTAAATGAGTGTTCACTGGCGCACTAGGAGGAATGGAAGCTGTTAGAAGGCATGGGACAGATGGCAGCATTTGCACTCCACCACTAGCTGTTGTTTATGGAACAACTACCCCTAAATTTGTGGCATTATCCCCCAGGTGGGTGGAGGAAGAGAAGACAGCTCATTAATGACCAGTTAACCACTAAAAGTCCTAGGCATCCTAGATAAGGCAATTCGAATTGAGCAGGCAGCTCCTACAATATTTTCTGCAGAAATATTTCCTTAAGTGTATCAGGTGATCACTGAGAGATTCGAATAGGGAGGCTATGTGAGAGTGCATTGTAAGTCTTCTAGTTATTCTGAGAAGGAAAACCCAGAGGTGTTGGTGCAGGTCTCTTTGACTGCTGAGTCTTTATAACTGGATAATCTATATTCTATTGCAAGTTGATGAACTAAGGCTTCTACAGAATCTTCTTCCTAGTGGTTCAGTGAACAGGCTCGGGGGTCCTAAGGCAAGTAATTTGGTTGTCTTCAGGAATAGGTTGGTTGGAATAGGTTCCTTGGGTTGTTTGTTTCTCCTGCAGTCAACGAGGTTCTACTGTTCTGAATTTTTGTTTACAGTTAAATGTTTTTCTGTATGGTAGAATTATTATTTACAATTATACAGAAGAAACTAATTCATTTTCTAAATTAAAGATGATATGTTGTAAGAATGATTAAGTAATTTAAATGAATGATTAAAATTCTTTTCTGTATTTTTCTCGTATTGTTATCTGTATAGTACTCTAGTACATAAAAGTAAAATTAATAGAGATGAGTGATAGGTAGAATGTCATTGAATGAAAAGATGAACACAGTAGTATTTTTTGTTAAATTCTGTCACGTCAATCATAAGTTTAAAAGGAAGGAAATAGTACAGCATATTATAAACAGATGCATAGCATTCCTCTATTTCTTAAATAAAAGAGAAACACATTTTATTTCTGCACAGATCTATATTTTCCAATTCAACTCCATCTATTTCAGATAGTAATAATATGCATTTCAATATTATAAATCCAATGTTTTCAAGCACTTCATATTCTAAGAAATATAGCAGCTGCAAATTATTCTCTATACAGATTTGTTATAAGTAAACACTTATTATTTCATCACTAGTTATCACTGTTCCATTTTTCTCATATCTTGATTTGGTAGAGATTTCAATCTTTTAACATAAATACTTTCACTATAAAAATCAAAACCCTAAGATTTTACATACCCTAGATTTTAAACATTTATTTAGTACACAGTTCAATAAACTTCTTATCAAGCCATTCATGGAAACAACAGTAATTATTTCTGAAGTTATAGCAAACATGTTTTTCCCAAACCCTAAACAACATTACTGTAACTTAATATCTATCATTTAGTATTAAGATTATCAACAAGACACTTAATATCACTTAGCAGGAATCACGATTTTAGTAACGATGTCTAACAAATAGCTTACAACCCCAACAAGAAAACATACACAGTGTCGAAACAATTACATGCACAAGTCAAGACCCAATTCTCGGGCTTGAATTCTCAGTAAAAGCATGGTTGCCAACAAAACCTACAGGGTAGGGTTTCACTCATTAAAACGAGATCGAACCTTGTGGCATTGCCATGTCAAAACATACGAAGACCAAACTTTACCAAATCATTATTTTAAACTTGAATTCAAAAAACGATATGAAGTACACGTGTATCTACCAACAGACAAGCAATTATTTACTCTCGACCTGAGTCAATATTCGTTGTTTGAAACCAAATCAATAGTTATACATACAATTTCTCAACCATTATTTAAACAAAACATTTCAATGCAAGACAACTTATTGTCTTACAGAGGTAAGTGAAACCTCGTCTCTTGGTTTCACATTCAACAATATAATAAAAAAAAAATCAACAAAGTTTACATTGTGGACCTTTCAAGGTTCCAAATCTACACAGGGTCTTTTCCCTTAAACAACCAAAAGCACAAAAACAATTTCAAGACGACGCAGCATTCATTATAGAGCCGAATAGAAACTTAACAACTGAGGGTTATCCTCTTTACAGTATTGTTCAAAATAAAACATTGAACTCGACCAATACTCCGAACAGGGTCATATATTTCCAACTCTCATCACATAGTAATCATCAGCTAAACCGTGCCAAAGGAACCTACGAGGTTTCAAGAACCACTGAGGCTTATTAGGAAGTAGTTGCAGCATCCCCATTCCAAATCTTATGCATAGAAACCTTCCAATGAAATGGTACCTGCCAGTCATAGTTTGCAAAGGATTAAAAACAAGAAAACACAGAGATAAAGTAAGTATCACAATATTACAGTCATTATCATAAAAACCTACCTTAGTGTCGAAGCTCCTGAACTTAGACACGCCAGACCAACAAAGCGATGAAGCCTGATGGCAGTTGCAACAACACGAGTTCAAACTCAGAAGGCCATTTTTAAATTGGAGAATCGAACCCCAGTTCAAATTACATTCAACAAATTGATAGAAGAACCACCCACAACTACAATGGTTGTATCGTGGCTCTATTGCACAAGAGCATAAGCCTGTAACATTTAAACTCTATCTCACAGGCCTAAGGTTCAAAACCGAGGAAGGATTCCTCCTCACAGCAAACTCTAAACCCTACATTGCAGTGACACTGTCGGCCCTTCTACCTTACCACTAAACGAAAATGAAGACAGGAAAAAAAATTCTCATTACTTACCAACTCAAGACTAGGGTTTCATTCCAATCCCTAGATCTTGTAGAGATCAACAGTGGATTAGCTGCCAGTCGAGCAGGTTGATATTCGAGTGATCATTGCAATCAATACACATTGATTGTTGCATCTACTAAGTTGCCAAGTCAGCAGACCGAGAGCTAGTGCATGGCACAACTCAGCAATTTTTTGTGCTTATTGTAAACTCAATCACGTGAAGACCATCCACCTACACGTCCACTTCACATAACAGATAGGTGGCATTAATGCTAGGACCTGTCATTGCCAGTTCGAAAGCATACCAAGTACCAAACATAATACCCTGTCACAATCAAAATCATTGCAAATGTTAGTTTCATAGTTTACATTTTATATAGTTTCAAAGGTTCGTTTTAGGCATCGTAACAATAGTATTATATGCCAATGTATTACATGAATGCATAGTCAATATAGAATATTTATATTTCATTCCTATAGTATATGTATAGTCACATAAGGTAAAGTTTATATGGTTTCATGCATTAGCTATATATTGCCAAATCAATTGAGAAGAGTAAGACTATAGGTATAGTTTACATGCACAATATAATGTTAATTCATAGCATAAGCACCATATTCACAATATATTTCATATGTTAGCTATGGATTGCAAAGTCTATTGATAAATGTGACACTCTAGGTATAGTTTAAGTGGTGTTGATATACACTATAATGCTAAGTTCATAGCATAAATACTATAATCACTATATATTTCATATATTAGCTATGTATTCTTAATCAAATGATAAATGCAAGACTTTAGGATAGTCTAAAGTTCTATTGATGCAAAAATATAATGATAGTTTCATTTGAAATAGTATAAACACTATTTCCACAAGATTTCAAATAGAATTACAAATGGACATTGGTATCAGTGCATTAATATTAATAATAATAGTCATTTTAAGATGATTCTCATAGATAATAATTATAGTAATGTAAAAACAAAATGACGACGTGATTGTAATAACACTGAAGAGTTTGTAAGCCAGCACGTAGACTAGAATTGGTACCAAAATATCCATACCTCCAGTAACTTGTTTCGCAAGGAAGTACTTAGTTTTTCCATATTACATTGGCGATGAATTGAAAGACATGTGTACTCTTAACTCATGTTTGTCATAGAATTTCTTACTTGCGTTGCACATGGAAACAGGATTCAAATGCCTTAGCTAAACATAGCTAAGTAAACCCCAGGGTACCTCGTAGGAACCCTTCGTCATCATACAAAACAAACTGTCAGCACATTATCAAGACATTTATAATAATACAAACCTATGTACAACATGTAGTTACTTTTAGAATTTAAGCAGATCTGAAGATTGTATTCTTGTGTTATGATCATAAAATGCCTTTCCATAAGGAGATTCAGCATCCATTTGATCCGCAATAGCAATTACAACTAACATCATATTTTATTTTGAGAAATTCAGCGTGTCATCGTTATTAATTATCCTAGTTAAGAGATTTAATTATTTTATATGTTCCGCATTAACAACTTCGATAATTATTGCTATTTTAAAAAAATTTAAATTTTTGGTATTTTACGAGATGTTACAGCATCACACAAAAGCTTTAGGTTCGATGCCATAGGTGTGGCCATGGCCTTGCAGTCCATCATCCTGAACCTCTTCAGAATCTCTACTGCATACTTTCCTTGTCCAAGGAAGAACCCATTTGCACTCTGCCACACCTCCATTGTTGATGTATTTGTAACTTTGGAATGTATTTCACATATGTATATTGTATTCCTATAGAGATGTTATTATTCCTCTATATGGAAGTGTCGTCATTTATATTGTAACTGTCATAACTTATACTTGATGGGTTATTAGACCACCTTGATGGGGTTGGCCCTGTATAAGTTGATGTATATGTAACTTCGGAATGTATTTCATATATATATTTATTGTACCCTTATAGAGATGTGTTATTCCTCTTTAAGGAAGTGTCGTCATTTGTATTGACAAGTGTCGCAAGTGTGTTAACTTGCCGATGGGTTATTAGACCACCTTGATGGGGTCGGCCTTGTATGAGTCATCTGGGTAAAAGGGTTATTAGACCACCAAGTGTGGGGCCGGCCCGGATTAAGTTAACCATGGGTTAAGCTAGACATGTAGGCCCCATTAGTTTATTGGGTAGAATAGGACAAGTATAAATAGAGATTGGGAGATCTCTATTTGATCACTCATTACACACACTTATCTCATTCGGAAAGTGGCGCACTTGTGAGGAGGAGGCTCTGCTGCTAGGAGAAGACTATTTCTTGTATTCTGGTTGTATCATTGCTCTATCTATCTTTGAGGAAGTTATTGGGGTTTTTCACCTTTATGGTTTTCCCAAAGTAAACTCTGTGTCTCTTGTGTGCTTGCATTATTGTGTCCATGATTGATATGCTATAGATTTGTTGTACATGTTGTTCTCTCAGTTAAGATCCTTGATCAGATTGAAGTAAATTCTAAAAATTTAACATAAGTCATGTTGGTTAAAGGGTTATTAGACCACCCTATTGTGGGTCTGCCCTGTCAGCGTTATATTATGTGATTAAGTTGAGGCCGACCTATTAAGGTTATTAGGCAAGTCAAGTCATGTATAAATAGAGTGAGGGAGGCACTCTATTTGATCATTCACTTTCTCACTTATACACTCATTGGAGAGTGGCGCACTAGTGGAGGAGGAGAAGCTGCTGCTAGGAGACTATCTCTTATGCTTGGGTTTTGTGTCATTGCTCTATCTATCTCTGAGAAAGTTATTGGGGTTTTTCACCTTTATGGTTTTCCCCAAGGAAACTCTGTGTGTCTATTGTCTCTTGTGATTACTTGTTGTGATTGATATGCTTGATCTGCTATACATGTTATTCTCTCAATAAAGATCCTAGAGTATGTTGAATTAATGCTCAAAAATTAACATGGCATCAGAGCTAACCTGAGAAGAAGACATTGTGCAGTTGCGGAAGCTAGGGATTCTTGTTTTTGGGTTTCTCTCCACATATCTTGAAAGGCAAGAGGCTAGATTGACTCTCCTCAGCAAGGTGCATCTTTCTGTCCAATCAAAATTCCATTCTGAGCATTTTCAGTTTTGGCCCTAAAAATTAGGGTTTCCACAAAAAGTGGAATTTCTGAAATCTGAGACCATGGATGGAAGCTCCTTGGAAAAATCGAAGTTTAGAGCTTTGGATAGAACTTTTTGGTTGGGTGAAGCTCCGGGAAAATCAAACCCTAGTTTGGGGTCCTCTCCAGTGAAGCCGGAAACTATGGCTTCTGTAAAAGTTGGAATTTCTGAAATCTGAGACCATGGCTGGAAGCTCCTCTAAAAAATCAAAGTTAAGAGACCAAGATCAAAATTTTTGGATGGATGAAGCTCCGGGAAAATCAAACCCTAATTCAGGGTCCGCCCTAGTGAATCTGGAAGTTTGAAAAGCAAATTTGAGGGGTGAAACTTTGCAGTTTTCAAATTCTAAGTATACCAGCTTGATCAACTCATCAAGGTGCATCTTTCTATCCTTTCAGAAGTTTGAAATTCAAAGTTTGAATTTTTAGGGTTTCTCTGACAAACCCTTATCCAGCTCCAGATCCAGATTTTTGCAAATCAAGTGGTAAGACCTAAATATTTTCTATTTCATTTGAAGTACTCTTTAAGATGTCTCACCACACCAAGCTTGAGGATAAGCTTGAAGGGGATGATAAATTTTGAGCATGGAAGTATAGGATTGGGTTAATTTCTAGAAGAGAGTGAGTTGGACACCTAAATAAGTGAAGGGGTTCCTGTCCTAGAGGGAGAAGAGACTAAGGCCTTACACAAAAGGAACTTGGTCAAGGCTAAGAGGATCATTGTTGATTCTATCAAAGACCATCTCATGCCACATGTGTCATCTCTAAAGACACCTAAGGAGATGTTTTATTCCTTTACCAAGCTATTTGAAGGAAAGAATATAAATCGGAAGATGACCTTGAGGAATCAATTGAAGAATATCAAGATCGAGAATGCGGAGACCAATATGCAGTCTTATTTCTCAAAGGTCTCCCAGATAAAAGAACAACTTGAAGCTATGGGAGAAGATATAGAGAATGGAGAAGTGGTAATGACCACTCTTAATGGCCTTCCTAGATCATGGGATTCCTTCATCCAAGGAATTTGTGCTAGGAAGAAACTTATCTCATTCAGTAGGTTGTCAGAAGAATGCTCTTAGGAAGAAGCTCGGATTGTAGCTCGAGAAGAAATGATGGGGAATGAAGATCAAGCTCTCACAGCACATACCAAGAAGAAGACATTTTTCCTCAGATTGTCCTAAGAACAAAAGGAACAACAACAACAACTATTACAAGCAATCTGACAGGTATGACTTACATGTATGTTTTTAAATCTGTTCATGATTAAGTTTATAATATGATTGTCTTCATGTTATTGAGTTTAGTAACAATCTTGTTTAACTTTAGACTTGTCTTATCACCCTAGTAAAATTATGAATGCATGATAGAAGACATTCATTGATTAGGGTTATGACACTTATGATTGTATTATGATTGTACTAATGCACTGTGGTGTTGTATGAGGAGAATGTTATCCGCTAACATGAAGGTACAAATCAAGTCCTAGATCAAGACCATAGTGACATGAAGACAAAGACTCATCCATAGTCATGGATCACATAGAGGTATGTATAATTTGGTTCTACAATGGTTAACTCATGAGTTATGCAAGTCATTGAAGAGAACAAAAAAAACATTGCTAGACATAACTGGCAAATATGATGACCATGTATGTTTATATTAAGTTAGAATCCCACCCTATGTAAGGATCTTATACTTTTGTGTGATTGATAATGATTACTCATGAAGTTACAAGTTTGAGTAATCTAGGGTTTATGCATATTATGTCTCTTACCTTGATTAATGATATGACTAACCAGAAGAGTTCTATGGTCAAATATGAATATGCATGAGTAAGAAAAAATTTCCCTGAAACTTTGAATGCTAATGGTTATTATCTGTGTTTGAAATGATCATGACTATACATGTTTGTAACATCCCTCCAATTTGACCTTATTATTATTATGGTTATTATTATTTTGTAAATGTAATTGTGTAAATGGCCATGGTGAGGAGCTCAAGGCGAAGGCCTCGCCAGTGGACCTTGAAACTATGGTTATGATTCCTAAGTGTTATTTAAGGCTTAATTCCTAAAGTTGTAGGAGATAAAAATATGGCGGCACAACAACACCAGTCAACTGAGTCCACTAAAGGGAAATCTAATGACAAATAGACCTTAAGTTATAGCTGATATCATCCTAGTGACCTGAACATTACGAGTGAACATTGATGTTCCGTAAAGGTCACTTCGGGGTTTCAAAATTACCTTAGAGAAAGATTACCACCTAAGGTATATTCACGAGCTAAGTTATATAATTAGTATTCCTCATATATGCGAGAATTGACACATAAAATCCTAACAAAGCAAAGATGCCACATTATAATGATATAATATGATATAGACATGAATAAAAATTACGCGCATATAATATATAAAGATGATAAACTAAATTAATGGGTCATCGATAAAGTTTTCTAGAAATACCTTTAAAAAGGATATATAAATTAAGATTATAGCTTATAAAGTATCTATTTATATATATATACCAACTATGCCAGGATCTCCCTCCCAAACTCCAACTTTCAGCTTTTATTATTGCTTTGATAACATTACAGACTTTCAGATTACAGACTCAGATAGTGGATCGACCTCGGTTTGCGAAGTTCATCACCACTGTCACTCACTCTTACTATGCCTGAACACAATGTCTTGGGTCCGTTTAGCTTTTGCAACTTCCCGAAGGCATGAAGCTACTCGCAGGATCCTGGGAGTCCCAAGATATGCTCACTAGCACACCCTTACATAGACTCGATTTTATACAGAGACGAGTCTCAGCTTTCTGATGCGATGTTATACCAGTTACGGTAACTCGCAGAGCATAATCACTTCGGCTCTCACACAGACTTGCAGAGCGGACTACTTGCTCATGCGACTCCTACTTGCAGAGCGGACTACTTGCTCATGCGACTCCTAGACTCGAGATGATCAAATGAGCTCTCAAGCCTCATATTTATAGCTATGAAAGGGGTTAACCGGTAGACTGAAAGCTACACCAACCGATTAAAAGCTAAGATTCCCGAGGACATGATGGGACCACATTATGTTTATCTCATCCCTCCGAGGCTCGGCCATACGGGGACCCAGTACTATGACAACCAACAATGACTGACTGACACTTAAAGAAAATATGGTAGCCGACAGAATCTTGGCCCACTTATATTAGTCACTATTACAATACAGCGGGGCAAAAACATCCCGGAAAGCATAAAGCATAAAGGCCGAAAACATGGCCGACAAATTACAAAGTGGAGCATTAACCGACCCACTACGGCTTCCAACAAAAGCAAATCTGCACAAAGATTCCAATCACAAGGATACGGACCAAGCTGCTTCATTCCCACGGAAGGAATCCAATCTTTAATCAGTGCCGTAACCAGATCCGCAGACACATCGGACCTCACCATCTTCGCCACCTGGAACACCGCCACAAACACAATCTAAAATCCCTTCATCGAACAGGTTCTCTTCTATTTCACGCTTTGCCAAATCATCCTCCTAGTTGTAAGGCTGAGAGTCAGTGTTCTGCCAATATGAATCTTCAGGATACTCAACTTCTGGATAAAGTAAATCACCGAAACATTGTTCCACATCGGAACCATGCAAAGCTTCATTAGGACCAAAGATAAATTCAGAGGCAAATAAAGATTCAACTCTGTAATTTAGAGGAAGGGTTCTGCGATGAACTTTGGTGTCCAACCTATTACCATTAATATCCCTTTTGATAAACTTCTCTGTGATATTAACAGTGTGTTCTAATGGCGTATAGCGCCCACCATGGTGTCTGAGCAGAAATTTGAACCATTGATTATGTTGATCTGCTGCTTTCATATCAGCCTCCAAATGCAAAATAAAATTAGCTCGTCGATTAAGCCAATCTACTCGAGGGCAAAATTTATCAAGGAAAACCTCAGTCCAGCCAGACCATTTTTTGTTTCTCATGTTACCTGGATCTGCGCATATCACTACAGAGGTTTGCTCTCTGCAGAACTGAAGGATGAGGTTGTAGGATGACCATGTGAGGTTGCCCTCACCAATATCCACGTACCAGACTAATCCATTCTTTTCTTCATTACAATCTACCCATAATTCCCGACATTTTCTCAGTTGATCCTGAGCATTTCGAAAGCCATTGAAAGCTTTCTTTTCCCATCTTTCGAGAATTTGGAGCTTACATGGATTCTCCTGGATTTGATTGATCAATGTCAGACTGAGATATCTTTCATCCTGATCTCTATCAGCAAAGTCGAGCAACTCCCTTCGCTCCGCATCTATTAAGCTATTATCCCACGGCTTTAGGAACAATGCATTTCGTGGCAGCTGGTCTTCATTTGGCATAGGGGCTTTCCCTTTGTCATCTCTGGTTTGGGAACTGGAGCTTGTACCTGCTGAAAACATATTTAAGATGGGAACTTTTTTCTGCACAGTTTCCCGTGTCAACATATCAGCAAGACAATTTAAATAAGCAGGCTTGTAGACAATATCATAATCAAAATTAGAAAGCCAAATAAACCATTTTAGAATTCTACTGTTATTTTCTGCCATCAGATTTTCATTTTTGAAGATACCAGGCATTATTTTGAGATCTGTTCTAATTGTAAATCGCACTGGTTTCAGGTAAAGAATGAAATGATTCACTGTTTTCTTAACAGCCAAAATCTCCTTATGGCTGCTGGGATAATTTAGCTCAGCACCTTTAAACGAACCGGATGCATATCCACATATATTCTCTTTTCCACTTATTTCCTCAAGAAGAACACCACCCCATGTGGTATTGGATGCATCGGTTTCTATTATCAACTTACCAACTCCCTGAGGAAGATGAAGAGCTGGCATGTTTTTCACTCTTGCTTTAATCTGCTGAACTGCAAGAGTCATGGCATTAGACCATGGTGCAGGCTTTTTCTTTAACCGCTGCTGCAGACAATGAATGTCAGAAGCCTGTCCTTTATAAAAGGGTCTGATATAATTTAAGCAACCAAGAAAACGTTGCAACTGGGTTTTCTCAAGAATTTTTTCAGGAAAATCATCAAAGGAATTCAGTACATGATTCTGCAAAATAACCTGACCTCCTTTAATATGCAAACCCAAAAACTCAATTTTTGTCTTACCAATTTCCATTTTGGACTCAGACAGTACCAAATCATGTTTATATACCAAATCATAAAATTGCTGCAGGTGTTTAAGATGTTCTTGTAAATTCTTTGAATAAATCAAAATATCATCTATAAACACATCTAACCAAGGAATGTCTCTAAAAATATCCTCCATACGTTTTTGAAACTCTGAAGGAGCATTATTTATGCCAAAAGGTAAGACCTTCCACTGGTATTGACCATGCGGTATGACAAAAGCAGTTTTGTACCTATCCTTTGCCTCAATGCCGATCTGGTAAAATCCTGACTTTAAATCAAACTTGTTGAAAATAGAACATCTTGTAATTTTCTGCAACAAGCTTGCCTTATCAGGCAATGGGTACCTGATCTTTTGTAACACAGCATTTAGTGGCTTAAAGTTAACCACCAACCTCGGCTTACCTCTCTTTTGCTCTGAGTGCTTATTTACTACAAAAGCACGGCATGCCCAAGGACTCTTTGAAGGTTCAATTAGTCCTTTGTTCAGAAGATCTTGAATCTCTTTAGAACATAAATCTCTTTCGATTGGGCTCATCAATCTAGCAGAGGCTTTCATAGGCCGGATCTTTTGCAATGGATCAAAAGGAAGACTCACAAAATATTTTTCTCATGTCCAGAAAGCATTTGGGCTTTCAGAACAACAATCCTTTTTAATATTTTCTGTGATTCCTGCAAGAAACTTTTCACTGTGTACTTCTGCATATGAAATACACCTTTCCATTTTATTCAATGAGGCTTTGGATTGGATAGGAAGATTATGGGAAGCAGGCAATGGTTTACAACGTTGTACAAACTTATGACTGAGAGGAAGACTCACAGATTGATTATTAACTGTACAGGAAAATATCATTTTCTTTGTGTCAATGGCAAAAGGACTGACTTTCATCAGAAATTCTGATCCTAAGACACAATCTTCTCGAACAGCATCTAACCTGAAAAGAGAGACTGAACTATTTACACCAGACAGAGATACTGGGAAATGTTTTACTTTACCAGTCAAGTAAACAGGGGTTCCTTGAATGGATGAACTAAATTCTTTTGTAGATTCCCAATAGAAAGATGGTATGGCATTACCTCTAGCAAGGTTGAATTGACAACCCGAATCTATCAGACACTGCACAGGATAGGATCTGAACTCATCAGGGCAGAAATCTAGGGTAATGAATAATTTAGGACCTGACAAGGCTCCAAGCATACTTAAGCTTTGTGACTGAGGAGAGGGAGATCTTTCCGGGGAAGACTCAGGGGATTCTTCCTTCTTCTCTGGCTGACCACAAACTCTTTCAATTTCTTTTGACAATTCTTCATCTGAAGATTGATCTTTTTCTTGGACCAAAACAATAAGAGCATGTTTAATTGCATCTGCTTCTTTTAGTAGTTCTTTCATTTTTGCTTGTTTCTCTTTTAACTGCATTCTCAAATACTTCTCTCTATCAGTTCTATGTGCTTGCCTGTCTGTATGGCTACCAGGGTATTCTTGGTATATTTCTACTGGATTAAATGCTACAGTAGCCTTTTCTTTACCTTTTCATTTTGTCTCTGTCAGAGCTTGCAATTGTAATTGCAAAGCCTTTTTCTCTTCTCTTAACTATGTTCTTTCTACATGCCGATAAATAGGAATAGTAGACAACTTCAAATCTATTGCAGCAATCTGCTTTTCAATATTATAAGGAGAAACATAACTAGAAAACATACACAAGGCAAAGTCAAATTCAGGCTTCTCACACCCCCCTAAATGTGGTTCACTATCAGACTCGGAAGAGGAAGATGAGGACTGACCACATTTAGCTAAGACGGGATTATCTTCTTCGGATTCTGTACAGGAAAAAGACTCTGACTCCGACTCGGGTAAATAGATAACTTCATCAGTAGGATCAGGGGAAGAAGCGGAGACTTTGTACAAATCCCACCAGGTTGGGTCAAGGGATTTACATAAAGCTGCTAGCCTGGGTTTAGATTTCCTTTCTGAGCATTTGCTTGCCCAATGGCCAGATTTACCGCAAATAAAACAAACATCTCCTTTACCTTTATCATGCCTTCTCTTTACATATCTTTTGGCTTTAAACTTATGATTCTTGTAAGGCTTTTTGTAGTCTTTATATCGATGTTTGGACTTATGTTTATATGGGCGGTCTGGATGATATCTGGACTCTGAAGTATAAAACTTCTTGTGTTTCTTTTTACAATGGCAACCTCCTTTGCCAAAGTGAACTCTATTATGGGCACCACACCCCCAATCGGGCATCCTGGCTACATCTTTGCAGAAAGATGCAGAAAACATTACTTGGTGCCTTTTAAAATCTTTACTGACTCTCTTTTCAAGACAGTGATCTTGCCATGTTTCAAGAATATGATTATGCAACTGTGCAAGAGAGAGACTTCTTAATTCTACCTTTTTATCTTTGAGAGCTTGCTCAACTGCATCTAGGACATGTCCTGGATAGCTCCTAAAATAGTGCTTAAGGTAGGCTGGGTTTCCTGACTTACCAGAGGAGATAAGTAACTTCTGCATATAGCAAAAGTATTCTTCTGCTTTGCTTAGATCACATAGCCGGGATGACATAAACAATGAGGCTAGGTGGTCATAATCTTCTCCACCCTCTGGTCCATAAAAATTCTCTGCCAAGTGCAGAGAGGATCTGCTCATCTGCATCATCTGCAGACAACAGTTCATCCGTGTCTCTTGTGGCAACCATCGCCACCCATTCATATGCAAGTCCTGATAAACCAAAGAATTAACTGTGTTCCTAACATTTGTCCTATTAGGTTATGATCATGCTGCTTTTTATATAATATCCAATGGGTTAACAATTGAATAGCAATTTTTAATTTCTTCACTGGAGACTGACACTGGATATTAAGGACTGGCTGCTCAGGCATCTGAGTGATCAGATTATTCATTGAGTTAATCCCAAAATTAAATACTTTTGGAGGCGGGGCAGACGCAGAGAGTAGCATCAGGCATATGTGTATCAAATTCCTCAAAACGAGGACCTTCCAATCTTCTTCTGTTAGAAGATTCTTCCATCATATTTAAGGTCACCATATACTTTGGATCAAGGACTGGTCTGAAAGATTTGAATTCAGTGATCCCATTCTTCAATATCCTGTTTGATAGCATCACTTTCACCGAAATCCCATTCTGGTTTCTCATCATCAGGAATGACATTGAATTGTCCTAATGAGGTTGACTTATGATGACCCTTTCTGGCAAGTTTCAATAACATGGTCAGGAACAACATATTGCTTTTGTTTAAGTTCCTAATGTCTTAGAGCTCAGATCGCTTAAGACTGCCATTCTTCTTGTCAAGCTTCTGAGAGCTTCTGCTATGGCCTTTTCTATCTGGGTCGTATCATGAAGCAGGTGATCTAACAATTCAAGTTTAGTGATGACTTTATCCAACTATTCCCTTTGCACAGAACAGCTCTATTTGAGTATCAGGATATCAGTAGCCATATCATCTAAATTTCTTGCAGTATGTACTACCTGCAAGTTTCCCCAATTGGTTAACTTGATTTCATCGGAGACAGTTTGATCAGCGGCTGAGGGATTTGGTAGGAAGGAATTCTCTACGGGTCAAACCATCTTGGGCATACTGCCTAAAAGAAGCATCAGGAAGATTTCTACCAGGGAGAAAAGATTTTTGTCCTGCAGTGTTTGTTACCTCCACATTATATTTTGGATCTAGGAAGAGAGAACATTCCTAGACTGGGAAACTCATGAAGGGAAGCAGACTCTTTCTGCTTATTCTTCTGTATCAATTTTTGTTTTATTTTTCTGCATGCTGGACAGTCAGCATGTTGACCTCTATGTTCAAAATCAGGAAAGACCTGTATAAGAAGAATTATTTACTAGTACTAGAAGACTCTACTAAAGGACTGTTTAGACAACTGATCCGACATTGCTTGTAGCTTAGCATTATGTATGAAGACATGGATGTTGACTTGATCAGAGGGGGACCAAATCTTTTTATTGGCTCTTCTTCGGATGACCTGAAGGAACATGATGCTTCATCATATATCAAAGGTTTTGGGTTCATTTTTGTAGCAACCCTTTCCCTATGTCTCAATTCTGAGTATTTTAATTCCCAAGATTGTGGGTAAGTAATTCCAGTCCAGTTAAATGTAACAGGAGTTGCGTCTTTTGACTTGGCATTGGGTTGTTCCACCATTGCTGCATCTGCAGAGATCTAGTGAACATGGGATCGGAACTGAGGGAAGGGTGTCATTACCAAAATTAACACAGACACCACCCTTTACTGGATAATTCGGGAGCCATTCTGCATGTCAAATCCTTTGGGTAGGATATAAGCTTTGAGTATGTTATAGATATGCGGATCATCAACACTAACAGAAAACTTAGGATATATAGTTCCAAACGCTGGACCATCATGCAATGGGGCTGTAAACCCTCCTATCATAGCATCACAGAATTTATTATGACGAGTATCAACAACACAACACAAGGAAGACACAGCAAGACGTGTGGCGTAGCAAAGGACCAATGCCTAACTTGACTGCTCCAAAAATTAGCATATTTAAACTTCTTAGATCATGCCCAATCAATTTGATCTTTGTCAAGTAAAGAAATATGTGATAGGCTCTTGATTGTCTCTAAATGCAACATCAATTCTAGACACTTTGATTTGAGTGACAGAATTATAAGTTCCACCAATTAAGTCTGTATACATCTTTGGGTAGAATTTGGGGTAATTGCCAGTTTTCTTGAGGGATTCTGGTCTTGAATAGTTATGTATGATGATTCTTCTCCAGAAGAAGAAGGATTAAAAGAGGATTGACGACGTTCTGCTAAAGAAACTTCTGTGTAATTGGTTGATTCACACTCTAGATGGGTCAGCGAACAGCATCCATTGTCGGATCCATTCAATAAAAAGGTGAGGGCTGCAATTAGTCCTTTGTTCAGAAGATCATGAATCGCTTTAGAACAGAAATCTCTTTCTATTGGGCTCATCAATCTAGCAGAGGCTTTCATAGGCCGGATCTCTTTGCAATGGATCAAAAGGAATACTGACAAAATATTTTTCTCGTGTCCAGAAAGCATTTGGGCTTTCAGAACAACAATCCTTTTTAATCTTTTTCTGTGATTCCTGCAAGAAACTTTTCACTGTGTACTTCTGCATATGAAATACACCTTTCCATTTTATTCAATGAGGCTTTGGGCATGCCAGTGCTTTTGTAGTAAATAAGCACTCAGAGCAAAAGAGAGGTAAGTCGAGGTTGGTGGTTAACTTTAAGCCACTAAATGTTGTGTTACAAAAGATCAGGTACCCATTGCCTGATAAGGCAAGCTTGTTGGCAGAAAATTAACAGGATGTTCTATTTTCAGCAAGTTTGAATTAAAGTCAGGATTTTACCAGATCAGCATTGAGGCAAAGGATAGGTATAAAACTGCTTTTGTCGTACTGCATGGTCAATACCAGTGGAAGGTCTTACCTTTTGGCATAAAATAATGCTCCTTCAAAAGTTTCAAAAAGCTAGGAGGATATTTTTAGAGACATTCCTTGGTTAGCTGTGTTTATAGATGATATTCTGATTTGTTCAAAGAATTTACAAGACATCTTAAACACCTGCCAGCAGTTTTATGATTTGGTATATAAACATGGTTTGGTACTGTCTGAGTCCAAAATGGAAATTGGTAAGACAGAAATTGAGTTTTTGGGTTTGCATATTAAAGGAGGTCAGGTTATTTGCAGAATCATATACTGAATTCCTTTGATCAATTTCCTGACAAAATTCTTGAGAAAACCCAGTTGCAACATTTTCTTGGTTGCTTAAATTATATCAGACCCTTTTATAAAGGACAGGCTTCTGACATTCATTGTCTGCAGCAGCAATTAAAGAAAAAGCCTGCACCATAGTCTGATGCCATGACTCTTGCAGTCAGCAGATTAAAGCAAGAGTTGAAAAACCTGCCAGCTCTTTATCTTCCTCTGGGAGTTTGGTAAGTTGATAATAGAAACTGATGCATCCAATACCACATGGGGTGGTGTTCTTCTTGAGGAAATAAGTGGAAAAGAGAATATCTGTTGGATATGCATCCGGTTCGTTTAAAGGTGCTGAGCTAAATTATCCCAAGACAGCCTTAAGGAGATTTTGGCTGTTAAGAAAACAATGAATCATTTCATTCTTTACCTGAAACTAGCGCGATTTACAATTAGAACAGATCTCAAAATAATGCTTGGTATCTTCAAAAATGAAAATATGATGGCAGAAAACAGCAAGTAGAATTCTAAAATGGTTTATTTGGCTTTCTAATTTTGATTATGATATTGTCCTACAAGCCTGGTTATGTAAATTGTCTTGCTGATATGTTGACACGGGAAACTGTGCAGAAAAAGTTCCCAGCTTAAAATATGTTTTCAGCAGGTACAAGCTCCAGTTCCCAAACCAGAGATGACAAAGGGAAAGCCCCTATGCCAAATGAAGACCAGCTGCCACGAAATGCACTGTTCCTAAAGCCGTGGGATAATAACTTAACAAATGCGGAGAGCGAAGGGAGTTGCTCGACTTCGCTGATAGAGATCAGGCTGAAAGATATCTCAGTCTGACATTGATCAAACAAATCCAGGAGAATCCATGTAAGCTCCAGATTCTCGAAAGATGGGAAAAGAATGCTTTCAATGGCTTTCGAAATTGTTCAAGATCAACTGAGAAAATGTCGGGAATTATGGGTAGATTGTAATGAAGAAAAGAATGGATTAGTCTGGTACGTGGATATTGGTGAGGGAAACCTCACATGGTCATCCTACAACCTCATCCTTCAATTCTACAGAGAGAAAACCTCTGTAGTGATATGCCGCAGATCCAGGTAACATGAGAAACAAAAAATGGTCTGTTTGGACTGAGGTTTTCCTTGATAAATTTTGCCACCCGAGTAGATTGGCTCAATCGGCGAGCTAATTTTATTTTGCATTTGGAGGATGATTTGTAAGCAGCAGATCAGCATAATCAATGGTTCAAATTTTTGCTCAGACACCATGGTGGGAACTATACGCCATTAGAACACACTTTAATATCACACAGAAGTTTATCAAAAGGGATATTATTGGTAACAGTTTGGACACCAAAGTTCATCGCAGAACCCTTCCTCTAAATTATAGAGTTGAATCTTTATTTGCCTATGAATTTATCTTTGGTCCTAATGAAGCTTTGCATGGTTCCCGATGTGGATCAATGTTTCGGTGATTACTTTATCCAGAAGTTGAGTACCTGAAGATTCATATTAGGCAGAACACTGACTCTCAGCCTTACAACTGGGAGGATGATTTGGCAAAGCGTGAAATAGAAGACAACCTGTTCAATGAAGGGGATTTTAGATTGTGTTTGTGGCGGTGTTCCAGGTGGCGAAGATGGTGAGGTCGATGTGTCTGCGGATCTGGTTACGGCACTGATTAAAGATTGGATTCCTTCTGTGGGAATGAAGCAGCTTGGTCTGTATCCTTGTGATTGGAATATTTGTACAGATTTGCTTTTGTTGGAAGCCGTAGTGGGCCGGTTAATGCTCCACTTTGTAATTTGTCGGCCATGTTTTCGGCCTTTATGCTTTATGATTTTTGGGATGTTTTGCCCCGCTGTATTGTAATAGTGACTAATATAAGTGGGCCAAGATTCTATCGGCCACCATATTTGCTTTAAGTGTCAGTCAGTCTTTGTCGGTTGTCATAGTCCGGGTCCTCGTATGGCCGAGCCTCGGAGGGATGAGATAAACATGATGTGGTCCCATCATGTCCCCGGAATCTTAGCTTTTAACCGGTTGGTTGTAGTTTCAGTCTACCGGTTTAACCCCCTTCATAGCTATAAATATGAGGCTTGAGAGCTCAT